>OY723280.1:1483111-2140111 GCA_963210315.1 Rhynchopus euleeides
GCGGAGCCCCCCAGCCGCCGGAGGCCACGGTAGTGAACGTCTGGCTCTCCAGTTGGCCAGCAAGGCGAACGGTACGGGGGACAGACTTCCCTTCCATCCTTGTGCGCGCCCTGTCGACTGGGGAAAACTTAGAAAACGTTTTTTCCTCTGCGAAACAACCTTAGAAAAAAAATCCCCTAACAAAATTCTTAGAAAAAAACTTTTTTCCCCCTTACAAAAATTCTTAGAAAAAAAGTTCAGAATCCTGAAAGTGGGGAACAAGCCCCCCAGTTAGGAACAGCCCTGCACTAAAGTAGCCATTTTTTTACTCGAGTTTGGGATTTTTTTGCACGAGTCGCCGAAGGCGACGAGTGCAAAAAAACCCATACGAGAGTCATGAATCTGCCCCGTTAACGGGTAACCGGTATTACCGGGTATTACCGGGTCAAAAACGGGTATTACCGGGTAAAATCGGGGGTATTACCGGGTCCGGTAATACCCGTTTTCGTATTACCGGGGATTTTCCGTGGGGATTTCCTTGGTACAGGGATGGTTCGTGGGGTGTCGCAGTGAATCAACTGCAGGGTTCTGGTGATCTTCCGTCTGGCAGTCCAAGGGAAGGTGCGCGGGGGGAATGTCAGGTGTTAGGTGACCCCCCCTGCGTTTATCTGAAGGCCAGCCTCTGCAGCCCCTCCTGGCCCACCCCTCACAGAGGCGGCCCTGGGAACACTGGGAGTGGGAACGGCTGGGGAACACCCACGTTCAGTACAACCAAGATCTATGAGGCAGGCCTTGCGGCATGGCGGTGGGGGGCTGTGTTGGCGTGGCGTGCCCCGATGATTACACAAACAAAGGTCGAGATAATGAGCCCAGGCCCTGATTCCAACACCTGTTCGTTCAACCAAGATCTATGAGGGACACACACCCCCCTGTCTGTGACTGTGTCCTCCGTGTGTTGCCTCCTCTCCCTCCCTCTTCAATGCACTTCATGGCCTCGTCCGCTTCCACGGAGGCAGAGCGTGTCGTCACACAACAGGCCGTCCACGAGGCTAAGTTCTTTGAAGCATGCATCATGACTTGTCCCGACTCGAACCAAGCTGATGATTTATCAGAGGGACCAGTAGCCAAGCAAGATGACAAGAAGCAGGCGCAACTCGTGCATATATTGAGGGCCTGGTCGAATCCACGTTTTGCTGGGACTTCTCTGGATTGCATCATATCGTAAGGGGTCGCTCAAATACCTTGCCGCACCAGCCCGGATCTTAGCTGCAGGTCCTGTACAGAGTGCCAGGTGCTCTTGTCAAGGGTGTCGCCAGAGAGGCTTCACATGGGAATGTGCGTCTTGCTGTGGAGCGTATCACAGAGAATTTCTCAAAATGGAAACGTGTCGACACCACAACTCCAGAACCAGCTCTTCCCGTCCACCTGCCCAAACCAGCCGTTGTCTGGGAGTCGTGAGGCCACCACGTGGGTCGACTGCAGGCTGGTTAGCTTCCGCTCATCATACACGGGGCGGATACTCAGCGTCCCGAAGGCAGGTGCGATTATCCACCTTGGCCCGGGGGCAGTCCAGTGGCGAGCCCGTGTTGAAGCCACCCCAGCAAATATAGCAAGTCCGCTCACCGTACTGTGACCTGCTGTGGCAGGAACCACAAGCCCGGCCACGCCAAGAAGCATCTCTCGGTACCATAATGCTCGTTGGCTGCTCGCAGGTAAGTGTTGCGACAAGCACCCAGCCAGCAGAGCGATGTGACCGAATAACGGAGCTGGCGTGACCAAGCACTCGAGCCTGGGGTAAGAGAAGATGGCTTCCCTGAACGAAGGATCGATCATTGAAAACGAGGAGCCCTTCGCTCTGTGCCACTGTGTGCCCAACTGTGCCACTTTGCAACCAGTTTGGTGACGCACCGTTTCTGCATTTCTGAGCCAAGGTCCTTAAATGATGGAAGCTACGGGAACAGTGGCTCGACTGCCTGATCTGACGACACCGCCGGCTCTGGAAGGGCTCAGGTGGTGTGTGGGCACCGTGCAGTAGTCAGCATTGCTGCGAAACTCGAAAAGTCTGCAGTGAGCCACACAAACCAGACATGAACTGCGGAACCCATCTTTCGATCACCCCATGCGCCATAGAATCCAATGTCGACCACAACACACTGCTAAGGGGAAGGGAATCAACCCAAAAACAAAGGGAAATTCCCATGGAAAATCCCCGGTAGCGCTACCGGGCTATAACCGGGTATTACCGGGCAAACGGGTATTACCGGACCCGGTAATACCCGTTTTTCGACCCGGTAATACCTGGTAATACCCGGTAGCCGTTAACGGGGCAGATTCATGGAGAGTACAAAAATGGCTACTGTGGAGTGTAATTCGTGATTTTATCTTACAACACCACAATTTGAGTTACTCCGCCCGGGTCGAGAATACCCCCCAGTCGAAAAAAACAGTGAAAATCACTTTATAGGCAGTAGTGGTAACTAGGTGATATTTGGCCTGGATGGGGGGTAGTGGGTCCCAGGGTGTGCCTCTGAGTGGAAAATATGTTTCCTGCACCCTGTGAATAAGTTTCCTGCACCCTCTCAAAAAAAATCCCGGAGACGAATTTTTTTTACAGTCAAAAAAAGTGGGGGAGGAGTAGAAAAAAGTGGGGGTGTAGGAGATTAATAGGAGTAACGAAAATTTTGGTGGAGTAAGATAAATTATATTATGACGAGGGTGAGGGGTGGGGCGGCGGGGTGCTATCCTGCTCTTGGTGTTGACGATCTCTGCTGTGTTGCATTGATGCACCACCCACCCACGGATGGGCTGTGGATGAGCATGGCAAATCAATTGACACCCCACGCACCTCCACACCCACACACAAACTTCCGTCCCCTGCACAGGATTGCTCAGTATCTGATGCGGAATAACCCACGGCACAACGACTATCTCAGCTCGCATCCCTACACCCTGCTGATCAATGCACAGGCACGGCAAGTCCGCCACAGAATGCCCTAGTCATCCTCATCTCAGGCATAGCAGGCGAGGGGTCTCTGAACCGTGGCGGGACAACCCTTGCTTGCCTGTTCCATATGAGGAGATATCCCCCTGCTTGTAGTATACCCTTGCTTGCCCCCCACCTCGCCCTCTTGGCCTTCCGGAACGAAAAAGTTACACAGAGGCATGGCATGAGGGAGGGCGTGGTGGTCTTCAGGCTGTCTTCTTCCCTCCCGACATCCCCTCCTCCCGGCACATCCCCTCCCACACGAAGCCCCCTTTTTTTTTTGGAATCCCGCTTTTTTTGCAGGGTAGTAGGGTGACCTCTCCGATTTTCCAAAACTGCTGGTTTACTGGTTTGGGGGACGGTCGCCGGCAGCCCGTTGAAATGCCCGTGTTAGCCAGGCACACTCACGTTTCAGGTATCGTGTCGCATGTCACGCATGTCGCCAACGCGGCGAGTGTACCTCCCAGGTGGGGAAGTCCGACCTCCTGTCCGATGTCAGCCAGGCTTCGAAGAAGCGCTTCATGGATGTGGTGCTGACCTCCTACGCAGCACTGTATCCGGGGTAAGTGAGATAGACAGACGGGCACACGCTACATCGGGGGTCTGGGGGGCGTGAGCCCCCCAGCCGCCGGAGGCCACGGTAGTGAACATCTGTTCGTGTGGGCGAACAGATTCTGTGTGAGTTGGCTGCGTCCTGAGGCGACTGGAGTGGTTGGATCCCCCGACCTGGTGGGATTCGAAGGACTTGAGTACGAGATATACGCCACAGGGGGGTCTGGGGGGCGGAGCCCCCCAGCCGCCGGAGGCCACGGTAGTGAACGTCTGGCTGTTGGCTGCAAAAAAAACGGGAAAAGGGTGGGTGTCAGGAGGACATATCCTCATCCCCCACGAGAAAACGCCTTGAAAAAATTCTGGTTTTTTTTTTGCATACACGTTAAGTGTTCTAAGAAACCAGACATAACCAGAAGACCAACATCATGTTCGTGCTAGCACTTTTCCCTTTTGTCATCACACCCGTGCGCCAAAACAGGTTAGGCCTTATATTTGGCTGCGTTCAACGAAAAATATTTTCGTGGTTCAACACTCCCACCTACTCCCTTCTCTTTACTCCACCCTTCAACCCCCGACATATCCGATGCCTGGCGTGCAGAACTCGGAGCTGGTGCTGTCCGGAGTGGGGCGCGGCGCGGGCAACCCGGATGCCTTGTCCGCCCCCCTCCCGGCGGGCGACTTCGGGATGGCGATGGGGCAGGCGCTGGCGGCAGTGACCACCGCCAACGCCCGCGAGGTGGCCACTCGCGAGGTCGCGGGGGCCGACATCCGGGCCACGCAGGTGGAGGCGCACGCGAGGGTGCACGCGGCGGGGGTGGAGGCGGGGGCGGCTACGAGGGCCGCCAACGCGGAGGCGGCGGCGGGGATGCACATCGCATCCGCGAATGCAGCGGCGCATGCGGCGAAGGTGGAATCCGCTGCGGCACAGCGGGTGACGGGGGCGGAGTCGGACTCGAAGGTGGCGTCGGTGGAGGCGGCGGCCTCAAACGCCGTCACGGAGGCGCAGGCGCGGGCCATGGTCGCCGAGGAGTCCGCCAGGCACGCGGAGGTGAGAGCCCGCCTCGAGGCGGAGCTGGCCCTTGAGAGGGAGAAGACGCGGAACGCCGCGTTGGTGATGGAGGAGCGGGCCAAGGCCCAGCGGGAGACGGCCCTCGCGGAGCACGCGAGGGTAAGGGCTGAGGCAGGTGCGAGCCGGGCTGCAGCCCCCCAGGACGAGGTGGCTTCCCTCCGGGAGGAGGTGCGGCGGATGCGGGAGGTGGCGGACCTCCAGGCGGAGCTGGCCCGCCTGCGGGGAAACGGGACGGGCTCCGGAGCCGGCGCCGGAGCACCGAGGGCCGGAAAGCCGGAGCAGCGGGACGGGGCCGGCAGCGTAGCCGGCAGCAGCGACAGCCGCAGGGGCGCCGGGGCTCTCAACCCCCTGGACGTGGACGAGTGGTGGCACGCGGACGAGGCCACGCTGGGGCTGGTGCACCTGCACCAGCTGCGCCGCTACGACGCCCTGCTGGGGGCCCGGGCGGGGGGTGCCCTGCGCCCGCAGGCCCACGAGGCGCAGGCGCGGATGAGGGATATCAACCTCATCATGACGAGCCTGCCGTCGCTGCAGGAGCCGGAGGACTACGACGACCTCCTGGTCCGGCTGATGCAGAACCAGTTCTGCAGGCTGGAAGCCCTCAACGAGGGCGTGTTGGGGGGCGGATGGGAGGCGGCCTCCGCGATGGAGGAGGAATTCTTCGGGAAGCCGGAGATTCCTCCGTACCTCCGGGCGGCAAAGGAGAAGGCACGGGCCCGCCAGCCACGCTCCCCCCAGGTCCACCACCCACAGCATCAGCATCAACATCAACAACAACAGCAACGCAGCTCGCAGCCACAGCCGCAGCAGGGCCACCCCACCAGCCAGCGGAGCAGGAGGGGGGGCCACAGGCAGTGAGCTCGCCCCTCACGGCGATGCTGGAGAGCATAGGGGTGCTCTCCACGGCGCGGGTGGGAAGGAGACGGGCACAGGAGGACCCGCTGACCGCCAGAGAGGCACAGCGGATCGCCAAGCGCGCGGTGAAGACGCTGGGGGAGGCGTTGGCACCGTCGACGTGGAGGGGGCTCGAGGGGCCCCACCGGCGACTCCTCCAGTTCCGGCACGAGTGGGAGCAGACCACGGGTGTGCTCTTGCCGTGGGACCTTTGCATCATTTACTGGGTGCAGAGGCTCATGTCCGAAGCGGACTCCCCACTCCGGCCCTCCTCCGCCCTACAGTACGTATCGAGGGCGGTCGCCGCGATGAGCCGCATGGGGGTTGTGGTGGACTCCCAGCTGCTCCAAGACTTCAAGCGAGGTCTGAAGCGCTTGGGGGCCCTCCGACCGCAGCACCAAGCGAAGCCAGCAGCATCCGCCCAGGTGGCCGCAGTGGTGGGCCGGGAGGACGTCGACCGCGACACGAAGCTCGCGATTGTGCTGGGGTGGTGCGGGGCGGCGCGGGTGTCGGACGTGGTGCGCCTGAAGTGCGGGGACATCGCTTTCCAGAGCGAGTTTGTCGCCGTGAACTGGGCGGAGACGAAGAGCGACCCGTTCCGCCTGGGCGTCACGACGGGCCTGTTCCTCTCGGAGTGCTGGACGGAGGTGCTGCGGGAGGCGATCTCGGGGCGGGCGGCGGGCGCGCTGGTGGTCGACACGACCTACCGGCGCATCGTGGCGGCGCTGAAGAAGGAGGACCCGGAGCTGAGTGGTCATTCCCTCCGTCGGGGGGCTCTGGCGGAGCTCCTGCAAGAGGGGCTGTGCCTGGAGTCGCTTCGGCAGCTGTCCCGCCACAGCTCCCTGGACGCCCTGGCCAGGTACCTCCCGGCGGGGAAGCTGAAGCTGGCGAGGCAGACGGCCTCCACATCAATGGTGCTCGACCGGGGGCTATCCCGGGGGTCGCTCTTTGCCCTGCCTTCCCTGGGAAGCTCCTGAGGACGGCGTGCGTGGCGTACGAGCCCCCAGGCACGCCTTCCCCGCCGGCGACCCCTCGGCCCAGGCCGCCTCCCACGCTACCGCCTCCACCTCCGCCTCCGCCTCCACCGCCGCCACGGCCGCCCCCTCCTCCTCCTCTTCCTCGGAGGGTCGGCGACGACTCCTACTCGCCGGACGTCAACGCGACGTACGCGAGGGAAGCGCGGGTGACGGTGGAGGGGCGGCATCTTGGCCCGCCCTCGGCGCGGGGTGGCCCCACGGGGGAGCTGGCCCCCATATCGACGTCACGTCTGAACCTCGACGCCTTAGAGGCTTTGGATTCCGAGGGGATCCTGTCAGGGGTTATCGACGTGATTCGGGACCGGGGCGCTTTCCTGCGGGCCATGCGACCGGGCGTGGATCTGGGCGACAGGCCTCTTTCGCGCGGGACCTCGAGGCACATGCTGCGGCACTGGGATAACCTCTCGGAGTGGGGGGTGCTGGGGTTGGCAGACGCGCCGAAGGTGGTCCTCCCGGCGTTCACCGTGGAGAAAAAGAGCGGGCTGCTGCGTTTGGTATGCGACGGGCGAAAGCTGAACCGGCTGATGCGGGACCCACCACCGATGCTCCTCCCGTCGATCCACGAGGTGGTCCGGAGGTTCCTGGCGGCCGAATTCGTGGTGCAGGCTGACGGGAAGAGCTGGTTCTACCAGTTCCCCCTGGGGGACGGGGTCCGCGACTTCTTCGGGGTGAATCTGGCTGGGGAGCGGGGCCCGTTTCGGCGCACCTCGCTGCGGGTGATGTGCATGGGCTGGAGCTGGGCGCCGTGCATCGCGCAGAGGGCCTCACGCGTGCTTCTCCCACTGGAGGATGGGCTGTCTTGGGTGGACAACTGGTTTGTGGTTGGAGATAGCCGGGAGGATGCAGCCGAGAGATACGCCCGATTCCTCGGCAAGGCCGAGTCGGTGGGCGCCGAGCTCAACGAGGGTGCGGGGTTCGGCACACCGCAGTCGCGGTTCATCGCCTTGGGGTTGGAATTTGATCTGGAGTCGTCGCCTAAGCGCTTCAGGTCGGACCCCGATTGGGTGTCGAAATTCCTTGCCTCGGCGGCCGTGGCGGCGGTTCGCGAGAACAGGGCTACTTCCCGGGAGTTCTACAAGGTTTTCGGCGGTATGATTTGGTTTCTGTTCTCGACGCAGAGGCGTCTCTGCTACTTCCGCGCCTCCCTCGCCTTCCTCAGGAGATCCGCGGCCAAGCTGGTTGCGGAACCGGAGCAGTGGGACCGCCCTCTCGACATCCCCCCCTCTGTTCTCGCTGATCTTTCTCTGATTTCGGCCGATCTGGGCCAGAATGTGTGGGTTGAGGCAGGGGCTTCGGGGCCCTCGGTCACGGCGTGGTCTGACGCTTCCGACACAGAATGGGCAGCCCTTCTGGAGTTAGACCCCGAGCCGATTGTCCAGGGCTGTTTTGATGAACCCCTCGCCCACCATATATATGTCAAAGAGCTCTTCGCAGCGCTCCAGGCGACACGCCTCGCAGCCGCTACGCGGCCGGGCTGTGCGTTGGGGTTGCAGGTGGACAACACGGCAGCGGTGGCAGCTATCAACAAGGGCCACAGCAAGAATTACCTCGCGAATGACTTGTTGTGTGCCTTGTTTGACACCGCGGACGGTGCGGGCATCTCCGTTTCCGCTCAGTGGGTGCCTACGCATGCACAGAGAGCAGACGAGTTTACCCGAGGCACTGTGGCATCGCCGTGCCCTGTCCCCCTGGCGCCCCTCCCTGCGAGATACGCGGCGGTTGCAGCCATATCGCGTTAAACATTTCAAGTGTGGTGTACCCTTTCAATTCCTTGTCTTTCTTTCCGCTACGCGGTCCCTGTGGGTTGGGCTGCGTTCAACGAAAAAAGACACTTCTTTCCGGAGTTTAGCTAGCACGATTCAGTTGGGCGATTCATTTGTCTGGTTTTTGCATACACGTTAAGTGTTCTAAGAAACCAGACATAACCAGAAGACCAACATCATGTTCGTGCTAGCACTTTTCCCTTTTGTCATCACACCCGTGCGCCAAAACAGGTTAGGCCTTATATTTGGCTGCGTTCAACGAAAAAAGACACTTCTTTCCGGAGTTTAGCTAGCACGATTCAGTTGGGCGATTCATTTGTCTGGTTTTTCCAGAAATCTCATTTTTTTTTATAAATTTCCCCAAACCAGAAAACCGGCTTTTTCTGGTTTGGAAACCTCTCAGAAAGGGCACCCTATTCCCCTGTTTTTTTGGTAGAACGCCCCCACAAACAAACACATTACGCACCGCCGGCTCCTTTTTTTTTTACCACAACAGGGAACCTGTCAGTGTCAAAAAGATAGTAGGCAGCGCTTGGGCAACAAATACAACCTCCTCATCAGGCTGCGGAGTTGCTTTTGTTTTGTCCGGATTTGGCGCACAAACAACAGCCTTATCTTTTTGGTAGAACGCGCAAATCACCCGCTCGGGCGAGAAGTGTGTGAAGCCTAAAAAGGAGCTGTGGCAGCAATGTGGGCGTGTAGTCTGCATCATTTGCTTCTCTGCCTGATCAGTACATTCACCTCCCTTCTGCAGATTGACACCCCGGCTGCACAAACAAACACATTACGTACCGCCGGCTCCTTTTTTTGTTGTTGCTTTTTGTTTGGCGGGGCCAACGCACGCCACACCACCACCCCCTCCTCCCGGGAGATCATTCCTGTGTTTCCTTCTACTTCCATTTCACTACCCCCCCCCCTCCTCCTCCCACACGCACACCAACCACCAACAGTACACACGGCGGGGTGGGCAATAGAGAGCTGTGGGTGGGGTGGGGGGGGGGGGGGGCACCTCCCCCCCAGACACTCACCCCCACCTCCCCACCCACCCCCCCCCCCGTTTCCCCCCAGATGCGCTGGATCTCTCAAACACAGCCCTTTGCATAAGGAGTGGAGGGGGTGTATAAACTCAATCTCTCTCTCTCTCGCTGCGCCTTCTTCTGCCTTACCTTAAAGGCCCTTTTCTCTGATTTGCCCCCCCCCCCCCCCCCCCACACACACACACACACACACCTGCATAACGAGTGAAGGGAGATCAGATCAACCTTGTGATTCCTTGTGCTTCTACTTCACTACTTCACCCCTCTCTCTCTCTCTCTCTCTCTCACCACCCCGACCTTCCGATGCCTGGGGATGGGTACTCCCCGCTCAGCGGAAGCCCGCGGAGCTTCGACGATTCGCACGGGACAGCCTCCCCAGCCACCCCGTCACTGGGCGGGGGGGATGCGGACCCCGCCGACACCGAAACTCCATTCCTCCAACCCGGCTCTGCCGCAGAGGACGCTGTGCCGACGCTTCCAACGCTTCAAACGCCCCCGGCACAGCCGGCGGGGGCATGGGGGGGCGGGGATGTCGCCTCCCCGACCACCCCTGGCGCATCTTCTGGTGTTGTGGCTGGGGAGGGTGTGGGGCCGCCGCCGCCGCCTCCACCGCCTCCACCGCCCCCAACGCCGCCAACGCCGCCACCCCACGGCATCGACGAGGTGCTGCTGGAGCTCGATGACCTCCTCTGCGCGCTGCTCCGCAGCGAGATCCTGCACCATCTCGCCTCCGACGCCGCGTCCGACAGGCGGGGGCACGACCTCCAGGCAGCGATGGACGGACTCTACCCCCCCACCGCCGACTCCCCAGCAGGGCCACTCAACTCAGACGCAACCACGCGTTACTGCGCCTGCCTTCTGGAGGCCTCCGCCGGGACACGCGACGCAGCCCAGGCCCTCTGGGTGCAGCAGACGGTGCTCACGCGCCTCTCCAACCTCCTCTTCTCAGAGCTCCCAACGGTTGCCGCAGCCCCGCCAGTGCTCTACGCGCTTCTCGAGAGGAGCTGGCGGATGCTGGGTGCGGCCCTCCGGGTCCTGTCCCGCCTCGGCTACCTCGAAGGGGGGGGTGGCGGAGTGGTGCCCCACATCGCCGACTCGCATGCCCTCCGACGGGATCCGCAGGGGGGCGCCACAACACCCCACCAGGTTGCCTTTGAAGGCGCCCAGCAATACGTCACCCTGTTGGGCAGCTTATACAGGGCATCCCCTGCGGCCTCAGTGGAATATGCCGGCAGGCTGTACCCAGGGAGCCAGACCCCGATTCTTCTCGCCGCGATGTCTGCGGGGAACGGATGTCTCGCCAACCTTGCAGCGGATACCAGCGGGATGCTCCGGGATACCGTCGCATCGCTTTTCACAGAGGCGGGGCCTGTCCCTTCACAGAGCTGCGGTGGCGGCGGAGGTGGGGATGCAGGATCAAACAGATCTGCCCGGCTCGCCCTCCTCCGCGTGATGGATGTCATATGCCCCGACGCCTGGTGCGGTGCCGAGGGTGGTGGCGGTGGCAGCGGCGGTGGCGGTGTCCGCCGCAGCACGCCCCGCAACTCCAGCAGGCATTGTGCAGACGCAGAGCAGCCCTGCGCCCCCCCTCCAGCCGCAGAGGAGGGCGAGGAGGAGCCGGCTGGCGGGTGTGACGGTGCGGCGGAGGCGGACTCCCTCCGCCTGTCGGGCTGCGCCGCGCGGCTCTTCCCCCCACCGCAGTATCAGGCGCAGGGCGTGTCTGCAGCGCAGGATGTCGCGCACCTCTTCTACGCGGAATACCACAACGGGTTCCGGATACGGCAGCACCACCACCCTCTCCGAAACGCCACCCCATCCTCCCGCAGCTGCGGCGCAGCAGCAGACCTCCCCCTCGGGGGCCGCCAAGCCGTCGCAGATCGCCTCCCTCTGTTCACCTCCCTGTGGGGCGCTGTGGAGGGTGGGGGTGTTGGGGGTATAGAGGGGGGCGCTGCCCCCCCCTCCTCCTCTTCTGCCTCCGGCCCCCCTGATGCTGCCACAGCTGATATCGCCCCCAGTGGGGGTGGGGGTGGGAGTATTGGTGGTGTCAACCACCCCCCTCTCCTCACCAGCATCCGGGATGCCATCGGACCCCATTCCGATGCGGTCCGCCTCCTCTCCTCCGCGCTGCTCGTCTCCAGCGCAGCCGTGTCCCGCAGGCTGTCCCTGGCGTACATCCTCGCCTTCTCCAGGCGGGAGCACCACCCCCTTCTCTACGCCACACAGGCCACACTCAGAGACGCCCTTCTCCCGACAGACCCCACACACCACGCCGCCACACCATCTGACACCGCGCCTCCACCTCGCCGCAAGAAGGGCGGGGGTGCGTTTGGCAGGGGTTCGCATCACCACCACCACCACCACCACCACTACGCAGCCTCCCGCCAGCGCATGCCCTCTGGGGAGGCGCAGCCTCTCGGATCGGGCCTGCCTGTGGTGTCCTTCTCCCTGCTCCCGATTGCCGCTGGGGTGTTCTACCGGGGGCTTGGGGAGGGCGGGGTCTGCCGGGGCGATCCGCAGCCCTCTGCCCCGGACATCCCCTCCGGTGGCGTGTTTGCGGATCCGGCGAACCTCGCTGTCCCCCCCGCGGTGTCTTGGGAGAGGCACAGCTCTTCCGCCTACTCCAGGCTGCCCCTCCTCGAGTCGGCACCGCCTCCCGCCGGGATGGGTGTGGGTTGGGAGCCCCCAGCGCAACCCCTCCTCTCCGAGGGACGTGAGGCGTCATCTATACGCAACCCGCATCTCCGGCGCATCCTCTGCGGTGAAATACACAACCCATTCCTCCACGGGCTGTCCATCGCGCTCCTGGTGAAGCAGAGGGGGGTCCGCCTGCTGCCCAGCAGCTCCTCCGCTTCGCGCGGGGTTCTTGCAGAGGAGGTTTCCCGGCTCGCGCCTGACCTGGCAGTATACCTCTGCCACACCTTGGGGCAGGGCTGGGGGGATAGGGTTGGCGCGTCCCCCGCGGGTGGCGAGGGAGTGGAGGGGCGTCTGGGCAGCCGGGCAGCCGCAGATTCGCTGCGGATCCACGCGGAGTGTGTTGAGACAATGCGGGTCTGCTGCGGGGACCCGGTTGCCGGGGTTGATTTTGCAGAGGCCATCATCCTCGGGTGTGCGGCTCTCCTTGAAACCACCCCTCGGCTCAGCCGGGCCTGGGGCTGGGGTGGGGGCGGTTCGGCGGGAAGCAGCAGCATCAGCAGCGTCCGCTGCCTCATCACCCACGGCTGCCTTGCACCCCACCTCGCCGAAGGGTACGCCTCCGCACCGCACGGCTTCCGCAGCGTGGCGCATGCCAGCCTCGCCCTCTGCATCGCCTTGCTGAGGGGGCCCACGGCATCTCCGAGCCATTCGAGGCATTCCTCAGGAAGCCCCTCAGACCCGCCGCAGCACACCGAACGGACAGAGGAGAAGCTCTCCTCCAGACCCCCCTGTGAAGTACCCCCTAGCGAAGAGGCGAAGGGGTTGGTCCGCGACATCCTCTCTCTGCCCATATGGGAGCGGATGATGCATGCCCTGGAGGGGGCGCGGGGAGGCTGCGCCGGGGGAGGGGATGCCAACAACAGCCCCGGTGGTGTTGCGGAGGGGGGGCGGGAGGAGGAGGAGGAGGGGGCTGTTCTGCTAACACCCTTCGCACTCCTTTCAGACCTGCTGGCGGGAGGGGGTGGTGGTGGGTCCGGCAGTGCGGAGGGGGTTCCCTGCCCCCTCCAGGCCTTCCTGTCGTATGCTGCTGTGCATTCCCCGCTGTTCCGCTTCAGAGAGGCGTTGCTTCTGCCGGGTGGGCCAGATGTCCTGCGCTCCCACAGCGTCTTCTCCCTCGGGTCTGCCCTGTGGGGGCGCCGCGC
Organism: Rhynchopus euleeides; assembly: GCA_963210315.1. Taxonomy (NCBI): domain Eukaryota; phylum Euglenozoa; class Diplonemea; order Diplonemida; family Diplonemidae; genus Rhynchopus; species Rhynchopus euleeides. The sequence goes on from OY723280.1 coordinate 1,496,262, forward strand.
TGCCGCGGCGGGTGTCACCTCCACCTCCACCACGCATTCGGACGACCCCCCGGGGAGCCTTGCGAACCCTAGAGAGCTAGCCGCGGATCTTGCTGAGTGGGTTTCCTCGCAGGCTCCTGCGGGGTGTGGGGCGGAGTGTCTTTCCCCCGGCCTGGAGGGGTTCCTGCAGTACCACAGTGCGTTGCTCCGTGTCTTTGGGGAGGAGGTGCGGCACGCCCTGCCGTTGCCGACGCACAGAGTGCAGGGTGGGGTGCCCGGGTCAGCCCCTGTGTCGTGGGATGCGGCGCTGCGGAGGCTGCTGTCCGACAGCCCATCGGATGAGGATGTGGCGGCGCTGCAGCATTACATCTCCCTCGATGCGGGGGTGCTCTCGATTCTCGTGTCGTGGGTGTCGCAGCACCTCTTCCAGAGGAGCCGTGCGATCGATCTCCTCGACCTGATCCTCTCCGTCGGGTATGTCCACCGGGGGCAGAGAACCCTAGGATCAACCGAGTCTGCCCGTGAGACGCTTGCCCAATTCGCAGGGGAGGCTGCAGCCGCTGTGAGCGAGGTTGGGAATTTTATGGATAATGAGGCAGTCTACTCCCACATAGCATCGGGGTATCTCTTCCTGGGCTCTTTCCTGGCCCTAGGGAGGTATGACCCCCGCTCTGCGGAGAGTGTTCAGTTCTGCCTGGCATGTCTGGTGTTGGTGGCGAATAGTGACCCTCTATTGGGCCTCCTCGTGTGGGATCACTTCTGGCATATCACCAATGCAAAGGCGGCGGGGTCACCCGAGGTGTCGGGTGTGTTGGAATCGCTCCTCCTCGACCCCGCATTCCGGAGGAACCTCGACGAAGTGAAGGTTGTCTTCATGCAGTGCACCGCGGTTCGGGATGCATCACACACCCCTCCGACGCACATCCGGCAGCTCTTCGCCCAGGCCCTCCTCCTCAGCCCCGCCTTTGCTGACGGGGTGGAGTGTGTGGAGGGGGTGGAGGATGCGGAGAGGAGCTCGCGTGGTGGGGGCGGTGCCCCACCTCCACCCTATGTGGAGGCTGTGCAGCTGCTGTCCGCCGTGACGCACCTCGGTCTCCGCGAGACCCTCCCAGCCGCGGAGGGGTTGGAGGATGAAGGGGAGGAGGGGGTTGTGGCGAGGCGGAGGGTGGCCTTTTGCCTCTCGCTCACCCACTCCTCCGGCACCCCGCCCCTCCCATCCGGTGGGGTTGGGATATCTCTCGGCGAAATCCGCGATCTCCCCATATTTAGCGATGCATGGGGTGACGCAACCTCTGCAGACGCGGTGAACGCCGAGGCGATTCTCTCCTTCACAGCAGAGCAAGAGAAAGGCATGGCGTCCCTCTCCCGCCTTGCAGAGCAGGGGTGGCCCCCCGCTGCAGCAACGGCATTCCTCTCTGAGCTTGCGGGGGTTATGGAGGGGGGCAGTTCAGCTGTTGACGAGGCGCTTCTCTGTGAGTCGCGAGCTGCGGGGATTCTCCTGAAGGGGCTGTTTGACCACACCCCGGTGGTGGAGGTTCCGGAGTCGGAGGGGGGAGGGATAGCGGAGCTGTCCGGGATACGCTACGGCAACGCCTCAGCTCCGAGGAGGGCGGCAGCCCTCCGACACCGCGCCTCTGCCCTCCTCTGCGGGCCACGCATCCCCGACTCGGTCCGCCGCACCGCAGTGTTGGTCGAATCCCTCGCGATGTCCGCAAAGTCGATCCCAGCAGAGGCATCCCTCCCATTTGCCTCGGCCCTTCTCTCGTTCATCGCATCCGACACAACGCTCCACAGCCTCTCCCCTCTGCACCGCATGGCATGGGCCCAGCTCCTGGGGATCCTCTTCAACCTCTTCTCCGAGGTCCTCCGTCAGGAGCAGCGCCAGGCGGAGGAGACGGAAAACCTGTCTCCCTCGGAGAGGCTCCCGCTCTGTAGGGAGATTGTGCGGTTGGGGTATAAAGTGTGCCGGCATCTCTCGGTGGGGCAGAGGGAGAAGCTGCGGGACTTCCATGCGATGGCGGGTGGTGCGGCAGGGGAAGGCGGCCCGCAGCTCGGGGTGGCGGTGCGGAGGCACGAGAGGGAGATTCTAGGGGTGGCGGATTTCTCACAGGGGGCGGCGTTGGCCTCTGCGGCGTGGCTGGATCATAGCAGGGGGGGGATGCAGCACCACCACCACCACCACCACCACCACCACCACCACGGATCATCCCGCAGAGGCGCATGCCACGGCGTCCTCCGCGTGACAGCAAAGCTTCTCGACATGCCTCCATCCCACACCTTCGCCGCAATCCTCCACAGATTCCGCATGGGCCCTGTGGAGTCATCCTCCTGCCTCCTCGCCCTCTGCTTAGAGATGACCAAACCCTCCCCTCCTCACCCAGAGGAAGATGCTGTCGAAGGGGGTGGTGTCGGTGGGTGCGTCGGGACTGCCCCCCCTTCAGACTCCGACTCCGAATCTGAATTCTTCGGGGATGGAGCGGGCGGTATCGCCGGGGTGTTTCCGGCGGGGGATGGGGGTGGCGGCGGTGGTGGGGGTGGGGAATCGGCCCTCTCTGCGAATCTGAGGTCCCTCTCGCACCGATCTGCAAAGACATTTCTCATGGCGCTGTTTACAAACGAGTTTCTGAGGGCGGTGGGGGAGGGGGACGACCCCTCCACCTCCACCCCCTCCTCCACCTCCTCAGACACCACGGAGATTGCGGAAAACCTCCGGGGTTGCATCACCCTCATGCTCGGGGGTGGGGCCTCCGGGGAAAATGGAGGCGGGGGAGGTGGTGGGGAAATCGACCTCACCGATGTCTGCGCCGATTTCCTCAAAGCCCTCGCACCGCTCGACCCCCACGGGACCCTCTCCGCAGCTCTGGGCTGCATCACCACCCTCGGGGAGGACTCCGCCCGGGCAATCTCACCAGAGGACTGCTGCCGGGAGGGCAACGGCATGACCTCCAGGGAGTGGCTCGCCACCGTGATGCACCACCTCCGCTCCTCGCCGCAGAACCCACCCCAGAGGGCCAGGCAGTTCTGGGTCTCCATATGCCGTATGGTCGCACAGACGCATTCCCTCTCCGGATCTCCTGCGAGGGACACGGCTCTCTGGGGGGACATCACCTCTCTGTTCATCCGGGTCTGCCAGATGCTGGTCGCCTCGGGGGACAGGGGGAGGGCGAGCTGCCCGCTGCTCGCCGTGGTGCAGGATCTGGTTCTGCTCAGCCTGTCCGCAGAAGCTGCGATGATCGACAAGATGCCCGACCTTCTGTTTTTCTGCGCGGAGGACTTCCGGAACCCAGGCGGGGGCGGGGGGAGTGCTGGAGGTGTGGGCCTGCCTGGCTCCCTGAGGGAGAACGTCCGGAGCTCACTCCCGTGGTATCACGCGACGTTCCACCACACCCCCGGGCTGCTCTGGGAGCACTTCTCCGCGCTGAGGAACCGCGGTGCTTCGGGAGCTGCCGAGGCCACCTCCGGTGGAGGTAGTGGGCCTGGAGGTGCCGATTCCCCTCCAACCCCAGGCCCCCTGGACATCTGCTTGGAATACCTCGACTGCCTGACCCAGCTCAGCTGGGATTTCCTCGCAGAAGCGCCGCGGGAGACCCTCGTTGAGCTTGCGGGGGTGTTGGTAAGGATGCTGTCACACGTCTGCATCCTCGACATCACCCGGATCCGCAAGCTTCTGGACAGGTTGCCCCAAATCCCGGAGATGGGTGGCGAAGGGGGTGGTGCTGCGTTAGCAGCAGGGCGGAGATCCGTCTCCCTGTGGCACCCCATATGGACCTACGCGGACCCAGCCTCACTCTCGTCGGTCTCCCTGTCGCAGGTGCTGAAGGAGAACCATGCATCGGAGGGTGCGACAGCGTCGCTCCTGCAGGCGGTTGCACTTTACACCAAAATCCTCCTCGTCTTTGCGGAGGACGGCCCCTACAGAGCCCTCAAGGATCACACAGTGGCAGAGAGCCAGGCCGCTGCCTTTGCCGCAGATGTGAGGCAGATAATGTTCTGCGTGATGCAGTCCCCTGACAGCTGCCAGGCCTGGGTCCTCCCCTTCGACACCCACGTGAGGCTCTTCAACTCGACACTCCGCCGTCTGACAGAGGCCTACGGGACAGGGGACCGGGCCCGGTATTTCGTGAGCACAATAGTGAGCTGCCTCTCCAGCGCGCTGTCCCCAACCGACATGGTGAAGTCTGTCGTGAAGTGCCGCGGGAGGATACCTTATGCAAAGCAGAGCGCGTCGCTGTCTGCTGCCATGCAGCAGGTGCAGATGGCTGCCGAGGCGGATCATGCCGTTGTGCTGCGCGAGATGTCCCGTTCCCTCATAGACCTTGCGTCGACAACGGTGTCCCCCCAGATGTGCCACTCGGTGCTGTCCTCTGCGACGATGCTGCTCCCCGTGTCGGACCTGCTGGTGGACGTGATGCAGGCGTCGTTCCACAGCCTGCGGTCCTTCCACAAGGCGAGCCCCCTGCAGGCGGGGGGAGGGCCGGGGTGCGATCCGCTCAGCCCGGGCAGTGCCAGCACCAGGTGCAATGAGCTGTTGGCACAGATCTCGTCGTCGCTGCTGCTGCCCCCGTCGGATTCTGACTGTGCGTTGCTTATCCATCTGTGCAGGCAGGCGAACCACCTCACGCTGCTCTCGGTATGGCAGGGAACGAATGTCGATGTGTGCAGGGTTGTGGGCACTGTGTGGAGGTGGCAGCCAATCCAAAACACACAAGTCGAAGTCTGCTTTATAAAACCACCACACCCCTCGTCAAAAAAAATAACAGGTGCTTCTGCAGAACAGCCTGAAGGACTCTGCGCAGCGCAGCTCGTTTGAGGGGCTGCTCTTCGTTGCAAAGGAGGTGCTCAGCATCCGCTTCTCGCCGGAGACGCAGGGGTCGGAGGTGGTGGGGCTGTACCTGCTGCTGTGCAGTGTGATGGAGCGGCGCGAGTGGCGCGCGGGCTGCCGCAGGGGCCTCGCGGGTGCTGCCGACAGGCAGGTGACCAGCGCTGCGCGAAGCAGCAGCAGCAGCGCCAATGCCACCAGCGCTGCCTCAGCCCGCACAGGCCTTGGGGAACGGCAGGGGTCGGGGCAACGCGCCCACAGCGCCCACAGCAGATCCAGCCCTCAAACCGTCCCCACGAGCAGCAGCATAGGCTCTGGCAACGAGTCGCCGCGCGCCCGCAACGCCTCCACGCCACAGATGGAGACCGCCGCCCTCCTCATTGCCAAGTTCCGGAAGGTCCTCGAGGTGCTCACGCTGAAGGTGTGCTTCCACCCCCACCCCCACTCCCCATCATTTTTGGGCTTTTCGGGACAGTTTGAGGCAGGGGGTGTGTTTGCTTGCGGTTGTTTAGTTGTGACTTCCCAACACCCCTTCTCTCTCTTCCTCCAACAGCACTGCGGGGCGAAGTGGATGGGGCTGAAGAACCGGCTGTTCCACAGCGACTCCTCCTCCAGCGACGTGGAGAAGTGGGCCAACTGCGAGGCGAACTTCTCGCTGGCCTGCGCTGCGATGGGGGCCTTCGTTGCAGCCCAGCAGGCAGGGGCGCCCCTCTCGCGCAAAGAGGCAGCATCGCGGGTCGAGATCTGCAGGGCCTGCCCAGGCTACGGGTCGGGTGATTCTGTGGAGACCTGCAAGGCGCTTGTGGAGGCTTCGCAGACGTCTGCAGCTGCGCTTGTCACCGCTGTGCAGAACCTGATATTCCCACATGAGAACCTGCTTGTGTACGTCACCTAAGAACATGCTGGTGGCAACAGCGTGAGGGCCTGCTTCATGATTTGCTGCCTATATTTGATACACCCGCTGTTGAGTTCGTTCGGTGTGGCCCGACGCTCAACAAAACGACTCGCGTGTGGGCGAGTGGTGGTCACATCAAGAGCAAGAGCAAGGTGCTCAGCGCATTCGGCAGTGCTGCAAAAAGAAAATCTATTGGCGTGTAGTGCAGGGCTGTTCCTAACTGGGGGGCTTGTTCCCCACTTTCAGGATTCTGAACTTTTTTTCTAAGAATTTTTGTAAGGGGAAAAAAAGTTTTTTTCTAAGAATTTTGTTAGGGGAATTTTTTTCTAAGGTTGTTTCGCAGAGGAAAAAACTTTTTCTAAGTTTTCCCCAGTCGACAGGGCGCGCACAAGGATGGAAGGGAAGTCTGTCCCACGTACCGTTCGCCTTGCTGGCCAACTGGAGAGCCAGACGTTCACTACCGTGGCCTCCGGCGGCTGGGGGGCTCCGCCCCCCAGACCCCCCTGTGGCGTACGTCTCGTACTCAAGTCCTTCGAATCCCATCAAGTCGGGGTCCAACCACTCCAGTCGCCTCTGAGGACGCAGCCAACTCGCACAGAATCTGTACGCCCACACGAACAGATGTTCGCTACCGTGGCCTCCGGCGGCTGGGGGGCTCACGCCCCCCAGACCCCCCATGTAGCGTGTGCCCGTCCATCTATCTCACTTCCCCGGGTCAGCGCCGCATCCATGAAGCGCTTCTTCGAAGCCTGACTGACATCGGACAGGAGGTCGGGCTTCCCCACCTGGGAGGTACACTTGCCGCGTTCGCGACATGCGTGACACGCGACACGCTACCTGAAACGTGAGTGTGCCTTGCTAACACGGGCATTTCAACGGTCTGCCGACGACCGTTCCCCAAACCCGTAAACCAGCAGTTTTGGAAAATCGGAGAGATCACCCTGCGCTGAATATGGTGCGCACCACTGCAAAATCCCCGGGAGCTTTTGGGCTTTCAGACCTGAAGGGGCCAGCAGGTGGGTGGCGTCGGGGGCAGCTTTGTAACTGTCCTCCAGCTGCTGGCATGTCCAGCCCTGCGAGAGTGCCAAGGTGTATTGAGTCCCTGCGGAGCACAACCCCCGATGAGAACGAGTGCCAGATGATCCTCATTCATTTTCAGCTGTAACGCGCATGAGGGGCACTCTCTGCCGCAAGCATCTCTGGGCATCACTCGAGAGCTGTCAATGATGACGCGGAGAGAAATCAGAGAAAAAGTCCCGCCTGACGGGCACGCGCCTGGAAACTGTGGGGGGGCGAGCAAAAATTCCCTTGTAAAAATTCTTAGAAAAAACCTGGTTCCCCGACCCAAAAAACCTGGAAAAAGGGCTCGTTCCCCGCCCAGGCCTGGTGTAGTGTGGTGTGGTGTTTCTTATTGTGTCTTCTTGCGATCGACGCGATGCCCCTTTTCCGCACAACTGCAATTTCCTTTCACTGAGTGGCGCCGTGCCGCAGGCTCTTTGTGTCTCCATTTGACTGCCCTGCCCCCCCACCCCCCCCCCCCCCCCTTTGGCTTGACACAATCTACCCTCATTTCCCTTGCCCCGATTTGCCAGGAACTGTATTCTACATATTACCCCCCCCCCCCCACCGCCACCACTCTGCTGAACATGATGTTTTTCAGTATTTCTGTCTCAAATGAAACCTCCCGTTCGAACCCCCCCCCCCTTCAAAAAAATGGGGCTTTTCTCTGCCGGTTTTGCCCGTGGGGGGTGCGAGGATGCTTCGTGTGGAACAGGCCGGTGGCTTTCTTTGGAGCTGTTGCAAGCACAGCAGCGCAGCCATTGATGCGGGAGCAACATAGGTAGTCACGCCTCTGCATGGCCTGTGAGTGTGCTTCTGCTTCAGAATCGAAGCAGCCAGCAACACGTTGTCAAGCACACGTATGTGTGACAGTGGTGAACACATCAAGAGAAGGTGCTCGGTGTGTTCGACACGCTGCATAAATCTTAACGTGTGTGTTTGTGTGCCCCTTTTCTGATGACTGGGATCGTCTATAATTCACTGCCCCCCCCCCCCCCCCCAGGCATAGTGCCCCAAACATATGTTTTGGGCCAGAATATTCCAGAATATTTTTTTATGTTTGCAACTTTCAAAAAATATTTTCAAAAATATTTTTGCCAAAAAATATTTTAAAATATTTTTTCTATTTTCAGCAAAAAATGGATTTTTTGCTGAAAAAAATTCCGGCTAATTTTATGGCCGGAAGTGGGCCCACCCACGACGGGAGGAAAAAAGAGTGAACGGGCAGCATGCCGTTCCTCTTTTTCCCCCCGTGAGGGTGGGCCCCCCCCTGCCAGGCAAGGTGAAAAAATGAAGAAACGGGCAGCATGCCGTTCTACATTTTTCCTTGCAAGGCAGGGAGGGCGCCCCCCATGCCAGACAGCAGCCACCCCTGCAGGGGCAACAACTGACGGGCATGGGGAACGAGGTGGGTCTGGACCCGACACCGCCACCACACGCGCAGTGCACCTTTCGGATACACTGTCGTGAGTGGGGTGTGGGCAGTTCCCCTATCCTGCGAGCTCCTTTTGGACGAAGAGGTGCAGCGGTTATCTGCAACCTTCGTCCTGGACTTGCCTCGGGGGGAACGCCACGGTTTACCGCGGGTCCCGACGAGGGCACTCAGGCAGGATCTTCACGCCACCCCGCACCGAGGTCCCTTCTCACGCGGCGTGTCTCCCAGGTTCATGGCGGCGTTATCAGGTCAGGCTTTGTAGTCTCTACACCATCAGTAGTAAGGGAAATCCTAAAACCATACATGAAATCCACCTTTTGGGCCGCTGGTGTACGAGGCTTGTTCCTCCAATTGAATCATGTTTGCTGTGTCAGGCAATATCAATACAGCCGCTGAAAGAAGTCAAGGTGTTGTGGATCTGCTGCTCACAGGAAGGATTCAGGGTGGATCACAAGACTGACCACCCTCTTTCCTTTGTCAAGTACCCTGTAAAACATCAGAACACCAAGTATCTTTCAACACTACATGTTCAAGAGAGGAATCAGTGGAATCGGAAGGGGTCACCTACCACACGGACACAGTTCCCGCGACTAATAAATGCCGAGAGTTCCGGTGTCCGACCACCTGGTATTACTTGGCTCCATCCACCCAGTCATTACGAGGGGGCGTCCCTTGAAGCCAGTTCCGCAGAACTCAGACCCCCCTTAAAACCAATGTCCTGTGTAGACAACTACTTAGCCTGCCTGATGACGACACCAATTCGCTGGGAGAGAGGCCGCGGTCCAGGACCCCAATGGGGATGACGTGGCATTGTTTGACCGAATCGGTTGTGTAAGTGTGTAGCCCCCTCCGCCCTCTGTCCCTCCCCCCAGGGTGGTGTGTGGAGGCGAGAAGCGCAAACATGCACAGCAAAAAAGTGCGGAGCCCTGCAATCAAGACAACAAGCGATGGGATGGGGCACATGACCTTGCACGGGGGTGGGGGGCAGAAGAAACCAGACAAATGATTTGACCAACTGAATCGTGCTAGCTAAACTCCAGAAAGAAGTGTCTTTTTTTTCGTTGAACGCAGCCAAATGAAGAGCGTAACCTGTTTTTTGGCGCACAAAGTGCTAGCACGAACATGATGATGTTGGTCTTCTGGTTATGTCTAGTTTATTAGACTTACCTAGGGTACCCCGAGAGAATGTCACCCCCCCCCCCTCGGCCTCCGCTTGGGGGGTGACATTCTCACGAACATGATGATGTTGCTCTTCTGGTTATGTGTGTCTAATTTATTCGACTTATCGTGTATGCAAGCAGGCTGGGGTTTCGGGCAGAAAAATGGCGAACATTGTCTGGAAACCCCGAAAAACCACCCAGAAATGGCCAGAACCCGGTTTTTGGGCCCATTTTCCACCCAGGAACACGTTTTTGGGCCTCTGTGAAAAATCGATATTTTTGGGATTTTTCGCGATTTTCGCCAACTACTCGCCAAGCCAAAAAATTGATTTTTGGCTGGGAAATGCAACAAATCAACGAATTAGGCCGTTTTTACCCCTTTCGTGCACTTTTTGGTCCCAGAAGGGTTTACGGGGTGTCCATAACGGCCCTTGGCACAAATCCTTTGGACCCAGACCGCAGCTTCGGGGGTCATTTTTTGGCGCGAATTTTTCGGATTTTCGTCCGGACCGGTACCGCATTTCAGGGGCAAAAATCTGATTTCCGAGGCCCGGGAATGCTCGCAGTGGCTTCAAATGGCCAAAAACGTTCAATTTACCCCTTCCCCAAAAAAAAATTCGAAAAGGGTCCCCCTATAAATCGCCGGATTAGGAAGGTTTTTTCCAACATATTTTTATATTTTTGAAAATATTTTTTTATGTTTGGAATATTTTCAACATATTTTTTTATGTTTGGAATATTTTCAAAATATTTCCAAAATATAAAAATATTTTGGAAATATTTTCGAAAAAAATAAAAATATTTTTTTATGCGAAAATGAAACATATTTTTGGCAAAATTATATGTTTATGAAAAATATGTTTGGGGGCCCATGCCTAGGGGGGGTCATAAGCCCGTACAAAACCACATTTTTCAACATACCATCAGAACCGCCCTAATACCTGATCTGACCCGAAAATCCGACCCATACCCCCCCGGAAACCGTCTGGAGCCCACTTGTGACACCTGATGCGCACTTTTGTGATGATTTTTTGGGGTCCTAAAAAATGTACCTCAGTTTCGTACCTTGCCTTTGTACCTGAACCACTCCCGACCGCAGTATTTCGTTCTTTGCAAGGAAAGGGTATCACTACGCTCACCCAGCACGCCGAGCAACACATGCCGTGTGCCTAGGGCCTCGCAGAGGTGTCAGATGCTGCTGCAGAGGGGTACCTTGCTCGAAAGACGCTCGCCAAACGGGAGATGTGCGGGGTCCCGGCAGAGAGCGTTGTGGCAGACCTGCGTCAGAAGAAAACGGCACACGACATCCGTGAGGCGACATTATTTCGGGCGCTCCGTCGGGCTGGGTACATAGGAGAGCGAGTGGGACGTGGTGACGACAGATATATGCAGTGGTGCATCAACTGCACGCACGTGCGAAAAGCGGCGTTCCTTGCTGGCCAAGAAAGATGTCACCTGCACTCCTACTCCTCCCACTCCTCCTGCTCCTACCCCTACACCAACTGATGTGGGCAGTGAGTGATGGCAGCTCCAGAGCAGCAGATGATCTAGGAAGCGATGAGCGGGTCAGCCGGGCAGACTACCCCAGTCCGTACCGGAAGTACGAAGCGTTGCGGGCCCGCCACCACCGCCTCCAGGAGAGGACCCGAGGATTAAGAGTAGGGTTGTACAACGCCAGGGGAGAGTATTCCCCTGGCGTTGAGACATCCCTGACGATCTTGCGGTCGCACTGTGGGGGTTGAGTCGGCAGGCAGATGCCTATCCAATGACTTTGTTGAGTCCTCACATGGTACACTCTCATGCGTGCTGTTGAGACTGCGTGGTGTGCATATCCTGCGGGGGGCGCAAATTACACAGCACAAACATAATCATTTCGACTCTCAGGTCGTCCAATATCCCAATCGTGCCTTCACAGGCTGAGATCGACGAAGCAAAGACACATCTGCAACGCTGCCTAATGCCGATGCAGCCTCGCAGGCGTACGAAGTACTCACAATGACCCATCTGCGATCGAAGTACTACACCCAGAAGGTGGCTGAACTCATTCAGCTGGCGCAACAACACAACATTCCCACTAATCAGGTACAAGAAAGACCTTGCCGAGGCACTGGGGAGGCAACATCGTGCCACCTGAGCCGGAACCACCGCAGAAAAGGCAAAGAACGAAATATTGCGGTCGGGAGTGGTTCAGGTACAAAGGCAAGGTACGAAACTGAGGTACATTTTTTAGGACCCCAAAAAATCATCACAAAAGTGCGCATCAGGTGTCACAAGTGGGCTCCAGACGGTTTCCGGGGGGGTATGGGTCGGATTTTCGGGTCAGATCAGGTATTAGGGCGGTTCTGATGGTATGTTGAAATTTTTGGTATTTGTACGTTTTTAGGGGGGCTTATGACCCCCCCTACCCCCCCCCCCCCCCCCTAGGCATACTTGTCCCCCCACGGTGGGGGGACCCGAATATGGGGGAAAATATGGGGGGTTTTCTGCGCCAAACCCCCCAAAAAAAATGTGGGGAAAATATGGGGGCCCCCAAAAACCCCCCAGATTCCCCCCATAAAAAATATGGGGGGAATATGGGGGGTTTTTGGGGGTTTTATGGGGGGATTTTGGTCCAAAATCCAGGGTGTATAGGGGGACCCTTTTCGAATTTTTTTTCCGGGGGGGGTCTATTTTGGACGTTTGAGGCCGATTTCGAAGGAATTTTTGAGTTTTGAGCCTATTCTGGGCCCTAAAACGCGTTAAAACCGGTCCCGGAAAATGGCTGGTTTTTTGGCCTTGGCCAAATCATATAGGGATGTACAAATAGGGATGTACCCCGAGGGTCTACCTGCAGGGATCCACTTTTTGCTATGCCTGCATTGCTGCTGTTTGCGCTTCTCGCCTCCACACACCACCCTGGGGGGAGGGACAGAGGGCGGAGGGGGCTACACACTTACACAACCGATCCGGTCAAACAATGCCACGTCATCCCCATTGGGGTCCTGGACCGCGGCCTCTCTCCCAGCGAATTGGTGTCGTCATCAGGCAGGCTAAGTAGTTGTCTACACAGTACATTGGTTTTAAGGGGGGTCTGAGTTCTGCGGAACTGGCTTCAAGGGACGCCCCCTCGTAATGACTGGGTGGATGGAGCCAAGTAATACCAGGTGGTCGGACACCGGAACTCTCGGCATTTATTAGTCGCGGGAACTGTGTCCGTGTGGTAGGTGACCCCTTCCGATTCCACTGATTCCTCTCTTTGAACATGTAGTGTTGAAAGATACTTGGTGTTCTGATGCTTTACAGGGTACTTGACAAAGGAAAGAGGGTGGTCAGTCTTGTGATCCACCCTGAATCCTTCCTGTGAGCAGCAGATCCACAACACCTCGACTTCTTTCAGCGGCTGTATTGATATTGCCTGACACAGCAAACATGATTCAATTGGAGGAACAAGCCTCGTACACCAGCGGCCCAAAAGGTGGATTTCATGTATGGTTTTAGGATTTCCCTTACTACTGATGGTGTAGAGACTACAAAGCCTGACCTGATGACGCCGCCATGAACCTGGGAGACACGCCGCGTGAGAAGGGACCTCGGTGCGGGGTGGCGTGAAGATCCTGCCTGAGTGCCCTCGTCGGGACCCGCGGTAAACCGTGGCGTTCCCCCCGAGGCAAGTCCAGGACGAAGGTTGCAGATAACCGCTGCACCTCTTCGTCCGAAAGGAGCTCACAGGATAGGGGAACTGCCCACACCCCACTCACGACAGTGTATCCGAAAGGTGCACTGCGCGTGTGGTGGCGGTGTCGGGTCCAGACCCACCTCGTTCCCCCATGCCCGTCAGTTGTTGCCCCTGCAGGGGTGGCTGCTGTCTGGCCTGGGGGGCGCCCTCCCTGCCTTGCAAGGGAAAATGTAGAACGGCATGCTGCCCGTTTCTTCATTTTTCCCCTTGCGTGGCAGGGTGGGACACCTCTCACGAGGGAAAATAGAGGAACGGCATGCTGCCCGTTCACTCATTTTCCTCGAGGGAGGAGAAATATGGGGAATGGACAAAAATCCCCCATATTCGCTCCACCCAAAAATAGCTGGAAATCCCCCAGATTCCCCCCGATTCCCCCCATTTTCCCCCACATTTTCTCAATATTTCCCCCAAAAAACACCGTGATTCCCCCCACCGCGATTTGGGGGGCAAAATATGGGGGGAATCACGGTCCCCCACCGTGGGGGGACAAGTATGCCTAGGGGGGGCTAATTCAACCAAAAAAACTAATGCAACCGAGTGAATCTCAAGAGAGAAGGTAGCAACGACAGTTTGTGTTCTTCGAACGCAGAACACCTCTGGGTTCCCTCTTAGGGACTAGACTCCCCCCCCCCCCCTTTCACCATAACGTGAAAGAGAAAACACACCCAATCCCTGGTAGGTCGAGGTGGACTTCCTCTAGACACATGACCAGGTATCATCATCATGATAAAAACGGTGCGTTGGGGTCGGAAAAAACCGTTCGGAGTTCACGAATGCGTGGGACTCGGTGTTCCCCTCTGCTGTGGGAGGTGATCCTGATTGGTCACTCTCCACCACAGGCAAACTGACTCTACGATCCGGATTCCCTTCTTTCTACCGGCTTGCGTATCTGCGTCGAACACACATTTGCATCCCTCATGACGTCTTGCAGCAAGTCCGGGAGGATGATAATAGGGGGGGACAACGAACGCCCTGTGTCGATGGGGGCCACGCAACCACGTGTATATTTGTCCGCTCGCTGGCAATCCGTGTTGACCCACTCCACCGACACGGAGCACTCTGCAGCCTCACACAAACGAAAAATGTAACTCAGCATACTGTTTGCGAGTGTATTCTTCGAGTGGGTGGCTTTGATGCTCGCCACCACAGCCGCGCTGTCTACCATGAACTTTATGTCATGACGCGGGTAGGACGATGTGCACCAAACCACCCCTGCCACGACTGCTAAAAGTTCTTTGATATAAATATGCATGGACGAGGTGCACCCCCCAAACGAGTCCTGCAACACGGTGTCTGGAGATAGAACTGCCCAAGAGTGCGATGACGCATCCGTCCACAACAGAATCGGGGAGCGGACCGGTTTTTTGTATACCCACTCGTTCCGCAGGATTTCCTGTCGCGCAGAGATCAGAGTATCCACTTCAGACGACGACAGCTCGACCCGAGAGTCCCATCTGCTCTTTTCCGCCCCCACTGTCGTCGACACCCTCCTGGACAAGTTCAGCACACACGATGACCAGCACAAAGGGCGCTGTGAAGCAAAAAGAAACCAGATAATCCCGCCGCACAGCACTGCCACATCTCTCGCACACACGCGCTTCAAATCCACATCTACCCATTGCTGGGCTGTGGTGTATTTTTTAACCCACGCCGGGTCTAGGCGGTAGCGGGAGAGCTGGAGTTGGAATTCCAGACCCACAGCCGTAAACGACTGGCGGGCCTCCCCGTAGCCTTCGCCCGGCTTGAGCTTGAGGTTCACCCACCTGCAGCGCTCCGAGAAACTGGCATGCTTTGCACGGGCTTCCTCCTCCGACGAACCCAATACCAAAAAATTATCCACCCAGACTTCCCCCTCAGATTCCGGGAGCAGCGCCCGACCCGCCTGCTGGGCGATGCACGGGGCCCAACTCCACCCCATTGGGAGGACTCTGAGGACGAACGTGTGGAAATCATTTCTTTTTGAGGCGAATCTTAAACCAAAAAAAGAGGCAACCTGGGGGGAGACCCCGTATTGGTAGAAACAGCTTAAAGCATCCTCCTGGATGCACCACTTTGCCCCCAGAATCCTCGCCACGAACACTTGCAAAAGAGATAGACCCATCGGGGGGGGTCTCAACATGAGGTTGTTCAATTTTACCCCATTCACCACTAACCTGGAGTCCACCCCCGATGACTTGGGCACTGTGAATGCGCCCAGCACAACTTTTACTGGGAAAGGAGGGGAGGATATCACACCACACTTTAAAAGAGGTTTTTTGTGTTTAAGCATGTGCCTCGAGACTGCCCTTCTCAGGGACTCGTCCTCCATATCCACGCCCTCCCTGAAGTTGCTCCGAAACGTAGTCGGGCATGTTACTGGGGGGGGTCAAATAATTGTAACCCCTACGATTATTTAGCGACGCGGTCTGTATAAATCGGGTGTCCCAAAATTTACAATTTTTCAACGGTGGTGATTAATCGTAGGGGTTACGATTATTCACTTTTGGCAAAAATTTACCCGTTTTGCTGTTCAGAATGTCAATTGGTGGGGTGGGGGTGGGTGTGAGGGGTCGCATTCTCGGCCTGTCTCACCGGCATTCCGTGCACAGAGCAACATCACCGGTGGAAACTGGCCATAGCACCCCGGTGGGCCACCAGGAGGGGAGGGACCCGGTGTGAGGCGCTTGAGTCATCCAGATGGGCACACGGTGGGGTCCGACATCCGATGTCGGACCCTGTGGGTTCATGCATGCTGCTAAATGTGAGATTTTTGGGCCAAATTTCGGAATCCCAATACATTTTTTTGGGGGGCGAGTTTGTTAGGAAAATGGGGGTGGCACAGCGTCGTTCTTCCACACAAGAGGGTCGTTTTTGACATCAACGGTTCAAACTCTCTTCACGGTGACTCTACTCAAATTTTTTTGAGTTATTGGGGGCCATTTACTGTGCGTCGAAGTGTGAACGATTGGCCACCTTTTTGGTGCCGTGGCTGGTGGGTGGCCATGGGCACACGCTACAAGGGGGGTCTGGGGGGCAGAGCCCCCCAGCCGCCGGAGGCCACGGTAGTGAACATCTGTTCATTGTGGGCGTAGATTCTGTGTGAGTTGGCTGCGTCCTCCTGAGGCCTGAGGCTACTGGAGTGGTTGGATTCCCTGACTTGATGGGTATCGAAGGGCTCCAGGGGGTCTGGGGGGCGGAGCCCCCCAGCCGCCGGAGGCCACGGTAGTGGACATCTGTTCCTTGTGGGGTACAGTTTCTGGACTGTGTCCATCTTCCTGAGGTTGCGTATGGGCCACCCCAGGATTTTGGTGCCCCCCCCAGGCTCACCTCACTGGCAGGGTACCTGGGGGCGGGGGGCCTCAAACCATGCTCTCTTCCCATTAAACTCGGGGCATGTGTGCTCCGACATGTGGGGTGACTCAATCACCGGTCTATGACGACCGATTCTCCACTTTTTACAGCCTGAGTGGGTTCCCTGCTGTTCCTGTTGCTTGATCCTCTGGGGAAAAGTCAGAAATTTGGCCAAAAGTGAATAATCGTAACCCCTACGCATACATCGGGCGTTATTGCGTTACCAGTAACGGTAATACCGTTATTTTTTCGGTAAAATAACTTACCGTTAATAACGTTCCAGAACGGCCGAATAACGTTATCCGAAAATCGGTAACGTTATTTTCCCGCGTTATACCGTTATCGATAACGGTAATACCGTTATTACCGTTATCAGGAACGGTAATAACGTTATCGGTAACGTTATTACCGTTATTACCGTTATCGGTAATGGTAATACCGTTATCAGTAACGGTAATAACGTTATCGGTAACGTTATTACCGTTATTACCGGTAATACCGCGTTATTTTCGGTATTTTTGGGCAACTTCTATAGGGGGACCCTTTTCGAATTTTTTTTTCGGGGTGGCCAGAATGGGCTGTTTTAGGCTATTTGAGGCCATTTTCGAGCAAATTTTTGGGTTTAGAGCCACGCAAAGGGTCTAAAATGGGCATGCCAATCTCAAAAAATGCTCAAAATTCCGAGAGATTTCAGATTTTTCGAATTTTTTGACCGAGAAAATTCTGACCCCAAAATGTGGTCCTTGTGGTCTGGAACTGTCCGTTGTCGAAGGAATTGGTGAAAAAATCGTGATTTTTGGCCTCTGGATCACCCATGCCGTCCCAAAAATCAAGCAAAAGAGGTTTGGTAGGTGCATTTTTGGGTGAACATGAGCCATTGTGCCAACCTGCTTGATTTCACCCGAAAATTGGAATCCGTTGAATATGGTTTCTGATGAAAATGTGAAAATTTTCGACCTTCTTCGCAGTTTTTGCCACTTCCTTGCCCCATCTTTCCCACCCAAAATCGAAGTACCGTGAATGGTGTTGTTGAAAGGTCCAAATTGCGTTGGTTGTGCGTAGTTCTGCCGAAATCGTGCACACGTTGTGCATAGTGCATGTGTAACGCCATTTGCGACCAAAATGTAAATTTCCTGCACCCGAGCGTTGACGCTTCCACACACCCTTACAAACCCACTTGCCTGATGAAGGGGGTGGTGTGTAGAGCACGTTTGGCAGGGCTGAATGACACTTTCCGCGCGAAGGTCGTGTGCGTAATTAAAAAACGGTCCGAGGGCCGGAGGCCCGAGGCCTTTTTTTACCTGCACGAGGGTGCAATTGAGGCCGATACGGGGTGCAGATGATGGTTTCTTGCACAACCCAGTCATGTTTTGCACATCACGACGAACTCGGAAATTCCTCATAGTTGCACTCCAGGTCTCATATTTGCACTGGTGCAAATATGGGACCTGGAGTGCGTGCAAATAATGACTGGGGGGTGCAAGAAAGTTCAAATTGCGTAGTTCCTGCGTACTTCGTGCGTAGCCCGAGCGTACTTTGGGTAGTTCGTGCGTATATTGTGCGAAGCGTCTTTGACAGCACCAGTAACGGACTTTTGGAACGTAACTATTTTAGAACGGACCGGGAAAAAATGGGCACGTCGCTACTTCGCGCTACTTCGTCGCTCGTAACGAGTAAAAATATCAGGTGGTTTATACACCGCCAATGTGAGGTGTGCGGGTGTATTCCTGAAGGATTCACTTCTGCGTCCACACTGAGTGATTTTGGAGTGATTTTCACTCCAAATTTCACTCCAGGAACATTGGATGCTGCAAGGTTGCAGGGGTTTCTGCAGTATTTGTCTTGAAAAAGCCAAAAAACATGATTTTTTCACGAAACTCGACATGTCCGTGCGTTATTATCCAAAAAATGGTCCCAGGGGGGTATTCTGGAGCCATCTCCACCAAAAACTACACCATCCGCCCGCAAAATTGTCCGAATAACGCAAGTTTTCATGAAAATAACGGAAAAATAACGCGTTATTTTAGGAGAAAACGTTTTCCAATTTTTTGACATCACGGAGTGGCCCCCTGGAGTGATATTTTATCCAAGAAAATTCTTTTAGGGGGGGTAGGGACCCGAGTTTCGGGTCAGATTCACCGGGAAATGCTGCCTTTTTTGGGGTCAAAAAATAACGCAAAAATAACGTTATTACCGTTACTGGTAACGGAATAACGCCCAATGTATGCCTACGATTATTCAAAACAAATTTACGTATAAATGGCCCAGAAAATGTTGTACAATTAATCGCCCCCTTACGATTATTCGACTACTTACGATTAATTGCCCCCCCCCAGTAACATTTTAAAAAGAAACGGAAGGATGGGGGGACACGCAGGGAGTACAAGAAAGTTCTCCAGTATCACCCGAGACGAGGAGATGGGGGCCAGCGGCAGGCGGCAAACCTTCACCCGCGGCAGGGACCTGCGAAGCGCCCCCGGTGTAGAGGACGTGGACTCACTTTGGACCACGTTTCCCTCGTACGCCGGAAAAAAATCGGGCCCGAAATCATCCGGGGGGTCGTACCGCACTCCCCAACCCTTCACTCGAGACCCTCCGCCAGCATGGCCGAGAGGGCTAGGGACTCCCGCGCCGCCGGGAGATCCTCCAGAGGAAGATAGTGCAACAGACTCGCCACACTGGAGTGGCGAGAGATGCACAGGAGCTTCTCCAGAGAGACCCCCCGGCGGAAGAGGTCCACCAGCGCCCCCCGCCGGACGGAGTGGACCGACAGGGAGGGGTTCACGCGTTTGATAACGCGGGCGAACAACCCGTGGGGGAAAGGGAACAGGCGGCTTCCGTTTGTGGGGTCGGGGGGGGCCAGCATCTGCAACATCTGCCGGGAGGCAGCAGGCAGAGCCAACAATGTCACCCGACCCTCCTGAAAAGGGTCGGACTTCGTCCCCGACCAATCCACCACAAGTTCCTGGCCGCGGAAGCGGACCCTGTCCCAACGCAACGCCCGGACATCCCCTCCCCTTGCCGCCCCCACCCACATCACCTCGAAGGCGAGGGCAACCAAACAGGACGGTGCCGCTGCCACGCAGGCCTGCAACTCCACCCAGGACATGGGGGGGGCCTGCTTCTGGGGGCGCTTCGCGCCCAGGCGACGAAACGACCTCTCCAGGTCCTGCAACATGGGGGGTGTATCTTGGGGGAGGAGACCCGACCGCTTCAGAGAGGCCTTCAGCGCCTGCAGGTACTGCAGTCCCGATGACACCGATAGGCCCCCCTCCATCTTTAAACCCAAAAATAGGCAGATGAGGGTGGCGATCGGGTGTCCCCCTCCCTTCTCCTCCTCCCAACCTGCTTTGAAAAGCAGGAACTGGCGGCCCACGGAAGTGTAGCTCGACCATGTGGAGGGGGCCAGGGCCCCAGCCAGCAGAGACTTCGCTCTCTGCTCCACGCGCTCCGTCAAAGAAGGGGTTAGGGGGGGGAGCTCCCAACGTGGCCTCCCCCTCACTTGTCCCCTTCCCTCCCCCCCTTGTTCTGGGACCGGGACCTGTTGGGGCGGTGTCGGGAGGGTGGCTTGCGCGGGGGCTGGGAGGGTGGGGCCGAGTGTGTACGAGAAGAGGGGGGGGGGTGCCCCTGGTGAGGCCGTCGGCCGTCCGCGAAAGCCCGGTCGCCGGACCGAAAAAGGTCGGTCGACTCCCGGGACCCGCACATGGCCTCCTCCGCCCGGGTGGCTCCCGCCCAGTCCCCGGAAGAAAGCCCCAGCGAAAGGGCGCGAAGGCGGCCGAGGTGGAGGCGGGCGTGGTAAACCCTGTCCGCCTCCACCTCCGCCTGGGTGCGCCGCGCTCCCGCCACGCACACCAGGTACTCCAGGTGGCGGAAGGCGGCGCGCATCTCGCCCCGCATCGCTGGCCCCGCCCCCCCCACCCCCGCAAATTCCTCCCGCAAAGCCAACAAGACATGCGCTTTTCCCCCCCGACCCATCTCGGCCCACTGAGATGGGTCGAGGGCAGCCGACCCCCCCCCCCCCCCCGAGGAGTTCTGGAGCTGTTAGAGGGCCAGGGGGGGCGGCCTCCGGGAGGAGGGGGTGTAGTGTAGGGGGAGTGATGGGGGCAGGGAAAACACCCAGCTGCGGCATCATCGCGGCGGCCACCGCAGCAGCGAGATCTCCCGGCGCAATCCCGGGCACCACAGCAGCCACAGCGGCAGCAACAGCGGCATGGTCAGCGGCGGGGGCGGCGGCGACCACCGCGGCGGCGACGGCTGCCGGGTCTGCTGGCTTCGGCACGGGCGCGGGCGCGGGCACGGGCTCGGGCTCGGGCGCGACTTCGACCGGGGCGGCCGGTGCCGCTGTCACGGTAGCCTGCTGCCCCCGCCCCCCCAGCGAGCCCTCGACCAGCTGGGCCAGCCGCCCCAACTGCCCCTCCAGGCGCGCGGTGGCCGCCTTCACCTCCGCGGCCACCGACGCCTGGAGGGCCTCCGCGGCCTCGGCCCTCCGGCGCTTCGTCGCCGACCCCCGAGGGGAGCCGGCGGCCCCCGCGTCCTCCTCCTCGCGCTTGTCCTCCTCCTCGTCCTCCTTCTCGCGTTTGTTGTTGCGCTTGGTGCCGCCCATGTTGCACCCCGGGGTGTGTAACGGGGGAGGGTTGGGAAATGGGTGAGTGGGGTGTGTCGGAGCAACGACAGCCGAATTTCTTCGAACGCAGAACACCCCACCAGCCTGCCGGGCGTGTGAAGTGTTCGCAAGGATCCGCACGGTGAAAAGTTTCCTGAGTTGGCTACGCCGAACTTACAAAAACGTTAAGATACCCCACTTTTTCAGGGAGCACCCCTAAGTGTGAAATCAAGGTTAGAAACCGACCCAGACCGGCCTGGAAACGTGTTTCTGGGGGGTTTAGGTGACCTATGTGGTCCAGAGAGGCCCAGAAACGTGATTTTTCCTGGTTTTTTTCAGGTGGCTCAGATGTGGTACCGCTTCGGCCCCCTAAATGACCCTCGAGCAACCGCCGCCGGGAACTCTTTTCTGCGGGCACTGGGGGCTTGAAGTCCTGTGTTCCCAGTGCATCAATGTCATCGCACTTGAGCTACTTCGGGCCAGGCTTGATCGTCTTCGCCCCTTTCACCTTTTCTTTGAGATCAAGAATACGTACGGAAAGAGTACCTTCCCTGAAGCTCCGCCTTCTTTCGTACAGCGTATGCCTCATCATACGCCTCCGCATGCGAAAGGAGGGTTGCCCGCTGCCGCGCCTAATGGATCTCGTTGTCGGTAGAGAGGAGATCCATCCCGAGCTGCAGTTGTGTGCGGAGGTTCTGACTGAATACCGTGAGCTGCCCAATGCGATAGGGGTTGGCGGCAATCCGTCGCGATGATCACCAGGATGTGACCCCATGACAGCACTCCACCCTATCGGTGGTCAGGGGCACAGTATCCAGGGCAGCTGAGGCCTCCGGGTCGTGAAAGAAGATGTCATCGCTCCTGCATCTCACTGAACCTTGCAAGGATGGCCTTCCCACCCTTTCGCGCCAGGCTGCCACCACTTCCTTCTCCGCGTGCTCTAATGCGGGGTGGCACACCGTGAACTTGTGTGCAGAGCACTGTTGCCCCTGCCCCCGTGGTACTCCTTGTCGCCCCCGGGTGCTCTGATGGCGATGTTTGATCGCTCCACGGCCTCAATCGGGTCTTGATCGATGAAGGATTCGGTTGAAGTCGGTTTGCATGCTGCAAACTGGCTCGGCACTGGTACCACATCTGAGCCACAAAATTAGAATCGCAAAAAACATGCTTTCTGAGCCGAATTCGGGCCTATTCCGGTCAGATACCGAGTTTCCGGGGTGATATGGGGTGTTTCCGACCTTTTGGTGCCCATGGGGGCCTCTCTGGGGTGATGTTGAAAATTGGGGCATCTTTACGGTTTTATCGTACTGATCGAGAATTATTTAAGGCCCCTAAACAGAAAACCCACCTAAACTCCCGTGAAGTATTTTTGGATTAATTTACGGCGTAAAATAATTTTCGGATTAATTTACGCATTTATTTTCCGCCACCACCCTGGGGGTCGAGGGGCTGGCACAAGAGCGTCCTCGGGACCCACATGAGGCCCACCCCGAAGGTGGCCGCTGAGCACCTGGACTTGTAGTACAGCCCAGAGCCTGGTATGACAAGGTGACCAACCCGACCGGTCGGTCGGCCTCTCGGGCCACCTCCCAAACAGGCACTTTTTCGACCAGAAACCCACGGAATGACCGTGGATCGGCCGTATCCCGCGATTTTTCACCGCCAGGTTGAATTCCGACCACCTGAAAAATCCGCCTAAAATTTTCGGCAAAATCTCTTTGTCTCGAAAAAGTGTGTGAAAAATGCCAGATTGCAGCCCCCCACTCGTGACCACCCGCAGGATGAAAAATTGCTGCAGCCCATCCCCACCCGCCCCAGCCCACCCGCCTTGCATAATCCTCGATACGTACGATAAAAACATGTATTGGATTTAAATACTGCGGGTTAATCTACTCCCAGGGGTCAGGACCCCTCGTTTGGGTGTATTTCACTCGCTTCGCTCGTGAAATACACCCACTCGGGGTCCTGACCCCTGGTCGTAAATTAAGGCCGCAGTATTTAACGCTAATAATATATATTAGCCCCCCCTACCCCCCCCCCCCCCACCCACCCATTACTTTTCCATTCCCTCTCGACGATCAAACCCCCCCACCCACCCATTTCCTGATCTGCGGACACATAGTTTCTAAACTACGGGTCATCCGATAGCGCACCTTTCATTGCGGTTTTAACAACACCTCCACCACCCCCCACACCCCCGCAGCACAACAAAGTCTGCTTCTAGCCTGACTGCAACGCCCTCCAGGGGAGGGCGGGGGAGGTGGGGTTTTATAGAGACCGGACTTGGTGGTACAAGTGAACACCCGCCCACTCCCCCGCCTTTCTCCCAAATGCCGTGTGCGCTGTGCTGGGCTGTGCCCACCCTGCCTGTGTTTCGTCGTCTCCATCTTGTGTCAACCCCATCCATCTTGTACGCAACCCTTCCAGGCTCTGTTCACTGTGTATTCTCGGAGCATATGCATCACGTGTGATCGAAGCGCGTCTCAGACAGTTGGGGCAGTGCTGGTGCTGGTGCTAGCACCCAGCGCATGCTGAGCCGGGATGCGTGCCACAGGACGGAGCACCACAGCCAGCCCACGGGGGGTGGCGGGGCGGTCGCCATGGAGGACGCGCAGTGCGAGCACACTGCTGTGATGCACGAGCCACGCCCGCCCGACCACCCCACGGATGTGGTGTCGCCCTCGCGCCGCTCTGTGCTCAGCCCCGAGGCGCTGACACGGCGCTGCGGGCGGCGGGAGCAGGATGCCTGCCTGTGGTTCGACGGGGAGGGGAGCTACGTGGTGCTGCCGGGGTGCCCTGCGCTGGAGGAGGCGAGCGACACGCTGCAGGCTGACTTCTGGCTGAAGACATCCGCAACCGCCACAATGACTGTGTTTGACTGCCAGCTGGACTACGTCCGTATCGCACTCCGGATCGTGCACGGCGCTGTGTGCCTGGTGCTGGAGGAGGGTGCGGAGCGTGGCGGCTGCGGCTGCATGGCCTCGTCGACGACGCTCGTCAACGTTGGGGAGTGGCGGCACATCTCTGCGACATGGCAGCCCTGCTTCCTGCTGAAGATCAACGGGGTGCGTCAGGTGTTGTCACTTGAGGAGACACAGCACCCGGTGCAGCGGTCACGTAATACGCGGAGCAAAGAGGTGTGTTCAGAAGCTTGCAGGGTGTGGTGATGTGAAGGGGAAGGGGGAGGTTTGTTCTGGGAGGGGGGCAGTTAATCTGTTGGCGTTGTTTTCCATCGACACATATCACACGTGCCCCCACAGGTTGCGGTTTTTGGCTGTGTGCTGCCCGACTCGTTCCGTGCGCATGAGACCCCTCAGGAGTGCTTCGAGGGCGGTATCACAGAGATTCGCATCCGTGGTGACTATGGGCGGGGCCAGGCGGTCATCGCACGCTACCCGTGCGATGAGATGTCTGGAACCAGTTTGCGCAACGTGGTTGACAAGGGCGACGGGTCCCTCGCCATGATGCGCAAGCTGCAGTGGCTGTCCGGTGAGGGCGCACGGCTGCCGCCTACCTGCCTCGAGTTCCCCGGCACGTCGTACCTCACAGGGGGCACCTTGGTATGTAGGACGGGCTGCTGAGAGCAACCGCCCCATGCAGCATGTCCACACCGCACACACCACATCCACCACAGGGTATGGGCGCACACCTGGACCGTTTCGAGGTGGCTTTATGGGTGTGCACACGCAGCGCCTCCCTGATGACCCTTGTGGGGGTCACCGACTCTCAGAAACGGCACGCCCGATTGAAATTTGCGCTGAACTGCAACGAATACGGGGGGCATGAGGCGGGCACGTTGCACCTCAGCGTCTGCGACTGCGCCGGGCGGCAGAAGGTCGCGATCTACAAACGCGTCGTGACGGACGGCAAGTGGTACCGCCTCCGCTGGGTCGTCGACGACGGCGCCTTCCACCTCTACGTCAATGGGGCTGCTGTCGAGATCACCCTCTGCGAGGACTCGTCCCCCTCCGAGTTTGCCCGCTTCATGGACTACCCCGCCCTGGGGGGGCACAACGACAGGGGCACCGTCACGGAGCACTTCGCAGGCGTGATGCACGACCTCCAGATCAGCGAGGGCGGCACTGTACTGGGCAGATGGCTCCTCGACGACGGACCTGGCTCCACCCTCTTCAGCGACAGCTCCGGGTCTGCCAACCATGCGGTCTACCGCCTCCAGCGCGCCAAAGCAACGGTGGGCCTCCCGAATGCGTCACCTGTGGCTAGCCCGACGGGGCGGAGTTTCCCGAGCAAGATGAAGATTGACTTTGCGGTCCTAGACCGCCACGCTGCGGCCTGGCTCCCAGCAGAGTGCCCACCTGCGAGGCTCACTGGCGCTGCGCTGAACCACGTCGTGCTTCCGGATGACGAGCGCCGAGCCCATGGGCGGCGGGATTCGCTGCACCTCTCGAGGCAGTCGTCGGGGCGCCGGCAGAGCAAGGCCAGACAGTCCGTCGCCTACTCGAGGTCCCCACTACTGAGGCACGGACGCAAGAACTCCAGGGAGCAGCTGCCCACCACCTTCAGGCAGACCCTCTACAACATGTCGCTGCGCAGCGGCGCCTTCCGGGTTGTAGAGGACACGCTGAACGCGGTGCGCACGCACACCAGCACGCAGCAGACAGAGGCTGCTGTGGCCCACTGGATCTGCCGCGGCGAGAATGCGCACTTCACGACACGCTTTGCATCCCCCCTGCAGCCCCTGGTATGCCTGGCGGCAGCGAGTGGGGAGTGGGTGGGTGGAAGAGGGGGTGGGGCGGGTGGTTCCCTATATTTGCGCTCCTTTGCCCTTGCCCCCCCCCGCCTGTGTGTCGCACCACAACATGCCACCATCCCACCCTCCGCTCCACACAGCCCCACTACAAACCGGTGAAACCGGTGACGATGTGGGATGTGATCGAAGACCTGCGGACCTGGGTCACCCCTGTGTGCCGCCTATGGGGCGACCCGATGATCGATCGCCTGCGGGACAGCGCAAAACGTGCGGCAGAGGATTACCAACATATGTACAACAACTGCGACCTGGAGATGGTGCTGCCGTTCTACGTCCTGACGAGTGACTTTCTTGAGGCAACAGTCTGGGCCGCCTGGACGGGCGACGGGTGGCGCAGCCTGCAGTCATGGCGCGAGCTGGAGGCCGAGTTCAAAACACACGGCTTCATCACCTCTGTCCCCACCAACGTGGCGGCAGAGCTGCAGGTCTGCGCGGGGGGCTCCACACCCAAGGACATCCTCAACCAGGAGATGCCTGACATGTCGGACGACGAGGGCACAACAGCCACCAACCTTGCAGGCACCACGCTGTTCGTCACCGACACCGACACACCCATTGTGCGATACGTCCATGACGCACAGTATGTCAAACCAGACTTCCCTATCCGCGACGTGGTGGCGTGGCTGACTGTCCCGGACAGGATGCAGCTCCGTCCTGGAGAGATCCTCCCACCGCATGTCTTAGAGTGCGTCTACTCCCGCCCCTTCACCGACTCCTTCTCCATACGCGGCTACACAATAGACGCCATCCGCGACCCCAAGGCACTGCATATCCTGGACCTCTGCTGCAGATGCCCCACCCCCTCTCAGGCAGACTCAGGCATATCAGAGCTCTTCGAAGACGTCCTCCACGAAGGGTTGCAGTCTCTCAGGCTCACCTCTGCACAGCTGACTACCCTGATATGGCACCAGTGCTCCGCAGCGCCTGAGGAAGAGGAGCTTGCGTGGGTCCCCGCACGCGACATCAGGGAGCTGCCCGAGCTGACCCCAGGTGAGATCTACAGCGCGCTGTCGCTGCAGAGGGTGACGGAGGGGGATGCTGCAGGGAAGTCTTATATTGTGTCGTTGAGCGGGCCGTCCGAACAGAGGTTTGCCCTGCATGAGTCGACAAAAAGCAGCTCGCAGTATAACAGCAAGGTGGATCTCTCACCGATCGACGAATCGGAGTGGGTTTTCCACCGGCTGTGGCGTGTCGCCAACGCGCACCCCAACCAGCTCGTGAATGAGGTGAGCTACGCCCTGGATGCCTCGGCAAAGGGGGTGCACCACAGCAGCGTGTTCATCAAAGGGTCTGCCGAGCAGATTATTTGCGACGGGCACACCCGGGTATTGCCGGATGAGGAAGGCCTCTCCACACTACCTCCCCAGGGCCTCGGGGGGGTGTTTGGAGAGGCTGAGGTTGGGGTTGGGGAGTTCTTCCTGTCTCCTGACCCATCCGGGTGGCATGCCGACCGGCACAGCAGTGTTGTGGACTTCCGCCCTGCTGTCCAAACAGGGCACGCCCCGCCGGAGTCATTCATCGTCGCGCATGAGAATACAGGGTGGCATCTCAGGACCCATCCGAATTCACCTTACTCCGACCACAAGCCGGTTCTCCTTCACCCAGGGAGCTATGTTTATGAGCTGGGCGCCTGGCTTCTCCCAAAGGCGGCACCTCTGGTGCATCTCGTCAGCACCGCAATGGAGAGCCTGCTGAACACAACAATCCTGTTTGGCAACAGCGTGGTTCACGGGAGCTCTCATTCATCCCTTCTCCTGCAGCAGTCACTCGGCCCGCCGGGGGAGATCTTCGCCGAAATCCCCTCCAACAGGGTCTGGGCTGGGGCGAAGGGGGACGTGCTGCGCTGGTCGGACTACCTCCTCGCCAGCAACACGGCGCGTGCCGGAGGCATGGGGGACGTCACCCTGCTCCCGACAGGCTTCTCCTCCCGCGGCGCTGGTGTAAGGGAGGAGGGGTGCGAGTCGCACCACACCGTCCTCAAGCCTCTGAAGGGGTCGAGCTGCCGCAACATCGCGAGGTTCTCCCGCCACCCGAGGCACCCTCTCTGGCTCTTCGACTGCTACTCCGTATGGCAGGTCGAGACGACATTCTCCGAAAGCCGCAGAGGCGGGGCGGGGGGGTGCCATGCCGGGCGCGACCCGCGCAGCTCCGCGCGTCCGCTGGAGGGAGGCATCCTCAACGAGACTTCCGTGTTTGGGGGGCAGGGTGGAGGGCAGGCGTCGCAAGAGGTGACCCACCTCGTCCTCCGTGAGATCACAGAGCTGGATGCGCTCGAGGCGCGTCTCAGGCAGGCCATGGGGAAGCCCCTGGGTGTGGTGGCCGTTGGGTCTTCCGCCAGCCCTCCGTCTGCCAGCCCCATTCAGGCAGTCACCTCCCCCCAGTCGGCCAAGCATGGCGACCAGACCCGGGCACCCTCTGCGATGGACCATGCTGCCCAGCTGGCATCACACGCCACCCTAGAGCTCTCTTGTGTGTATGATGAGCTTTTCATCCCAGATGAGAGTGTCAGGTCCCCGATTCCATCGCGGAGGGGGACAGTGATGAATGCGCCTGCCCCACCATCTCCAAGAGATGACGAGGTGGTGGCGTTGGAGCAGCTCTTGCGTGTGCTGCGTCGTGTCTCCCTCGCGCGGGCGAGGCACCACGAGCTGCGTGTGGGGAACAGCGATGCCTTAGCGTCGGACCTCGAGGTGAAGGACCACCTGTCGTGGGCGTTGGAGGAGGTCATCAACCTTGACAAACCGCTCAGCACGTCTGAGGTGGGGTGGCGCGCGGCACGAGGGCTGATCCGTGTCGGGGCGGACCACTCCCGCCTCGATAAGCTGCTGCGCAGGGCATGGGGGGAGGGGGCGAAGGACCGGGCACCCCTCGACTATCTGGACCGTGTCATGCGCCTCCTCTACTGCGGGGCGAGCTGTGTGACGAAGGGGGAGCGGATGTGCTTCACAGCACCCTTCAACGCAGAGTACACCCCGCTCCATGTGGCGGCGGCATCCAACAGGGCAGCGTATCTGAAGGCGTTGGTGGAGGTGTTTGAGGTGCCGCTCGACGCGCCGGATATTGACAACAGGACGGCGCTGCATCTCGCGGTGGAGGCGTGTGCGTTTGAGGCTGTGGTTGCCCTGTTGGAGCTGGGGGCGGCGGCGTCGGCGCAGGATCAGAATGGGCGGACCCCACTCCACGTTGCAATCTTCAAAGACTACGCGAAGTGCCCCCAAGCGTTTGCAATCGTGAAGCAGCTGGCGGTCACCGCCGACCCCACCATCCGTGACATGCACGGGCTGACCCCGAAGGCACTAGCAATGGAGAGGGAACAGCGTGCGGTTGTCAACTTCCTCGATAAGGTCGATGCCTTCACCAGCGGTGTATAGGGGTGCTATTATTCTATTGGTGTACAGGGTGAAGGGGTGGGAGGGGAAGGAGGGGTGCTCGCAGGCAGCTTCTATCTTTTATCGTACAAACAAAGAACGCAACTCCAAGTCTTTTTGCCATCGTAAAATTCACATTTTATGATTTGTGGCCCAAAAGAAAAAGACAAGAATATACACGAAACTGTAGGATTAGCGGGGATCCCGTCCATCACAACCAACAACACACAATACAAAAAGGGTCTGCAAAGAGCGGCCCTTTTCCTTGCTCCCTGCAACACTATCCCACTTCATTCTAGGCTCTGCAGAGAGGTGCCCCTCCGTCAACTCCCCCCCCCCCCCTTTACACCCTCACACCGCCCTGAACCCAACCCAACTGATAAAAGCACCCCCGCTTTCCAGCCGGGGTGTTCCCCCCCCCCCCCCTTTGCCCTTTGTCTTCATATAAACCCTATGCACGGGTCAGGTGACAGCGCTCTCCGGCCTTTGTGCCCTGCTCTGCGTGCTGTGGATGCGATGGGGATCAGACATGGTCTGTGGATGGGGTGCGGCGGTGGAATCGGCACCTGGAGGAAGAGAGGATGGCAGCATTGGGTGGGTTATTTGCTATAACCTGTCTCAGGTCACAGTAGAAAAGACTGTTGGCAGCGCATGTATGGACACCCATACACGCACAGGTGGGCACAAACAAAGAGGAAACGAAGAATAAGGGAACAACACGGTGGGAGGGCAGGGGGGGCGCGGGTGGAAAAATCACCTTCGCTATGTGAAGCCTACGAGATGAGGCTTACCGAGCAACACGGTGCACAAGTTAGCTATGTACGAGTGAACTCAACGCGTCGAGTCGACAGCCTCAAACTCGACAAGTGTTCGCACTTGCCGAGTCGACATCTCACAGGGATTGCAGGCAAAATCTACTGGCAGTTGTCGATTTCGACAAGTGGTCAGTTGTCGAGTTTTCAGTTGTCGACTCCACTCCTGGTGGCAAACACTAGCGCACCGTGAACACGCCCCCTCCCCCCCCGC
Organism: Rhynchopus euleeides; assembly: GCA_963210315.1. Classification (NCBI taxonomy): domain Eukaryota; phylum Euglenozoa; class Diplonemea; order Diplonemida; family Diplonemidae; genus Rhynchopus; species Rhynchopus euleeides. The sequence continues at coordinate 1,526,422 of OY723280.1, forward strand.
CCCCCTTTGCCACCACAACATGCCAATTGCTCGAAAGTAAGGAGTACCCCTGCTCTTCTCTGCTGAAGCTCACCAGAGCCCGTGCCCCCTTCACTCGCCCTGCTCGGGGCCTGTTTTTGCTGCGGCGGAAGGCATCTCACATGACACCATCACGCCGCAGGTTGCCGGCGAATCCAGCAAGGCTTCGACAATGCGTGCCGTCAGGTGTGCGCCGTGGCGGACGGTGCTGCTCAGTGTGGCGGTTGCAGTGTGGTGCGGTTTTGCGGCAGGGTCGGAGGTGGCGGAGGTGCGTGGGGAGGTGAACCCAACTGGGACGCCGCCATCGCACAGCCTCACATCTGCACCGGCTGCTACTGCAACTGGTGTCCCGCCGACACGCATCCAGACATCTGCACCGTCTGCGACTGCAACTGGTGTTCCGGCTGCGCCAGTTCCGACGTCTGTACCGACTGCAACTGCAACTGGTGTCCCGCCGACACGCATCCTGACATCTGCACCGGTTGCAACTGCAACTGGTGTCCCGCCGACACGCATGCTGACATCTGCACCGGCTGCAACTGCAACTGGTGTTCCGGCTGCGCCTGTTCTGACATCTGCACCGACTGCAACTGCAGCTGGTGTCCCGCCGACACGCATGCTGACATCTGCACCGGCTGCAACTGCAACTGGTGTTCCGGCTGCGCCTGTTCTGACATCTGCACCGACAACTGGTGTCCCGGCTGCGCCAGTTCTGACCTCTGCTCCGACTGCAACTGCAACTGGCGTCCCGCCGACACGCATCCAGACATCTGCACCGTCTGCAACTGCAACTGGGGCTCCGGCTGCGCCTGTTCTGACATCTGCACCGACAACTGGTGTCCCGGCTGCGCCAGTTCTGACCTCTGCACCTGCTGCAACTGCAACTGGTGTTCCGGCTGCGCCTGTTCTGACATCTGCACCGACAACAGGTGTCCCGGCTGCGCCAGTTCTGACCTCTGCACCGTCTGCAACTGCAACTGGTGTCCCGCCGACACGCATCCTGACATCTGCACCGACTGCAACTGCAACTGGGGTTCCGGCTGCGCCTGTTCTGACATCTGCACCGACAACTGGTGTCCCGGCTGCGCCAGTTCTGACCTCTGCACCGGCTGCAACTGCAACTGGTGTTCCGGCTGCGCCAGTTCTGACCTCTGCACCGTCTGCAACTGCAACTGGTGTCCCGCCGACACGCATGCTGCCATCTGCACCGGCTGCAACTGCAACTGGTGTTCCGGCTGCGCCAGTTCTGACATCTGCACCGACAACTGGTGTCCCGGCTGCGCCAGTTCTGACCTCTGCACCGGCTGCAACTGCAACTGGTGTCCCGCCGACACGCATGCTGACATCTGCACCGGCTGCAACTGCAACTGGTGTTCCGGCTGCGCCAGTTCTGACATCTGCACCGACAACTGGTGTCCCGGCTGCGCCAGTTCTGACCTCTGCTCCGACTGCAACTGCAACTGGCGTCCCGCCGACACGCATCCAGACATCTGCACCGGCTGCAACTGCAACTGGTGTCCCGGCTGCGCCAGTTCTGACCTCTGCACCGGCTGCAACTGCAACTGGTGTTCCGGCTGCGCCTGTTCTGACATCTGCACCGACAAGTGGTGTCCCGGCTGCGCCAGTTCTGACCTCTGCACCGTCTGCAACTGCAACTGGTGTCCCGCCGCCACGCATGCTGACATCTGCACCGGCTGCAACTGCAACTGGTGTTCCGGCTGCGCCAGTTCTGACATCTGCACCGACAACTGGTGTCCCGGCTGCGCCAGTTCTGACCTCTGCTCCGACTGCAACTGCAACTGGCGTCCCGCCGACACGCATCCAGACATCTGCACCGTCTGCAACTGCAACTGGTGTCCCGGCTGCGCCAGTTCTGACCTCTGCACCGGCTGCAACTGCAACTGGTGTTCCGGCTGCGCCTGTTCTGACATCTGCACCGACAACTGGTGTCCCGGCTGCGCCAGTTCTGACCTCTGCACCTGCTGCAACTGCAACTGGTGTTCCGGCTGCGCCTGTTCTGACATCTGCACCGACAACAGGTGTCCCGGCTGCGCCAGTTCTGACCTCTGCACCGTCTGCAACTGCAACTGGTGTCCCGCCGACACGCATCCTGACATCTGCACCGACTGCAACTGCAACTGGGGTTCCGGCTGCGCCTGTTCTGACATCTGCACCGACAACTGGTGTCCCGGCTGCGCCAGTTCTGACCTCTGCACCGTCTGCAACTGCAACTGGTGTCCCGCCGCCACGCATGCTGACATATGCACCGGCTGCAACTGCAACTGGTGTTCCGGCTGCGCCAGTTCTGACATCTGCACCGACAACTGGTGTCCCGGCTGCGCCAGTTCTGACCTCTGCTCCGACTGCAACTGCAACTGGCGTCCCGCCGACACGCATCCAGACATCTGCACCGTCTGCAACTGCAACTGGTGTCCCGGCTGCGCCAGTTCTGACCTCTGCACCGGCTGCAACTGCAACTGGTGTTCCGGCTGCGCCTGTTCTGACATCTGCACCGACAACGGGTGTCCCGGCTGCGCCAGTTCTGACCTCTGCACCGGCTGCAACTGCAACTGGTGTCCCGGCTGCGCCAGTTCTGACATCTGCACCGACAACTGGTGTCCCGGCTGCGCCAGTTCTGACCTCTGCTCCGACTGCAACTGCAACTGGTGTCCCGCCGACACGCATCCAGACATCTGCACCGTGTGCAACTGCAACTGGTGTCCCGGCTGCGCCTGTTCTGACATCTGCACCGACAACTGGTGTTCCGGCTGCGCCAGTTCTGACCTCTGCACCGTCTGCAACTGCAACTGGTGTCCCGCCCACACGCATGCTGACATCTGCACCGGCTGCAACTGCAACTGGTGTTCCGGCTGCGCCTGTTCTGACATCTGCACCGACAACTGGTGTCCCGGCTGCGCCAGTTCTGACCTCTGCTCCGACTGCAACTGCAACTGGCGTCCCGCCGACACGCATCCAGACATCTGCACCATCTGCAACTGCAACTGGTGTCCCGGCTGCGCCAGTTCTGACCTCTGCACCGGCTGCAACTGCAACTGGTGTTCCGGCTGCGCCTGTTCTGACATCTGCACCGACAACTGGTGTCCCGGCTGCGCCAGTTCTGACCTCTGCACCGTCTGCAACTGCAACTGGTGTCCCGCCGACACGCATCCTGACATCTGCACCGGCTGCAACTGCAACTGGTGTTCCGGCTGCGCCTGTTCTGACATCTGCACCGACAACTGGTGTCCCGGCTGCGCCAGTTCTGACCTCTGCACCGGCTGCAACTGCAACTGGTGTCCCGCCGACACGCATGCTGACATCTGCACCGGCTGCAACTGCAACTGGTGTTGCGGCTGCGCCAGTTCTGACATCTGCACCGACAACTGGTGTCCCGGCTGCGCCAGTTCTGACCTCTGCTCCGACTGCAACTGCAACTGGCGTCCCGCCGACACGCATCCAGACATCTGCACCGTCTGCAACTGCAACTGGTGTCCCGGCTGCGCCAGTTCTGACCTCTGCACCGGCTGCAACTGCAACTGGTGTTCCGGCTGCGCCTGTTCTGACATCTGCACCGACAACTGGTGTCCCGGCTGCGCCAGTTCTGACCTCTGCTCCGACTGCAACTGCAACTGGCGTCCCGCCGACACGCATCCAGACATCTGCACCGGCTGCAACTGCAACTGGTGTTCCGGCTGCGCCTGTTTTGACATCTGCACCGACTGCATCGGCAACTGGTGTCCCGGCTGCGCCAGTTCTGACCTCTGCTCTGTCTGCAACTGCATCTGGTGTCCCGCCGACACGCATCCTGACATCTGCACCGGCTGAAACTGCAACTGGGGTTCCGGCTGCGCCTGTTCTGACATCTGCACCGGCTGCAACTGCAACTGGTGTCCCGCCGACACGCCTCCTGACATCTGCACCGTCTGCAACGGCAACTGGTGTGCCGGTTTCTCCCGTTCTCACCTCTGCGCCTACACCTGCCCCGAGCACGCCTGCCCCGGTCTCTCGGAAGACGACTTGCCCAGGGGCTACACAGGTGGCCGCGTTCCCGTCCGACGCTGCATTTGACCAGCGTGCACCGCTTCTGTTCGGTGGGAACTTTCGGGTGGTGGCCCGCTTGCTGATCAACAGGCACACGTGGTGGGCACGTGTGTTTGACTTTGGGAACGGGGAATCACGTGACAACGTGCTCATCACACAGACCAGTGGCAGCGGAAGACTGTCGCTCCACGTGTACGTGGGCCGCCGGTCACAGTCCATCACATGCAACACGCCGGCACCCGTGGGGCGCAGCTTTGATGTCGAGGCGTCTGTGCTCAAGGGGGAGGCAGAGTTGTATGTGGACGGTGTGCTGTGTGCACAGGGGCATGTCATGGCACCGCGTGCTGTGCTGCGGCTTGGGAACCTCATCGGGCGGAGCCACTGGGCACAGGACAGCCTGCTGGACGGCGAGGTGAGCTCATTTGTGCTCGACACATGTGCAGCGTAATGGAGCTCGGATGAGGTGGCGCACAACATGGCGGTCAAAGAATGGTCGAAAGCCATTGGGGTGCAGTGCCTTCTGATTGTGACGTCACTTCGCCCGTCACGATGATCCCTGTCGATACTGAAAGAGAACGTACTCGGGTTGCCCTGCTGCACTTACCTGTGGTTCAGTGTCTTGCTTGCTTGATTCATATCGAGGAAGGAATAGACCCAGACCGCAGAGCAGGGTTCCGAAGGAACTGCATACAATGTGGTGTGTGATGGTGTGTGTTGCCGAGGACTGTGTTACATGCTCTTTGCATCCATGCCCTGTCTTGAGCAACACCACTGATATCACTGATGCTGACCCCTTTCCTTTCTTTTTCCACAATACTCCCCCTCGTGGAACATTTTGTTTTCCGAACTCCCTCCGCGGGGACCTAGGTCCGCGTGTTTTATTGTCCAGCTATCTTCCTTCTCGCAGCGTAAGGGCCGGTGGGCGCGTACCTGCTTCCTCCCTACTTGCTTGCTTGTTACTTTCTGTACCTCTTCACGCGAGCCTTGCTATGCTCTTGACGCTCGCTTTGCTTTGCCATCTCGTGGGCAGTCTTCCGGTCAATGCAGCACCTCGATCTCCAGGGTGCTGCCGCACTCTCGTGCCTACAAATATACATATCCCTCCTCATGCAGTTCCGCACAAAGGGGTCTTTCGCTACTCCGCCGTTCTCGGAAGAGTTTGTTATTTTTCTCATTTTAATGGAAGACTTGCATCAAAACTCACCGTTACGCTCGTGTAGCCAAGTCATTCATCGTGTGAGTGACATCCCACCCGCCGTGACCCGGACGCAGGAAGGCAGAGTGGTGCCGCTCGACACGGAGCGCCCCCGCTTGCAATGGCCAGTTGTCGATTTCGGGTTACCCGAGGGGCCTCCAGACTGTGTCCGGTGGCGCGGGATGCGTTGCTCTGACACCGTCGCTTCATTCGTCAAAGCCAAGTGAGGTTCTTAGCAAACACCTTATTGGTGCCCCTGAAAAATGCCTTACGTAATGACCATGCAGTGAAGGGCGTCGAAGAAGAAACTCCGCCAAAACAAGGAACCTCAGAACTACTTAACACTGCGTAAAGCTCCGTAAGAACCGCGTACATCGGCATCAGGGGCACCACTTCTTTCTTGCCCACAAGGCACTCACCACGTTGCCACAGGGAATAACAACCACCGATCCCCGCCCGTCCCCCGACCCACACACCCACCCATTTTCCTTTGTCCCCACCCCCCCCCCCCACGCCTCTCCATCACTGCCTAATTGCCCACACAGTACAACAACACAACACAGGCCGGAAAAAACACTGGATTTCAGACACAACCTGCATAACGAGTGAAGGGTGATCATTCTTGTGCTCCCTTCAAATTCGATTTCACTACCCCCCCCCCCCCCCCCACGCCTCTCCCTCCCTCCTCCCGGGCAGGGCAATTTCCGAACTATCGACCCATCGACTCACCAAAAACCGGTTTCCCCCCCTACTTTTTCCATCGACCCATCGACCCACCGAATTTCTGCAGTCGCCCCTCCCCCACTGGAGAGGGCAGGGCTCTTCCGATCGATCGACCCAACGACACACCGCATCGACTTTGGTCAGGGGCTTGACATGACATGGATCATGCCAACCTGCGAACAGACGTTCACTACCGTGGCCTCAGGCGGCTGGGGGGCTCCGCTCCCCAGACCCCCCTGCGGCGTGTCCTTGCGGGACAATACGCCGCCACATCGGGTAGGGTCCGGCCACTCAGGATGCAACCCAATTCACACCGAATCTGCGCCCGCCAGGAATAAATGTTCACTACCGTGGCCTCCGGCGGCTGGGGGGCACCGCCCCCCAGACCCCCCTGTGGCCTGTGCCTGCCCAGCAGGGACAGGCACCTCCCGTTTGAAAGGTAGCCTACTGGCTCCTGCGTGTCATGCTATCTTTTGAACATGACGCACACTGTGCGTCATGTTCATGAGTTCATCACGCAGCTGTTTCAGGGGGTGTCCCAGGAGGTGCACGCCCCTGTCGATGCCGCGTCATCGTCCGCTGGAAATTTGGAATACCCCTGACGACATGCATGTATTACAGACCCCCCCTCATTCAGTAAACTTGTTTGAGCACCTTCGGTGCGACTAGGGAGTCAAGGGAGGACTAGAGAAGACGACTTCCCTGTGCGTATTTGTTTTTTTACGCACACGACTTTCGCGCTGAAAGTGTCATTCAGCTCTGCCAAACGTGCTCGACACACCACCCCCTTCATCAGGCAAGTGGGTTTGTAAGTGTGTGTGGAAGCGTCAACGCATCAAACGAAGTATCATACAGTAGAGAAAGAGCGGCAGAGTTGAAGTGACACTTTTCTACCACTTGCAGCAAACAGTTTTCTTGCATGGTTGGAAGGGGGGCGAACGGAACAAACACCACCCTTCATCAGGCCAACCAGTGGTGTTTTGCTCCCTGCCTTCGCCCCTCCGTACGTCAGCTTTTGCACTGAACGGTGCCTAATGCAACGGAAAAGCGGTGGCTGAGTTACCCCCATCTCCCACGAGACGCATTTTTGATATTGATGTTTTGTGTCTTCTGTCCGACCGAAGACACCCCGACACAACACAACACAACACAACACAAACAATACAAAAGGTTCCGCCCCCCCCGCCCCTCCACTCTGCCATGCCAGCAGCATGCTGGAGCTAACAGTCTACCCCCGCAGGCCCCACGGGGCGGAACCTGTGCTGTGGCGGGTCCGACCCCACGCACCCCTCGACTCGGGCGTGCAGCTCCGCCAGCTCTCCCTCCTCCTGGGGCCGCACCGCAGCTCCGCCTCAGCCTCCACCACCACAGCCTCAGCCGGGACACCTGCCCACCGGCACAGCCACCCCGATGCAACGCCACGACTCTACGCTGGAAGGCGTGGAGGCAACCCTCTGGATCTCCTCATGACTCCCACAGAGCTCGGCCTGGCTGACTCCGGCATTGCCTGGGCGGACCGCGGCAGGGGCGGCAGCGGCAGCCGGAGCGCCACACCCCCTCTCTCCTCCCCGCCCTCCCCAGCACACCGCCACCCCCGCGCGCGGCACCACTCTGGGAGCAGCCTGGCTGGCACGGAGGCAACCCCTGCCACCTCCACCTCCTCCGCCACCGGTGCCCTGTTCCCCTTCTGCAGGAGCTGCGCTTCCTATGGCAAGGTCAGGCGGTGCTGCTGCTGCGGGAGCCTCCTGTTGTTACAAGGGGGGAAGCCGTCGGAGGGTGGGGGCGGGATCCGGCGGGGCTATGCCGGGCCTGCCTCCCCCACGGGGGAGGGGCACCGGGAGAGCGAGCTGAGCGTGGCGCGCAGGCGGGAGGCGAGCCGAATCCGCGGTAGAGCCGCCCCGATGTGCACCCGGTGTGAGTCGCGGAGCTGGGGAGGAGGAGGAGGGGCCCCCCCACGGTGCTGCTGCGACTGCGCTGCGCCTCTCCGAGGTGGGGGCGGCCTGCCAGGGCCGCCCCCCCTCACAGAGGAGCTCCTCTCCGAGCTGGCGGAGACCGGCCCTCTGTGGAGCGCCGCAACCCCGGCTGGCCGCAGCAGCAGCGGTGGAGGCGGCGGCCTGCCCTCCCCCTCCTCCCCCCCACGCGGGGGGGAGGCAAAGGGGAGCGGGAGGGGTGCGTCCTCCCCGTCAACCGAGTGGGGGAGCAGGGCGGGGAGCCCGCGGCGCCCCTGCGCTGTGTGCCCCGGTGGGGTGCCGGGCGGGGGCTGGAGCAGCGGGGGCAGCGCGGCAGCCTCGCCGGAGCACTGCGGGCAGTGCGGGAGTGGGGTGGCGTTCTGCTCGCAGGGGTGCTTCAGGCTGCATCACAGGCACCCGAGGAGGCGGCAGCACCTTGGCTACCAAGTGGCTTCGCCACGGAGGAGGGTGGAAAGCCCCGATGCCCTACCATCGTCGCTCTGGGTGCGCCTCCGTCCCGGCGACCCCCCTCGCTGCGGGTTTTGCCGTGAGGGGGGGGCAGTCGTGGCGGAGAGCGGCCGGGTGGGGTTGTGCATGGCGTGTCTGGAGGAGGGTGTGTTTCGGGCGGAGATGGGGAGGCTGCGGCTGGTGCTGCGGCCGTGTGAGTTCTGCGACGAGGCGGAGAGGAGGCCGGCGCTGATGCACTGCGGGGGGTGCAAGCTCTCGCTCTGCCCGCACTGCTGGGCGGTGGTGCATGCGGTGGGTGGGGCGGGGTCTGCGCACCTTGCGTCGAACCCCTACACCCGAGATGTCTGCCGGTTGATCCACGCCATCCCGTCCTTCAGGCCGTTCGTGCGGTATGTGTGTGGCGGGGGGGGGTCGTCGGCGGCACCCGGCCCCGCGTTCCCCCCTCACCAGGAGGAGGTTGAGGAGTTCTTTTCCTTCCTCGCCCTCGGGGTTCTCGGGTTTGTGCCGAACTGTCTGAAGGAGGACGCGTGGACCAGGGCATGCCCCAGCTTCCCTCAGGTATGGAGCAGAGCGAGAGATGGGGTGTGGGGGGGTGGGGGTGGGGTGGACGAAAAGAGCTGTTGAGACTCATTATCTTCCCACGCCTCCTGGCTGTTTTGTTGTGGCTGTCGCCACAGTCACCACCATTACCCTCGCTGACAGGAATTCTTCGTCGAGGGGCCGCACGGGGTGACCACCCCTGGTCGGAACAGCCCGTCTGCCTTAAGCGGCAGCGGATTCAAACAGCTCTTAGCAAGGGCAACCGACCTGACACGGGGGCCTGCTCCCAGGGCCCCCACGCGAGACAGGCCGTGAAGGCCCGCCTGTAGCTCTTCTGCCTCGCCGTCCCTTCTTCTCATTTACTCTCTCTCTCTCTCTCTCATCAACCGGCAGCGCCCCCCGTCGCTCTTCTGCATCTCGCCGCAAAAAGGGCCTTCCAGCTTTCCCATTAGCCTGCTAAATATTTCTACCCCGTGAAACACCCCCCCACCCACACCCACGTGTGGATTTCAAACAACACGATGTACGCAGCGAATATTGTGTATCATTGACCCCCACCCCCTCACCCCCCCCAGCCCGCATGCTTTATGGAGTGAACAAGGGCTGTCTCTCTGTATCTTGCTTTTTATCTACTTCACCATATTACGCACCCATACCCAACACCCACACCCCACACCCCCCGCTGTCCCTGCCCTGCATGGGCTATATCTTGTGTGTATTATGTTTTGCTGTGCGTGTGTGATGGGCCACGGGCTGGCCAATTTGAAATAATATAGCTGGAGTCGTGCAGGATCATTCGTGAAGAAATACGAAAGGTAAACGAGAAAAAGTTTTTCGTTGATCGCACGACGCATACAGAAAATTTTTGCCTGCGGAAGTGTTGGTGTGTGATTGGCAGGCGCATAAGACTGTGTGTGACGGTAAGCACCTGGCACTTCCCCCATCGCTGCATTTCCGCCTGACAAGTACCTTTTTGGGAGAAAAATACGAACAAAAATGCTACCGAATCTTGGCCCTCTTCCTCCATTTCCCTCTATTCCCTGCTGTTGCCCCCCTTTCTTATATGTCTAATTATCAGCCTGTGTCCCACCTCCACCGTGCACATCTCCACCGCCCCACCACCACCACCACTTCTCTCTCTCTCCCACTCCGATATCTTCGGCGAGGTGCCGCGTCTTGCTTGCTGTGTTTTCACAGCAACTCGCCGCTACGTGTTGGGGGTGCGTTTTGTGTATCGACAGTGGAGCTCTCATCAAGGGTGGAGGGGGAGATGGGGTCTGGTGATGCTGGAATGCTCAAATCCCCAACCACGTATTATACGCGATCCGTGGGGGTGGGGTGGGCGCAGGTATCTCGATCCGTGGCAGGCATCCCGTCTGCCAGAATATCCGCGTTGTAGCGATCGCATCGAGGCAATCCCGAGGCAAGGTGTGCACGGTGTGCTCTGCACTGCTGCAAAAGGATTTGACATACGCGCCTGCTGCGTGGCCATGTCCTGCAAAGGGGGGTTTGCGGGTTTTGCACATGTGTTGTGGGAGCATCTCTCAATAAATGATTTTCGACTGGAGTTTCAGGGCTCTCTGTGATGTGCCAATGATGGTAGCTCAACTGGTGGGCTTCTCACCTGTTTAGGTCAGGTGGGAACACACCGCTGCTTTCGAGGGTTGTTCGCATGTGCATGCGTGGGTGGGTGTCGAGGGGGTGTGGGGTGTTTGATGTTGTCTCAGAGAGCTTTTGCGGGTGTTCCGCATCGGCAGTTCGAATCAGCCCGTTCGGCGGAGGGGAGGGGGTGCTTGACAGTTGTACCCAGAAAAAGAACGCTGTAGCCGAGTGCCGAGCCCCCGCCCCGCCATCGATTTGTCTGCTTGGCAATCAGAGCCGCCTGGTCTGTTCCGCCTGCCCTATGTCTACCACACCACCACACCACCGCACAGCTGGTCTCACACCGCCCACACCACCCCATATGTAACCGGGTCTCTCTCGCTCCGTCCGACTCGTCTGGGCGAATGTGTGTCTGAGCGAGGGGGGGGGGAAGGCGGGGCGAGGGGGCTTTATTTGTTTCAGACAAAAATACTTTCTTTTCCCCCGTCGCCCGTTTCCCCTGATTGGCCACGATGAATCCATACGCTACCCACACGCTGGAGATCCCGTCAAGCCCACTCCGTGTGGGTACGGGTGGCGGCAGCGGGATATCACCCGCCCCGCCTACGCAACCGGCGGAACTGGTGCGGCAGGCAGCCAAGGTGCAATACCGCAGCTCCGCACCTCCGTGCTGGTGGGACCCAAGCTCGCCGAAGGCGGAAATCGACTGCGTCTACCTCGACCGTGGTGACTACGAGAGGCTGCACGACCATGTCTTGGTCGAACAGACTGTCTCCGACAGTGGTGAGGACCGCTACATCGTGAAGGAGGTTTTGCGAGCCGGCAACTCGTCGCGCCGTGCCGCCGCCACAGACTCCACCGCAAAGGAGTCGCGCGAGGAGGAGATGGCCCGCGGGTGCTACAACTGCCTGTCGAAGGACCACCCCCCCAACAAGTGCCTGAAGAACCCTGTGGAGGGGAGCCCGCTCTACATGCAGGGCGCGGAGTGCAAACACTGCGAGCAGCGCGGGCATGTCAAGAGCATGTGCAAGACGGAGGGGGGCGCCTGCCACGGCCTGCCCGGGATATTCCCCAAGGGGGTGTCTGCGGTGTGCACGCAGCCCATGGTGGTGACGGTCGCTGCGGATGCGACGAAGGATCAGGACAACCTGTTCCCCAGCAGGGCGCAGAAGCAGTGTGTCTCTGCAATGCGCCGCTCCTGCGCAAAGCCCAAGTCTGAGTACGAGCAGCTGCAGGAGAAGCTCCACTTCGCAGCGCTGCGGCACTCCCACGACGACTTCCTCATCCTCTTCGGCGATAAGTGCGAGCGGTATAAGCGGAAGCACCACACTGCGTCATACGTGAAGGAGGAGGTGGAGGTGGGGTTCACCACCCCTATCGACAGCTGCTACCGACCTATCGGGGAGTCGCGGCGGAAGATCCAGACGCGTGTGAAGGATCTGACGCGCGGGATGCGGTTCCCACCGCAGACGAATAGGGAGTTGTTGGAGAGGCGGCGCAAGGCTGAGAGGACTGCGCAGCAGCAGCAGCAACAACAGCAGCAACAACAGCAGCAGATGCAGCAGCAGCAGCAGCAGCAACAGGAGGATGTGCAGAACGCGGCTCCCGTGTCGCGGGAGGGTGTTGGTGGTGGGGCTGAGCGGCGTGCGATGCAGCGGCAGCGGCATCGCCCGCGGTATCACGGGATGCGGCAGGACGCAGGGGCGAATCGAAAAGGCGGTGACGACGACAGCATGCCTGTTGCGGCGCAGCTGAGGCGCCTCCTGGATCTTGCGGAGAGGAAGACGGCAGTGGGGGGTGAGACGGGTTGTGCCGAGGCGATCGACGAGCTGCAGCGCCGCCGCGACAAGGCGAAGGAGAAGCGGCGCGAGGATGTGCGCGAGATGGTGGAGGCGCGGAAGCAGCAGAAGCATGAGGAGCAGGAGGCTGCCGTCACACGCCGCCCCTTCACGCAGCAGATGTTCCTGCAGCACTTCACCTTCCCCAGGGAGGAGCTGAAGGATTCGAAGCACCGCGTCGACAAGGTCAAGAAGGGGGAGTCCTATATACAGCCCCTCGACCACTCCTCCCTGTCCTCGCAGTGCTTCCCCCATCCCTTCCTCAAGGTGGGGCCGCGTGCGGGTGACAAGCTTGTTCCCGAGAAGGGGCCGCCGCCGCCGCCGCCGCCGCCTGCCTCGCAGGAGGGGGCACCCAGCGGGCTGGGTGCCACTGCAGAGGTGCCGAAGCAGCAGGGTGTGTCGTTTGGTAGGCGTCCCTCCACAGCGCCTGCTGTGCGGAAGGCCAGTGGTGCCTCGGCCCAGCAGGGTGAGGCAGAGGGGAAGGAGGGTGGGGAGGATGCGTCGCAGGAGGATGAGGATGACCCGTCGTGTGTTATCGTCAACTGGAGGCTGCGGTGTGTGGAGGATTTCAACACCTCGAAGCCACCCCCCAGGGTGTACCAGGGTGTGCATGAGAATGGGAATGACATGGTTGTCAGCGGGTATAACTGCAACTACTGGTCGTACCGCTTCCTCAACGAGCAGTTCAAGCATCAGATCCGCCTGCAGACGGTGCTCGAGAGGCGGAAGACAAACCGCGACACAGTGTATGGGAATGCGGAGTATCTTGCAACGCTGTCCCAGCATGCCTCCAAGCAGGCGGTGCTGTGGGGTTCGTCGAAGGCGTGCAACCCTCCTGAGTCACGCGCAGACCTGTGGACGCGCACCCTGCGGGACAAGTCGATGCATACCTGCGACATGGAGAACAAGACTGCACTGTACGCAAAGGTGCTGTACTGCTGCGACCTTGCTGGCATACCTACCAAGCAGGCGGCGCTTGCAGCGCTGAACCGCCTCCGCCACGAGCTTGTGGAGGGGGCGGAGCTCAGCAGGTCGCTCTACACCCATGTGGCATCGGCGCTCTCGCAGGAGCAGCTGCAGGAGCCGGAGGCGGCGCGTGTCCTGCACCTCCTCAAGTCGGAGATCTGCCCCGAGTGAGGCTGCGGTGCCCTAGCCCAGCCGACCCCAGAAGATAGGGCCTCCCTACAGCTGGTGTGTGCATAGTGAGGCATCGTCAGAGCTTGGTTGGTGTGACGTGTGTGTTGGCAACATCAGTCGGGATATCCGGTTTGCTCAGTGAGCTCTACGCTGCTCTGTAAAAGAATTGGCCACGCCTGTTGTGTGATTCTGTGTGGTGTGGCATTCTCTGGCTCCGGCTTTTCGTGAAGTCGGATGCAAACAAACAAAACGAACCTTTGTCCCGTTTCTCGCATCCCAGGCTGTTGCGGTCGTCAGTACCAAGCAGATCACGGGACACCACACCCCCCCCTCTCCCACCTACCACCGATTGTTTCTACATATCGCCTCCTCCTGGGGAGCTGCTGCCCACCTGGCGTGGTGGAGAGTGCAGTGTCGGGCTGTACCTCACACCCATCGCACACAGCTTGCCAGCCTGTGCGGAGGGTGTGGGGGCGTGTGATTCGTTTGCAAGAAAGGGTCCTGGTGAGGGGGGGTGTCAGAACACCCTGCCACGAGTGAGCCTTTTTCTTTGAGTGCCAAGGCGCAGCATGACCCCCTGCCCCCCCCCCCCCCTGGGAAGTGCGCTCAACGAAAATCATCCCGGAGCTGCATTTTTACAGTTGCTGGGCAGGGTGTTTCTCTTCTTATCGCGAAAGGAGTACGATTCTCCCCCCCCCCCCTCTAGGATAGACGTCGAGAGAAGAACCAACCACCCAACTCCACTTCCCACCTCCGCCTCCCCCTTCCCTCTACTTTACTGGACTCCGCCATGCCTTGCTGTGATCAGACCCACCGCGATTTACCAGATCTGCCCTCTCCCACCCATCCGACGACCACCACCACCACCACCTCCACCACCCACAGTAGCACGCACACCCTGGGGGAGGACTGGGCGGTGCGCCCCACCCCACCCCCGTCCACACCTCACCCCAACCACCCGACGTTCCGAGGAGGGGTGTTGTGCTGTGCTGTGTTTGTGTTCACGGTGGGATCTTGTAAATTTTACATGTATAACTACAAGTATATACATGTATTATACATGTATAATACTTGCATGTCAACTATTATCCATGTATAATACATGTATATGCCTGAAATATACATGTAAAATACATGTATATCAAGTAAAAATACAAGTATAATACTTGCATGTCAACTATCATACTTGTATTTTTACTTGATATACATGTATTTTACATGTATATTTCAGGCATTTACATGTATTTTACATGTATAATACTTGTCATGCAAGTATTTTACTTGTCATGCAAGTATTTTACATGTATAATACTTGCATGACAAGTATTATACATGTAAAATACATGTAAATGCCTGAAATATACATGTAAACTACATGTATATCAAGTAAAAATACAAGTATAATAGTTGACATGCAAGTATTATACTTGTATTTTTACTTGATATACATGTAGTTTACATGTATATTTCAGGCATATACATGTATTATACATGTATAATAGTTGACATGCAAGTATTATACATGTATAATACATGTATATACTTGTAGTTATACATGTAAAATTTACAAGATCCCACCGTGTTAAGGAGGTTACCCCCCCCCCCCCTCAACACAAGGCTGTGTGCCGGGGCGGCACGAGGCAGCGGCGGCGCCGTCGCACAGGCGAGGCGAAAAGGGGGGGGGCCGAAGAGAGGGGGGGGGGGTCCGTACACCACACCATATTCACCTCCCTTCTCCGACCCCCCTTCGACATGGATCACCCTAACGGGCTGCCCTCCAACGGCCTCCGCATGGAGAGCTTTGCACGGATAAGCCCCATCGGGCTGGTTAATGCCGTGCCGACCGCTGCTGCTGCTGGGCAGGTTTCGCCCCCATCTGTCCTGAAGCCGCCTCCGCCTCTCAAGCCCGTACATGACCATACCTTCCGGCAGGGGGCCCAGGGCCACCCCTCCGGGGGAAAGTCACGTGGCGGGCATAACGACGGCCCGCACCGGCACAACCACCACAACGACCGCCGCGGCAACGGGGCGCACCACGCCCCGAAGGTGTTCGACGGGATCACGCTCCCCGGCGGCACCGCCGGCCCCTTCGCACGGAGGGAGGACGAGGACCGCTCGGGCCGCCAGGGGGCTGCTGCTGCCGCTGCCGCTGCGCACCCGCCGTTCCTCCACCACGAGGGGCCCTCCCCCATCATCGAGCCTGTCAACCCGCCGCAGGGCTCCGCGGCTGCAGGGGCAAAGGGCGCCAACAAGCCCCACGGCAGCGGCAACGGCCCCCTCCCGGCAGGCGCACCCCCCACTACCACCAATGGGGGTGGTGGTGGTGGTGGTGGCGGTGGCGGTGGCGGGTCTCGCCGGAAGTCGCGCAGCCCACCCAACAACACAGGCAACGGCGCGGTGCACCGGGAGAAGCACTGGGATGGGCGTGGTGGCGGTGGTGGTGGCGATGCCTCAGGGGGTGGCGGCGGTGGCCCCGGCGGGGGTCCCTCCGCGCACCAGCAGTGGGCGATGATGATGATGCAGTATATGGGGTACCCTCCCCCGCATGTGCCGCGGCACCACCACCACCACCATGGGCACCACATGCAGCCGCACGGCTTCAGCCACCGCGACGGCGGGTCGAGGCGGAAGATGAGCCGCACCTCCCTCGTGGTGGAGAACCTGCCGTCGGGGGAGAGCACATCTTCCCTCTATGCAGCGTTCCGCAGGCATGGGGATATCGTGTGTATCCAACGGAAGGACACCAGTACGGCGACCGTGTCATTCACGTCTGATCGGGGGGCCTTCGAGATGCAGGCCTGCCACGACCATGTGAATGTGAACGGGCTGCCCCTGATGGTTGCCTTCACGGAGAGCAGCCACGATGACTACATCGCGGCGCGTGTGGAGGAGAAGCCGGATGCCAGCCAGTGGAAGTGCTTCGTCTGCCTCAACATCAACAGCAAGGAGCAGGAGTCCTGCGGGGGGCAGCGGTGTGACGCGCTGCGTGATGTCGACAAACGCACCATCGACGCGGTGCTCGGGGCATGTGAGCACGAAGGGCTTGCTGTGCCGGGGAAGATCGAGGGGAACCGGAACACCATTGTGGTGACGGAGCTGCCGGACCTGCCACACGGGCATGAGAGGGAGGCTGCGGTGCGGATGTTCACCCGCTACGGCCGGATCCAGCAGCTGTGGCTGCACCGCGACGAGCAGGGCTTCGAGCTGCACATCACCTTCGACAGCGAGCAGGCGGCGGATGCGGCTGTTGAGAATGAGCACAGCCGCCTGATGGGCGGTCGTCCCATGGTGGTGTGGAAGGCCACGTCTGCCTTTGTCATCGAGCTGGCACCCGTGGCGGTGCCTTGGCTGCGGTCTGCGGAGGATGCGGAGGCGAAGCGGGTCGCGATCCTGGAGGAGTTCCAGCTGAAGCACGGTGTGATCACCAACGTGCACATCCGCCCCGACTGCGCCTATGTGGAGTACCCATCCTTCACGAGCGTGGTGGAGTTCCTCACGCACCACCCGTCGTGCTCCATCCGCGGGGAGCGCTGCCTGGCGGCGCTGAGCCTGCGGTACTCCAAGTGGCCCTGCATGACATGCTTCTTCGTGCACAACCCGCCCGACGCGCAGGTCTGCATCCACTGCACCATGGTGCGCCCGCCCTTCCGCCTGCTGGACCTCCCTGTGGCTTGGTCCCGCCAGCTGGAGATCCTGCGCCGGGTCAACGCCCTCGCCCCCAACGCCGAGGTGAAGGACGAGCCGCAGCGCGAGAGGGGGGACAAGAAGCAGCGCAACCGGGGCGGGCAGCGCGACGGCGCTGCCGGCGGCAACGCCGGCGACGGGCATTTCGAAGGGAGGAAGGCGCGTGGCGGCGGTGGGGATGACGGGCCACAGGGGCTGATGAACATGCGGCACGACCCGCCCGTCATCCTGCCTGTGCAGCAGCAGCAGCAGCAGCCGGGGCAGGGGCACGGCGGTGCGCAGCACGCGGGGCAGGCGGGCATGCGCCCCCCGCCCCACATGATGCACGGCCCCAACGCGCCCATCATCCCCGTGCAGGGCGAGCACCTGCAGGCCAGGCCCGCCCCGCTGCTCGGGGGTGGTGCCATCAGCCCGGCGGTCGCGCCTGCCGGCGAGCGTCAGCCGAAGCCCATGCCTCCCACCCGCGACGTCCCCAACCAGGCGCGCCCCCTGGGGCTTTCGGATGACGTGGCGGACATGTGGAAGCCGCAGGTGGCGCAGCGTCCCGCGCAGGTGCCCGACAGCTTTGGCTTCGGCAGTGCCTGGGGCATGCCTGACGCAGCGGGCCCTGCGCAGAAGGAGGCAGAGGTGGATGACGGGTTTAAGTTCACCCTGGAGGGGCTTCTGGATGATGTGCACCGCATTGTGGACTCAAGTGATGTCGAGGATTTCCACTTCCGGTATGGCCGTGGTTTTTTTTTTGCAGCAGGACTCCTGGCAGTGCCCAAAAAAATATTGAAGGCATCGCTTGGGCAACACATCCACAAACTGCTCATTTGGGCGACGGGGTTGTTTTTGTTTTGCCCGGATTTGGCGCACGCACACCGGTCTTATCTTTTCTGTGTGCGCAGTGGAGTGTATCTGTCATCAGGGGAGTTCGTCCGTACCCTCCTCCAAAAACCCACCGACCTCCATGTGAGACTTTGTGTGTATTTTAGTTGAAAATATTGGAAGCCAATACCGACACCCGACACCCACCCCCGCTACAGCCCCGAGGAACCTGTGTCACAACGCCCTGCGTCCCCTCCTGCGCTGCTGCGCGACCTTAGGTATGCTGCACGTTGCACATCGGTAGCCTTGCGATGTCGGATATCATGAGGGTGCGGGGTAGTCCCCTCCTGCCCAGTAGCGTGTGCATGCTGTGTGTGTGCCCCACCCCACCGCCACCACCTGCAGCGCTGCCCCGAAGGATCCGTGGGAATCCAATCCGATGGCAGAGGACAGCTGGATGCGCATCGGTGCCTTCGGAGCCATGCTGAATGGGAGCCCGCAGGAGAGGTCCCCAGTGAAGGGCAGTTCGGAGCAGGTATGGGTTGGCTTTTGTGCTGACAATGATGCCTTTTTAGAGGTGGCACTTCACCTGATTCTGTGAGGGAAATAGTATAAGAGCGCCAAAAGGTTGCCAGACAGGGAGGAGATCTACTCAACTCAGAGCAGTGGCATGGTTTTAGGTAGTCGGGAGGGAGCACCCTGATGTGTGCCAGTGTGACTCTTGCATTGAGGATTGTACACACGCACTGACACTGCCTACCGCCTGCAGGACAACTCGCACATTTTGTCGGCCGTGCTGTTCGACCAGGGGTGATGCGGGTGTTGTACCCAGGGAGGCGGATGACAGCTGCCATGCCCTCAGGGGATGTAGAGCTGTGCGTGCGATGGTGTGAGCATCTCAAGGCGTGCATTCGGTGTTCTGCAGCAGAACCACCCGTGTGTTTTGCGTGCGCAGTGCTTCCGATCCAGCCCTGCGTTGCTCGCCACCCTAGGTTGAGTGGATGCGGTTTTCATAATTCTAGCCCACTTGCGGTGGTGGCCGTGCTGGAAGCAAGCAAGGCACATCTTTCTGCATCCTGTGTGCAAAGGTGTTTGTCTTCGTTAGCCTCTGGCCGTCAAAACAACAGCATTCATGCAGGGAACGTCTCCCCCAGCAGAAACCAGAAGCTGGCCCGCTTTGGTTTTGCCTGTCCGGGGGTTGGGTATTTTCTGAATAGTGCCTGCTGTTGTTTTTTGCCGCCGCCCGGTTTTCATTTTTCCCAGTGCCCATGTGTATTTTCTGTGACGTCCAGCTGTGAGAGTGTAGTGCAAATCCCTTCATGTATTCTGCAGCATTTTTGTGTGGCAATGTTGGGTCGCGCGTGGCAGCAAGTCACCGCATAATCAGAACGAAACGGCATGGGGTGCCCCCTCAGGGAGGTCCGACCGTCCGAACCACGCGCGGTCGGACAGGCAGGACTGCGTTGCTTCTCACCACCCCGCAACTGTCTCTGGTTTCAGTTTACTGTGTTTTTTTCCCTACCCTCACTCAAACCCATCTGCATCGCCCCTTCGCTCTGCGTGTTCGCGGCGGATGCGTGGCAGTACCCTAGCTTCGACTGCCCTCTGTCTCTTTTTAGTCCCCCCCCTTTGCGACCCTCCCCTGGCCCCTCCCCACGAAAGCGCACCATCAAAGCAACCGCGGTGCATTGCCTCCCGATGCAGCAGTCGTGCCCAGTTAAGAAGGCCAACCAAGTGTGCCCTTGTAGGGCATTGCAAACCCTTCCCTTGCCATCGAGTCAGCGATAGCATCCCCATGGCCACCAGCCCGGACGAACATAGTCAGCACATTGGGCTGCATCACCCTGCAGGCTCCCTTGGGCACATCGCTGTTTCGTGAATGGGGGTGTTGGGGGCTTGGCTGTTCGGCATTGCCTATCCAAATGGCCTTTTGCTATCCTCAAACAAATCATGGGGTGTGCAGCTGCAAGTCTAATTCCACTTTTTTACCTGGCGGTGGGGGTGCAGCAACTGACACACGAGGGGCTGTTTGGCAGCGGCACGTGGTGCCCCGCACAGCGCGTGGGACACACCACATGTGCGCACAAACAGATCAATGCTGTCCGTGGGGTGCACTGCTCCAATTTGGACCAAAAGGGACCATCAAACGAGCACAGGAGAGGATATTATATCAAGCACATACCGACACAATAACGGGTTCCCCACTTGTCGCATCTCCTCATGATCTGCCCCGTCGTGATTTCTTTTCAAAAAAACTAGACACCGCTCATCTGGCTGCCTCGTTGTACGCCAGGCTGGCGGTTGTTGATGCCGAACAGAATAGACAACAGGGACGCTCACTCTGTGCCAAACCGCGACAGGTGCCGTGCGCCTGTTGATCTATCGTTGCCAACACCACCCCCCACCCCCACCCCCACCCCCCTTTTTCATAGTTGCACGGAGTTGACCTCGCACAGAAGAATAGTCTTTCCGAATGCCCGTGCCACTCATATGGTGTGTTGGGTGTGTGCGTCTATCCCCCGGCCTTCTTTGAGGCCATCTTTTCGGCGGCTTCCCGCCTCCTGTGTTTTCTTCTTTTGAGAGTCCGTTGAAAACCAACGCCGGTAAAAAAAATACGCAATGAATCCCCCCACCCCCGTTGGGATCGAAGCGGGGACTGAAAAAAGGGCACGCGGTGGCCACCCTCTCCACCCTGCGTTGGGCGTTCTAAAGGTGCACATGCATCCCCCGACACCCCCCCCTCCCCCAAAAATAGCAAATAAAGTACAATGCATGTCCCACCATCGATCCGTCTCCCGCGGCTGCTGCTCGCCAAAAGACAGGTGCAAATATGAATGGCGGGTAACAGAACAGGGTGGCAGAATGGGTGGGTGTGGGTGTTGGGGTGTTGGTGTTGCCTCACCTCGCCTCTGATCCCCTTCTGATGTGTGTGGGGGTAATTCTGGGTCATGAGTGTGGGGAGGGGGGGGGGGCGGGCAACGCTGATGGTCTCTTGGTCATCACAACACGCGAGTAGTACTGCAACGCACGCCGAGCGAACATACTGTGGGCGTTTATTTTGAACGATATTTTTGAAAGAATTTTTTTTGGAGCGCCCCGCTCGTCTAACCACATTCGCTACCTTTGGTAGAATGCGTCCGTTGCGTGTGACACCACCCATCACTGTGGGGGTCATGTGTCTCCCGTTTTCTTTTTCTGCTGAGAGTGCAGAAGAGGTTTTGGCTCTGGGCCTTACTTCTCCGACTCGATACTACCACTGCTCACCCCACCGCCACACCCCGCCCCTACCTTCTTTGATTTTTGTTGCCCGCTGCCCCTCTGCCGTGGGGAAGGGGCTTCTTCAAAGGGAGGGAAAAAAATCAAAAACTCCCACAGGGCAAAAAAAAAAGCCGCCCACGCCACCCTGAAGATGTTGACCAAAGCCCTCTATCCACCCCCTGCGACGTAGGGGAGGGGCGTCAAATGGGACAGGTCGGGTCTGTGCAGCAGTGCTCGCTCTCACAGTGGACTCGAATAGTCGATAGTCGAGGGTCGACGCCAAAAAAAATATACAAACAGAAAGTCTAGCCTCCACACCCACCTCAAGCCGGGTATGTTTTTGTTTCGCTTGTGTGGCTATCCCCCCCGGGCTTCTTTATATTATTCCCCTCCGGGGAAGGTGGAAGCAGGGTCGCTGATCAACCGTGTTGGTTTTTAACAACGCAGCGCCGTATTTTGTGAGCCCCCGTTCCCCTCGTCCCCCCGTTCCCACAGTTTAAACGGCTAAACGCCCCTTCGGTTGAGCTATCTGGGTTGTGGTGTACAAATTGTAGTGTCTGCCACATTGGGTTCGGCAGTCAAATGTGTCGTCCCTTGTCAGCACCTGGAGCGAGTGCTCGGTGCGGCGCCGCCAATGCAGAAAAGATTCACGCGTGTCTGTGTGTGTCCTACTTTGTGTGGTGTGCTGGTGATGCCCGTGTTGTGGAGTGAGTGGCCCTCCTGCCTTGGGAGTGGATTGCTTGACCTGTATGGTTGATAGCCCATATTGCGTGTGTCTTGCCTTCTGCTCGATGGGTTCGGACTGCTACAAACAGCAAGACCGACAGCCTGTTGACGGTGATGCCCACATTGTGCAAGTCGCGGTCGTCAGGCAGTCGGTCGTTGAACCCAAAAAAGGCAATGGGAAGGAGAACCGCATGTCGGCAGGTGGGACCGCCACACGAACACAGGGCATGCGCGCACGCACCCCCCCCCCCCCCTCCCTGGTGGCTTCCCAACAGCACCAAAATGAGCAGGGCTTTCAAAAAAATCCTCTGGCCCAGCCAAAACGACTGACTTCCATGCGCCTTTCTAACCTTGTTGGGTGATTACAGTTCCTTCGCAGCAATCTTTTGGGGGGTGGGGAGGGCGGGGGATTGGGCAGTTCGAAAAGCAAATTCTGCCAGACAGGTCCATCTTCAGCGTGACCTTCGTGGCTTGTGCCCAGCGAGAGTGTTGCATCCAAAACATAATATTCACGCTTGGCCTGCACACGCCTCCCTCTATCTAACCGGGGGGGGGGGGGCGTTCACGACGCCCTCGTTTTTTGACCCCCTCATTTTATCTCTTCTCTATCAGCGCCCCTTGTGTGACGATCACCTCCCCCCTGCTCTCTCACGTATGTTCAACGCCCCTCCACCCCCACCCCCCCATCCCCATCCCCCCCCATTCGGCCTTCGACACCCACACACACACACACGCCTTTTTTTCATTTTCTCAAAACTGCGACAACAAAAAAATGGAATGGATCGGCCCCAGTTACAGTTGGGTGTCAACGTTTTGGACGATTCATGGCCGTGCTCTTTGGCAGCCCCTGCGGTGAGAGGGGCCTGCGCTGTCCCTCGGGTTTGTCTCGCCGCATCTGGCGGCATCAAACTTGCCCAATCGTTCAAACCAGTCTTCAGCTTTTCAGAGTAAAAAGGCTTGCATTCCCTATCCCTCTTGTGGCAGTCTGCCATGTCAGCCTTTCACGTCAGGCACGTTTGCCCGCCGACGCAAGAAAACCAACATGCCTGGGCAGTTGGTTGTGCGAGAGAGACGGGCGGGAAAAAGAGGGATGGGGTGGGGCGGGGGGGTGTGCGGCCCCCCCCAACAGTTCAAAACCGAAAAAGGTTATTCAGTTAGCTTTATCTCCCACCCCTTGCTGTCCCACCTGCGGCAGAGACAAAAAGGGTGCTCAATCGGGGGGGAGGGGGGAGGGTGGGGATGTGTGCGCCCTTCGATCAGAAGCCGCGGCAAAAAAAAAAGGTGGGCGCCTTTTCCGCAACTCAGGTGTGTGACGCCGGTTGTTGCGGAAGGGAGGCCCGCCAGACACACACACACACAACCCCAGGCTCCCTCCCCCCACACTCCCCCACCCCAATACCTAGCTCTCTCATTTTTTTAAATCGCGATCCGTCAGCGCCAAGCAGATAGATCAAAGGCAGGGAGGGGGGGGGGGCTCACAGAATAGCGCGGTTCGAAAAACTGAGAGAGGCGTGTGTGGTGGCGCACTGGACCCATTCCCCCGAAGGTGGCCTCCTCCACCCCGCCCCCACCCCCCACCACCCCCCACCCCCCCCTCTCGCACGGGCGTGCCTCTTGGCCAGCACGGAGCAAAACAGAAATATCGTATGGATGGGTGTTGGATAATTCCCCCCCTCCCCCCTCCCAACCCCCTCCCCAAAAAGAGTCGGCGTGCTGCTCTTTACCCACCCCCATGATGGAAAGCCACGCAGCACACACGACACAGCCCCCGTTGTGTTTGTGGGTCCTTTCACCCATTCACCTCGCGACTAGGGGGGTGGGGTGGGGAGGTGACGCAGCTCTTCCTGTTAAAACTGGTCACCACCAACGCCACGCCACGCACAGATCCCCGGTGGGGTGGAGGGTGTGGGGTCACGCGCAACATGAGCCGGAATGTTTTACACAAGCTGGGTGTGACGAATGCGCACCGCCTGCTGCTTCATGAAGGCGCGCGGTGGACGCAGGCGAGCCTCACAAAGGCTCTGAACGGGGGGGATGAGGCGCTGCTGCGGAAGTGCATCACGCGGCACGCAACGCTCGTCACGCAGAAAGGCGGCGAGCGCCCCACCACCCTCAAAGGGGCGGATGCGTTTGTCAGCCACTTCGCCACCGAGAAGGGCGAGTGGGCAGAGATGGGTATGCGGAACCTGAAATTCACATTTTCCGACCTGATCTGTGTCTCCGAGGGGGAGAACGTGGTGGTGGATGCGCAGTTTTTTCTGATCTCCCCGCCGGCGGGGGGGCTCTACGGTGGTGTCGTGCAGACGGGGCGTGTCGAGGATGTGTACATCCCTGACCCGGAGTACTTTGAATCCGCGACGAAGATGAGGCTGCACACACGGCATATCCTGTTAGGCAGCGACCCGGCAGTGCCTCCCACATCAAGCTCGGCGTAGTCACACCACTCAGGATCACCCTCACCCGCTGTCGGTGGGGGGAAGATTTGGCATGGCACTATTCTGTCACCCAAGTGGTCAGTAAATTGCCCCTGGATTGATTTTCTCGTTCGCTTCTCACACCCGCACACCCGCCCTGAGATACGGCAGGTTTGTTCGGTGGCACCACTGCAGCTACTGGGGCCCTCTGATGAGACTAGCCCGGGGTGGGTTGGGTGGATAGGCGCTGGCAGAGGCAGCGACGTAGTCAACGGAGGGTGGGGAGGTTGGTGGTGGTGTGGGGTGTGTGTGTGCTGTCTTGATTGTTTGAGACGAGGTGTATAATCAGCGGCTGCAACGAAAAAGAGGGGGGGTGTGTTCGCGGTTTTGTTGTTCCGAGAGAGAGAGAGAGTCGCGTTCGGATTTTTCCCGGCAACAGCAAAAGAAAAGTAGTATCGCAAAACGAACGAACATAAAGAGAAGAAATCACGGACACCCCCCCCCCCCCCCCCACTCTCCCACAACACAGGCCGGAAAAAATCACTGGATTTCAGACACAACCTGCATCACGAGTGAAGGGTGATCATTCTTGTGCTCCCTTCAAATTCGATTTCACTACCCCCCCCCCACTCTCCCTCTCCCTCTGTCACCCACCACCACTCCACTCCACTCCCTGCAGGAGTGCGATGCCCCCAGGGCTTGCAGCACGGAGGTGTTTGTAGCGTTTACACAGAGGGCAGGGAGGGGGTGGGGTTGAGTCGGCACAAGGCCGCGGGCCAAGCCCCCCCCCCCCCCCCTCGTCTGGCGGGATGGAGGAGGAGGACTACACCTTCAAGCTGCTGCTGATAGGGGACTCGCTGGTTGGGAAGAGCTGCCTCATAATGCGCTATGCGGATGACTGCTTCGAGCAGAATTTCATCGCCACCATCGGGGTTGACTTCAAGGTGAAGAGCGTCGAGGTGGATGATGGCAAGACGGCCCGCCTCCAGATATGGGACACGGCAGGCCAGGAGCGCTTCAGCAACATCACACGCAGCTACTACAGAGGGAGCGACGCCATACTGGTGGTGTATGATGTGACCAACAGGGAGTCCTTCAGCCACGTGCAGAAGTGGCTGTATGAGTTGCAGCAGAATACAGACGACACCAGCATCCGCATTCTTGTGGCGAACAAGGCGGATCTGGTTGAGAACCGTGTTGTGCCCACCGAGGAGGGGGCGCAGGTCGCAGCGCAGGCGGGTATGGAGTTCTTCGAAACCAGCGCGCTCACCGGCGACAATGTTGTCGAGGCGTTCCGTGCGGCCACCCTGCTGTGTCAAAAGGAGTTTGACGCGAGGGGCGGCCCCCGCCCCACCCCGCAGAGCGTCAAGCTCGAGACCCGCCAGCAGACCTCCAGCAAGAGCAAACGTGCCTGTGGGTGCTGAGTGCTGAGTGCCGAGACCTCCTCTCTCCTGCTTTAGTTCCTTCTAACCGGCCTATCCCTATCACTGCCCCTGCCCCCACACCAACCCCACCCACCCACACCCCCCCCTGTAAAAAACTTCACCTGCTTGTGTGCGAGGGGAGGGGATGGAGGGGGCGGGGTGTTGCAAAGGGGGGTGGGAGGCTGTGTGGGGGTTGGAGGTTTTTGTCTCTGATGTCCGTAACAAAAATGGCAGGTGGGTGGGTGGGTGGGTGGGGTGTTATGTTGCCAGTTTCAGTATTCTGTGTGGTGGGGTTGGTCAGCGGTTTGTGCAGGTGTGTGGGCTGCAGTGGGGGGGGGGGGGGCACATCAAATGTAGTCGGGTGTGCTCGCTGTGCTCTACACTGCCACAACCATATTCACACGTGTGTGGGCTGCAGTGGGGGGGGGGGGGGGCACATCAAATGTAGTCGGGTGTGCTCGCTGTGCTCTACACTGCCACAACCATATTCACACGTGTGTGGTGCACACTGCGGAGCTCGTGTGGATTGCAAGGTGCTCCAAGGTGGCACCATCTGCCTCTGTTGCAGAAATTCCCACTTGTGTGTAAAGCGATCCCCCCCAACCGAGGTGCACCCCACAGTCAACAGCAAAGAGAAAACGCACCACGTGCTTTTTGCAGCACTTTCAGTCCCAAAGAAAGAGATAACAAGTTAGCAAAGTGATACAGGGTTTCTGGCCCTCAAGCTCTGCACGCCGCAACCCACCCCACTTCCACATACCCCCACGCAGCATGCACGCCCACAACACCCCCCTCCCAGCCCCCGCCATCTCTCCCAACATCAACCGCCACCACCACCCCCCCCACAGCAAACCCACTTACACAACAACACACACTGAGCTCCGCTGGGCCCCCACTGGCTGCCCTCTATTCATATCCTCCTCTGCGGGGATGTCTCTGTTTGTGAGGTTCCCTGATGGGAGTGTGAGGGATATGCCTCTGGAGGCGGACACAAGGTTTGCAGAGGTGCGGCACTGGGCCGCGGGCCACCTGGGCGGCGAGCGCTACGAGGCAGACGTCGAGCTGCAGGTTTCCGGCGACGCCCCCACCGCCCCGCCCTCCGACCTCCTCGCCACACGCATCGCCGACACGCAGCTGGAGAGCGGCGACGAGATCTCCGTGCTGCTGTCGGACCGCCTCCAGGCAGAGCAGCTCCTGCTGGCACAGGGCCACCCCTTCGCCCCCGCCACCGCCGCCCTCGCCGTGGAGCAGGGCGACCTCCCCCTGCTGCAGCTCTGCCTCCGCGCCCAGGCCTCCCCGCCACAGGCCCTCCTGCCTGTCGCCATCCGCACTGCCGACCTCCCTGCCGTCAACGCCCTCCTCTCACACCACCCCGATGTCGTCTCCAGCCTCCCTGACAGGGAGCGGCAGCAGCTGCTCAGCTACGTCCTGGCGAACCCCCGCGACGACATCGACAGGCTGGGCATCGTCCGCCTTCTGGTGGGCGCAGGGGTGGGTGTCTCGCACGATGCGCTGTGCAGCGCCCTCCCCTTCCCCAGCGTGATGCGCCTGCTGGTGGAGTCTCTTGTGGGAAACATCCCTCCCGACGACTGCGGGGGCCACGACGCGCAGAAGGAGTTTGCCTCCATGGTCTCCGCTGCAGGGGCAGACGAGTCGGAGGATGACAGCGTGCTGCACTTCGCAGCAGGGTTCGGGGCCCTCGAGCCGGAGGCAATCGAGTCGGTCAAGATCCTGCTTGAGCACGGTGCAGACGTGTCGGAGCATGACTGCTTCGGGCGCAGCCCCCTTCACGCCGCTGTGGAGTCGGGCAACACAGAGCTCGCCCAGGCCCTCCTGACCCAGGTGCCATGGATGGCGATGCACACATCTGTAGACGACTGGGGCATCGCGCACTATGCCTGTGCCAATATCCGGGAGAACCCCTGCAGGGGACTGGCCCTCCTGCAGCTGTGCCTCGACAGCAAGGCGGATCCGAACGCGCGGGGGACAGAAGGGATCACGCCCCTTCACATTGCTGTGTCGGCGGCCACATGCCTGCAGCTGTACAATGTGACGGAGGTGGAGGATCTGATGGCCGGAGGTGGTGTGGGGTATGACCCAGCTCCAGAGGCGCTGCGCTGCGTGGAGGTGCTGGTGGGGCGGGGTGCGGATGTCAACGCGCAGTGCAGCGGGGGGTGCACGCCGCTGCACATTGCGGAGAGCTGCTATGCGCCGAAGCTTGTTGCGAAGCTGAAGGAGCTGGGGGCGGATGCCAGCATCAGGGCGGTGGATGGGCGCACCGCAGCTCAGACGGGGCAGATCGCAGAGGCAGCGAGGGTGATCTCCGCCGCGGCGACAACCAGAAAGCGGTCCCGCAGCCCGAGCTCCGTAGGGGATGACGGAGGGAGTGGGAGTGATGAGGAGTCGGAAAACACTCTTTCAAAGAGGGCACGCACAGCCCCGGGGGGGCGCTGATCCTCCTCTGGGAGATGAGAAGAAGAAGGAAGAAGAAGAAAAAAGCGTCGTTTGGCGCTGTCTTGTCTCAGGCAGGTTGTACGAGAGTGGGAGTGGGGCGGGGGGGAGTGTGAAGCCCGTTTTCCGCTTCTTGTGACTGGATTTGCCAAGGTGGGGGTTTTGATAGGCGCGACACCCTGGGGGCACAGGGCACACCGGCAGTGCCTGGCAGGGGGTGAGTATCATCGGAGGGGTGGGGCGTGTGGGTGGGTGGGTGGGTAGGGGGGGTGTTCGAGTCATCAAGCGGGGCGAGATGCGGGGGGTTGGGGGTGCATCGAGACCCCCCTCCTCCCTCTCCCGCCAGGAAGGGGCGATCAGGCGGAGCGGCGTGGTTGCTCGGTGTGTTTCTGTCACACCCACTGCCCACTACCCCCAACCCCGTCCGACTTCATCAGCAGCTTCACGGAGTTGCGATTTCCTCCAAGCTCGCTTATTTCTGTTTATTGCGAGGTGTGTTTTTCCAGATTGTGCCACCGCACCAAGGTTTCGATCAACTCAAAAAAAACCGTTTGATCCGCCCACACCACCGCCCAACCCACCTGCACACCACATCCCCCAACCAAGGCCACGCTGCTGCACACCGCCCCTCATGCGTGGGGGCGGGTGGCGCCTGCTCGATGTAGAGGGCGGCATCGGGCTGGGCGGGAGGTGGTGGGAGGAGATGCTGCAGGAGGTGAACGGCGACGCCCCCACGCCAGCCCCACACATGGAGGCCCTGGTGCCGGTGCGCACCGACGGGTTTGCGACCCCGCAGGTCATGTCGCCGACGCGCAACGGGCAGTGTAGCATGCTCGACACCGCGCTCTCGAGAGGGGCGCAGTCAGTCGCACGCACGCCACTGCGCCGCGACACGTCGCCTATCCCGCGCCTGCCGGAGGATCTGGCGTCGCTCCCACTGTCCGTCTGCTCGCCGCCGCCGCACGGCATCACACCCCTCGCTGAGAAGCCCAGGGGGCGCCAGCACAGCAAGGCCCCCGGGACTGGCCTGCGTGGCGGTGGAGAGTCGGGGGCGGCCACACCGGCGCAGCGGGGTGGGGCGGCTGCGGGCGACCGCCCCCCTCTGGCGGCCAGCAGCGTGAAGGAGGAGCTCGGCATGGTGCAGCGCAGCACGGTGGGTGGGTCTTCAGGCAGTTCCTCGAGCAGCAGCAGCGCTGCAACAAGTAGCAGCACCAGTAGCAGCAGCAGCAGCAGCAGGCGGTCCAGTAGTAGGGGGGGTCCGAAGGAACAGCAGCAGATGCAGCAGCAGCAGCAGCAGCAGCAGGTTCCGGAGCGTGTTGTGGAGAAGGTTGTGGAGGTGGAGCGCATCGTGGAGGTGCCGGTGGAACGTATCGTGGAGAAGATTGTGGAGGTGCCGGTTGAGCGCATTGTGGAGAAGATCGTGGAGGTGCCGGTTGAGCGTATTGTGGAGAAGGTGGTGGAAATTCCTGTGGAGCGCATCGTCGAGAAGATTGTCGAGGTGCCCGTCGAGCGCATCGTCGAGAAGGTGGTGGAGATCCCTGTCGAGCGCATCGTCGAACGCATCGTGGAGGTGCCGGTTGAGAAGATCGTCGAACGCATCGTCGAAGTGCCTGTCGAACGCATCGTGGAGAAGATCGTCGAGGTGCCTGTCGAGAAGATCGTCGAAACGGAGGTGCCTGTCGAGGTTGTTGTCGAACGCGTCGTGACACAGGAAAAGATCGTCGAGGTGCCTGTCGAAAGGATCGTCGAGCGCATCGTCGAAGTCCCCATAGAGAAGATGGTCGAACGCATCGTTGAGGTGCCTGTCGAGAAGATCGTTGTCCACGAGCGGGTTGTCGAAGTCGATCGCATCGTCGAGAAGCCCGTGGACCGCATTGTCGAGGTGCCTGTCGAGAAAGGGGGTGTGACGGAACGCACCGCTTCTGCGCCGAAGCCGCCGACAGCCACAACGGCAACTGCAATGACGCCTCCTGAGGCAGAGCTGGAGGCTGCACGCATGCCCCCCCTGCCCTCGGAGTGGCTCGTGTCGCACGAGTCGTCCCTTGCCAGCCTGCACAGCATCCAGAAGGGGGGGTCCGTGCTGCTTTCCGAAGAGCACTCGGCCCTGGTGTCCACAGCAGAAACCACGAAGCGGTCCCCGCAGCGCAGCAAGCCGATGCAGCGGACTGTGTCCGGCACGCGGCAGGACAGGCGTGCCGAACACCCCCGCCACGAGGAGGCTTCACCCGACGAGTACATCATGTCTCCTGTGAGCAAGCGGACCGTCTCGCGCCGCAGCTTCCAGTACCTCGCACCGGAGAAGAACCGTGCGGTGGCGGGGGCGCCTGTGCCGCGCGAGAGGCTTTCCGCAGTGGACATCTCCGGTGTGTGGGACTACGGCAAGGGGAGGTGTTACGAGGTCAGCGAGGACGG
This sequence comes from Rhynchopus euleeides, assembly GCA_963210315.1. Lineage (NCBI taxonomy): Eukaryota > Euglenozoa > Diplonemea > Diplonemida > Diplonemidae > Rhynchopus > Rhynchopus euleeides. The sequence continues at coordinate 1,557,112 of OY723280.1, forward strand.
CCTGTGGCGCGAGCATGAGGGTGGGGGGCGCTTCATCATCGGCAAGCTGGAGCCCTTCTCCAGCATGTGGCCGCAGCCGCCGGAGGGCACACGGGAGCCGTCGTTCTACACCCTGCTGTCAAACGGGTCGTCGCTTTGGCTGTGCGTGTTGCCTGCGGGCAGGTTGAAGGCTGTGTGTGTGCGGCCTGGTACCTCGACCCCCCTCTCGTCCACATCTTCCCCCCCAAGCTTCACAGCATTCGCCACATATGAGAAGCAGCTGCGAGACGCCATCAGTGCCATCGAGAAGACTACACGCGATACGCTTGAAGCGCGTATCGCACAGATGGAGCTCCGCCTGCTCGTTGTGTGAGCGGCGTGACTGTTTTCATCACATTACATGCATCCAATCCGCTAGTGTTAGATAGATCCTGTGTCAAGTGCCCAAGCCGTAGATGCCAACCGCAAGTAAATATTCCGCCGTGATAATGGAGCCGTGCCCCTACCCACCCCCGTTGCTGTGGGTTGGTGTTGACCACACCCCATGATGCTCTCCACTTTGCCCGCATGAACCCACCTGACACCCACTCACCTGTTGCACAGAAGCTTGCACGCCCTCACACCACACCTCCTCACGATGCGCACCTTCATCTTCTTCGGGCTGGTTGCGGTGGCTGCTGCCAACCAGTGTGCGAAGTCTGTGACGAAGAGTGCGACGGAGCTCAGCAGCGCTGCCACTGAAATGCGTGTGGTGGTGACCGCGTGCCAGAACGGCACCCAGGCCGACTGCCTGACGGGGGTTAAGGGTGTCTCCACGGCGCTGAACACATTGATGGGGCAGGTGGCGGTGACAGAGACAGCATGCAACTCGTCGGCTACCACATGCGCCGGGAACAACGTTGCCGCAACGGGCTACGTGCAGTCTGCTGTGGAGTCCATCTCGCTCGCCACGAAGGACTGTGCCAGCAACTCCACGCAGGACGACTGCGTCGTTGCCGTGATGGAGGCGTCCTCGGCTCTCGGCCACGCTGCTGCTAACGTGACCCTTGCCAAGAGCGCCTGCTCGTCGGAGCTCCAGTCGATCACCTCGTGCGTCGGGTCTGTCATCAAGACCATTTCCGACGTGAAGCAGGCTGTTGCCGACATCAAGACGTCTGTCAAGGCCTGCAAGAGCGTGGGCAAGAAGAACTGCAAGGCTGACGTGGTGGCGGCTGTCGAGAGCGTGGGCGCCGTGCTCCTGCAGGGGACCACTGCTGCGGGGGACTGCGGGCTGCTCAAGATCTCGCAGTGTGTGTCAGACATCGAGGGTGCTGTGACCCACCTGACGGCTGCCGTCAACGACGTCAAGGAGGCGAAGACGAAGTGCGCCCACGGCATCTTCAACATCAAGTGCCTCAAGGTGCTGATCGAGACGGCAAGTGAGACTGCCTTCGCAGTGATGGACGTCGCTCTGGCGACCATCTCGTGCAACCCTGCCGTTTGAAACCCGTCGTGGCTGATGTGCACTGATTTCTGCAACACCTGCTCTGCGTGTTTTGTTGTGAACCAGGAAAGCTCCTGTTAGCTTTTCCAGAACAAAACGTCGGCCTGTTGGCCACTGCTCCCGAAACAAACAGGGCATGCATTGTCAGAACTCTTCTCTCGTCCCCTGCCCGGCAGGCCGCATGTGTGCACCCTGGTTTATGTCCCCGCGGCGTGGCTTGTGCTGTCGCCAGTGCCATGCCATCCCACCTGTCCAGCAGCGCCTCCTCAACACGGCGGAGTCACAGAACACTCCTCCAAAAGATGCTGCTGGAGTAATTTTCCCCTTCCCCTCCCGCCCCGCCCCCCATTCTGGTAGCATACATATTTTTGTGTGACAACACAACACGAATCGTCCCAATGGATGTCTGCAGCATCAAGGCAAGACGTGAACAGATATGTTCAGACGAATCCTGCCCCTTTTTACTGTCCCCCCAGAAATGCCGACGTGGCGTTTGTTGGTGTCCGCTGTAGTTTTTGTGATAAATCCCGGAGTGGCCTGACTTGCACTGACGTGAATTGTGTTGTGTTTTCTTCCAGAAACCTACAGCCAGATCTTCCGTTTTGGGGGACACTGTGGGGGGGCTGCACTGCCCCGACTCGGAACACCAGATGGAAAAGAGAACCGATGCCACCTTATTGAATTTGACGTTGTTTCCTTTTGTTTTGCACCTTCTTTTTTTTGGCGATCCTCCACGGCGGAATGAAAGGGGGGAGGTGGGTAGGTGAATACTGCGATTAGTAAAGCGAATAAAGCTCGTTTGCCTAGCCCCATTGCAGGGTTCTCACTTTCATTCCGCTTCTTCACGCAGGGCGTCCCCCCCCCCCCCCTCCCTCCCCTACCCCGGCACGCAGAACACAACAGCGTGCGGTACGAACAGCGCATGAGAATCGTGATTTCCCGTCGTTCTTCTTTTGTTGTGTTTATTTTGACGTTTCCGCTCAACAGCAAAGGAGAATTAAAGGGGCAGAAACGGGTCTGTGCAGCGCCCCGCCCGCATCCCCCCCCGGACGATGGGATGTGGTGTGTGCTTGTGGAATCGTGTGTGTGACTCCCCCCCCGCCAACAACCCCCCCTCCCCGTCGCTCCGTCTCCCTCTCAAGCGATCCGAGGCTCTCCCCTGGCACTCCCTCTCCCCCTCTCAATTTGGTTTGTTTTGCTGACACGCGACCTTTTTCACCCCCCCCCCCCCCCCCCCCCGCCGAGCTTTTCACCCACTCCTGCTGTGCTGGCGTGCGGTCCCCATCTGCAAGGCGCACACCATGATGTCGTGTGTTTGCATGTTGTGCTGATGTGCGTTGTTGCATTTGGCCATACCCGACCCACTCCTTGCACCAATCCCACCTTGTGGGATCATTTGTGAAATACCTGCCGAACTCGATGCTGCTCGATGACACTGCCAAGCAATACCCGGTCGACCTGTCGACACTCCCTCCCTGGAGGAGAGGGGAGGGGCTTTTTTCTTGCTGAAACCCGTGTGCCATCCCCGCATAACGTAAGGGGGGGGGAGGGGGGTAGTGGCGACCACGCTTCATGGTGTTGGGAGGCAGATCCCCGCCCCACCCCACGCCCCACCAGCTGCGTGTGCCTGGAAGCCATGTCATCTCTGCTGCACATGCACCAGGCATGCCTCTTTGGCGGATGGTGGGAGGAGGAGAGGGCCAAGCCCTGCAGCTATCGCATGCGAATCGCCCGATGCAGCCCCACCCCACACCCTTGGGTCACGAGCCCCACCCGCTTGCTTTTTGGTGCGGATGCAGTGTGTGGGCGGCCTGCCGTGGGTCACACGGGGGACACTGCTGAGAATAAGGTTTGGGGGTCCGGGACTTGGGACTTGGGACTTGGTTATTCTCAGTCGGACTTGGGACATGGTACGGGAGGGGGTGGCGTGAGGCGACCGGAAACCCGGTTCATTTGCATGTTTGGAGCCCGTGCAGATCGTGATGGGGTCATTTCGGCCTTGTGGCGCCTGCCATCACCCCTGAAATGATGCTGCCAGGCTGGAGGTGACTCCAGTGGTCACACTGACCGAGTCATACCCTCATGACTAGGTCACCCACCAGACCAGGACCTCGATCCTGATCAGGACAGACCCGGGCCATGACCCAGGTCCTGACCCTACTTGCACAAGCTGGGCTCCAACCCAGGCCCTGACCTGGTCCAGGACTTTGATCATGAGTGGGTCCCACTGAGGGTCGCCCCCTTGGTCCCTGGGCCCCAAAATTGGATTTCGGAGTTGGGATTTCCGGATATTCTCCGAACTGTGGTGGGGTCATTTTGCTCTGGGAGATGAGTTTCGTTGGTTGCAAAAAGGTTTTTCTGGCCCCACCTCAAGTGAAAAGGGGCTATTGTACAGGTGAAGACCAGCCACGGATTTGCAGCTCGGGACTCGGGACTTGGGACTTGGCCTTATTCTCAGCATTGGGGGGGGGGGGGGAGTTACTCGGCAATCGCCCTCGGGAAGGGATGTCACAACGGGTCGTGCTACAATAAACTGTGTTTTGCCGTGGGTGCTCGGGGGGGGGGGGGTGAGGGCCGCATGTGTGGGCATCCGGGTTGTGTAGTTGTAGTTCCGGGGGGGGGGGGTCGGGGCAGCTTATCATGCATCACGCATTCATGCACAGGTGTAGCTGACAACCGGGAGGTAAAACCGTGACAATGGTGGCACGCACAGCCCTGCTGCTGTGTCTGGCGGCAGCCAGCACAACATACGCCGCGAACGCTGACCCCGTGCAGTGCGTCAAGGACCTGGAGGATGTGGTGCGGGACATCGGTGCCTCGTTCTCTGACATCGGGGAGCTGGTGACGCACTGCAAGGAGAAGGACTCCGCTCTGTGTGTTCAGGCCATCGAGACCTACACGGACTCCCTCAACGAGCTGGTGGATGCCGTGGACAAGACTGGCGTGGACTGCGGTGTCGAGTCGGTGGAGTGCGCAGCTGACATCGACAAGGCTGCGGCGGGCCTGGACGAGGCGATTGACAACATCGCGAAGGCGGCTGAGAACTGCAAGACCTCGAAGTTCCAGTGCGTCGTGGACCTCGAGCACGTTGGGAAGGGCCTGGAGGAGGCACTCCACGGGATCTTCTCTGCACGCACGAGCTGCAAGAAGGCCAAGAAGGTGAAGAAGGCCGTCAAGGTTGACCCCGAGGCGTGCATCAAGGACCTGGAGACGGCGACGCGTGACGCCTCTGTCTTCTTCCGTGACATCAAGACCGTGGTGACGACCTGCAAGGAGCACGACGAGGACACGTGCACCGCCGCCATCGACACCCTTGCCGATGCCGCCCAGGAGCTCGTCGACGAGGTTGACCAGGCTGGTGAGGACTGCGGGTACGAGTCGGAGGCCTGCGCTGCGTCCGTCAACAAGGCTGCTGCCGGCCTGGACAGCGCCGTGAAGGACCTGGGCAAGGCTGCGGAGAACTGCAAGAAGGGTGGGTCCAAGTTCCAGTGCATCGTGGACCTCGAGGAGTCGGCGAAGGACGTCGAGACCGCCTTCGAGGGCATCATCAGCGCGCGCACCGACTGCAAGAAGGGCAAGAAGGTGAAGAAGGCCATCAAGGTTGACCCTGAGGCGTGCATCAAGGACCTGGAGACGGCGACGCACGACGCCTCTGTCTTCTTCCGCGACATCAAGACCGTGGTGACGACCTGCAAGGCACACGACGAGACGGCGTGCGTTGCCGCCATCGACGACCTTGCCGATGCCGCCCAGGCTCTCGTCGACGAGGTTGACCAGGCTGGTGAGGACTGCGGGTACGAGTCGGAGGCCTGCGCTGCGTCCGTCGACAAGGCCGCTGCCGGCCTGGACAGCGCCGTGAAGGACCTGGGCAAGGCTGCGGAGAACTGCAAGAAGGGTGGGTCCAAGTTCCAGTGCGTTGTTGACCTCGAGGAGACTGCGAAGGACGTTGAGACCGCCTTCGAGGGCATCATCAGCGCGCGCACCGACTGCAAGAAGGCCAAGAAGGTGAAGAAGGTGAAGAAGGCGCTGGACGGTGACTGCAAGGGTGACCTCGAGGTTGCCGCTGAGGATGTCGGTGTTGTGTACCACGACCTCGCCACCGTGGTGCTGAACTGCAAGGAGAAGAACGAGACCGTGTGCATTGCTTCCATCGAGGCCATGGTGTCGGACCTTGACAAGCTGGTTGAGGCCATGGACACCGCTGGGGTGGACTGCGGCGTCGAGTCCCCTGCGTGCGCGTCGGACATCAACGCCGCCGCTCAGTCCCTGACTGAGGCTGCTGACTACCTGGGCAAGGCCGCTGAGCAGTGCAAGGCGTCGGGCTCGAAGTTCCAGTGCGTTGTGGACCTGGAGCGTGCCCGCACCAACGCCCAGTCGGCCCTCGTTGACATCACCAAGGCCAAGACGGACTGCCCCAACAAGCTGCGCAAGGCCGTCAAGGTTGGCCCTGAGGCGTGCATCAAGGACCTGGAGACGGCGACGCACGACGCCTCTGTCTTCTTCCGCGACATCAAGACCGTGGTGACGACCTGCAAGGCACACGACGAGACGGCGTGCGTTGCCGCCATCGACGATCTTGCCGATGCCGCCCAGGCGCTCGTCGACGAGGTTGACCAGGCTGGTGAGGACTGCGGGTACGAGTCGGAGGCCTGCGCTGCGTCCGTCGACAAGGCCGCTGCCGGCCTGGACAGCGCCGTGAAGGACCTGGGCAAGGCTGCGGAGAACTGCAAGAAGGGTGGGTCCAAGTTCCAGTGCGTTGTTGACCTCGAGGAGACTGCGAAGGACGTTGAGACCGCCTTCGAGGGCATCATCAGCGCGCGCACTGACTGCAAGAAGGCCAAGAAGGTGAAGAAGGCGCTGGACGGTGACTGCAAGGGTGACCTCGAGGTTGCCGCTGAGGATGTCGGTGTTGTGTACCACGACCTCGCCACCGTGGTGCTGAACTGCAAGGAGAAGAACGAGTCCGTGTGCATTGCCTCCATCGAGGCCATGGTGTCGGACCTTGACAAGCTGGTTGAGGCCATGGACACCGCTGGGGTGGACTGCGGCGTCGAGTCCCCTGCGTGCGCGTCGGACATCAACGCCGCCGCCCAGTCCCTGACTGAGGCTGCTGACTACCTCGGCAAGGCCGCTGAGCAGTGCAAGGCGTCGGGCTCGAAGTTCCAGTGCGTTGTGGACCTGGAGCGTGCCCGCACCAACGCCCAGTCGGCCCTCGTTGACATCACCAAGGCCAAGACGGACTGCCCCAACAAGCTGCGCAAGGCCGTCAAGGTTGACCCTGAGGCGTGCATCAAGGACCTGGAGACGGCGACGCACGACGCCTCTGTCTTCTTCCGCGACATCAAGACCGTGGTGACGACCTGCAAGGCACACGACGAGACGGCGTGCGTTGCCGCCATCGACGACCTTGCCGATGCCGCCCAGGCGCTCGTCGACGAGGTTGACCAGGCTGGTGAGGACTGCGGGTACGAGTCGGAGGCCTGCGCCGCGTCCGTCGACAAGGCCGCTGCCGGCCTGGACAGCGCCGTGAAGGACCTGGGCAAGGCTGCGGAGAACTGCAAGAAGGGTGGGTCCAAGTTCCAGTGCGTTGTTGACCTCGAGGAGACTGCGAAGGACGTTGAGACCGCCTTCGAGGGCATCATCAGCGCGCGTACTGACTGCAAGAAGGCCAAGAAGGTGAAGAAGGTGAAGAAGGCTGTCAAGGCCGACCCCAAGGCCTGCATTGAGGACCTCGAGGAGGCCACCCGTGATGTGTCGGTCCTCTTCCGTGACACCGAGAAGGTTATCATCAGCTGCAAGGAGCAGAACTCCACGGTGTGCTCCCAGGTCATTGAGGCGTTCGCCTCTGCGGCTCAGGAGCTCGTCGACGAGGTTGACAAGGCCGGTGTGGACTGCGGTTTCGAGAACGTCGAGTGCGCTGCTGACGTCGACGGCGCTGCCGCCTCCCTGGACAAGGCTGTTGACGACCTGGTCAAGGCTGCGGAGAACTGCAAGGAGGGCGGGTCGAAGTTCCAGTGCGTTGTGGACCTGGAGCACGGTGCCAAGGATGTGGAGGCCGCTGGGCAGTGGATCATCAAGGCCCGCGACGACTGCAAGGAGTCGGGCCGCAAGCTCTCTGCTCGCGTCAAGGGCATCAACTCCCGCCAGTTCTAGACTGCACACCAATGACGGCACTTAATGTTGCTGCGTTGCCACTCCCCTCTCTGCGCCTCCGTTGAACGACATGTGCCGCCTTCCCTAAGCAAACTGTCGTCCAGTTCTGTTGTCTTGTTTTGCCTCGCTACGTGTAGATATTCCTTTACGCGCCCACCTGCCCCTCACGACTGCTTCCTGAAGTGAACGCATCCCAGGCACCCGCAGACACGGTCCGTGCCACATTCTACTCTCGGGAGGGGGGCTAAAGTAGAATGAGGCCCAAAGCGGAAGATCAATGTGTCCACCGAGCATGGGTTAGGTTCTCGCGTTTGCAGTCGTGTGTCAGTCCAAGACGCAGTGTGGACCTTTGTCGTGACGGCAGAAAGCGAAAGACGGGCAACATCAGAAGACGCACAGTTCCTCTTCCTTCTTTGTATTTTTTCTGGGGGGGGGGGGGGGAGCGGGGGTGGCCGTGTGTGTGATGTGCGGGGGGCTTCCACAAAAGCCCCCGTGCACCCCCCCACAGCAACAGCTTTGAATTCAAACAGCGCATATCCTTTTTTTTTATTGCGGAAGAGAGGTGCAAACCCGGTGTGGCATGCCTGTTGTCCTGTGTGCTGCTTTATTTTCCATCATCTTCCCTTCCCCCCATCCCCCTGTTGTTACTGCCGGCCAGCATCTCCATCGGGTTTGCGAGAGCACTCCCCATCGTTGGCAGGGGCAGGGCAGGGGGTGGTGGGTGGGTGGGGGGCACTTTGCGATCACGAATGGCCCCAGCCTCGCAGCGCTGGGGCGTTTCTTTTTTGTGCAACTGTGGGATGGCTGTGCGGTGTGTGTGTCTGGTCTGTGTGCTTCTTTGCCAAGCCTTGGAGGTGCCACAGCCTCGTCACCACACCCCCCTTTTCCCATACGCTGCTCTCTGAATGGAGACCGCCGGGTGCCGGTGTTCTCGTATGCCTCCCTGTGCACCCCCTGTGAAGTGCCGTGTGCCTATGTTCCCTTGTCTGTGACTCGTAAATGCGTTCCCACTTTTTCTGTGACGCTCCCGCCGTCCCCCACCCACCCCCACCCAGTCAAAGATACGCTGCTTCGGCAGCGTAACCACTTTTGCAAAAAAAATGGGTGTGGGTGTGTTGCAGTGCATGTCACGTATCGAGAGCAAATGCTGTTGGTGCGATTCTTGACACTGCAGGCAAAAAAAATATGCCCCCCAAAAAGAATTACGCGTGTGTGTGTCTGCGACGCAATGCCCCAGCAGCATCATCGTCATTGCAGCCGTGGCTGTATTGCAAAAAAAGAGAATTTCACACAGTTTTTTTCATGTCGTTTGTTCCTCCCCTTTCACCTCCTTCTCGTGGTTATGCACAGTGGTTTATTGGCATCGACACTGGTGCACACTTGGTGTAACCATACCACAACTACAAGGTTCGCACGTGTTTATGTTATTTTTTGTTGTTTTTCTGCGGTCGGCGAAACCTAACCCCATCGGTTATATTTTCGTTTCCCCATGAATGTTCCTTGACGCTGTTTGTACGATTTGCAGGCGAATTGTTGCACTTGTCGTGTTCGACTCACCAGACTCAATTTTTACATTTCTCATCAGTTTGTTGTTGTCTTGACGGAGCTCTTTGCCCTGGTGATGTTATTGGATTGCGACCTGCATGCAATCCCAAAAACCTGGGCGAATACTATCAATGAAGGTAATATTGTTTTGGGGAATTTGGGGAAAAGAGACGCGCGGTTATTGGTTTTTTTCCATTGTGTCAAAAAAAACATAGCAAGTCTGGAACAGCACAGCCTTTGTTTTAAAAAAGGAGGGGTGCCGGGGGTGAAATAGTTTGCGCACGTGTTTGCACACATCTCACCCCCCCATCCCTCCATCAATCCCACCGCCCCCTCGTTTAAGTGTACCATTCCCAACCACCGCCCCCCCCCTCACCGGTGCCTGATTTTCGTGTTTTTGAACCCCCCACCCACCCCTTTTCTTCCGAAACAAAACCCGTTCTGATGAGGGCTTTTGGGCTGCCTGCAGCACGCATCCTTCCTCGCCCTGTCTCTGCTGCGCATGCAATTGCGCTGCTGCCCGTTTATCCCGCATCCGTGAGTACTCCCCATCTCTTCGTTTTGGCCCGGCAAAAGTACAGGGCGGATGTGAAAGCTGGGTTGCACAAGCCTTTCAGCCGAACTGCATGTCTTGCTGCAGCAAATACGTCCCGCTCGATCCTCTCCGACAGTTGTTGCAATTACGCGCTTCCACAAAAAAAGATATCGGGGGGAAAGAGTACTCATGCCAGGGCAGCCATTCGGTATTTTGGTGGCTATTTATTTTCCCGCGAGTTCGTTTGCCTACCGAATGCCCCCCCTCCCCTCCCAAAAAAACAAGAGCTGTGGCCAATTGCTACACAGTTGCAACCCAATCGTAGCCTCATCGAACCCCCCCGCCCCATCCCCCACATGACCGCGTGTGTTTTCTGTGGTACCTGTTAATCTTGTGCATATTTCCATCCTTTTTCGCCCCCCTCCCCCCGCCCCCCCCCCCCCCACTCCACCACCCTCTCCCCCTCCCCCACCGCTTCGCTTCGCTTCCTCGGCTCGGGAGGATGGGGGAGGGGGGGGGTGGTCAACATGGGTGTGGTGTGAGTGGGGCCTCACCACTGTCCCAAAAAAAAACGTGATGTCGCTCCCCACAGACATCCCATCCGACCCCACACACCCTCGTTTTTTGTGCTCCCCCCCCTTTTTTTTTTTGCATACACGTTAAGTGTTCTAAGAAACCAGACATAACCAGAAGACCAACATCATGTTCGTGCTAGCACTTTTCCCTTTTGTCATCACACCCGTGCGCCAAAACAGGTTAGGTCTTATATTTGGCTGCGTTCAACGAAAAAAGACACTTCTTTCCGGAGTTTAGCTAGCACGATTCAGTTGGGCGATTCATTTGTCTGGTTTCTGCCGTGTTTTGCCCGTTGTGTGCTGTTGCTGCCGGTGGATCTACTTTTTATTATTGTGTGACTCGTATCTCCATTGCCCTCTAATAGGCTCTATTTTTTGTGACCTCTCTTTTACATCTCTCCATTACCCATCCCCGGATTTTTCTTTTTCTTTTGACATTTGGCTTCTCTTGTCGCCCCTGTTTTGCTTTTGTGCATTCTTGTGTTTCATCTCCCCACCCACCACGGGGGCGGGGGGGCACGTGTCTGCTGAAGGCAGAGCCCTGCCTTCAGCCTGTTGCCTTTCGCCCACCGTTTTCATGGTTTCATTCCTTCTCCTTTTCTTGAGCACATTTGCGGTGCGTAAAATTAGAAGGGTGTGTGCTTCCCGACCGCTCTGCTCCTTTCGGTGTGTCTGGCTGCATCGTGTTTGCCACGCGAGCGCTCCACACCCACAACAAGAAAGGAGTGCGTCTGGAAGCATGGTTGATGTTCATTTTTTTCCCCAGTTCGCAGGAGAAAAGAAGAAGAAGAATCATCAGAACAGCGGGATGTATGTTTGCAAAATGAAAAAAAAAACTGTCACATCCTTGACTGATTATATCGAGAGGGAAATTGGAGGGGGGGGGGGGCGGGGGCGTTTGAAACGACAACTGTGGCGTGATTTTGTTCCTGCCAGAATACACTGCCAAAATCACTGCACAGCCAAACGCAACAAACCCTTTCGAGTCTGCAATGCTACTCCACCAACGGCCTTTGCTCCTAAAACAACAACAGCATCATCATCAGCAACGAGGCAGACTACAATGGCGGCAGGCAAATAAGGTGACACCGAGAATTGAGGGGGGGGGGGGGGGGACGAATACAGCAAAACGAAGGGCAGTCGAATCTAAAATACCACCTTTAGCCCGAACAAAATGACCGCCGCATGGGGGGGTGGGGGGGGTGAGGGAGTGAGGTCTCTTCTCCCTCTCTCTATCCCCCCCTCCCCTGCTGCGGGGGGGGGGGGGGGGAAACGGCCCCGCATTATTATCAGGGGATAAGATAGGTCTGGTTTTCCGGTTTTCAAAACCAGGGTTTCCCGGTTCCCGGTTTTCTGGAGAAAAAAAAAAAGGTCGATCTCATTTTTGGCGGTTTTTTTGTGACTTTGGGACAGTAAAACAGTCAGAAAAAACGCCATAAAAATTTTTCTTCCGCCGCGTGCCCCACTCCCCAGGATACCGGGCGCAACTAAATACCGGGAACACGGGAGGCAGCTGGCTACATCAGGCACGGAGTCTGGTGAAATCCTCGAAGGTCGACGGGCGCACCCCCCTGCTGGCCCCCCTGCATGCAGCACACCCCATCCCCCCCTGGGAATGGAACCTGGTGCTGCCACGAGTGCACATCCTGGCGACGCTGCCGGGGCTCACCGCCCCGAAGGCCGCCACCCCGAAAGACACCCTCCGGGACCTGGCAGAGCAGACCATCCAGGCCCTCCCGACGTGCGCCTGGCATGTCTACACCGACGGGTCAGTCTCCAACTCCACATCGCGGCAGCAACAGGGCGGCGCGGGCGCAGCGGTGTACAGCATGCCGGAGGGCCGCCTCAAGAAAAAGCTCGCCTGGCCGGCAGGACTCCGTTGCATCAGCTACCAGGCAGAGCTGGTGGCCATCAGAGAATCCCTCGCCCACCTATGCACCGTGGTAACCCAAGGCGAAACGGTCGCCATCCTCACCGACTCGCAGAGCGCACTGAATGCACTGCTGAGCGGCCCCCAGCGAGCGAGGGGGTCCACCGAATGGGACATCTGGCAGAGGCTGCGCAAGCTCGCCCAAACATACGATGTCACCACCCACCTCCGCTACATCCCGTCGCATGTTGGGGTGGTAGGGAACGAACTTGCTGACAAGCAGGCGCAGATCGGTGCGTTCAAGCCCCAGATGGAGCCGATCAGCCTCGCGTCGGCCCGTGTCACCCTCCGCCGACACATATACAGCGGGACCACGTTGCCCCGCACAGACAGCGTGTACGCGTATCGGTCAGGAATCGGGGAGACGCGACTGCAGCGCCCTGACCTCCGCATGGAGGGCCTTACCCGCTTAGGGGAAACCACCATCCGCCGCCTCCGGGCCGACCACCACCGCCTGGTGTACGACCACGACGTCCCGGGCAGCGCACAACCACCGTGCAAACCCTGCCTGAAGCTTGCGCCGGACAGCCCCCCGCCTGGGGTCTCGCTGAAGCACCTATTCTTCGGCTGTCCCGCGACAGCGTCAGCCCGACACCACCTCACAGCCACAAGCGTGCACAACCTGCTGCTGCACAACTGCAAGGGGGCCCTACGCTACCTGGCTGAGGCAGGGGTGACGGAGCACAGCGAGAAGGACTACCTGATCTCGTGAAACCTGCAAAAATCAACAGCGGTCAAGGGCTTCGGCCTGACACCCCAGCACCCCCCCCCCCCCCACCCCCAGACCCACGTCACTTTCCACGGGCCGCCAGGCGCGTCAGCGTCGGCGACCGCCCGCCCCCAGTCTGAGAGGCAGCAGCCACGACTCGGCAGGAGGCGGGCACAACAAAAAAAGGGAGAGTCGTCACTGTGCATATCAGCACGGTCCCGCCCTCTGAGCCAGACTAACCCGCCCATAAAGGAAAAGAGGAAGAGGCGACGTAAGGCAATGCCTCCGTGCGGCAAGGAGAACACGAAACAGCGTCCCCCCTCACCGGGGGACGCGACGAGCACGGCCAAAAATCGTTCAAAATCGTTCAAAAAAATAGAAAGTGACCCCATCGTGATCCGCACAGAGCTCAAATAGTCCAAAGAAGGCAGAGAAGCGGAGAAGAAAAAATGGACCTAGCGGGTGGCCCGGTGGGTGGTGATGCCCTCGTCATGCAGGTCTCTTCTGTTTTGAAGGTGCACACATGGTGGACTCCAGCCACCATGTGCAGTCTGTACTGGAGACGGGAGTCTATTTTCTAGCTAATTTACGCTCAGACTCCCGCTAGTTGAGACTCATGGGAGACACACGGTGTACTCCAGCGGAGGTAGGGTAACCTCCGCTGGAGTTCACCGTGTCGTCTGCCTCTGTGCAGCGTCACTCGGTGCCATCGAATACATGGCGACATCCCACCAACTCGAGACAGATCTGCTTGTCTGGAGGGCTGAGACGAGAACACGAACGACTTTCAAGCAGTCTTGAAGGTCGCCAAGCCTATTGGGGGCAACTCACAGATGAGATTTGTTTGTTGCCTGTCGTCACAGCTGGGGAGAAAGCAGGTGCCCATCTCCTCGATAACGGAATGTGTGCAGAGATCTCGTGGACCCTTTGGCCATTCTGTCGTGCACCCACTCCACCCACAACGCACACCTGTCATGAGTGGTCGCTCCCCCGTCCTCCTCCACCCTGAAGGTTGAGCCCTCAAGGACCAGTGATCTCCTGCTGGCCGGGCTGCGATACAGCGAAGCCTTCCTACTTACAAGCGAATCCAGACTGTAGGGAACAGATGTTCACTACCGTGGCCTCCGGCGGCTGGGGGGCTCCGCCCCCCAGACCCCCCTGTGTAAAAACAATGCACCAGACCGGTTTTTTAGCCGAGAGTCCAAACTTTCAAAGCAGCTGCTGCGCCTGCCCCACCAAGCAGCCTCAGTACGACAGGACGCGCGCAGGCACCGGGCCCTCTCAGATTCTGGGAGGGTTTGCGTGGGTCGCGCGCGCCGAAGGCGCGCGCGAAAAATTTTCAAAACCAGAAAAACCGGAAAACGGCGCCAGAAAAAAAGTCTATCTTATACCCTGATTATTATTGGGCCGTGGAAAAAAAAAGGAATGGCAAATCACAGCAAAAAAAAACAACAACAAACAACGAACAACGAACCAGATGAAAATGGGCAGAGCGGTGCGCCGCGTGCCTTCTCCCAACCCCAGCCCCCACCCCTCCCGCCCTGTACTGCTGGGTTTTGTGTCCTGCTCGAAGCCTTTTTGCAAAGCCAGCCAGCACGATGAAAATCACTGCATCCCCAAGGGAGAAATTTGAGGTTGTGATGCTTGCGATAGCTTTGGCGGTGCTGGCTGTGTCTAGCCCATGCAAGTCGACCGATGGCGAGGAGTGTGAGACGCTGATGACGACAAGCGAGTGGGTGTACACCGTCGGCATTACGAAGGACGGGTCCGTTGTGGCTGTCGGGGAGTCTAAAGGAGAGGTGCATTTCCGGAACGCAGACACGGGGGAGGTTTTGTACACTTTGTCGTCTACTACCTCCATCATCAGCGACCTTGCCTTCTCGGATGACGAGAAATATCTGGTGACTGTCGGAGACAGCTATGCCGTGCTGTGGGATCTGACGTCGCGGACGAAGGTTGCGACGTATACCCACACCAGTGGCCTCAAGTGTGTTGCCTATTCACCGGATCAGACCCTGATTGCGGTCGGCGGGTGGAAGGGGAAGTGTGTTCTGCTCGACGCTGCCACGCTGGATGTGGTGCAGACCTTTCAGTGGCATGACGACGACATCAAACAGTTGGCCTTCTCGCCAGACGGCAAGAGCATCGCCACTGCGAGCAGCGATCGTTCCGTGGCCTTCTGGCGTGTGGACTCGGGGAAACAGTTCATGGCATTCACAGGCTTTGACGCGACTGCGGAGGCTGTTGCATGGTCGCCTGACGGCACTCGGGTTGCTGGCTCGTGCGGGAGGGGGAAGGTGTGCGTGTGGGATCCGACCTGCACTGGAACCTGCACCGCAGTGCATACCTTTGCGTCGGACGTCGTGACGTCGGTCCGCTACGTCACGTTCACCCCTGACGGCAAGCGTCTCCTTATCTCAGGTCAAGGGAGCAGTGCAGACCTGTTGGTGCTGCGCACTTCCGACTGGGCGCAGCAGAAGTCCCTTGTGGGGCACTACGGGATGGTCATCAAGATGGCCGTGTCAGCCGACTCGCGGCGCGTTGTGAGTGGGGGTTGGGGTAGCCAGAAGCTCGTGCGCGTGTGGGGGCTATTCGGCACAACGCCTGCGCCTCCCACGCCCGCGCCACCTACACCTGCACCGCCCACGCCCGCCCCGCCCACGTCTGCACCGCCCACAGCAGCCCCACCTACACCTCCTCCGCCCACGCCTGCGCCGCCTACACCAGCACCTCTGACACCTGCACCACGCACGCCGGCACCCGTGACACCCGCACCGCCTACAGCGGCGCCTCTGACACCTGCACCGCTCACGCCTGCGCCTCCAACACCCGCGCCTCTGACGCTGACGCCCCTGACACCAGCTCCGGTGACGCCGGCGCCTCTGACGGCTGCGCCTCTGACACCAGCCCCGGCGACGCCGGCGCCACACACGCCATCCCCGGTCACCCCTGTGCCGGAGACAGCCGCACCCGCCACCACTGCCCCGGACACGCAAGTGCCGCCCACAGAGCCACCTGCGACGGACTCCCCAGACACGCCAGCACCAGGCCCGGAGCTGGGTGCTGCAGCGGGCGAAAGCGGCGGGCTTAGCAGCGCACATCTGGCCATCGTCATCGTGTCGAGCCTTGTTGCCGTGGGATGTGGGGTGGGTGTCGCGCTGTGGTGCGTCTGCCGCAGGAAGGTGTCACCCGAGAAAGCAACCTTCGAGCAGCACCAGGTGCTGGTGGATGACGACGTGCTGGGAGAGGCGGCGATGGAGCCTGTCGGTGGGGATGGGTCTGTTGTCCTGTGAGCCCGCGACCCTCTCAAGCTCTGCACCGTAGACTTGACACTTCGACGCCAGATCGCTCATGATTTGCTCTGTGTGCGATCGCATCTCACCCCAAATCACTTCCTCGAACACCGCACCATCAGAACCGCATATTTCATTTGCTGTTGGCCGCTGTGATCAGCTCCCTGCGCTGCACAACAGCCCTTCCTGCCCATACCCTTGCCCTTTAGATGCAGGGGCCTGTCATGGCCTGCCTGGCTCTGGCAACAAGGGGCGGGCGGATTAAGTGGCCCCTCGATGTGCAGGGCAGGCAAGGCTGCCCTATCCTTCCGGCAGGTGTTGTTCCTGCCGCGGCAACCTGCCTCCTGCATCTCAACAAGTCAAAAATGAACAGCCAAAAGCTAAAGATCACGTTTCCTCCTGACACGGTGTGGTGTTTTCACGGAAGGTTCGGCCAGTTTATTTCGGCGTCCACCTGTCCCGGAAGCTCAACAGAACCCCGTGACACCTTTGTCTGTGTTGGAGGGCCAGCCGAAAGTACCATCAGACGTGTCTTCCCGTTATTCTGTTTTGTCCCACCCCCCTTGTCGTCCCCCCACACCCCGTGATGTTTTGCTGCGCGTTGTTTGTTTTTTCGCTTTTCCATTCGGAGGAAGCGAGGTTTTGCTCTGCCAGGCTCGCCTATCTGTGGTGCTGCACGCTCCCTCTCCCCTCTACACCTCTCGCAGGCAAGGGGGGCGGAAGCTCCGGTAGAAGCAAAAGTAGAACCTGCTGCGCTAGCCCCACCAAGCAGCCACAGTACGACAGGACGCACGCAGGCACCGGCCCCCTCTCCTCAAAAAAAGGGGGGGGGCGGAATCACCAATGCATAAACTCAGCACAATCGAGAGGCTGGCAGCGAGAATTTCCCCCGAGACACTTGTCCTTCTATGTCATCGTCATTCCGTGTGGACTGCGAGCAACTCCCCCATGATGTGTGGGGGAACACACCAACGTCCAAACCCGTATTTAATTGTGCATCGCTTTGTTGATCCCGGCCCCATCTTGCCTTTCCTGTGGCACGCTCTGCAGAGCGTCCACCAAGGCAGCAACAGACCAGTGCTGCCATGCGGTGGGACCGGAAATCAGATGCTTGAGCCGGTTGGAAGCCCCATCCCACCCCCCTGCCCAACGAGTGAAGGGATATCATTCTTGTGATTCCTTCTACTTCTCTGTTTCAGCACCCCCCTGCCTAAGAACCCCTGGTGTGCCTGTTGCGGTGTCTGTTGCTGGTGTCGCATTCTATCCCGCCACCCACCACCCCTTTGCAGACGGGCCACCGCTCTGTACACAGTCTGTTGCCTCCCCGTGCAGCAGGCACCCAATATTTATCCGCGTGTGGCGCATATATAGCAGCGCATTTCGGCCAGACTCTCCCATCTGAACAGGTGGCAGGGCAGTGCAGGTAGGGTCAGGAGAGCGCGCGCAGCCCAATCAGAGGCTGTGCGACTGCTGTGGGTGGGTGTAGGTTGCCAGAGGGCGTTCAGCCGTAGAGGCAAGGCGCGCACACAATGAAGGTCAAGAAGGGGTTCAAGGTTGACCGGGTGAAGGCCAGGAAGGATCCGGCAAATGTATGTGCATGCTGCCTCGTGTGTGGGGATCCAGTGGAGATCACATCAAGAGCGGGTGCTCGGTGTGTATCTCCACTATGATAAAAATATTCGCGTGTGTGTGCCCACAGGGGCGATCCCATGCGGGGGTGCCGCCACCACCCGCCACCACCGCAGATGCGCAAAGGCAAGCGTGGGAAGGAGGCGGCTGCCGTTGCGATGGCTGCCCCTGCAGCCAAAACTGCTGTGGCAAGACCAAAGGTCATCAAGTTCGACACCACGGCGATGAAGGTATGTAGTGTGTGCGTGTGTACCCTGTGGAGGCATGGAGGATATCGGTAGGCATGCATCTCTTGGGTCGGTAGACATGCATCAGAGGTCGCTCGGTGATACAAATATGTTCACTTAACGTGTGTGAGGTGGGGTTCTCATGCCCCCCGAATGCGGCAGCCATATCTCGATGCATCTTGTTTGGGGCTACTGATGGGTTGTGTGGGGTGTCCGCACCGCACCGCACCGCACCACCGCACAGGACTACGTGACTGGGTTCCACCAGCGTAAAAACCAGAGGCGTATGTTCGCCATCAAGAAGGCGAAGGATGATCACAGGGCACAGGTCAATGCCGAGCGGAAGGACAGACGCGAGGAGCGGAGACGCATGTACAACAAGATCAGCCAGTTTCAAATCAACGAGTCGTTCAAGCTGGAGATGCCTGGGATGGAGTCGGACAGCGGTGTGGAGGCGAGTGACGATGATGACGAGGATGACGATGAAGACAGCGGGATGGACGAGCAGGCGGAGCTGGCGGCACGCAAGGCGATGAAGACCCAGCGGCAGTCATTCTCCGGCAGCAACGCCGACACGGTGGTGGACGTGGAGGTGGGACAGCTCGACCTTGGAGGTGCCTTCGGGTCTGCCGCAGTGCGGCAGGCGAGGGACGAATCGGATGACGACGATGACGACGACGATGCGGGCAACGCTTTCCCCTCGGCCCCCGCCGTACCCACCAGGGTGCGGCTGATTCGGAAACGGCGGTAGCCCCCATCCATCAGCAGCAGTTATTTCTTATTTTTTATCAAGCAAGGGTCTCGCCGCATCTTTTTTTTTCACCCCCTGCCCTGCGGCCGTGACGTGCCATGCGTTCGTGGTGATCGCAAGTGGGCAGCATCATGCTCAGGCGACTAGCCCCGCAGTCCTGCAGCATACTTCCGTGGGAAAAATCCACACAGCCAGGCCGGACGGATTCCTTGTCTCCTCGCATTGCCTCTTTCTGCCATGCATGCCCTGCCCTCTACACCCTGCCCGTGTTGTGATGTGCTGTGCCCACCACACCACCACCACCACACTGCAGGGGGCATCAGGGCACTCTCTGCCCAGGGAGGCCTCCCACCCCCGCCCTGACACACTGACGCAACCATGGGCGCTCAGGAGAGTGTGATTCGCAACACAACCAAGCGCAACTCGCGCAGGGAGAATGCGAAGACCTTTTGCGATGCGATCCACACCTTCCGGAGAGAGTATGGGCATGCGACAGGCGATGCGGCCGTCAACATGAGTGAGGAGACGGGGATCCGTGTGTGCGTGCGGAAGCGGCCTATATTCTCGCATGAGACGAAGGAGAAGGAGTTTGACGTCATCACAGTCCCGCCCGGAGGGGATCGAGGTTGTCATATAGCGATACACGACGCGCGGATGGAAGCCGATCTGATCAAGATGTATATGAACCATCACACCTTCAAATTTGACGCCGTCTTCTCCGAACGGTGTACCGATGACGATGTCTATCGGGCGACTGCACAGCCCTTAGTGCTGAAGGCATCGATGGGCATGCAGTCCACCATCATGATGTACGGCCAGACGGGCAGCGGGAAGACGTACACAATGTCATCCCTGCAGGAGCGGGCCTTCCCCGACCTGTTTGAGAACATCTGCCCCGAGACGGTGGTCTCCGTGTCGTTTGTCGAGCTTGCGGGGGACAAATGCTGCGACATGCTCAACGCAGGGGTGCAGACATCGCTGTCCACAGGGCACGACGGCAGCATGCACCCCTACCCCTGTGTCGAGATCCCTGTGCGCAGCGCTAAGGATCTGTCGTCCTGCGTGGCACACGCCAACTCACTGCGCGCCACAGCTGCCACGGGAGTGCACGACCAGAGCAGCAGATCGCACGCCATCTGCCGTGTCTACGTGCACACCCCTGATGGGACGGAGGGGTCTCTCACCCTGGTGGACCTGGCAGGGACAGAGCACCGCATCGACTCTGACGAGCACAACGCAGAGCGGCGGAAGGAGGGCGCCATGA
The DNA here is from genome assembly GCA_963210315.1 of Rhynchopus euleeides. NCBI lineage: Eukaryota > Euglenozoa > Diplonemea > Diplonemida > Diplonemidae > Rhynchopus > Rhynchopus euleeides. The sequence goes on from OY723280.1 coordinate 1,577,185, forward strand.
TCAACGCATCCCTGGCCTCCTTGAAGGAGTGCATCCGCGCCAACGCGCAGGGCGCCTCCTTCATCCCCTACCGCAACAACCGCCTGACGCAGATCATGCGGGGGTGCTTCGCAGACTCCAAGAAGCACTCCACAGTCATCATCGCAACCGTGTCGCCCTCTTCGAAGGATACGGAGCACTCCCTCAACACTCTGCGCCATGCGTGCATCATGGATGGGCAGGGCACCGGGCAGGCTGCCGGGTCGTCGCATCTGGTGGGCGGCACGACGGTGAGGCAGAACCTGGGTTCCGTCGACGTGGGGGCGCTGGGGCGTGCCAAGTTTGAGGAGCGGAAGAAGAACCGGCAGCAGGGGGTGGTGGAGGAGAAGCCGAAGCCGAAGGCAGCCCCTGCGCACCACAGCAAGCAGTCCAACGCGGTGGTGCGGCAGCAGCTGGACCGCGCCGGCATGTCCTCCCTCCCATCGCGCGTCCGGCAGGAGCTGATCCGCGCCCGCGACCCCGACCACATCCGCGACAACCCTATGCAGCGGAGCCGCCTGCTGGGCGGCAACGGCTCACAGGGGGACCGCCCTGTTAAGGGCAAGCGTCTCAACATCCCAGGCCTGGACGACGGCAAGGCTGACAAGGCTGACAAGCGGAAGAAACCCGCCAAGCCGCGCCCCGAATTCACGGTGGACGTACCGGAATCCAGCACCCCCCCGGAGGGCCGCGGGTGGGTGGGGGTCGGGCTGGAGGAGCCGCCTGCCGAGCGGCAGCAGCACAGCCCCCACAGCTCCCCGCGCAGCCCGCCGCAGGGCTACGCACAGAGCCCGCCGAAGGGGCACCCCAGCAGCCCGCCGCAAGGCTACTCCCAGGCGCAGCCCAGCTACACACCTGAGCCTTATGACGAGCCGGAGCCACAGCCCAGGATGGACCCACCTCGCCCCAATGCCATGCATGAGCCTGTGCGGCAGGCGTCGGGGTCGCCTGGGTATGACAGGCGGAGGGGTGGTGGTGGTGGCGGTGGCGTGAGGTTGGAGCCGTCGCCCGTGCGGAATGATGTCGAGATAAATGAGAAGCTGGAGGACCAGCGGGATGTGGCCTTCCAGCTGTGGGACGAGTTCCGGAGCCGCGGGAGGGGCGGGCGGGTGTGGCGGAAGAACGACCTGCGTCTCATCTCCACCCACGTCCTTCCGAAGCTGCCCGTGCCGGCGCAGCAGCTGACGTGGGTCTCCCCCGACGCGGCGTTGGATGAGCTCACAGAGATCGTGCGGAGGCTGGAACCGCGCCCCTCATCCGCAGACCCACACGGCTCCCCGCAGCAGCCCCGCCCCAGCGCAAACGACTGGAAGCAGGAGGTATGTCTCGAAGGCATATGGGTCTACGGTAGCCTCCACCCTCTCTGCCACTGTGTGGCCGTGGGGGCATTGTATTTTTCTGGCTTATTCAAGTCTGCTCTCCCCCTCACCCTCTTGAGGGAAGCCCCCTCCCCACAACCTTGAATGGGGGGCTGCCATGCCACAACGCCTTCGCTTGCTTGCTGTTGCTTGGTGCTCAACCACCCCACCCCACCCCACCCCACCCTCTGCTTGTCTCAGGCTGCGCGTTCCCGGCGGGAGAAGCTGGACCGCGAGAGGCATGAGGCGCACCTCGCAAAGCAGCGGGAGCACGGAGCGGGGGGTTATGCCGGCAGCCGGGAGCCCTCGGGAGAGTCGGGAGACATGCTGCGTGAGGAGATCGCGGCGTTGGAGGACAGGCTGCACCGGGGGGGCGAGAGCTCCGCAGCGCAGCACGGCCTCCGCAGGCAGATCGAGTCGAAGCGCTCCCGCCTGCAGCGGCGCGACCCGCCGCCGCCACAGCACCAGCCACACCAGTCCTCCAAGCCGCAGCCGCCGATGCCTCCGCCTGAGGAATACCACCGGCCGCCCCCCCCGCAGGATCCTGCAAGGCAGCACTCCCCACAGCAGCACGCGCGGTATGGTTCCACCCCTGATATCCTCAACCAGTCGGGCGATGTGGAGCCGCTGGGCGGCCCGCCTGTGCAGCGCAACAGGCCCAAGGGGAAGCGGAGGATGACGCCCGGCAGCATGGGGCAGAGCCCGCTGCAGCAGGGCTATGGCGATGACTTCCACGCGCAGGGGGGTGGTGGTGGTGGTGGAGGCGGGGGTGGGGGTTATCGGCAGGAGCGGTTTGACCCCAGGCGCGACACGGCGTGGCAGGACCAGGGGCGGGGCTATCCGCAGCAGCAGCAGCAGCAGCCGCACCACGGGGGGTCGCGGCAGCCGTCGGGGCGTGTGCCCTCAGGGTCAGGGCTGATCCTGCATGGTGGGCAGCGGAACCAGCATCACCTTATAGGAGACTCTTCCCCGCTGTCGCCCATCACGTCGAGCCAGCCCTCTGTTGCGCCGAAGTATACACGCAGGGCGCAGTCGGGGCCTATTGGGGCAGCCGCGGCGCCGTGGGGGAATTACTACACAGAAGGTGATGAAGAATGATTTGAGAGAGTGTCAAAAAAATGGTGGGCAGCGCTTTGGGCAACGAAATACAGCCTCCTCATCAGGCTGCGGAGTTGCCTGGATTTGCCTGGAGGTTTTGCCCGGATTTGCCGCAATGCACACAACACAAAGAGCTTCGGGGGGGTGGAGGTAGGGAGAGGCAAGCTGTCAAATATTTGAGAGAGAGAAATATGGGATTGGGTAGAGGGGCGGGAGGGAGGGAGGGAGGAGGGGGGGGGGGTGTGCGTGTGTGTGTTGTCAACCAATAAGGCAATCCTCCGCAGCGAGGCTGCGTTGAGTTGCTTCCATGGGGGGAATTTGTTTCAATCGGGCAGAGGCAACAACAACACTCCTTGTGTGTGCCCTTCTTATGTCCCGCCAACAATAGAAGAGACGTGGGGTGGGGTCGGGGTGGGGCGTGTCTCGAGAGTGGTGGCATCTGCATTGTCTATGCCCCCCCCCTACTCGTCAAGCCCACACACCCAGACCCCAGACCCCCCCTCCCCCTCCCTACCCCACCTCCTTCACAGGGGACGAGGCGGGGTGGGCCCACTGCGGGGCTGGTGTGGGTGGGGGGGGGGGTTGAGATCTAGCCCTAGAATACTGACCTCTTTTATACGATGCCCTGCTGTGCTTAGGTTGGCGACGAAGGGGCAAACTGCTATCTTCAACAGGCTCATATCGCCATCTGCATTTTCCTGGTGCAGTTGCAGTCCATGTGATTTGTGTGGTATCACAAGACAAAACGTGGTTGCAGAAGTGCAGGTTTGGGGATGGTGTACTAATAAACAAATGAAGAAAACAGTCGGCTGGCCTTGCCGATTCCACTTGTTTTTTTTTGCCTGCGCTCCTTTCCCCATCCCCCCACCCCCACGCTCCTCTCCCACCCACCCACCCACCTCCTTTCGAATCCTTCAACTCTTTTTTTCTTTAGATCTGGCACAACCTACAAGCAAACATAACAAAACAGCAAACATAACCCTACGCGGTGTTACAGCACATGGCCGTGAATTGAAAATATAACAACACAAGAAGACTTCGCTATGGTGCCGAACACGGTGCCTTGAGCCACCCCTCCCCTCCTCCGTGTCCACACCGTGCGCACACATCATCTACACGCCTCTTGGAGGAACCCGTGATAATATATACTCGGAGGGGATGCCATGCTATGTGGTTGACTCCCTTCCTGCGATGCCCCCTGCCTCTTCCCGCTCAGGGGCCTGGCGGGCTGGGCGCACCGTGTTATCCTGTTTAGATGATTGGATCACCCGGTGGAAAAAGAAAGGCTGGTATGGCGGCAGGTGCCCCTGCACAAAAGGCAACGACCCCCCCCCCCCTGTGGGGATTAGACACCCGAGAATTGCCATGGCCACTCCAGGTGTTGCTGTTGATCCCCCAACCCCCCCAACCATCCCGCCCAAATCCTGTCCGTCATTTCGTTGTGCTTCCGGTGCGTCTTCCTAAACCGATATGTGATGGTTCCGTTCCTCTTGGGTTGTTTATTTCATACTCGATGGGGGTTATGCTGTGTGTGTGGGGGGTGGCCGCAAGGGTCCTTCGCTCAGAAGCGCAGAACAGCGAGCTGTGTGCTGACAGCCTCAGGGCTGTGTCGCACAGGCTCAGACGGTTTTGGCACAGAGGTGGATGCCCTTCCCTGGAGCTTTGTTGCCCCGATCTGGCTTTTTATCCTTTCGGTGTGTGTGTGCGTTCGGAGGGAGGGAGGGAGGGAGGGAGGTTTCGTTCTGTGGCCCAGCAAAGGCGCCCCTCCTCCCCTCGCTTTTGTGTGCAAAAAAATATCCAAATTTGCCCCCCCCCCCCCACCCCACCCTCACACGGTGGGATCTTGTAAATTTTACATGTATAACTACAAGTATATACATGTATTATACATGTATAATACTTGCATGTCAACTATTATACATGTATAATACATGTATATGCCTGAAATATACATGTAAAATACATGTATATCAAGTAAAAATACAAGTATAATACTTGCATGTCAACTATTATACATGTATTTTTACTTGATATACATGTATTTTACATGTATATTTCAGGCATTTACATGTATTTTACATGTATAATACTTGTCATGCAAGTATTATACATGTATAATACTTGCATGACAAGTAAAATACATGTAAATGCCTGAAATATACATGTAAAATACATGTATTTTACTTGCATGCAAGTATTTTACTTGACATGCAAGTATTTTACATGTATAATACTTGCATGACAAGTATTATACATGTAAAATACATGTAAATGCCTGAAATATACATGTAAAATACATGTATATCAAGTAAAAATACATGTATAATAGTTGACATGCAAGTATTATACTTGTATTTTTACTTGATATACATGTATTTTACATGTATATTTCAGGCATATACATGTATTATACATGTATAATAGTTGACATGCAAGTATTATACATGTATAATACATGTATTATACTTGTAGTTATACATGTAAAATTTACAAGATCCCACCGTGCACCTCCCAGACGCCCCGACACAGTGCTTCCATGCAACCTTTACAACCGTTATGTGTTATTCGGTTCTGACTGGCAGGCCCGAGCGGGGGGTGGGATACACTGTGTTTCGCTGCGGCTCTGCTGCCAAATGTGCCCAGAGGGGAGGGGTCGTGTGTGTGAACATCCTTCGTTCGTTTTGTATGTGGTCTGTGCGAAGAGCCTTTGAAGCAAAAAGAAGAGCCTGCAGTAGCCCCACACCCAGACTGACGAGTCACAAAGGATGCGCTTTTTGGGGTGTTCTCGCGGTCGACAAACATCCACTGATTTGCAGACGCAAAGTTTGTACAAAAGTGGGTGAACCACCGGCGAACCGGCAACAGTGTGCACGCCACAGTCTGGTATCCCATCCCATACGTCACGCTGGGGTCATCGAGACAACAAAGGTAACCCCGCTCTGACAGTGCCCGGGGTTGGGGACGCCAAATAAAGGAGGGGTACAACGCCTTCTGGCGACATTGTGTACGCCGCTGCTTCTGACTGGTCGTCCCGCATATCAGGTACTCTCTCTCTAGCGGGTCGGTGCAAGCAAGTGCATAGTCTGTTCGAATAGAGACGATATTACATTCAGACTTGTCACGCTGCAACGCCTTGTGAATAGTTGAAACAAAAAAGAGGCGTCTTCTTCCCAGAGCGTTTACTCGGCGTTTACCCTTCAGGATGTGGGATACGCCAACCCCACCCCACCCCACCCCACCCTTCTTTTGCCGTCATGATTCGTGGTGAGGCAAAAAAATATACACCACACCAAAAAAAATGGGCAGGACAGATCAAGCTTGCTTGTGATTGTCGACACCAAAAAAAGGGCAGATTACCCCGGCATCCCGCAAAATTTTCCTCCTTTCTTGCCGTGCTGCAGCTCTGCACCGATTGCAATAAGACAGCTTGCCTCCCCCCCCCCCCCTCCCGCCCCCCCCCACGCCCACTGCGATCCGCCGCTGCACCGTGCCCTGTGCCCCCTCCTCCACCTCCGTCTCACTACCACTGCCGTGACCCCACCCCGCCCCACTCCCCACGTGCGATTGATATTATTCTAGAGACACAACAGCTACAGAGCTGGCTGAGATATTTTTTGACTTTTTTTTCCCGCCAGGTTTTTTTTCCATCCCTCTTCGGAAGTTAATAAGTCTTGGCGGGGAAGACCGAAAAGAACTGACCTTATTGAAGGGTGTGTGTGTGAACAGTGGATGTCACACAAGAGCAAGGTGTTGGGTGGGATCTACACCTTGTTGCAAACAGATTCATGCGTGTGTGTGTGTGTGTGATGGGGTTTCTTGATGTGCTACCCACCTGACCCACAGTGCCCCCTATTCTGGTGGTAGGCCGCGGTGGCAGTTGTGGTGATTCTGGCGTGTCCCCCCCTCCCCCAGATATAGCACTAGATCTCAGACACAACCTGCATAACAAGTGAAGGGAGATCATCCTTGTGCTTCCTTCTCTTCTATTTCAATCCCCCCCCCCTACCCCTTGCTTGGGACGCTGAAGGGTGTTATACCGCGTTGCTCTACGCTGTTATGACCCCCGTTTTTCTCTGCATCTTCACCCCACAGCAACACGCCGCCCCGCATTATGTTTTTTCAAAGCTTGCAGAAAAAACTACATGTGGTTCTGCGTGCTGCCCCACCACCCCCGCCACGATACATCAACAAACATCGCCCTCTCCCCCTCCTCCATCGGAGAGGTTAACTTTACGCTTTTACTTACTCTCCGTCTCCATAAGCAGCTCCTCCTCACACACAGCACACACGATGTGCCGCAGGCAGCGCCCTTTTTCACGCCGGCATATCCCCTTCGTAAACTGCGGGCAGGCTGTTCCGGTTTTTTCCGGGGAGCTTCTTTGGTTTGTGTTCTGGGGTGGGGGGGTGGAGAGGAGAGGAGAAGGTGGGAGAGGGTATGCGAATTGTGTCAAAAACCATAGAAAAAAATTACGATTGGTGGGGAGTGATGTGTGTGTGTGTCTGCCTTTTTCTTACTGAGGGGAGAGGGGGGTGTCTGTGGGGGGGTCATAGGGTTGATGTGGGTGGTGGTGGGATGGCGTCTGTATTGTGGCGTCTCGCAGGTTTAAATGGGAGAAATGTTTGAGAGTGATTCTTACATCTGGTTTGTTTGTGCGTTGTGCGCAACCTGTGCGCGTCTGGGTGTACATATGTGCGCCTGCCAAACAGTCTTCATACCACATTGCAGTGCTCCTGGAAGCGTCAAAAAGAAGGCGGGGCAAGCGCAGCAATCAACACAGCTTCGTTTTTTTGCCCCCCTCCCCCCCCGGCTTTGCCGCACAGCAGCAACGCAAACAGCCTTGACATTTCGTTTACCTTTTTTTTCACTGCCGCTCGTGCGCACAAGCAACACCCGGAATCTTTTACCCCGGGGAAGACCTGAGACAGGTTGTATCAAAAACAACACCCCCCCCCCCCCCTCTTCGATGTGCGAACACACCCGCCCTTCGGATCCCTCACACCCCATCAGGCCTATTGACCCCCCACCCTCTGCTGCCAGCTCCTGCGAGTTTTATTCCAATTCGCAGCCGCCCTGACTCGGGCAGCAACTATTCAACCGTAACACCCACCCCACCCACCCTTCTACGTCGAAAAGATCGGGCCGCCCTTCGCGCTAGCCGTACTCTCCCGCGAGCTTGCTCCGCTGTCGCCTGATGGGGGAGGGATAGTGGGGGGCGGGGCCGAGCCAAACAGAGAAGGGGACTGAGAGAAGCGAAGCCACCTCCCGAACCCACCCCACCCCCACCCCACCCCGGCCCCACAGGGGGTGCCTCTTTTGGTTCTGTTTTTTTTACTGCAACAGGGGACCTGTCAGTGTCGAAAAGATAGTAGGCAGCGCTTGGGCAACAAATTCAACCTCCTCATCAGGCTGCGTTGCTTTTGTGTTTTGCCCGGATTTTGGTGCACAAACAACAGCCTTATCTTTTTTTTTGTTGTGATTTGCTGTTTTCTACGGCTGCACCGTCACACCCCACGTATCCCTGCAGGGCTGTGGGTGGGATATACACATCACGGCGCGGTGTCCGCACATGCCGTGAGGTGTTCTCCCAAGCCCCTTGACTGCCATGTCGGTGCCGGAGGATTTGCGGCAGGCCGCGGTGCAGCTGCTGCAGCTGCTGCAGGGATGCACCAGCAACAACACGGAGACACGCCGTGCAGCCGAGGCGCAGCTCAACGAGGCTGCGAAGCAGAATGCCTTCTTCACAGCTCTCTTCTTCATCACGGCGGACCCCGCGGTTGAACCGGACCTCCGCGTCCTCGCCGCAATCACAATCCGCACCTTCCTGTCTAACTTCTGGAGGGCGCCTGGGGTGCTGCCCGACGCAACGAAGCATGAGATCAAGCAGAGCGTCCTCCACCTATTGAAATGCCCTGAAGTCACTCAGATGGGGCTTGTGAAACAGGTTGCAACGATTGTGGCAAAGGTGTCGCGCTTCTGTCTGTCTACGTGGCCGGAGCTGCTGCAGGACATCTCGGCAGGCATCCAGCACCCCGACCACGCCATGCGCGTGCGGTACTACCTCACCCTCCGCGATGTCCTGCGGGAGGGCTACCACGTGATGGGCGACAGGGAGCCCTTCTTCAAGCTCTGCGAGCTTGTCTCCCCCGTGATCAACAAGACCTGCGAGCAGCTGAGCTCGCAGGTGGCAGGGGCAGCCGCTTTTCCTGTGGACCACCAGCTGCTGCTCGAATGCTGCTGGACACACAAGGTGATGTGCAGGGCCCTCTTTGGCCTCTTCGACCGCCTCGCCACATCGCGCACCCCACGCCCCGATGTGACGGCTGTGATCCAATCCTACTCGCAAACCTCTCTGCAGCTCGTGCAGCGCGTCTTCGCCCTCCGCCAGCAGAGCCTGGGCTCCGCGAAGATCGTGGAGCAGTGCGACCGGATTCTGAAGAAGGCCGTGAAGTCCAACCTCGAGGCCTTCCAGAAGAGCCCGAAAAAAATCGCCGAGGCGGGCATCCTGGGCCCCTGGATGTCCACCGCAGGGACAATCCTCCAGGGCATCGCCAACCCCTTCGACGAGGCCTCGGCAAACCCCTTCCTCCTGCTGCAGTGCCTCACTGTCGTGGAGCACGCCCTCTCCTTCGCCATGTCCTGCGAGGCTGTGGATGCGGCCTGCGAGCAGTTCTTCACCGAGGGGGTGCCGGCTGCCTTCGCAACTGTCCTCCTCGACAGGTACCTCCCTATGACGCCTGCCGAGATGAGCCTGTGGTGCTCTTCGCCTGAAGAGTACGTCGAGGACTCGGCGGAAGGGGAGGAGTCGGGGTTCGACATCAAGAGCAAGGCGTGCTCCGTCTTCGCATCCCTCGCGGAGGCAAAGGGTGACACATTCCTGGGAGGCCTGACGCAGCAGCTGGTGCGGGTTGTCCTCTCGGATGACAGGTCGCAGACGAGGGCAATCGAAGTTGCCTACCACGCACTGGGGCTGTGCTGCTACTCCATCCCAGACTCCTACTGCGATGCGGATTCGAAGGCAAAGCTCCTGGCGCGTGCCCTGTCGGAGTCCAGTGGGCATCCTGACAAAATTGTGCGCCGACGAGCGGTGTGGTTCCTCGGGCAGTGGCTATACACCTTCTCGGGGGAGTTTGCGGAATCCCTGCCCTCCATCATGAAGTGCCTCGTGCATGCCATGGGTCCGGTGATCCCGGGCACCAGCAGCCCGAACGATGTTGTGATACAGCTGACGGCGCTGAACGCTTTCCAGGAGTACCTCAGCCTGAACGAGTTTGAGCCTGCCTGGCTCAGCCCAGAGATGAACTCCCTGCTCCACAACCTGTTCTACCTGCTGAACCACTGCAAGCACACCGGGATGCACCTCGGGCTGGACACGCTGGGGCTGGTCGTCTCCAAGATGGGAGGGGCGCAGTTCCGCCCGCACATCGAGGCGCTGATCCAGGTGCTCAACGACTACTGCATGGCGTCCCTCAAGCGGGAGGACCGCGGGGCTGGGGTGTGGGACCGCGTCCTGCAGTGCCTCTCCCTGGTGGTGAGGGTGCTGGGCACCGACCCGCGCTTCCACAGCTTCGTGTGCACCGTGATCAAACACGCCGCGGATGTGAACAACCCGGACTACCTCGAGCTGATCGACCAGGCCATTGTCACGTGGTACGAAACCCTCGTCTCCTCGCCACAGCTCTCCCCACAGCTTGTGGACTGCTTCGCCCTTCTCCCGCCCCTCTCGGATAAGTGGTTCGCACAGTATGAGACATTTGCCAAGGTCGTGAGGCAATATTTGATTGTCGGCGGGTCGGGATTCATGGCGGCCCACACGACGCAGGTTGTGTCACTGCTGCACCACCTGGTCAGCACGACGAAGGACGAGGCGCTCCTCTGTTCCTGCGGTGCGGTGGACGACTGCCTGGTGCTCTTCCCCGAGAGGGCTGGCGACTTCATCGGCCTGCTGACGTACGTCGCTTCGGAGCTCGTCGGAGGCTCCGGCAACACGTCCCTCACCAAGGTGTCCTTCGCGGTGGCGCTGTGCCGTTTTGTCGTGGCCTGCAAGATGCACCCTGCCAGCCCCGAATCAGGCGCCGCCGCGCTGGCCGCGATATTCCAGAACGGGCAGCAGCAGGGCGCTTTCATCGACCTCCTCGCAGACATCATGGACGACGTCTCCCGGGTCGACCACCGCAAGCTGTTTGCCGCCGCCTCCCTGCTGCTGCTCACACCCCCTGACAACGAGGTGATCTCTCGAATCGACCTGGTCATGATGATGGCCGTCGCCGCAGTGCAGGATGAGGAGATGGAGCGCACCGCACCGGACTCCTTCACAGCAGCACTCCTCGACGGGCGTTATGAGTTCATCCTCAGGTATGGTGGTGCGCCAAGAGAGTTGGCGGGGTCGGAGGGTGTCGTGCGGGATTATTACAAAGGTTGTTGATGTCCGCTCCGTGGAAGGGGCATTGCTGCGGGGGGGAAGTCTGGTCTGGCCTAGCTCGTTGCTGCCGGATGGACGGCCTGCTCATCCTCCCACCACATCTCACCCACACAGGTCGCCGTATGACGGAGAGCCTGTGACGAAGCTGTCGCGGGACAGGGAGGAGCTGCTGATGGGGAAGGACTTTCTCTTCTCTGTGGGGACGCGGCAAATGTATGTCCTGTCGTGGTTTTTTTTTGCCAAGGTCGGCGTGGGTCTTGGCAATGTCACAAGTCAGGCAAAAGTGATCTTGTGCGTGTTGTGCGCGCGTCACAGAATCGGTTGCAAAGCGATGCAGTTGGATGCACACTACACGGGGCGAAATGCCCGAAGCTTGTTGTTATGCCCCTCCACCCTCTCTCTTCCCAAACAGGCTTGCCGAGCAGCTGAAGCGTCTTCAGGCTGCCGTGAACCCCTCAGCGATGCATGATATTCTGGCGCAAATCGGAGCACACAACCGACAGCCGCTCGGTATCTGAGAGCACATCTGGGTCGTCCGAGTTACAGGACCGTTCTACCGCTCGGCAGGCTGGCGTAGCCGAGTATCGGGGTCGGTCATCGACCTCTCACACTTCGCAGCACGTGGTCATGGTGACCAGTTTAGTGCCGCCACCCGCGTAGCAGCAAGGGGGTTCTGCTGACTAGAAGGCGGTGGTTCCCTTGGGTTTCCTTGGGGTGAGTGGATGGCGTTGCCATGGGCTGGTGTGGTTGTTCTCGCGGGTAGGAGCACTGGGATCATACGAGAGTGAGAGGAGATCAGCTGAAGAGAGCTGCCGAATGTCTCAACAGGGCTCGGGGTGCGGTGGTGTGCAGCATTCTGATATAGATCGCATCAAGAGCGTGGTGCTCAATGGACCTAAGTGCTGGCAAGGAGGATAGGCGAACGAACCGGAAGCGATTCCCCCCCAAGCACCCTTGCTGCTGCCGGTGGCTCAGGGCATTCGACTCTGTTGTCATTGGCAAGATTGTGTCTTAGTATCACGGCGGCCCTGTGCACCAACATCCCATGCAGGTTGCAATACACATTCGCAAGACATACACACGCAACCCGGTCGAACAACAAGCAGGGTACAATGCGCGGGTGCACAGCAGCGCTGCTGCTGGTGGCGATGGTGGCGTGTACAGATGCGCACTACTCGCGTTCGCGGTATGGAGGCCGTGGGTCGTACTACCGCAAGAAGTACGGCGGGAGTAAGTACGGCAGCAAGTACGGAAGCAAGTATGGCAGTAAGTACGGAAGCAAATACGGAAGCAAGTACGGCGGCGGCGGCGGCGGCTACGGTGGTGGTGGCTACGGCGGCGGCGGTGGCTACGGTGGTGGTGGTTACGGTGGAGGTGGCTACGGCGGGGGGAAGCAGAAGAAGTGCCACACGGCGTGGGTGCGCGGGGAGAGGGGGACGTGCTTCAGCAGCGTGCGTGGGTGCGACAGCAACGGCGACTGGGGGTGGACCAACCGTATCCACTCCGGGCGGGAGGAGCTGGTGCTGTGGAAGGGTGCGGAGAAGTGCGAGACAGACCGCGGCGTTGTGACGGGTGGGGCCGTGGTCGAGGTGTCGGACGCCGGGATGGAGGTGACGCTGGACACGAAGCGCGGGTGGAAGCTGGACGAGGCGGAGATGTGGATTGGGACGGACAAGCTGCCGCAGCGGTCGTACGGACAGTACACGGCATCGCCGTCGCAGTTCCCATACAAGACGTCGCGCGACGGCATGCACAAGTTCCGTTTCAAGAGCGGGTCGATGCCGTCGTCGCTGTACTTCGCGCTGCACGTCGAGGTGTGCGAGGTGGAGGGGGAGCTGCCCGCACCGGGCCCAGTGCCTGAGGAGGGGGAGTGTGTCGAGGCGTGGGTGCGTGGGGAGAAGCCGCACTGCTTCCGAGGGATGCGGAACTGCGAGCGCCCTGCGACGGGGGCCGTGGTCGGGTGGACCAACACCGTGTCGAAGGGGACCGAAGTGCTCGACCTGTTGGGCAACGCGAAGAACTGCAACGGGGGCGGGTGGAAGACCGGGGAGGTGGAGCTTGTGGTGGAGAAGGCAACGGTGGACATGACGATCGACCTCACTTCGGGATGGACGCTGGATCAGGCATCCATGTGGATCGGCCGCAGCAAGCTGCCGCAGCGGTCGTACGGGCGGTACACGTCGCAGCCGGCCCACTTCCCGTACAAGACGTCGCGTGAGGGGCACCACCAGTTCAAGTTCCGCGGGTCTGCCCCTTCGTGCCTCTACTTCGCGCTGTATGTGAAGGTGTGTCGCGAGCGCACCACGCCTGCGCCGCTGCCGCCCGCGACACCGACCCCACCGACCCCGACTGCAGTGCCGACACCCCCGGCCACCCCCACACCTCCCGTGCGTACGCCGACGCCGCCGACGATGCCGCCTTCGCCTCCGGTGACGGCTGTGCCGGTGAGGACACCCAGCCCTGTGCCGCCGACCCCTCCGACGACGCCCACGCCTGTCCGCACGCCGAGCCCTGAAGGCGGTGTGCCGCCGCCCACACCCCCGGCCACCCCGAGCCCCGAGGGTGGTGTGCCTCCACCGACACCGCCCACACCATCGACCACTCCCACACCCCCGACCACCCCGAGCCCCGAGGGTGGTGTGCCCCCGCCGACGCCGCCCACACCATCGACCACTCCGAGCCCTGAGGGTGGCGTGCCTCCGCCGACCCCTCCGACAACGCCCGCGCCTGTTCGCACGCCGAGCCCTGAAGGCGGTGTGCCGCCGCCCACACCTCCGGCCACCCCGAGCCCCGAGGATGGCGTGCCCCCGCCGACGCCGCCCACGCCTGGGATGACGCCGAGCCCTGAAGGTGGCGTTACGACGCTGACACCCGGCAGCACCCCTGCACCGACATGTGTGGAGGAGGAGGTCGACGTCGGTGTGATCGAGCCCGAGCCCGAGGGCGGGGAGGCCGGTGAGGCTGGTGAGACGCTTGTCGACTGGGGTGCCGGGGAGGCTGTCGAGGAGGGGATGAGCGGGTGGCCGCTGGGGGAGGGGCAGGAGACGTCGCTGACAAACCTGCCGGGCGTGCTGCAGCGCCCCAAGACACAGGCCTTCTTCCCCACAGACGGGCAGCCCCTCGAGCCCGGGAGCAAGCTGCGTGTTGAGTGCCCCGAGAGCTGCGCCGACGCGCCGTGCGAGGTGGTGATTGCGACGTACCACTGCCCCCCTTGCTCGTCTGCAACCAACGGGCAGCTGCCGACGCTGCTGCCTGCGTCGGGGTGGAGCGCTGGGGTGTGCGCCCCCACCTTCAAGACCTTCATGCTGGGGAACGACAACAACATGGCAACCTTCCGGAAGATTGTGCCGGCAGGGACGGTGCTGGAGACCCCTGCGCTGGGGCAGCCGCTGCAGCACGTCGCGGTGTTTGTGCGCCGCGGGGCGACGGACTGCACGGCGATCGCCGACCGCGCTGGCTGCGCTGCCCAGACAGAGTGCATGTGGGAGAGCATTCTGGGCGGCGAGGGCGGCTCGTGTGCCTCAAACTGGTGCCCTGCTGGGGCTGGGGGCGGGGAGACGGGCGCAGAGACGGGCAGCGTGGCGTCGTGCGGCGAGTGCGTGACGACGCAGCCGCCCACACCGCCTGCCCCCACCCCCTTGCCTGAGGGAGGCCCGAACTAGACGCCTTTGCCTCGACCCCCCAGGGTTTCCCTTTGAGTCACCCTTCTGCCAACAACATGACGACTGTGTGTAATGACACAGCCACAGGCACGACTGGGTGGCTGCAGGTGCAGACCCATCTCTACTATTATCACCTTCACTCCCTTATGAGCAAGGCACTTCGCCTCCAGACACACGCCGCAACGGTGTGTGTCCAGGGGCGGGGGTTGGGTCGTCTGTGCAGCTTCGCTGCACAGGCCTCGCACATGCCGTGGCGGGTCGGGTCTGCGGATGATCTGCGAACCATTTTCACAGGTCCTCCCCCCAGCCCCCAGCGCCACGCGCTTTGCCTTGTTGTTCCCTCTTGTCTTTCTTCTTCCACTCCGACCCCGTTTCTCTTCTATAACTCAATTTTATATCAAGAAGCGATCCGGCAACACCCTCTTATCCACAACTTTTCTGTTTTATTTTCTCTTTCTCCGCCTTTTTCTTTTTTTTGCTGCCAAGGTGGAATGTGCAACGATGGAGGGGAGGGTGAGGTGCGTCACGCACATGCACCAAGCACCCCCCCCCCCCCCCCCCTCGTGGCTATTTCCGGCTTGACACCATGCGCTGTTGTTTTTCCATCGACATAGAACGGTGTGCATGCACGCCTTCCCCCTAGCCCCGCCCCCCACGCCCACCGCACATCACACCCCTCTCTGCCGGCTTGCGCCAGCAAGCAGGGTTTGTCCCCCGAGGCACCGAGGCGGGTTTCGATGTGCGGGCTGGCGGGTGGAGGGTGGCAGAGGGGTGAAGTTCATCGCACACATTTTCCCCGCGCGCATACAGCGCAGAGAGGGCCGTGCTGTTCTACCAGAAGAATCCGAAAGCGGCACGGGTGTTTTGTGGGGCCGAAGGCTCCACACGCCTTGATGTTATTGTGTTCTTTTTGGTTCCGAGTCCCTCATGGGAGAGCAGTGTGCTGTTGGGAGGGCTGCTGTTGAGTGGAAAACGGAACTCGCAAAAAAAAAAACATGTCATTGCGCAGAGCAGGGGGGGGCGCGCTGCCCCAACCCAGCCCCACGCCCCTACACCTACCCACGGTTTTACCAACTGCAACCCTCAGCGGCGTGCTCCACGTCGGCGATGTACGCACGCAGGCGGCCCGCCGAAGCATGCACACGGGCATCCGTCGCGACGCGATGCCGCAGAGGCGCGCCAGCTCCCGCCGCACCTCCTCGGGGGGGCCGGACTCCAGGAAGGCCCGATCATCCATGCGCACGTCGGGACGCACACCCAGGAAATACTCCGCTCTCTCTTGACCTTGTATATCTGCGGGAGAGACCCGCGTATGTCCCCTCCATTACACCACAACCTTCCCAGTCTCTGGGGAGACGAAGACCTTAGGGAAGGTCTTGCCCTGCGCAAAGTGGTCCCCGCAGCGCGTAGAGCACGCGCAACTTCTGCTCTGGGGAGATATCATCAAGATCGGAGCTGCCATAGCTTCAGCTGCCGAGCGTCCCACGACCCGCCCCCAGGCTTTTCCAGGATCGGTAGAACGAACTGGAAGTTCTGGTAGCTGACTGTGACGATCTCTGCCTTCGTTCCAAAGGATGGCAGCGTCATGCCTGATCTTGATGTGGTGATCACACACATCTCTACCGCGCATACACGCAGCGACGCCCATCACCCCCGCCAAGCGTTGTTCCCAAAAGGGCCTGCCTGTGTCCTGGTCACCACGGCATCAAAACGACCCACCACCACAGGGCGAGCGCCACACACAGAGCGGGGTTGCTGGAAGTGGCGTGTGCAACCCCTGTGCTCATACAACAACACGGGTAGGGGGGTTGGGGTGAGGGTGCTGTGCGGGGGGTGAGGGTGTGTGTGAGTGTGGTGGTATTCCCGCCCAGTGATCTCATGCCAGGGCTGGCAGGGAGGTCCGCCGCCTCTTACCTTTTTTGTGGGGTTTTGGGGAGGGCGTGTCTCCAGGGATGTGGCATGGCCCGTCGACGTTGGTCCGATGTCGATTGTTCCCATCGAAAATTGTGTGGAGATCAACTTCGCTGGACGTTCGACAGATTATATGGATTGGGATTCTGGCAAATGAGGGATTCGGGTGAACGGCGCAACGAGGGAAACGAACGGTGCATTGATCCGTCTTGTTGACACAACCATATACTGCCTTACTGGTGTTGCACTTGAGATACGCACAACATGCAGGCAGTGCGTATTACACATTTTCTTACACACAAGCGGCACGAACGAGGGGTTCGTGTGCAGAGCACACCACGGGTCGGTGGGCGGGATGGGGGCGAGTGCGAGTGTGCAGGAGCAGGGGCGGGCATGGTGGGGCACTGCACACGCTGTGAAGGAGGCACTGGAGGGCGGGACGTGGCGGCAGCTGCTGGAGCAGCACAAGGCGGACGTGAACACGGCGGACCCACACACCAGACGGACGCTGCTGCACGAGGTGTTGCAGCCCGGGTGCAGGGGGGTTGGCGCTGCTGCCGAAGCAGTGAAGTTTCTGGTGGAGGAGTGTGGGGCAGCGAGCGTTCCGGACGGGGAGGGGCGCATCCCGGTGTGGTACGCGCTGCAGCACCGTGATGGCGACACACGCAGTGCGCTGCTGGCGGCCCTCGGCGAGCAGGTGGGGAAGATGCACACGGAGGTTGTCAGCAGGCTGCAGTGCTTCCTCACAGACGAGTGGCCGCCCTTGATGAACCGTGAAACGACGACTGACCGCACTCCATCAGGGGCACCGCAGCCGCAGCTGCAGGATTACCTCACACAGAAGCCCACAGACAAGGACAAGGCGGGCGAGCGTCTGGAGCACCACGTGGACGGGCGGAAGATCTGCTTCACACGCAACGATGCGTCGTGCGAAACACGGCTGCTGGACTGGCTGGTGCAGCTGCTGACGGTGCACCCGGATCTCGGGTACCGTGCAAAGCACGTGGACAGCATGCTGCTGGGGCTGCGGTTTGTTGTGCAGCGGGTGCTGCGTGAAATGGAGAAGGCGCCAGACAAGATCGAGGACTGGATGGCGGTGGACGACTGGTTCGAGCATCTGTGCGCAGGCTACCTCTTCACCTGCGACTGCGTGGAGTACCAGATCAACAGTGAGACGTGCGATATTGCGTGCAACGCTGACGGTGCACCCATCGTGAAGGAGTACCACAAAGATCTCACCGACGCGACTGTGCTGAAGAACCACGGGGCGGACAAGGTGCGACCGGCACTGTACTTCGGGATGAACCAGGCGATGCGGACGATTGGGCTGTCGAAGGAAGTGCGCGAGTCTGCTGCGGCAGACAGCGTGTTCAAGCTTGAGCCTGCACCGGCACAGCTGCACGTGATCGCAACGTTCCAGCCGCTGATTGCGAAGCTGACGCGGCTGATCCGGAGCCGGCGTGCGAGCCTGACCACGGTGTTCCGCGGGATCAACGTGAACGTGTCGGCGAAGTACAAGGTGGGGACGTCGGTGGTGTGGAACGCTTTCACGTCGACGACAAAGAAGCAGGCTGTGGCGAAGTCCTTCATGTACGGGAATGGGACGTTTTTTGTGATTGTGGCGAAACAGGGTGCGGCGGAGGTGGGGTTCGCAAGCGTGTTCCCGCAGGAGGCGGAGCTGCTGTACGACAGCAACATCGAGTTCCGGGTGCAGTGGAAGCTGTCCCCGACGCTGCTGCGCATGGTGGGGCAGCCCTTCGACGTCATTGTGATGCAGGAGGTGACGAAGCGCGACAACGACGACAGGCACAACAACGCGGACTACTCTGTGTCGGATCAGGTTGAGGCGGTGCGGCAGGTGCTGCAGCACACGGCGTCGCTCTTCGCAGAGTTCCTGGACAGCTACGTGGAGGGCAGGGTCGGGGACGACACACATGTGCCGGAGGAGGAGACGAAGATGCTGCTGCACGAGGTGGATGAGTGGCTGGTCAAAGACGGGGATGCGAGGGGGACGGGGCGGCACCCGCTGTGTCTGATCTGGGACGGAGGGACCGGGAAGACATCTGCGGCGGTTGCGGTTCTGTGCCACCTGCTGCAGGAGAAGAAGGAGGATGCAGGCGGGGTGGCGGGACAGAGAAAGAAGCCCGTGTTCCCTGTCTTTGTGGCGCTGCCAGCGATTGGTGTGTCCACCGTCACAACACACGGCGGGATCGACGAGTTCATCGGGAAGTCGTTCGGGCTGGATGAGGCTGCGTTGGAGCACCTGAGCAGTGAGTACGACGTTGTGGTGATCCTGGACTCGCTGGACGAGGTGGGGCTGACGCAGACGCATTTGAGCGACGCGTACAAGGCCAGTGGATGGCAAGGGTTGATGCAGCTGCACCCGTGGTGTGCGAAGCAGTGCAGCGTGATTGTGACGACTCGTGGGGAGTACCTGAAGAGCGTGAACCACACGGCGTCGCAGGTGTGTGGGGACGGGACGAGGTCGCTGTACATGCAGCCCTTCACGCAGGCAGACGCGGAGACGTACATCGGCAAGGTGCGTGCACCGCTGCAGCAGCTGGCGGCGGAGCCACTTCCTCAACACACAGTTGCAGAAGCTGAGTTGGCGATGCTGTCGAAGCTGCGCAACCCGTTCCTGCTTCACATGGCGTGTTACGCCCAGCGTGAGCTGATGTCACAAGCACAGGCACAGCAGTGCCTGAGTGATGTCATGGTGTACGAGGCGTACCTGCAGAAGCACGTGGAGGTGGAGTTGCGTCAGTTGCGTCAGGGGCAGGCTGATGCAGGAGCAGCAGGCGTGGAGGAGGTGCTGCGGGTGGGCGGACTGATTGCGTGCGCGATGCTGGAGGCACAGACGTGGCAGGGAGTGCTGGGGGAAGAGCGGGCGCGCCTGTTGAAGGAGGACAACGTGCGCAATGCGGAGGCGGACGAGGCGTTCCGAGTGCTGCCATTCCGTGTGGAGAGCTTCGAGGAGGAGGGCAGCGCGTTTACATTCCGTCACAAGACGCTTGGGGAGTTCCTTGTGGCGCGGCGGCTGTCACGGAAGGGTGGTGTGGGCGAGACGCTTGGGTCCAAAGTGCGCAGGGCCTTCAGCCAGGATGCGCCGAACGTGCTGGAGTACTTTGCGGACACGGTGCTCGCACGTGGAGGCGACGACCGCGACACAACTGTGACAATCGAGCTGCTGCCGCTGGTCCTGGCCACCCGCGCTGCTGGTGCTGACGCGGTATCACTGGCGTCTGCTTCCAATGCCATGGCACTCGCCGTGCGCACGCGACATGCCTTCAACTGCGACCTCTCGGGTGTGCTTGTGCAGGACAGCGACCTGCGGCACGCACGACTGTGTGCGACTGTGCTCGAGAACAGCCGCTTCCACAACTGCTGGCTGGAGCATGCTTTTATCTGGAAAGCCAATCTCACACGCTCTGACTGGGAGGGCTCCTCATTCGGTGCACCTCTCCCGCCTCTGTTGGGCCACACCGACCGTGTGAAGTCCGTGTCTGTCACACCAGACGGATCGAAGATCATCTCAGGATCTGAAGACAAGAGCGTTCGTGTCTGGGATACATCAACAGGGAAGGAGCTGCAGAAGCTTGAAGGCCACACCGCTCCTGTTCTCTCCGTGACTGTCACACCAGACGGATCGAAGATCCTCTCAGGATCTGAAGACAAGAGCGTTCGTGTCTGGGATACATCAACAGGGAAGGAGCTGCAGAAGCTTGAAGGCCACACCTCCTCTGTCAACTCCGTGGCTGTCACACCGGACGGATCGAAGATCATCTCAGCATCTGGCGACCTCGAGTATATTGACGACTCTTCGGGCTCTTCCGACAGCTCTTCCGACAACAGTGTTCGTGTCTGGGATACATCAACAGGGAAGGAGCTGCAGAAGCTTGAAGGCCACACCTCCTCTGTCAACTCCGTGGCTGTCACACCGGACGGATCGAAGATCATCTCAGCATCTGGCGACCTCGAGTATATTGACGACTCTTCGGGCTCTTCCGACAGCTCTTCCGACAACAGTGTTCGTGTCTGGGATACATCAACAGGGAAGGAGCTGCAGAAGCTTGAAGGCCACACCTCCTCTGTCAACTCCGTGACTGTCACACCAGACGGATCGAAGATCATCTCAGGATCTGAAGACAACAGCGTTCGTGTCTGGGATACATCAACAGGGAAGGAGCTGCAGAAGCTTGAAGGCCACACCTCCCCTGTGAACTCCGTGTCTGTCACACCAGACGGATCGAAGATCCTCTCAGGATCTGGCGACGATTTCTATTCCGACTACAGCGTTCGTGTCTGGGATACATCATCAGGGAAGGAGCTGCAGAAGCTTGAAGGCCACACCTGCCCTGTGAACTCCGTGGCTGTGACACCAGACGGATCGAAGATCGTCTCAGGATCTGAAGACAACAGCGTTCGTGTCTGGGATACAGCATCAGGGAACGAGCTGCAGAAGCTTGAAGGCCACACCTCCCCTGTGAACTCCGTGACTGTCACACCAGACGGATCGAAGATCCTCTCAGCATCTGGCTACGATTCCCCTTCCGACTACAGCGTTCGTGTCTGGGATACATCATCAGGGAAGGAGCTGCAGAAGCTTGAAGGCCACACCTGCCCTGTGAACTCCGTGGCTGTGACACCAGACGGATCGAAGATCGTCTCAGGATCTGAAGACAACAGCGTTCGTGTCTGGGATACAGCATCAGGGAACGAGCTGCAGAAGCTTGAAGGCCACACCTCCCCTGTGAACTCCGTGACTGTCACACCAGACGGATCGAAGATCCTCTCAGCATCTGGCTACGATTCCCCTTCCGACTACAGCGTTCGTGTCTGGGATACATCATCAGGGAAGGAGCTGCAGAAGCTTGAAGGCCACACCTCCCCTGTGAACTCCGTGGCTGTGACACCAGACGGATCGAATATCATCTCAGGATCTGGCGACAAGAGCGTTTGTGTCTGGGATACATCAACAGGGAAGGAGCTGCAGAAGCTTGAAGGCCACACCTCCCCTGTGAACTCCGTGGCTGTGACACCAGACGGATCGAAGATCATCTCAGGATCTGGCGACAAGAGCGTTCGTGTCTGGGATACATCATCAGGGAAGGAGCTGCAGAAGCTTGAAGGCCACGCCTCCCCTGTGAACTCCGTGACTGTCACACCAGACGGATCGAAGATCCTCTCAGCATGTGGCAACCAGTTTTCTTCCGACTACAGCGTTCGTGTCTGGGATACATCAACAGGGAGGGAGCTGCAGAATCTTGAAGGCCACACCTCCTTTCTCAACTCCGTGTCTGTCACACCAGACGGAGCGAAGATCATCTCCGGATCTTCCGACGACAGCGTTCGTGTATGGGATACATCATCAGGGAAGGAGCTGCTGAAGCTTGAAGGCCACACCTCCTGTGTGAACTCCGTGACTGTCGCACCAGACGGATCGAAGATCATCTCAGCATCTCGCGACACCAGCGTTCGTGTCTGGGATACATCATCAGGGAAGGAGCTGCAGAAGCTTGAAGGCCACACCTCCCCTGTCAACTCCGTGGCTGTCACACCAGACGGATCGAAGATCATCTCAGGATCTGGCGACCAGTTTTCTTCCGACAACAGCGTTCGTGTCTGGGATACATCATCAGGGAAGGAGCTGCTGAAGCTTGAAGGCCACACCGCCTATCTGAACTCCGTGGCTGTCACACCAGACGGAGCGAAGATTATCTCCGCCTCTCAGGACAAGAGCGTTCGTGTCTGGGACACATCAACAGGGAAGGAGCTGCCGAAGTCCGAAGGCCACACCGAGTCTGTGAACTCCGTGACTCTCAAACCGGACGGATTGAAGGTCATCTCAGCATCTGACAACATCGATCGTGTCTCGGATACCAAGGAGTTGCAGGAGCTTGAAGGCCACACCGAGGCTGTGTACACTGTGTCTGTCACCCCAGACGGAGCGAAGATCATCTCCGCCTCGAAGGACAAGAGCCTTCGTGTCTGGGATACATCAACAGGGAAGGAGCTGCAGAATCTTACCGGCCACACCTCCGATGTGTTCTCCGTGGCTATCACGCCAGACGGATCGAAGACCGTCTCCGCATCCAAAGACGGCAACGTTTGTGTCTGGGATCTATCAACATGTAAGGAGTTGCACAAGCTTGCAGGCCACACCGACTGTGTGTACACCGTGGCCGTCACGCCAGACGGATCGAAGATTATCTCAGGATCTCGCGACAGGAGCGTCCGTGTCTGGGATATCTCAACCGGCAAGGAGCTGCAGAAGCTTGACAGCGACACCTCCTCTGTGAATTCTGTGGCTATCGTACCAGACGGATCGAAGGTTATCTCCGCCTCTAAGGACAACAGCGTTCGTGTCTGGGATACATCAACAGGGAAGGAGTTGCAGAAGCTTGAAGGCCATACCTCCTCTGTGTACTCCGTCGCTGTCACGCCTGACGGGTTGAAGGTCATCTCCGCCTCTAAGGACAACAGCGTTCGTGTCTGGGATACATCAACAGGGAAGGAGCTGCTGAAGCTTGAAGGCCACACCTCCTCTGTGTACTGCGTGGCTGTCACACCAGACGGATCAAAGATCATCTCAGCATCTTCCGACAAGAGCGTTCGTGTCTGGGATACATCAACAGGGAAGGAGCTGCAGAAGCTTGAAGGCCACACCGCTCCTGTTCTCTCCGTGACTGTCACACCAGACGGATCGAAGATTATCTCAGGATCTCGCGATAAGAGTGTTCGTGTATGGGGCACATCAACTGACAAGCAGTTCCACGGCGCCGTTTGTGAAAACGACGCAGTTCCCATCTGTGCCGCATTCTGGCGTCTGCGGACTGTGATCGGCATTGGGCCCGTTGTGCCTGTACCCTTTCAGTGCACAGAGCTCGACACTGTGACGCCTCCCGCTGCATGCAGTGTGCTTGGTGGGGCTGTACTCTGTTGTGAGCACTCAGTCGTTATCTAGTGGGATGAGCCACCAGTGTTGAATGTGACAAGGCGGCGGAGGGGGGGTGGGAGCGGTCAGTGTGAACATAAAGCCACATCAAGCGCAAGGTGCTCTTGTGTTATGCACTCAAGTCCAGTCCAAAAAGATTCCGGGGGGTGTGTCCCCATGTGTGACCCTACCAAGTGCCGCCTTTCCAGGTGACACTTTCCACAGACTCACGTGCGTGTTTACACTGCGAGCCTCCCCCTTTGTCACGGCCACCTCCACACCCCACAACTGCTGTGTCCGCACGCCCCTCCCTTCGAGCCCCACCCTCTTCGCTGCACACGCACAGTGGGATCATGTCAGCTTGTCAGGTGGTGTGTCCTGGGAAGGACTTCGCCATCAGATGCAGCACTGCAGAAGAACAGTTCAGATGCGGCACCCTGAACAGAAGCAGGTGTCACCACCTGCAGCAGGGCCTGCCTGTGTGAAGAAGGGTGGGGTGGAGAGGAGGGCTGCACAGCTTGCATCCCCCCAGGGTGTCCGGGTGTAATTGCTTACGCGCACTTGAGTCGAGAATGTCACAACAGAACAGCCGCCTTCAACAGCCAAACGTGCTCCGCACACCACCAGCCTTGCCCATCACAGGAGTTCAGGTTTTGTGTGTGGAAGTGTGAAACACACCATCAGCAAGCTACGCGCAAAGAGCGGGGGGTGAGGGGAGCCTGCAGGGGGGTCGGCGGCGTGATCTGCAACCGTGAAGTACACAACCTTCGTGATGAGCAGCGATGAGAAGAAGATCGAAGTCCTGAAGAAGGCGGTGCTGAAGCTGCAGAACCGCACCGGCACGCTTGAGGAGGAAAATGAACAGCTCAAGCAGAAACTCGCCGCCGCAGAGAAGGCACACGAGGCCACACGCACCGGGGCCCGCGAGAACACCGACGAGCTGGAAATCCTAAAGTATAACAACGTGACTCTGGGGAGACGCGTCACCGCCCTACAGGATGAACTCCAGAAGGCAAAACAAGACAAGGGCTGGGCACCACTCACCGGGCTGAAGGACATGGTATCCGGGAAGAAAACAGACGACGACCGCGAGGTGATAGTCGAAGAACTGCAGCACAAGATCAAAGAGAGCGAGCAACTCCACGCACGCATCTTCGACATGCAGCGCGAGCTGGACGACGCACGCCACCAGCGCGACCTGCTGGAGGGGAGGTACGGCACGGAGACCATGGGTGCTGTGGCACGCATCTCGGAGCTGGAGGAGGAGCTCCGCCTGGTGCAGGCAGAGGAGAAGCGGCTCAACCAAATCATCGCTGAGCGCAACGAGTCGCACACCGAGCTGCAGGCGCAGCACCGCGCCCTGCTGGACCGTGTCCGCGAGATGCAGACACGTCTCACCGCATCGATGGACATCGGGCGGAACGTGCTGACCGACACCCTGCGGGTGCCCGACCTTGCGGAGCTGGACCTCTCCTTCCACGACAGGCAGCGCACCGCCGCCCTCTCGGAGAGCCTCGGGCAGCTGTCTGCCACCGTCGGCAACATGGTGCGCGATGTGGAGGCGCTTTTCGCCAATGCGACGGAGCGGATCCACATCCTGCTGAGCAAGGCGACAGCCACCGAGGGGCCCGTGCAGATCGCGGCGCTGCGTATGCTGAAGGATTCGCTGAGGAAGGCCAACGCGGGGCATGCAGATGTGTCGAAGAAGCTGCTGTCGCGCATCGAGGCGATCACCGTCTCCAAGGCGCAGCAGACGCTCATCCTGCAGAGGGTTGCGGAGGGCGATGTGCCGCCTGCGCTCGATGCAGCCACCACCGTCACCGCGACAGCGGAGGGGGTGGAGTGGACACGCTTCCTCGCGGACAACGTGAGGCACGTGCTTGTGGCTCTGTTCGCCCACTCCCCTGTTGCCGGGGAGGAGGACGACCAGGCGGAGGAGATCACCCGCCTGCAGTCGGCAGTGGGTGCACCCCTCGAGTCCTTCGGGACAGGCATGTCTGTGACGCCTGCTGCCCTGCGCCAGCTGAAGGGGAGCCTGAAGGAGCTGACGGAGGCGGTGACAAGCCTGTTTGCCCGCGAGGTGAAGGTTGCCTGGGAGCTGACCGGGTTTGACGGGGTGAACAAGCGGATTGCGGCCGTGCTGAAGGCGCTGCACACGCACATCCTGACTGCGGTGGAGCTGCGGGGCAGCATCTTGAAGGAGACAGAACAGGATGCGGACCTGAGGCAGGTCCGCATCCTGCCGCCGAAGGACCTGCTGTCGGAGGAGGAGCGGGCGGTGCTGCCGGAGACGTATCTCGAGCACCCTGCGCCGTATCACGATGCTGGGATGGCGCGTGTGCGGATGCACCGCAGGACGGCTGCCTTCATGCAGCGCATCTCGCAGATACCGCTGGAGGTGGACCTCGTGCCGCGAGACGAGGTGGAGGAGGCGCTGCAGCAGGAGGGGTCTGACAGCAACAACGACATCGGGGATGACACGGCGGCGCAGCACTGTTCGCTGCTGGAGGTGGTGCCGACACCGCCCTCGCCTGCCCTCGTGCACCCTGCGTCGCCCCCCGGGCTGTCGGCGTCATGTCAGTCGTCGCATCAGCGCGAGCTGGATGCGTACAAGCATGCGCTCCTGACTGCGGACTCCAAGGCGGTGGAGTACCGTATCGAGTGGCAGCGCACCCTGTTCAACCTGGAGGCTCACGCAGAGACGTCCCAGGTATGCAGCATCATGCAGTTGTCTGGTCGTGTGGTGGTGTGGTGTGTTGTGATATCGCCCGCAACCCCCCTGCACCCAACCCACCCACCCACAGGGGCTGGAGGACGAGAACCGCGATCTGAAGCGGCGCCTCCGGAACCGCGACATGGAGGTGAAGAACATGTCCCACGGGTACACAGACCAGATGAAGGTGTTCCAAGACAGGATCCTCGACCTCGAAAACCGGCTCGCCGCCGCTTCGAGCGGCAGGCGCTGAGACAAAAAAAACAAGGCAGGCACCGCACACGCCAGCAGCCCGCTCGTCTCACACACCTCAAGGCTGGGGGCCCGCCGACGCCATCACAAGCAGGCACAAGGCGCACCCCCGCGAAAGAGTGAGGATCCCCTCTGCCGCTAGCTTCTGTCTTCTCTGAACACCCCTCCGAACAGGCACCCCTTTCTGGCACCATTGTGCGCGCCAAGGCCCCCCGAGTGATCTCCGTGCACCATTCCCCCCCGTTGGCTCGCCGATCCCTCTCAAGCCTTTAGCCTCGCATGGCCCTGCCATGCCACAATGCTACACATACGAACGTAATGCATGCATCGCCCAGCCCCCCCCCCTCGCCTCTGACCTCCCTATCTGAGGGGCAGCCTTGCAGTGCACTGGCCGAGGTGGCCACAAGCGAGCCTGACCCTGACGCTGCAACAAAACAGGCTCGGAACACCGCCGGACGGGATGCTTTAGGAAGGTGGGACACTCCGAGCTTTGCGGTTGCCCCCCCCTCCACCCCTCCCACCACCCCACCTGTGCAGGGCCTTGCCCTCTCGCTGTCTCCCCGCCTCCCCCCTGCACCGCCAGCACCCCCGCGCCCCACACTCCGCACCCCACACCCGCTGTCCAGGAGGGGGGTTTTGGTGGGGGAGTCGTTGTCCCCTGGTTGCCTCCCTGGTGCGGGGGGGGGGGGGGGGGTGGAATAACGATGGGGAAGAAGGATGCCAAGGGTGCGAAGAAGGCGGCATCGCCTGCACCGGCACCGACGCCTGTCCCCACCGCCCCGAGCAGCGGCAGCACAGTTGTGACCGCCCTGATGCTGCTGCTGCTGCTGCTGGTCGCTGCCTCTGCTGCCGGGCTGCTGCTGCTGCAGACTGATGTGCTGGAGCAGGCCTTGGAGCGGCATCTGCCCGACGGCCTGCCTGTGGACCGGCAGCAGGTGGCAGAGCTGCACCGTGCTGCACGTGTTGCGGCAGGCTTGGAGGCTGCAGAGGTGCAGCCCAAAGAGGACCCTATGGTGAAGCGCTACCCACACCTGTGGGCGCTGAGGCGCAGCGACGGCGACCGGGCAGCAGACCTCTCAGCCATGGGGGTGCAGAAGCAGGGCACCCCGCAGCGCGCTGCCATGGAGGCCATCCAAGGGGTATGCCGTGGCATGTGGCTGCGTTTCGAGGGAGGGAAACCACAGGGAAACCACCCCACCCCCCCCACACCACACCGCCCCGACATGCACTGTTCACTGCGCTCTGGAGCGAGAGCTAATGCACTCATCGACAAGCACCACACACCGTCACATGCCGCCCTACCATACCACCCCTGCAACCACCTCACCTGCAACAGGACTACGCGCGGGGGGAGGCGGGGCTGGTCACCTTCAGCCGGAAGCGCGACGCAGAGGCTGCAGGGTTGCTGCAGAAGGTCTACTGCGACGCGCAGTGGGACGACGCCCTGCAGTGCGACGGTGTTGTTGACTGCTGCGACGGCAGCGACGAGGTGGACTGTGGGCATGACACCCCACCCCGGCGCTCTGCAGGGACATGCGCTGACACGGTGGCAACTAAGGTATGCACACCCCCACAGGGAGAGCGAGGGGTGGTGTTGTTGATGGCCTGAACTCTACGATACGGAAGAGGGGGGGAGGGGTGACCCGATTGGGGATCACACCCTCGGTGATTGTCATGCTCCAAGGGTACGCTAACCCCACACACCCGCCCTTTTCTCCACAGTTCGCCAGGCTGGAGGAGGGCGTGAAGGAGTACGCCGACAGCCTCCTGCAGAAGCAGGCCATGCTGTCGGAGTCGCAGATGACCTGGCAGGCCTTCCAGCACAGGCTCTCCCTGCACAAGGATGACTTTGCCGTGCGGTATGAGCGGTTCCGGGTGGCGGCGTCGGATCCGGATGCAGACAAAGACCTGCTGATGCCGGCATACCAGCAGCTTTCGATGGAGAGCGAGCAGATCGGGAACTATGCGAAGCTGACGAAGGAGGACTTTGCACCCGACGATGTGCTGCTGCCCCTGCTGGGGCGCTGCCTCAGCCTCGCAGACAGCGAGAAGTACACTAAAGGCGGCTCTGCCCAGCCGGTGGCGCAGGACTTCAACTACACGGTGTGTCTGTTCGACAAGGTGGTGCAGCAGCAGCTCCCGCAGGAGGCTGCTGTGCCGGATGCAGACGCCGACCCGGAGGAGCCTGCTGCCCAGGATGTCCCCGCCCCCGTGCTGCTGGGGGGCTTCTCGGGTTGGGCACGCCGTAGGATGCCTGCGACAGACAGCGTGCACCCGAGGACACGCCGTGTGCAGGTATGTCATGTGCGTGTGCCCTTCGGCTGTATCCACTCTCCGCTCTTCCCGCAGGTCTACAAAGGCGGTGCGCCGTGCTTCGAGGGGCCTGAGAGGGAGTGTTTGGTCGCGGTTGAGTGTGGGCTCAGGACGCGGCTGAAGTCAGTGTTTGAGAATGGGAAGTGTGCGTATGAGGTGGTGGTGAGCACGCCGCTTGCCTGCAGCTTCAGGGAGCTGTATGCGAGGCAGGAGGAGGCGCAGGCGTACCTTGGCAACGAGGCGCTGGGCGCCCTCCTGGCAGGCGGTGTGCCGCCGTGAGGTGAGGCTCCAGTAGATGCATGACACGAGGGCACAAGGGCACCGTTGGTGCACCCCCCGAACACACCCCTGCCCGAGGACTGCCGGCCACAGCACCACTGTGCCACCCCACAGCACACCACACTGCATGCAGATTCACTACACACCAGGCACGATGTCGTACGAGTGGCTTGAGATGCAGCGCGAGGCCGAGCGCCATGCGGCTATCGAGCAGTACCTGCGGAAGAACCTCGTGCAGGATGTGTACGGCTCCCCTGGGCAGATTGGCAGCCCCAGCCACGCTCTGCGTGCGGCACACCCCCTGCCCCTGGACCCGGCGAGGGCGGCCTTCGGGGTGGCACCGATGCCTGTGATTGCGCCGATGACGGTGGGTGACAAGGTGCGCATGACCTTCAGCGACCTGGACTACAACAAGAACGGCGTGATCGACGTGTCTGAGTTTGAGCGTGGGTTCAGCGAGGTCAAGCTGACCCTGTCCGACCCCTCTGTGTCTGACCTGTTCCAGAAGGCGAAGGGCGGCAAGGTATGGTGCCGTGTTCTGGTGGGGCGACATGTCAATGGTTTCGCCAGTGTTGATCACCGGATTAATTTCAAGCCGCGGGGCCACAAATATGGAACATTCTTCTCTCGATGTGTGGAAACGCCCTAAAATCACAACGAATTACAGAACCTGTGTCTGAATACGTTGATGTGGCCACACGTGCCACCCACCACCACAACCCCACGCAGGCCGGTGACCTGACCGAGTCCGAGTGGTACCGTTTTGCAACGCAGTACCCGATGCTTCTCGACGCATTGTTCCACCGCTTCCGTGCCCTGCACAATGCCGACCGCGAGGCGGAGGCGGCGCGCGATGCGCAGGAGCGCTTGAGGAGCCGAGCGGACGCTCTGCAGAAGGAGGCGGAAACTGCACAGGCCTCCCTCACAGACGCGGAGGGCAAGCTGCGTGAGGAGGAGGAGGCGTCGACGAAGGCGGAAACAACGGCGCGAGAGAGCGAAGAGGCGCATAAGGATGCGGTGGACGCTGTGGGCTCTGCCTTCAAGGACCGCCAGGAGACGGAGAAGCGCGTGGCACGCGAGTGGGAGGAGACGCGTGCCGTGCGCATCCGCGCTGCCGAGACTGCACGCGACATTGACGTTGCACAGCGCCGTGTCGAGGCGGCTGCACAGCGCGAGGCATGGGCCCTGCAGGCACTGGAGGCGGCACGGAAGGAGAAGGAGCAGGCCGAGTCAGACCTGGCCGAGGCACAGGCCCGCAAGGTCGAGGTGGCACCCAGCGACGACCCGGAGGTTGTGCTGAGCGATGCCGACCGCAAGGTGGCCGACGCACAGCGCAAGGAGTACGAGCTGGGTGTGTCTGCAGCAGAGGACATTGCACGCGCAGACCGTGCCAAGTGGGCACGGGATGAGCAGGAGCGCATCCGCGCTGGGGCGGAGGCACGCCTCCAGCGCGCACGCGACGCCCTCGAGGAGGCCAGCAAGGCCTGCAACGACAACGACCAGCGCCTCAGCGACGCAGAGAACGTGAAGGCAAACGGCGTCGTTGTCGACGACAAGGAGAACGACCTCGTCGTGCAGGAGGTCCGCCTGAAGCACCAGCGCGAGGTGCTGGAGGAGCGGGAAGGAGTGGTATGCCATTCAGAAAACTTGCCCCCCTGCCTTCGCCCCTCCGTACGTCAGCTTTGCACTACCTACGGTGACTAACGCAACGGAAAAGCGGTGGCTGTGCCGCCTCCCATCTCCCACGACGCGCGTTTTTTGATCCTGACGCGAGTGCCTTGTGCTATCTCTTATGTCGGGCCGAAGACGCCCACCCCACCACACCCCACCCCCACCCCCACCCCCACCCCACCCACCACAGCTGCAGCGCGAGTGCAACGCATACACCCAGCGCGTGTCCCCCCAGCGCGAGCGCGTGGCACGCGATTCCGCCTCGCCCTACCGCGGCTCCCCTTACACCACCCCTCCGAAGGCGTACTGAGGTGTGCCTTAAGGTTTGAAAAATGCTGGAAACAAAAAAAATGCACCCCACCCCCCCTCCTCTCTGAAGGCACCATTCGCTTGGTGCCTTGTGTGGGTGCAGCACCTGCCCCTGCATACGGGGGATGGGGTTAGGGGTGGGGAGGGTGGGTGGGTTGAGTTCATTCAGTTCCCTCCCCGACGGGCGTGCGTTCTCACCCTGTCCCGGAGGGAAGGGGGTGTTGTGTGGGGGGAGGGGGGATGGGGGGGGGGGGGGTTCATTGATATTCGTATGCAGCCCCACCGCCCCCCCCCCCCCACTGTATCCTGCCCTCCCCCCCCCCCTTCTTCAAAATCGCCTTGTTATGCACCACAAACCCCCCCTCATTCTCTCTCTTCCGTGTAGTCGCCGTATCGGCACATTGTTTACCCCCTTATGTTCCTCCCCCCCTTACCCCCCCACCACACAAACCTCTCCCCCAGTCCCCTGCGCCTGTATGACCCGGGCTATCCCCCTTGTCTCATCCCGTTGTTGTATTCACCCTATGACCCTTGTTGTTGCCGGGCAGGGGGGGGTGGGTGTGGTGCCCACCCCCACCTCACCAGTCAAGCCTGCCCCCGTCATCCCACCCCCCACCCCCTTTGCCCCCCCACCACACCGCTCCCCCCGCCTTTCCCCCCACCTCCCGCCTCGACAAGATTTTGTGGGGCGCGAAGGTGGGGGAGTCAAGGTGTGGTGTGGTTGGGGCAGTGGTCTCTATTCAGTTCTCCTCTCTTCTTCTCCCCACCCCCCCACCCGCTGTGCCCCCCTCCTTGAGAGCGGGGTGGTTGATTTTTTTATTGGCCCCGTGGGGCCAATAAGCCGTGTGTGTTGTGCACTGAGCTCTGTTCCAAAAAGAGGATTGCATGTATATGCGGTGGAGGGGAAGGGGGAGGAGGAGGAGGTGTGCCGCACAAACCCCCCCCCCCCCCCCCGCACCAATCCCATGAACTGGGAGAGGTGGGGAAGGGGGGGGGGGGGAATGTAATTAAAAATGGAATGTTGCACCACGCACAAGCCCAACCACCCCCACCCAAGTAAGACCATCAGCCCCCCCTCCCCCCCCCCCCCATATTGTACGCCTACCTCACAGGCATGTCGCTAAGCGTCGACCCAGCGTCGACCCAGTGGACTGGGTTGACGCTTGGTCGAGGCTTGGAGCGTCGACCTAGTGGAACTGGGTTGCCATTCAAGCCTGGACCAAGCGTCAACCCATTTATTACACTGGGTCGACGCTAACCTAGCGTTGGCCCGGTTACACTGGGTCGACGCTCACCAAGCGTCGACCAAGCGTCAACCCACTTTCACTGGGTCGACGTCGAAGAGAGTATGGTTTTGCAGGAACAGATGCTCACTACCGTGGCCTCCGGCGGCTGGGGGGCTCCGCCCCCCAGACCCCCCTGTGGCGTATGTCTCGTACTCAAGTCATTCGATTCCCATCAGGTCAGGGAATCCACCCACTCCAGTAGCCTCAGGAGGACGCAGCCAACTCACACAGAATCTGTACGCCCACAATGAACAGATGCTCACTACCGTGGCCTCCGGCGGATGGGGGGCTCTGCCCCCCAGACCCCCCATCTCGCGTGCCCGTCTAGTAACCAAGTCCTTGCGCTTTGACGGCCGTGACATATCAGGGGGCAGCGTCGAAATCATGGTCCCGAAAGCCATTTTTTGGTTTCCTCCGGCACCCGACGGCGCGAGCGGGAGAGGAACCACGGAAGGAACCCAGCGCCTCACACCGTGCCCACCTAGTGGTCCACCGATGGGAAAATTCAAAATTTGGCAACACGAGCGCGCGCGAAGCGCGCGCGAGAAAAATTGACCCCTAGTGTTTTCCCCCCTGATCCCCCCCCAAAACAGGAGCGTCAACCCACCAAATCTCCAAAATCGAAAAGTTAGCGACAGGCCTGCCTACCTCACACCCCATTCCCCAGCCCCCCCTTCCCCCCTTCGTGTCGGACCCAACAAAAACCTCTGGTGTGTTCGTCGCTGTTTTTTTTTTCTGTTGTGCGGGACCCTGTGTGTGTGTGGTGTGTGTGGTCCAAAAAAAACAGAGCATCTTTCAAAATCGGTTTCACAAACAACAGCAACAACAAAAAAGAAGCAATCCTCGCGGTGTTGTCTGGAGCGTTTTTTTTTCTTCTGCCCCCACTCCACTCTCGCAGCACCAACGGATTCTGGCGGCAGTGGTGATGTCAGGCTGCAAATGGCCACCGTGCCTTCCATGGGAGCCCCTGCGACGTGTGGGGGGAAACGGGGTGTGTAGTGCCCTCTCGTCTGATTCTTCAGGGCAAGGCACACCCGAATTCTCGTGCCTTTCCGCTGCAAAACAAACACCCCCGCCGCCCCCTCGCTCTTTACTGTCAACTCTCCATTTAGCGGGTTCCCGAGTTCGGCCCTTCTTCACTCCAGGCTTGGCACTTGTGTGTTCTGCCTCCGTCATATGGGCACACACCCCTGCATTCACGAGTGGAGCAGGCGTGCGGGGTTTTGGCTCGTCCCCCCTCCCCCCTTTTTCTCTTTCTCTCTCTGTACCTTAGTGTTCTGCATTACGAAGGTGCGTTTATAGTACATTACATCACGCACGATATCAAGCATTTTCTGTGGTGTTGCTCTCAAATTCCTTGGGGATCGACAGATGCGGGGCTGGGGGAGGGGCATGGGGCAATTCTTCCAGTATGAGCCGCACAGCTTCCCTTTATTGCTGGGGCCGGATTTTGGATTGCCCAGCCGCCCCCGTGCACCCTCTCCTCCCTGCCGATCTGAAAGCCTTCGTCTTCTGAACACGGAAGAGGGCGTTGTGCCAATTCCAGGGCCCGCAGGAGGGTAGGAGGGCTGGGTTGGGGGGGGGGGGGTCCGCCAGACTGGCATGGGGGGGGGCTTCTTCGCGCTGTTGCTCTTGGTGTGGCGAGTTTGCCAAAAGGGGAGCAACAGCGGAGCAGGTGGGGTGGGGGGGGGGGTGTGATTTGGGTCAGAAAAGGTAAATAAAAAGTTGCAGGAGCATTACCCGAGGAGCCATCCCGATTGCAGAGGTGTTCTGTGCTGGAAAAAAACCCCCTGTGCAGCAACCCCACACCCCATGCCCGGTCACGCACACCTGCGGTGTAAGTATTTTGTGTGGAGACGCGCAGTGCGTGTCGGTGTGAGGTTCACCCACACGCACGCACCTCTTTCACAGATTCTGAGTTTGCAACGATGCGTGCTGTGCTGGCGTGTGTGCTGCTGTGGTGTGCAGGAGGTGCCGATGCAGGCCTGGTGTGGAGTGACGAGTTCAACGGGGGGTCGCTCGACGAGGGGAAGTGGAACTACGACCTCGGGATGGGGTCGAACGGCTGGGGCAACAACGAGCTGCAGTCGTACACAAAGGAGGCTGTGCGGGTTGGCGGCGGTGTGTGCTCGCTGGAGCTGACACGCACCCACGGGGGGCCCGGTGGTTACGAGAGTGGGAAGATCCACACGCGGGGCAAAGGGGACTTCAGGTACGGGCGCTTCGAGGCACGCATCAAGCTGCCGACTGGGCGGGGCACCTGGCCTGCCTTCTGGATGCTGCCGACAGGCAATGTGTACGGGGGGTGGCCGCGCAGCGGGGAGATCGACATCCTGGAGCACGTGGGGTACAACCTGGGGCAGGTGCACGGGACGGTCCACACGCAGGCGGGGAGCGGGGCGGCGGGGACCGGGGGTCACACCAGCACCGACGTGACGCAGTTCCACGTGTACGGCGTGGTGTGGACACCCACACAGATCGACTGGTACCTCGACGGGGCACACTTCTTCACGTACAGGAAGACGGGCGGGTCCGACACGTGGCCCTTCAACCAGGACTTCTACCTCATCCTCAACCTGGCGTACGGCGGCGACTGGGGCGGTGCCAAGGGTGTCGACGACTCGATCTTCTCCAGGCGCGTGGCTGTCGAGGTGGACTACGTGCGCGTGTACGACGATGTGGGCGGGCCTGTGCCGGTCCCCGTTCCTGGACCCGTGCCCACCCCGCCTGCAGGTGGGTGCGGCACAGGTGCGGCGGCGTGTGATGGCGGTGGGTGCTTCACGTGCAGGCAGCGCATGGACTACCTGAAGGGGCAGGGGCAGTCGGAGCAGGCGGCCGGCCTCCAGGTCGCGCGCGAGTTCCCCAACGAGTGTGCCGGGTGTGGCGCCACGTGCAACCTGGACGCCAAGCCATGCGGTTCGGAGGGGTGCTACACGTGCCGTCAGCGTCTCGACTACCTGCAGAACACGAATGGCATGACCCCACAGGCGGCAGGTGCACAGCTGGTGAAGGAGTACCCACAGGAGTGTGCAGGGTGTGAGGCTGGTCTCGCTGCTGCTGGCCCTGCCCCTGTCCCTGTGACACCGTCCCCGCCAACATGCAACCTGGACGCCAAGCCCTGCGGTTCAGAGGGTTGTTACACGTGCCGTCAGCGCCTCGACTACCTGCAGAACACCAATGGCATGACCCCACAGGCGGCAGGTGCACAGCTGGTGAAGGAGTTCCCACAGGAATGTGCAGGTTGTGAAGCTGGTCTCGCTGCTGCTGCCCCCGCCCCTGTCCCTGTGACACCGTCCCCGCCCACATGCAACCTGGACGCCAAGCCCTGCGGTTCAGAGGGGTGCTACACGTGCCGTCAGCGTCTCGACTACCTGCAGAACACGAATGGCATGACCCCACAGGCGGCAGGTGCACAGCTGGTGAAGGAGTACCCACAGGAGTGTGCAGGGTGTGAGGCTGGTCTCGCTGCTGCTGGCCCTGCCCCTGTCCCTGTGACACCGTCCCCGCCAACATGCAACCTGGACGCCAAGCCCTGCGGTTCAGAGGGTTGTTACACGTGCCGTCAGCGCCTCGACTACCTGCAGAACACCAATGGCATGACCCCACAGGCGGCAGGTGCACAGCTGGTGAAGGAGTTCCCACAGGAATGTGCAGGTTGTGAAGCTGGTCTCGCTGCTGCTGCCCCCGCCCCTGTCCCTGTGACACCGTCCCCGCCCACATGCAACCTGGACGCCAAGCCCTGCGGTTCAGAGGGGTGCTACACGTGCCGTCAGCGTCTCGACTACCTGCAGAACACGAATGGCATGACCCCACAGGCGGCAGGTGCACAGCTGGTGAAGGAGTACCCACAGGAGTGTGCAGGGTGTGAGGCTGGTCTCGCTGCTGCTGGCCCTGCCCCTGTCCCTGTGACACCGTCCCCGCCAACATGCAACCTGGACGCCAAGCCCTGCGGTTCAGAGGGTTGTTACACGTGCCGTCAGCGCCTCGACTACCTGCAGAACACCAATGGCATGACCCCACAGGCGGCAGGTGCACAGCTGGTGAAGGAGTTCCCACAGGAATGTGCAGGTTGTGAAGCTGGTCTCGCTGCTGCTGCCCCCGCCCCTGTCCCTGTGACACCGTCCCCGCCCACATGCAACCTGGACGCCAAGCCCTGCGGTTCAGAGGGGTGCTACACGTGCCGCCAGCGTCTCGACTACCTGCAGAACACCAATGGCCTGAGCTCACAGGCAGCGGGCACACAGCTTGTGAAGGAGTACCCACAGGAGTGTGCAGGTTGTGAGGACGGGCTGGGTGTGCCACCGCCGGCACCGCCGACTTCAGGGCAGCGCCACGTGCGGATTATGACGTACAACCTGTTCGGGTGGAACGCACTCCGCGACGCAGGGAAGACGCAGCAGATGCTGGACCAGGTCAAGAAGGTGGGGCCGGACGTGCTTGGGACGCAGGAGACGGAAGGGAAGACGAGCATGATCGCGTCGTGGGTGGGGATGCAGGCTGTTGGGCCGGAGCGGCACGGGGTGCAGATCTTCGTCAACCCTGCACGCTTCTCTGTGATGGCGGCAGGCACGTTCAACCTGCAGGAGCAGGACCAGTGGGGGCAGCGCATCGGGATGTGGGCACGCCTGTGGGACCGCACCGCCAACCGGGAGTACGTGCACGTCAACACACACTTGTGTGTGTGCAGCAGCACCCAGCTGCTGGGGTCTGCGACGACGCTGGCCACACAGCTGTCGCGCATCGCAGGGACGAAGCCTGCTGTGCTGACGGGGGACCTCAACGTGTTCGACAGGTTTGCCAACTCGCAGGCGGTGCGGTACCTCACGGGGCAGACGGTGTCGGGAAGGCGGTCGCCCGCCCCGCTGCGCGACGCAGTGCCGCAGGGCGGCAGCACCTTCCAGTCCGGTGGCCGCATCGACTACGTCCTGTACAAGGGTATGGTGCGGCAGAACTCGTGGGTCGAGCCGCGCACCGGCAGCGACCACCACCCTGTTGTGGCAGACCTGTCGCTGTAGGTTGTCGCGGAGGGTGGTGCAGCAGTCTCCAGCAGCCCAGCAGGCCTGGTTGCTGCTGTGTTCGGGAGAGCCCGTGCCACCGCACCATGTTTGTTCATTGGTTCATCGGTGTTGAGAGTTCCTTCACACTTTCCACGACAGCGTCTTCTTTTCTCGCCGTATTTGGGTGTCTCTTTGTTACATCGTTCTTTGGCTGATATCCACCTGATTTTGCCCGAAACCAATCTCCGAAAATCTCCAGTTTACCACCACCAAACTCCACCCAACTCCACCAAACTCCGCCAAACTCCACCAAACTCCGCCAAACTCGGGCCAAAATCAGCTACAAAATGGAGGTCACTACCATACTCCCAGCCCCAGGAAGGGTAAGATGAGCCTGTGGGGTTGGTCAGGGACTGGTTTTCGTCTTGGGAAGGGTCCCGTTGGGAAGAATATCCGATTTGCTTGACCGCACGACGCCGTTGGGTGAAGGAGAAGTCGTACGGTACACTTCCTGTTCCTGGACAGACCGGGGTTCGATCCGTACTACAGGCCAACTGCCCCCCTAAAACAGGGAGGAAGATATCACTTGCACACCCGGACATTACTTGCACTGCGTGCAAGTCAGGGACCTGGAGTGCAAGTACAGAGTGGACTCCAACTCCCCTAGCCCGCTAGCGGGAGTCTGGGTCCGGGAGTCTGAGACGCGAATGCGTGTCCTAGTCACACAGGCAATGCGAATCGCATTCTCGCATGCGAGAATGGGTAGACAGGTAGGTCAATGAAACCGTCTCCTCTTCACGATATTCGACTCGCACCCAGCATCACACATTCAATTCTCCAAGTAGTCTGCCTGAAGGCAGCTGGAGGCAGTTTGGGTGGTGTAGCCGTCACGCGACGTGTTCAAGTCTGTTCACATTTTGACACGGAGGTGGTTCTCACAGGGTATTTTGAGGGTTTCTCCCCTCGACGATGAGGGGGCCAGGGGTGCAATTTTTACTGTTTTCCACGAGGATGTTGTCGGGAGGAGTTCAAGGCCTACCTGGTCCTGAGTGCGGCACACCTTGTTGCCGACACCCCCTTGGCCTTCTGGAAGAAAGCCAAGGCAGCCCTCCTCCCCGCCTTTGGCCGTACGTGGTGGGGTGTCTGCAGACCTGGCTGAGTATGACGAACGTGGACTGCATCTTCAGCATCGCCACCGCGGAGAAGAAAGACGAGCACGCGTATCGCCAGATGAGTACACCGTCAAGTTGTGCCTGAGGCAGGCAGGTGGTGTGCTGGGGTTTACGGGTGGTGGGTACCCCCGAGAATGCGACTCGCATTGCCTGTGTGCCGTGTGTGGGAGTCGCGAGATGGCCGCCCGTAGTCCGGCTCAAATTTCAGCGGCCGGACAGGATTTCCAGCCATTTTGGGTGAGGCCATCCCTTCCCAAAGTCGCATGAAGCTGAATGGCTGAAGTACCTCGCTGTGCCCAGTTCCCCTGCTGCAGCCAGGTAGCGGGCTGCCTCCTTGTCGCGGTGCAGCAACAGTTCGTTGGTGGCGGTGGGGGGGTGCCGGCTGTGGATAAGGCCTTCGCGTCTCTCCGATCCTGCATGGGCTCAGGTGTCTCCAGATGATCATCACCCCTTGCCTTGCTGTAGGTCGGTGGGATGGCGCCCGAGCTCCGCGTTGTAGCTGGCGCAGCGGAGTCGTGCAGGTCAGGCAGGCTCCTTGAGGCCTCCGAGGTGATGTGCGCCCCACCCCGTGGTTCCTTGTAGAGTCGCAGACAGGTCCGTGCGCACGGTGGGAGCGTTCGTATCGCCCGTTCCGTGCCAGGTCCTGGAGAATACCTTTGGTTGAGTATTGACGCTCTCGGGTTCAAACCCCATTCAAGGTCCTTCGCTACGTCATCACTGGTCGTCAGTCAGAGGGGAAGAACGGCGTCCCTCACTTTTTTCACTGCACAGGAGCGAAGGCCAAGTCCAACATAAGTAGTAGCCTTGAAGAGAAGGCTCCTGATATCTCCAAGCATTGCGCCGAAGACCACACTGCCCACCAGGTTCTTCCCCGTCAGTCGAACAGTCTTGTTCATGTTCTGGGCAGGGTGCTCTGCCTCGGTCACCCCGAAGCCTGCTTCAACTAGGCTAGCCCAACATCTTCCCTCAGTGTTCTCACACCCGTGTGCCACACCCGATCACAACAAATCACAACGCCAAATGTTGTGATTTGTTGCGATTTTTTGCGATTTGTTGTGGCCAGTTGTGATTTGTTGTGACTAGGTGTGACGAGGTGTCGTCCTGGGCAAGACGTTAAACTACCTGGGAGGGCTTCCCCAAACCATGACGGGTGCTTGCACCAGGAGTTTGAAACAGCCACTCATGCCTTGCGATGCTCAAGTGCCTGCTGGACCCCTATGTCCTTCAGGCCCCAAAGCAGGCAACGATATGGGAGCAACCTAACAGGGGAGGTGAAGAGGGCACGAGTCTTAGCCTGATGACACACTGCAACCTCAAGGTGACTGGCGACACCTCTCCCACAGTCTGCGGCGACTCTGCCGTGGCGACAAGGCTTCCTGTCATGGGAGATCGCTGCGTGGATCAACGTGGCACCACCCGTGTGCTCGGCAGGTTGTTTCGGCACCTGTTTTCTCCGTGTCATGCTTTTCGTGAGCGTGTCAGGGATGTTGGCACACGCTGGGGAGGGTTCACATGATGACATAACATATATCAGAAGCACACACCCACGTGGCGCTGTCCTTGGCAGGACTTTGAAAGTGCCGCCTTGATATCCTTGTTGGATAGAACCCTCATATCACACCCTCAATCAGCTGACGACGAGGTGTGATTTGTTGTGACCAGTTGTGACGACTTGTGACCCTTTTGTGATGAGGTGTGATGAGGTGTGATCTGTTGTGATCTGTTGTGATCGCGATCCAAAATTTCAAATTTTTGAAATTTTGGATCGCGATCACAACAGATCACACCTCATCACACCTCATCACAACTCATCACAAAAGGGTCACAAGTCGTCACAACTGGTCACAACAAATCACAACTGGCCACAACAAATCGCAAAAAATCACAAAAAATCACAACATTTGCCTTGTGATTTGTTGTGACCAGAAACAACAGCAGCAGCAGCAGAGGCAGAAGCAGCAACATCAGCAGAAGCCGCAGAAGCAGCAGCAGAAACCGCAGCCGCAACAACAGCAGCAGCAGCAGCAGCAGAAGCAGCAACATCAGCAGAAGCCGCAGCAGAAGCCGCAGCAGCAGCAGCCCGCGCCGAAGACGCAGTCGGCGAAGGGGAAGGCGCCGAAGCAGCCCAAGGCGGGCGCTTGGACGGAGGTCGTCCAGAAGCCGCGCCAGCCCCCGCAGGTGCTGGAACAGGACTGGGGTATGCCGGTCCTGACGGGTGACACGGGGTTCGGCTCCGTGAAGATGGGGCTCAAGGTGACCCTGTCGGCGCGGGAGGCGGAGCTCGCCTGTGGCGAGATGCGGGACGCGGCGGAGGAGGTGGAGGGTGCCGTCGGGTACGCCGTCCTCTCCACGAGCCCCTTTACGGGAGGCGAGGAGCGGCTGGTGCGGCTCGTGGGAGGAGGGATCCGCCCCTTCTACGTGTGCAAGATTGGCGCGGTCGGACACACCCAACCGGGGAAGGTGGCGCACGCTGCGCGTCAGGAGCAAGCGCCCGCCCCAGCCACGCAGGTGCTCACCTTCACGGTGGTGAAGCGGCACACATCCGACGGCGTGTGGGACTGCTTGGTAGAGCACCCCCTCCTGGGGATGCAAAAGGTGTGCAGGCGCGCTGTGCGGACGGCGTGCGCGGAGCTGGGGGTGGACTCCCACCACATGTGGATGCTGCGCTCCCAGCAGGGGCGCCGCGACATCCAGGTGCGTGTGCCCACCTCGGCGGTTGAGCGCCTGCTGAGGAGCTCCGGCAAGGACGGGTGCTTCTGGAGGGCGTTGACCTTCCGTGAAGGGGGGGAGTCTCACCTCGTGGTGAAGCTGCGCTCGGAGGTGACGCGCCAGGAGGCGATGCAGGCGGTGCAGCGGGCTGGAGAGCTGGCCCTTGGCCTTGCTGTGGGAACGCGCGCGCTGTTTGTCCGTGCGGCGCGGAAAGACGCTGTGGAGGAGCTGCGCGCGAAGCTCGGAGATGCTGCTGAGGAGAAGCAGGTCGCCGTGCCGCGCTACGTGGTGCAGGGTGCGAAGCCACGGGAGCATGCGGCTGAGGTGGAGGCGGAGCTGCAGCGCGCTGGGTGGCCGGCAGTCGTCAAGTCGTCCTTCGTGGCGAAGGGTGGCTTGACCTGCATCGTGGCGGCGGACCAGCCGCCCACCTTCAACGCCCTATCGAGAGAGGGGCAGAACACGCTGTGGGTGCGGCTGGCAGAGCGGGGGGACACACGCCGTAACCCCGCCAAGTGTTTCGTTCCGGAGAAGGGTGCGCGGCGAGACGGCAGGATCCGCCTCCCCCCGCGCCCAGACCTCTCCGATGAGGACTTCCCCCCGCTGGGTGGTGCGGTGCCCTCTACGACAACCTCTGCAGCAAAGACTGATGATGGCCCGACGACTGACCCCGTAGCAGCCGCCGCAACCGGCGCGGACGAGACAGTTGATCTCGAA
Organism: Rhynchopus euleeides; assembly: GCA_963210315.1. Classification (NCBI taxonomy): domain Eukaryota; phylum Euglenozoa; class Diplonemea; order Diplonemida; family Diplonemidae; genus Rhynchopus; species Rhynchopus euleeides. The sequence goes on from OY723280.1 coordinate 1,619,001, forward strand.
GGCATGGATGACGAGGAGGAGGACGTCGACTCCGACATGAGGCGACAGGGGAAGCGCAAGCGGAAGGACGACGAGGGGCCTGGCATGATGTCCCAGGCTGCCTCAGCGATGGGCAAGGTGCTGGCGAGCCTCTCTCCGCTGCGGTCGCGCTCGACGCCCTCGACCGGAGGCGACGGGATGGAGCACGCGCACACCTTCCTGCGACAGGCAGTGGCGCACCCCACCTCCTTCACGTGTGGCCTCTGCAAGAAGCAGCTTGAGGCTGGTAGAAAGCGCCGCACCTGCCTGGAGCCGAACTGCACACTGCACGCCTGTGCCGCGTGCACAAAGAACTCCCTGGTGGACCAGTGACTCCGCACGCCACGCTCAGTGGCAGACGCCGCGCGTATGTCTCTGCTTCTGAGTGGGGATATTGAGACGAACCCAGGTCCCACGAACAACCTGGTCATCGCCTCGCTGAATGTGACCTCCCTGGCAGCCCACTGGGATGACGTCCTCGAAGTTCCTGCACATGTCCTCGGCATCCAGGAGACGTGCTGTTCAAGAGCGGAGCAGGAGGCCAACGACTGGCAGCTGAAGGGGCACGACGGCAAACCTCCGGAGTGGGCTGCCCTGTGGGGCAAGCCGCGCCCCCCACGCAGATCGAAGCATGCGCCAACCGGCAACGTCATGAAGGGCTCCAGGGGAGGCGGTGTGGCTACCCTCGTGCGCCAGCCCTGCGTATCGCGAACAGTACAGGATACGTGTTTGACCGCTGGGTTTGAGGACGGTCGGGTGATGCACAGCCTGGTCGCTCTCGGCTCGGGATCGACCTTCCTGCACGTGTTTGTGGTCTACGCCCACACGGGTCCTGATAAGAAGGCTGCCGCGGCGCGCGAAGCCCTACTGCACGCTGTCCTGTTTGAGGCGCAGGTGCAGATCGGCGATGCCCCAGCGGTGGTGCTGGGTGACCTAAACACGGACGTTGACCGCTCACCCACCCTACGCAGGGCGCTGGAAAACTCTTGGGTTGATGCGGCGGTCCTGCAGGCGGCGGAAGACGGTGAGGACCCCAAGCCGACGTACACCACCTCGCGATCGTCCTCCCGCATCGACTACGTCCTGCTGAACCATGTCGCGGCGCAGAGCTTCGTCAGCTGCTCCACGTCCCTGGCAGGAGTGCCGAACCACTGGCTGGTTAGTGTGACCCTCAATGCCATGGCCTTCACGCAGGAGACCCTACGCTACAAGGTCCCCCGGGAGATACCTGCCCCCCTGCCACCCCCGAAGCCGGCAGCGGGTACACCGACACCACCTGAACCGCCTGACCTCCCCGACCTCACGCCGTTCTACACGATGTCAGAGGCAGGTGATGTTGAGGGCGCGTGGCTACATCTGTCGAGCGCGTGTGAAAAGCATCTGCTGACACGGAGTGAGATCGTGGAGTCTGACGCCAAGCCGTACATGGGAAGGGGTCTTGCGCGCGAGCCGAAGAAGGTGCGTGTGGCTGCGCCGACATGTATCTCAGCAGGCACCGTGGCGACCGGCAAGGAGCTCCGCTACAGTGGGGTGATAAGCCGCCTTGAGCACTACGTCCGATCGCGCTCCAGCACACGCGGGGGACAGGGGTCGGTGTCTCAAGAGCTGGTGCGGTGCTGGCGCAATTGCCACAAGGTGCTGAAGGAGCTCCCCTCGGACGCAGGTGTCACACCTACCATGCTGAACTCCTTGCCTGACGTTGCGACGGTGAAGAAGCTACTGCACCGGGTACGTGCGTCCCTCCAGCGACTGAATCGGGAAGCGGCAGCGGCCCGGCGAAAGCGATGGAGGTCCACAGTTGCGAAGATGTTCACATCTGACCGCCGGAGCCTCGTCACGGTCCTGAAGGGGAGCCCCAAAGAATCTGCAGATACGGTGAAACGTGCAGATGGCTCGCTGACGGCTGAGATGGTCGAGATGGACACAATCCTGCAGCGTGCGTGGGGGCCTATCCTGCGGATGTACTCCCCAGACAAGCCTGAGCCTGAGCTGGAGCCGTTCATCCAGGAGTTCGGTGACTTGGTGGAGTGCCACCCGATGTGTGTTGCCGACATCACCGGGGACGACCTGCTGGAGCTGCTGAAGCGCCGCAAGAAGAAGTCTGCGGCGTGCGGGGTGGACGGCTGGCGTATGGATGAGCTGCAACGGCTGCCGCTGCCTCTGTTGGAAGGGTTTGCCACCTTTTTCAACCTGGTCGAGCGGACAGGGAAATGGCCTCCAGGCCTGATGACGGCCCTGGTCTCCCTCATCCCGAAGAGTGAAGACCTATCTCCGACGAACCTCAGGCCGATCACCGTCACCAGCTCGGTGTACCGCCTGTGGGCCTGCCGCCGCCTGCTCGACATCATGGAATGGCAGGAGTCTTGGGCGCTGGATACGCAGCACGGCTTCCGGCCGAAACACCGCTGTGATGACGTGCTGATGGAGCTGACCACGCTTATCGAGGAAACGCTTCTGGATGACACGCAGCAGCTATACCTGCTCGCGCTAGATTTCCAGAAGTGCTTCGACAGGGTCCTGCAGAAGCTCGTCCTAGGGCTGGCGGAAGCCATGGGCATGGACCAGCGTATCCTGCGTCCCCTCCGCACAATGTACAGAGGGCTGAAGAGGCGCTTCAAGATGCCGCTGGGCGTCGGCAAGAGCTTCGAGGTGACCAACGGTATCCTACAGGGGTGCCCGATATCGGTCATCCTCATCAATGCGTTGCTGTCCGTTCTGTTCCGTGCGATCGAGCAGCGTGTGCCCCAGGTCGAGACGCAGTCCTTTGCCGATGATGCGACGCTGATTTCGCAGGTGGATGAGGCGTCGGTGCAACAAGCTGTGGATGTCGTGGCTGGCTTCTGCGAGATGACCGGTATGGCGCTGAACGTCAAGAAGACGATCGCGATGGGTATACCTAAGGGCTCCTCTGCAGTCCGCAGAAAGCGCCCCTACATAGGCACCCTTGGGATAGGCGACGCCACGTTCCCTACGAAGAAGGCCGCCCCGATCCTTGGGGCAAAGACCTGCATCTCGGACAAGCTGAGGGAGAGGCGCAACAACGCCAAGCTCGGTTCGTGCGAACAGCTCCTGCACCGCCTACCGTCCTCTCCGCTGGGCACCAGACAGCGGGGTGAGATTGTTGCAAGCAACGTGGTGTCGCGCACGATCCACGGAGGATCCTACGCGCCGGTGTCTGACACGGCGATGAAACGGCACAGGAGTAAGCTGACGACCGGGATCATCGGTGTGAAGCACCCGTCGCGAAGTGTCGGTGCAACGCTCTCCATCATCAACAAGAGCCACCTCACCGACCCCGCGACTGCGAATGCCTACACCATCCTCCGCACCCTCTTCGACACGTGCTCGCGGAGGCCTGGGCTGGTGAGTCGCCTGAACTCCATCAAGGAGAAGTACGAGGACCACGACACGCTATCCCCGAAAGATGCCCTCGGCCCAGTCGGTATTGCGCTGCATACTGCCCTGCCCGCGGCGGGCCTTGACTGGGGCGACAACATTCTTGATTGCGCGCTGGGAGAGATGAACTTGGTGCAGGAGGACCGCTCATCCCGCAACCACGCCCTGCGAGAGCAACTGCGCCGGCACGCCTGGCGGAAGCGCGCCGAATTTCGCCCCTCCTTCGCTGGGATCGAGAATGGTGTTGACTACCTCAGGACGAATGAGCTGCGCCTCACCACCAAAAACCCCATGATGGCCCATGCTCTGACGGTGATTCTCATCGGAGGCATCTTCTTCGCGACGCGCTGGGGCCGCAACAACGCCTACGTCTCTGGTGGTGAAAGGGATGATGCCTCAGACGCGCTCTCCTCCCCTCCAGACCCGTCCGATGAGGGCGCGGCGACGCAGGAAGAAGAGTGCGAGGAGGATGAAGAAGCCGAGGAGTATGAGGAAGCGGAGTCGGAAGACGCTGCCTCGGAGGCCGATGACGACCCTGATGCTGCCTCCCCCCATGCTGAGAACGCAGATCCCCCTCCTGAGAAATGCGTACACTGTGCGGACGTGCTGGACGACACACCAGACCACCTCTGGTGGGTGTGCAGTGCCTTCGACTGTGTCCGGTCTGAGCCCCAATTCGCGCCTCTACTTGCCGCGGACCGCTCTGACTGGCCCCCGTGCCTTGCGCGCTATGGCGTCGTGCCGGAGGGATTCGGCGTCGACGTGACGCTGCTCCACACGCTGATGGGTCGCATTGTGCTGAAGCGTTGGGAACTGGAGGCGAAGAGCCGTGGTGCAAAGCCCCTCGTCCACCCCTGGACAGCCGCCCTCTCGCTGCCTGCGGAACCTCATGACTTTGACTTCTCCCGCATCCCCGATGTACCTCCGGGCGAACGGATCTGGAAGAAGGCTGACATTGCGCTCCTGCGTGCCTTCACTGGTTGGCTGAAGGCCCTGCGCTGGACGGATAGGGGCGTAGTGTCGAACATTGAGCTCGCTCTCGACTTCGAGGTGTACACAGGCATGCAGCTCCCCCGGGCGACGGAAGGGACCAGCGACCTCCCCCTCCCGCCACTCAGGGAGCGTGGACGTGTCCTATGGACGTTGATGAAGCACATGATGCAACTCTGCCAACGCACACAACTCGGTAAGCCGTGGCCTGCCGAGCGGCAGGACCGAGTGGGGTGCCTCTCCTCCGTCGGCGCAGGGGAAGTATGGGGCGGCGTCGTCCCCAGACCCATCTTTGCCGGTGGCGCTGAGACGATCACCGCCATTGAGAACAGCGCCAAACGTGCCGCGCGGGTCCAGAAGGGCGACCTGACCTGGGGTAGTGACGTATACCCAGACTACACCGGGATTAACAGAGCAGGGCGTGCCGCAGCGTGGGAAACCCCCGGGCCTGGACCGACCCGTAGCGCCTCTCCAGTGCTTGTACCTGATCACCTGGCCATACACGACAAGACGCGGGTCTGCAACGCGCACTCAAAACCTAGGTGCGACCTCTGCGAAGGCCAGGAGCGCAACTACCAGACGCATCTGGAAGCGTGCTGTCGCGCGCACCACTCGCATGACGACGGCCTGTCTGTACGGTGCTGCAAGAAGCACAAGATGACGAGGTGTGGTGCATGCGCCAAGGCGGAAACCTGCTGCGAGGCGGGCCACCACGAACCCCCCACTGACGAGGACAGCGAGATGTGCTCTGCTGATGATGACGGCAGCGGCGATGGGCACTCCGCGGGTGGCCCCTCGAACGGCGGCAACGAGGAGGTGGACTCCTGCGACGACAACGACGCGGATGGGGACAGCCCCCCTGCCGCTGGGGGCGGAGACGGGGATGCCGGCCTCAGCGAGCGCGACGAGGCCGCCGACGCGCCCTCGGCGGCCGCCGACGATGATGATGATGGACCCCCATCTGAGGGATGTGAGACCGCACTGGGACAGGTTGCCACTGAGAGCGCCGCCAGTTATGTTTATGAGAGTGGCCCAGTGCCAGAGAGGGTGGAACCCCCCTGTTCGGATGTGTCTTCTCCTGGTGTGGACGAGGTTGTGGCATGCTGCGACCTCGAGCTACCGCCAGCCCCTTCTCTCTCTTCCCTGCCTCTTCCTAGCTTGCTTAAGAGGCTGGCTGACGTGCGGGACGTGGCTGATGCCGCGCCTTTCAATAAAAGACAAGCTACCTGCACCGTAGTCAGCTCCTTGAGTGGCCCTTGTCCTGATATCTCGTCGCTTAGACCTTTCCCCAACGTGGCATCCCCTCCCCCTTTGCCGGAGAACACCCCACCTCCCTTTCGTCTTGTCACTGACCCGGGTACACAGACAACCGGCGGGCTCGGCAAATCAACAAAGGTGCTTTCATCAAAGCGCACTGCCCAGTCGTCGCAGTCTGAACCTGGATTCACCTTCCTGCCCCCTCATGTCCCATCTGCCGCAAAGAGAGAGGCGGATGCCCTTGGCGCGCCCGACATCCCGCCACCGGGAAAAACGCCTGCAACTTGCGCAACGGTTAGCGCCTTGGACGTCCGGCCTTTCCCAGGCTTACTTCCCCTACCCCTCTGCAAGGGTACTCATTGCCCCTCGTTCCTCTCACCCCGCCCCCTGGGCGCCCCTGTTTCGAAAACAAAGGCCGTTGGGCAATCTGACTCGAAACCTCCAGCAGTGGCTACCGGCTTCCTGTTTGATGCGCCAAGCAGGCCACTCACTACAGCTAAAGTCAAGGCATGGAGGTGGTTACTTCCCCCTTGCGCGATTGACCCCATTCCCCACAAGGTTCGTCTGTCGAAGATCCATCGGCAGAAACGTTTCCGAGCCCGGGCTTTCCCTTTTGACCCCCCCCCGCCAGATCAGGCGTTCATCAGACTTCCTTCCCAGTAAGTGGAAGGTCCCGCGCTATTTTCAACGCGCGGCCGAGGTATCACCCTCCGAGCTTCATTCGGTGGAGCCTCCGACCTTCAGTGTTCACGTGCCTTTCCCTATTTTAACAAAAGAAAGGAGCAGATCGCGCCCGTGTGGTGTGACTTAGTAAATGACTTGGATAGCGTATCAGTTCTCGTGCGTCGTCTTTCGTAGACGTTCTGTACGATGCGGATCCGCTAATCCAACATAGCAAACGATTTGTTGTGATCTGTTGTGATCGGGTGTGTCTTCTGCGGAGTCATCTGCGTTGACCCCACGCGAATTTCCTGGTTTTCTTTTCTCGCCTTCCCCTCGAATGAATACCCCTGCTTCCCCTACCCCGCGTCAGATGGGTGTGGAGCACGTTGCGCTTGTTGCGGAAGACTCGCCGGGCTCCCAACCCGGTGATGCTTGCCGCGTTCCACCAGCAGATGCAGCACCGCCTCCGGCGCCCTCTCCGGCTCCGGAGCTCGTGCTGCACACAGACCTGCTGGACGGACTACAGACCCCGCAGACGGGCTCACCGACCCTTCGAGAGTGCGCCTCACAGCGGGGCTTTCAGAGCCCTTACGTGGGGCGCCACCTCCCTTTCTCTCCCTCTCCCCCATCTGTGTCTTCGATACCCCGCGCGCAGAAGCGAGTGGCACCCATACAGGAGGCAGACGAATCCGCCCTGGGGAGACGCTCCTTTCACAACAGAGGAGCAGAGCCTCAACCTCCCGTGTCCCCTGGCTCACCGGTTTCAGCGCCAAGCCTTCGGCCTGACGAGGATAGTATCATGTCCCCATCAGAACTTGCTTCCCCCCTTCCTCTCTCGCCTGCACCCTCTCTTGTTGTGGATGACTCGCCGGGCTTTCAGCCCGCCGACACTCGGCTTAGTCCCCCATCAGACACTGTGTCACCCCCACCACCCTCTCCATGTCAGGAGCCCCTAATGCCTCTAGACACGGCAACACCCTCTCTTCCAGACTGGCAGGCAGAAACGCCGTCTCACCAGGGGAGCGGTTTCAGCGTCAAGGGTCTCACCAGGGGACCGGTTTCAGCGTCAAGCCCTCGGCCTGACGAGGATAGTATCATGTCCCCATCAGAACTTGCTGCCCCCCTTCCTCTCTCGCCTGCACCCTCCCTTGTTGTGGATGACTCGCCGGGCTTTCAGCCCGCCGACACTCGGCTTAATCCCCCATCAGACACTGTGTCACCCCCACCACCCTCTCCATGTCAGGAGCCCCTAGTGCCTTTAGACTCTGCAACCCCCTCTCTTCCCGATTATCAGGCTGAAACGCCGTCTCACCAGGGGAGCGACACGCTCTCCCCCGAGTGCACGTCGCCGAGCCCTTGCGTGGGGCGTCGACTTCCTTTCTCCCCTTCCTCCCCTTCTGAGTCCTCGGTTCCCCGCGCGCAGAAACGTGTAGCGCACATGCGGGAGGCAGACGAATCTGCCCTGGAGCGATGCTCGTTTCATAACAACAGAGCAGGTTTTCCTTCCTCCCGCACGATCATCAGCACAGCTAAATCAGGCGTGCCTTCCCCTTTCCCACGGGCCTCACAGGCCTTGCGCTTCTTGGAGCGCAAGACTCGTGCTGTCCGTCCTTCTCGTTCTCGTTTCCTCCGGAAGCAGGTGTTGCGTGCGGTTCCGAAGCGCACCCGCTGCATCCCCTCTCCCACCATCTTTCGTTCGGCGGCTATTCCGCGCTCTTTTCAACGCGTCGTCGCGACGATTGCGCCTCAGTACCAGCAGGCGCAATCTCCGGCTTCCAGTGTGTGTGTGTCCCCCCTCCTTTACAGCGCAACGAGGAGGAGAGCGAAACCGTGTGGTGTCACGTAGAGCAAAAGTAGGATAGCGGGCCCGGTTCCTCACGGTATGGTCCTTCGGGGCCAGGCTGCGATGCCAGCACGCTAACCCAAATTGCAATACGATCGGGTGTTGTCCTGGGCAAGACGTTAAACTACCTGGGAGGGCTTCCCCAGACCATGACGGGTGCTTGCACCAGGAGTTTGAAACAGCCACTCATGCCTTGCGATGCTCAAGTGCCTGCTGGACCCCTATGTCCTTCAGGCCCCAAAGCAGGCAACGATATGGGAGCAACCTAACAGGGGAGGTGAAGAGGGCACGGGTCTTAGCCTGATGACACACTGCAACCTCAAGGTGACTGGCGACACCTCTCCCACAGTCTGCGGCGACTCTGCCGTGGCGACAAGGCTTCCTGTCATGGGAGATCGCTGCGTGGATCAACGTGGCACTACCCGTGTGCTCGGCAGGTTGTTCCGGCACCTGTTTTCTCCGTGTCATGCTTTTCGTGAGCGTGTCAGGGATGTTGGCACACGCTGGGGAGGGTTCACATGATGACATAACATATATCAGAAGCACACACCCACGTGGCGCTGTCCTTGGCAGGACTTTGAAAGTGCCGCCTTGATATCCTTGTTGGATAGAACCCTCATATCACACCCTCAATCAGCTGACGATCGGGTGTGATTTGTTGTGATTTGTTGTTTTTTTCCCCAGCCTGATTACCCCACACAAGCTGAAGCGAGCGCATCCTCTTGACTGGAGGTGAGTGCGTCACGACGAGGGTGCCCGCCCAGGCCTGGGCTGTTCCGGCATAGGAGCGGAAGAGTTGGGGTGTGGGTCCTGACAGGGACATGAGGTCAGTGAGGGCAGTCCCCAGTGGAAGCAGCCTGTCATGCATTCTACCCCGGCCCCTTTGCTTTGTTGAACGTTCTGGCAGGCCGCGCCCCCACCCCTGCAACCCGCGCCCCTGTGGAGTTGTTCTTGTTAGGCAGTGCTTCTCGGTGCTGGGTTCGGCCCAGCTGCCCTGTCAGTATCATCTGTGGCCCCCCTCATGCGTGTGCCCCCTACAGGTGTTGTGAGTTTGCAACGATGCGTGCTGTCCTGGCGTGTGTGCTGCTGTGGTGTGCAGGAGGTGCCGATGCAGGCCTGGTGTGGAGTGATGAGTTCAACGGGGGGTCGCTCGACGAGGGGAAGTGGAACTACGACCTCGGGACGAAGTGGGGCGGCTGGGGCAACAACGAGTTGCAGTTGTACACAAAGGAGGCTGTGCGGGTTGGCGGCGGTGTGTGCTCGCTGGAGCTGACACGCACCCACGGCGGGGCCGGAGGTTACGAGAGTGGGAAGATCCACACGCGGGGCAAAGGGGACTTCAGGTACGGGCGCTTCGAGGCACGCATCAAGCTGCCGACTGGGCGGGGCACCTGGCCTGCCTTCTGGATGCTGCCGACAGACAGTTCGTATGGAGATATCGACATCATGGAGCACGTAGGGTACGAACTGGGGAAGGTTTTCGGGACGGCCCACACGCAGGCGACGAAGGGGACGGCGGGGCACGGGGGTCACACCAGCACCGACGTGACGCAGTTCCACGTGTACGCAGTGGTGTGGACACCCACACAGATCGACTGGTACCTCGACGGGGCACACTTCTTCACGTACAGGAAGACGGGCGGGTCCGACACGTGGCCCTTCGACACCGAGTACTACCTCATCCTCAACCTGGCGTACGGCGGCACCTGGGGCGGTGCCAAGGGTATCGACGACTCGATCTTCTCCAGGCGCGTGGCTGTCGAGGTGGACTACGTGCGTGTGTACGACGGTGTGGGTGGGTCCGTGCCGGTCCCCGTACCCACCCCGCCTGCAGGTGGGTGCGGCACAGGTGCGGCGGCGTGTGATGGCGGTGGGTGCTTCACGTGCAGGCAGCGCATGGACTACCTGAAGGGGCAGGGGCAGTCGGAGCAGGCGGCCGGCCTTCAGGTCGCGCGCGAGTTCCCCAACGAGTGTGCCGGGTGTGGCGCCATGTGCAATTTCGATGCCAAGTCCTGCAATGCAGGGGGGTGCTACACGTGCCGCCAGCGCCTCGACTACCTGCAGAACACGAAGGGCATGACCCCACAGGCGGCAGGTGCACAGCTGGTGAAGGAGTTCCCACAGGAGTGTGCGGGGTGTGAGGGTCTCGCTGCGGCTGTGACACCGTCCCCGCCTACGTGCAACCTGGACGCCAAGTCCTGCAATGCAGGTGGGTGTTACACGTGCCGCCAGCGTCTCGACTACCTGCAGAACACGAAGGGCATGAGCTCGCCGGCAGCGGGCACACAGCTTGTGAAGGAGTTCCCACAGGAGTGTGCAGGTTGTGAGGCGGGCCTCTCTCGACCTGTCCCTGTGACACCGTCCCCGCCAACATGCAGCTCCGATGCCAAGTCCTGCAATGCAGGTGGGTGTTACACGTGCCGTCAGCGCCTCGACTACCTGCAGAACACGAATGGCATGACCCCACAGGCGGCAGGTGCACAGCTGGTGAAGGAGTTCCCACAGGAGTGTGCAGGTTGTGAGGCTGGTCTCGCTGCTGCTGGCCCTGCCCCTGTCCCTGTGACACCGTCCCCGCCAACATGCAATTTCGATGTCAAGTCATGCAATGTAGGTGGGTGTTACACGTGCCATCAGCGTCTCGACTACCTGCAGAACACGAAGGGCATGAGCTCACAGGCAGCGGGCACACAGTTGGTGAAGGAATTCCCACAGGAGTGTGCAGGTTGTGAGGACGGGCTGGGTGTGCCACCGCCGGCACCGCCGACTTCAGGGCAGCGCCACGTGCGGATTATGACGTACAACCTGTTCGGGTGGAACGCACTCCGCGACGCAGGGAAGACGCATCAGATGCTGGACCAGGTCAAGAAGGTGGGGCCGGACGTGCTTGGGACGCAGGAGACGGAGGGGAAGACGAGCATGATCGCGTCGTGGGTGGGAATGCAGGCTGTTGGGCCGGAGCGGCACGGGGTGCAGATCTTCGTCAACCCTGCACGCTTCTCTGTGATGGCGGCAGGCACGTTCAACCTGCAGGAGCAGGACCAGTGGGGGCAGCGCATCGGGATGTGGGCACGCCTGTGGGACCGCACCGCCAACCGGGAGTACGTGCACGTCAACACACACTTGTGTGTGTGCAGCAGCACCCAGCTGCTGGGGTCTGCGACGACGCTGGCCACACAGCTGTCGCGCATCGCAGGGACGAAGCCTGCTGTGCTGACGGGGGACCTCAACGTGTTCGACGGGTTTGCCAACTCGCAGGCGGTGCGGTACCTCACGGGGCAGACGGTGTCGGGAAGGCGGTCGCCCGCCCCGCTGCGCGACGCAGTGCCGCAGGGCGGCAGCACCTTCCAGTCCGGTGGCCGCATCGACTACGTCCTGTACAAGGGTATGGTGCGGCAGAACTCGTGGGTCGAGCCGCGCACCGGCAGCGACCACCACCCTGTTGTGGCAGACCTGTCGCTGTAGGTTGTCGCGGAGGGTGGTGCAGCAGTCTCCAGCAGCCCAGCAGGCCTGGTTGCTGCTGTGTTCGGGAGAGCCCGTGCCACCGCACCATGTTTGTTCATTGGTTCATCGGTGTTGAGAGTTCCTTCACACTTTCCACCACAACGCCTTCTTCATTTCTTGCCAGAGCCGTTTATCGGCTGCAATTACTATGGTTCTGCATGATAATCTGCAGCCCACCTGCCTGCCTTGATCTCTCTTCTGAACGATTTGAATGTTTCTAGGCATAGCCACGTGTGCCCCGCCTGCTGGGCACACATCAGGGCAACGCGGTGCGGAGTTTATTCGCCTGGCCGCACACTGCCCTCCCATGTTTGTGTTGCTGTTTTTGCTGCCCCCCCCTCCGCCTTCCACCATCTTCAAACCGATCCGTGAATTCCACAGGAGGCCACCAGCCTCTATGGCGCCGCTCTCGAGCCAATGCAGGTCGGTGCTGGAGGTGGCCTCTCCGCCACTCCGCCACCCACCCGCACAACCTCCTTTGCTTTGTTGCATGTTGCAAGCACACAACACCGGCACCCCCCCCCCTCGGGCTGCTGTGGTGTGCGTTGCTCCTGCGACGGCGCGCGCTTGTTTGGGGTCCTTCCAAACGAAAAAACGAAACCTATGAATCTCATATTTTCAAAATACCTACCCGGTCCTCCTGAACCCCCACTGATACATGGGCCTGCAGCTGTCTAATAATGTGTGCCTCCGCACTCTCGCCTGCCCCAGCACCCACACACACTCTCTTGAGTGCGTCAGGGTCGGGTGCGACACCGAGTTGTGTGAGCGCTGCACAGGGCTGTTGGAACAGGGGGCTGGCATCTCCCCCCGTCTCTCTTTCTCTCTCCTCTTGACCTTTCTCGTGTTGTTCTGCAGTATTGTGTCGTTGCATCGCCGACCAACCGAGGGTGTCCGCCTGCATTTTTTGGGGTTTCCCCTGCGGGGAGTGCGGGGGTTTCCGGCGACACGCAGCCTGTGTGTCGCCGTCGAAACCCCGCTTTCCCCGAGATTTCCTGAGAAGTCTAAATATTAGACACAAGCTGTCTCTCGCAGCTGTCCCCTCAAACTCCCACGCCCTCTTGACTGGAGGTGAGTGGGTGAGGGCGGCTCCCCTGGAGGTGCGTCCTTCCGCCGTTTTGCATATTCCCACCCCGCCATGCATTTGTTTTCTCGAAATTGGCACCCCGCCCCCTTCCAGCGGAGAAATAGCAAAGAAACTTGTCTGCCCTTCTTCCAGAGGGAATTCAGTGAATCCGCGTGTGGGACGACAGAGCCCCCACCTCCCACCACCCCCCACCCGCTCCCCAACCCCCGTCAAGATATAGGCTCGTATGCATCTCCAGTTGCAGTGGCGGTCGGAACCCCTTACAGGCAGGTCGGAGTGGGCGGGGGCTTCGCACCATGTTCCGGTCTTCCGTGTGCCTGGTGGGGCTTTTTGCCACATTCGTGGGTGCGGCAGGGATCAGCAACATCTGTGCAGGTGTGGAGGACTGCGGGCCGAAGGCATGGGCTGTTGCGGCGCTGCAGCTGTGCGAGCAGGACTACCGCAACTCGACGCAGTGCGTGTCTGCCCTGCGTGGTGTGGAGGCCGTGCTGTCGGCACGGGGGGGAACGGACGCCACCCTGCACGCCCTGCACAGCGCGGGGCTTGCCTGCGGGGGCAACACCACCAGCTACTGCACCGCACACCTCCGCACCGCAGCGGCACGCCTGCAGCACCCCGCCGCGCCCTCTGCCCCCCTTGCCCCTCAGGGGGTGGGGCGCGATACCTGCGAGGCTGTCATCATCTCCTTCATCAGCCTGTGCCAGAATGCCACACAGCTGACGGCATTCGCGACACAGGTCTGCCTCACCGCACCAGGCAAGGGCTGCCGTGACGCTGTCGCTAAGGCTGGCCAATCCGTAAACAGCACACAGAGCCAGTCGCTGTTTGTGAAGCAGGTGTGCGCCAGCACCAGCACTGACTGCCAGAACGACATCGAAGATGTGAGCCTCATCACAGGCGCATCCGCCAAGGTTCTGATGGTTGCCGGCGACACCTGCGGCCCGGTCAACCACACCGTGAACTGCACGACCAACACAGGCGTTGCGACTGCAGATCTCGACAGGGCGCTCTACATCCTCTCCAACCAGGTGCAGACAGAATGCCACTAGGTGCCAGTGGCAGATGGGTCTATGGGTCTCGGGATCTTTGTGGCATCGCCGCGTTCTGCCGTGTGCTTGGGTGTCACAGGGCATTGTGTCTCACAGCTCGGCAAGTCGTTCTTATCGTGTGGGCATGCCGCGTGTGGGTTGTAAGCCCTTTTGATCTGAGGCGTTGGGACCAACCGTGCAGGCTGCTGTGAGCAGTCGCGAGCCTGCAGGAGGGCGGGGGTGGGGGTGGGGTGGGCGGGGGCGTTCAGCTCAGCAGGAGGGTGTTCTAGAGAAGGGAGGGGTTGGCCCTCAGGCGTCTACCGAATTTGCATCGATCTCCAATTTCAGTTTCTTTTCTTGGGGGCGGGGGGGAGGGGGGTGGGTGTCTTCAGCTTTCGAAGAACACCGAACTGCGGCATTGGCGCACAAACAAACTGCTCAACTGTCCAGGGTCCCAATTTTGGCTGTGCTAATCCCTATCGATTCGCTCCCCTCACCGGAAATACCACCTCCATCACGACATGGTACTCCACAGTCCGCAGCGTTTGAAGTCGTGAAATTGTGCAACACGCAAGGTTTGCTTTCCACCCCGCCATCTCTCAGGGGCCTTCGCTCTAAGGTGCAGAAGAGTGAGCCGCCTCACAATATAGGTTGCAAACCTGACGCACTTTGGCAGAGCGAATTCCCCTATTGATCTCGCGGAATATACACAACTCAGGGTGCATTTTCCCTGACGGGCCGGGTGTCTGCTCCGCCCGCTCTTTCTCTTTTGGTATTTTCTAATTTCTCATTGCTTTTTTTATGCCACAAACGCATCTGAAGAAACCAGGTGGGCAGTGCCCGGTAGAGGAATCAAAAACACACGAACACACGTCGGAAGCGCTGCCCGCTCGCGACTCTCAAACGGCAGCAGTTGGGAAAAGCCAGCACAGTGAATGTTTCACCACACCCACCCCGCCCCTCTGCTCCTTCTGTGGGTTGGAGGGTGCAGCACTCTAATGGGAATTCAAACGAACGGAACGGCCTACCCCTCCTGAATGTGACGTGGAGCGGGCGTGGGATACCGAGTATTGCGACACGGGCATACATTGCCATAATTATGCTGAGGTTATCGAGCGGCGGAGGGTTTTGCACCGAAGTCGTGAAGTCACGGAGGAAATCGTATGACTGAAGCTTTGGTATTCGCACCTTCAACAGTTTGCTACACGTGTTTCGACCACAAAGTGAAAGGAGTACGATTCCCCAAGTAAACTTGTCCCAAGCAGCTCTGCTGTGTCAAGGGAGGTCGAGAGTGTAGGTCGGCACAGAGTCCCTTTTTTTTGCATCGCCTCGTCATGCCGACTGCATCAACCTCGAGGGCCTCCCTTCAAAATAGACACGCCTTGGGTGGTGCGCCAGACGCGCCGATTTCGGGAAACCCCAATATACGTGTCGGAACGCACACACACACACACACACACACCGCCTCGCTGCGGAGAATGAAAGAGTCAAAAATCATGCGTTGTTGAAGCGCGTCCCAACGAACGTATTTTCTTTGAACCCACACACACCCTTCCCCCCTCCCAAGTTTATTTAGCGTAGCAACCCGTTTTTCCTTTCGTTCGGCGAGTCGTTTCTTTTTCTCCACCACCCAAATCGCCTGCTGCTTTGGTGTGGGTGTGGAGAGAGCACATGTGAACACGATGTAGCTAGACCCAAGAAAATCTGGGGGGTCTTCTCCAGATGGACGAATCCGATGACCATTCGCTTTCAGGGAGGGGAGGGGGGGGCTGAGCCGAACGCTATCCAAAAAACTCTGAAATTCCCTCCTCCAGCGCGATCAGCGATCAAAAAAATGAACGGTGTTTACATGTGAACCCGTGTGAAGTTAAACCCCCTTCGACCAACCCCCCCCTTTACGCTTTTATACCCTTCACTGCATAGTTTTAACCCCTCCCTTCTCTTTCTAGAGCGCAACACAATCACGCGAACTGCAGAGGTTTCAAAACAGTCTTCTTCGGCGAATTAAAAGGAGAGGGTTTCTCGCTCTCTCTCTCTCTTTCTCTGCACCTTGCCTTTCCTCGGCAGCATACCCACTTCACTGGTGAAGTGAAAAGCGATGGGGCGGGGGTTTCGGCTGTGCACGCCTTTTAGTGTTCTTTACTTTACTCCTCCACCACCCCTTCCCCCCTACCCCCAATCCACTCTGGACTGTGTTCGGGCACGCTTCGGTTGCGCGTTGTGTGGCGCTGGTGGGACCGAGCGAAGGTGTTGTGTGGCGCCTTCTACCTCAACGTGTGGTGTGCTGCTGGGTGCCACCCGGCGTCCCTCGAGTATTGATCCTTCCTTCCGGCCCATGCGCTCTTGCTGCCTAACCTGTGACGCACCCCTGCCTGGCGTTGGCAGAGGACTCCAAATGTGGTGTGGTTTTGAATGTGCTACGACTCTCCTCACGGCGCCCAGATGCCATTGCAAACGGGCAGGCTCTGTGAGTGTGCAGGAGAGTCTATCGAGTTGTTGGAACCAAAGGCTGCTGGCGAGATGGACACCCCCCACCCTCCCCTCTTCTCCCGGATCTCACCCGTGCAGGATGGTGTGTGATGGCGGAGGTGGATTCAGTGCGACCGGCACTGAACAATAAAAGAGCCGTGTGGGTTGTGTGAAGACACGTGTGTGTGTATGCCAGAAGTGGGTGTTATGTTCGTGTTTGGCCACACCTCCTCATGCAGCACGACGGGCGAATCACAAACCATGTTCCGGTCTTCCGCGTGCCTGGTGGGGCTGGTTGCCGCATTCGTGGGTGCGGCAGGGATCAGCAACATCTGTGCAGGTGTGGAGGACTGCGGGCCGAAGGCATGGGCTGTTGCGGCGTTGCAGCTGTGCGAGCAGGACTACCGCAACTCGACGCAGTGCATGTCTGCCCTGCGTGGTGTGGAGGCCGTGCTGTCGGCACGGGGGGGAACGGACGCCACCCTGCACGCCCTGCACAGCGCGGGGCTTGCCTGCGGGGGCAACACCACCAGCTACTGCACCGCACACCTCCGCACCGCAGCGGCACGCCTGCAGCACCCCGCCGCGCCCTCTGCCCCGTTTTCCCCTCAGGGAGTGAAGCGCGATACCTGCGAGGCTAACATCATCTCCTTCACCAGCCTGTGCCAGAACGCCTCGAAGGAGGCGAAGCTCGCAACGCAGATCTGCCTCACGACCCATGGCGACACCTGTGTCAACGCTGTCTCGTTTGCGGCACAGACCGTGTACAGCCTGCAGCAGGTGACCCCTGTCCTCAACAGTACGTGCTGTGTTCCTGGGGCCACCCCACAGTGCGTGCAGGATCTGCAGGACGTGATTCTCATTGCCAACGCTTCCGCCATGGACATGAAGGTTGCTGAGGCGATCTGTGGCCCGGTGGGGAAGACCCTGCCCTGTACCATCAACACGGGTATCGCAAGCGCTGATCTTGACAGGGCTCTCTTCCTGCTGAACAACTACATCGTGGGCGAGTGCCATTAGGTGCATCCAGGGTCCACGGCCTCTGCGAGTGGGTGATCCCCGTTCTCCACTCCATTCTGCTGGCGTGTTTGCACTCTGCGTGCGATACTGCCTTCAGACGTGGGCAGACCCCACGCCCCGCCCTGCACCCCTCCCTCTACCGCCGCCCCCACTGCAGCCGTCCCCAGTGCGGGCATCAGCCGCTGCTTGATGAGGCAGGGGGGTGGCGGTGGGGGTAGTCTGCGGCGTGGTTGCCTTCTGTGCATCCACACATCCCGCAGCCCACTGTTCTCTGTGCGCTGCAGCCCACAGCCTGCTGCGGTTCGCAGGAGCGGCTGAGGGGTGGGGATGTTGCGCGTTAGGTTCCTAAGGATCTGCATTCAGCCCGTGTGGATGCCCCGATGTGTTCTGCGCTGTGGCAATAAAGGTGGTCGGTTCAAAGCGTGACGGCAGTCAGAGTGGTCCACGTGGTGTTCCGAACTGGCCGTGCTGCAAACACGTTGTCGGACGTGAAAGAAATGGATTCCATGCCAGTGTCCAGACACGGGATGGAGGAGAAACCCACAATAACCCGAAACGGCGGCCCCTCTCACCGGGGGGCTGCTAAGAGCACGGCTAAAAATCGTTCAAATCGTTCAAAAAAATACAAAACTCCGAATCGAACAGCGCCCCATGTGGCGCAGTGACTCCCTACTCCCTCCCCCCTGCTCCCTGGGATCGAGTGGTGATTGCCTCGAGAGCAGGTGTGCTCGGTACGTTCTACCTTACTCCAAAACGTGAAGAACACTTTACGCGTGAGTGTCCAGTGGATGGCTTGCTTCTACCAATACCAGTGTGTCATATGTGTTTCTGGCAATGCCTCTGGCACGTACGGAAGGCACAGAGCGGGCTGAGCCTGCCGGCCCTCGGGGAGTTGTGCCCCGTGTTCCTCACCAATCATACGCCATCCGCCAGGCAAGTTTTTTCCCTTCAGAAAGAAGGGAGCCTCGAGAACCGACGGGGAAGCCCTCCCCCCATCACACCCACCCGCCGACACCACGAGGGTGTCTCGATGCGCTTCTCGTGCGTTGGCCCCCCTCTCGCTTCTTCGCGCCTCTGTCGATAGCCCCTTCAACAAATGGTGTGTGCATAGGGGGTGGGTGGGTGTCATTGGATGGAGCTGTGATTTTCTAAGAATTCAAATACACCACAAACGAAAACAGACCCCGTGAAGGAGTGAACCTTGCGCAGTCCTGAGGGCTTGTCAGGCTGTACGGCTCGAAGAAAGAGTTCGAAAGAACCGTGACGCGGAAGGATGTGTGTGTGCGTGTGTCCTCGTCGTCTTCTTCGGTGTTGGCAATGCCCCAGGGCTTCTCCAAACTGGGATGTTCAAAAATAAGGTCACATTTTTGGCCCTGCTGCACACGCTGTCGAGAATCGGGGGAAAAAGACGCAGGACATGACGAACCTGTGGTGTAAGAATCTGAATCTGAAGGGAATCAGAAGATCCGAGGCTTCTTGGCCAACTTACAGACGGGTAAAACCCTCTGCTGGCGACGCTGGGTTAGGCCGGCCTCTCTATGTGCCGCCGATCATCCCGCCTGGCTGTGCTTCTCTCTCTCTCTCTCTCTCTCCCCCTCTCAGGAACATGCGGCCTTCAACCCGCATATCTCCGTGGCCCATAGTGTGTGAGTTGTGACTTGTCTTTCCTCTGTCCTGAGGGGTTGGCTTTGCTGCGTGCAACTCGGCAGGCTCGGTGTATTTTATCCTACACTGAAGAACTCACTTGCTGCACACATCCTTCTGCGTGTTCGGAGGGCAACACGGTGGAACCGTATCAAGTTCGGCGTGTTCAGTACGTTAACAGAGACGGGGGGCGGGGGCGTAGGGTATTGTGTTCGAAACAAGACATCATTAACAGTGGTCCACATGTATCCACATGGTTGTCCTGGTCATACATTGAACTGAAAAGAGAGCGGGTATGGGAATATATTTTCTTCCTGTATTGTGTCTCCAATGTCTCCCAGTGATTCGGACAGCCTGCTGCGCTGTTGTGTGGCGGGAGGTGGTTGCTTCTCCGCCGATTTTTTTTTCAGGCTGGCAAAGTGAGATGCAGCCGTGCTTTGTCCGGCCCACTTCATCAGAAATGACTCCGTGGTTCTTTCAAGAGAATCGGCGTGGGGAGGGGGAGGGGAAGGGAAGGGAGGGGAGGAGGAGCACCCCTCATGATCCACAGCGCAACACAGGCAGGGGTCGGCGCTGGACTTTGCCTTTTTATGCGTGAACCAGTCTCCTGTCGGCAGCGCCTGTGTCCAACTCGTGTACCCTGCGCGGGGAACGAACCAGCGCACAAAAAATCACTGTCCCTCCCCCCCCCCCCCCCCCCTCCCCAACCCCCCCCCCCCCCCGTTTCTGACTACCTGATTTTTGAGCGTTCTTGATCCTGAAAGAAAAGAAGAAACCAATAACGCCGATCCAGTTTTTTTACCTTATCCAAGGCGACCTCATCACCCCCCTTCCGGTTTTGCCATTCTGTTCATCTGTGTGCCCCTCCCCCCCCAGCGCTGAAGTCCTGTTTGTTGCAAGTGGGTGGTTGGCAGGTATCCCGGCCTGTAAAAGTGCATCACTTGCAACCGGACATTTTGTTTGACTCAAAGGGAGGTCATGCTGTTCGACGGTGCCGAACAGCGGCGCGTTCTTTTTTTGGTGCGTCTCCTCCTATCCTGTATAGGGGATTTACTCCGAATTATGCCAGATAGTTACCGCGAACATCCCTAGGGGGGAACCTTCGAAGCTAACGGTCTGTGTGTGCCATAGTGTCGGTATCGCATCGAAGAGCAGTGTGCTCTGCACTACCAAAATATCCACGCGTGTGTGTTAATCTGCCCGCTGTGCGTAATGTGTACAACCGGGGGTGTTAACCGCCCTGATTTGTCCCGAGTTTGGCGGGAGGGTTGCAGTGGTGGTGATGGCCGCTGTGTGGAGCTCAAGGGGTTCTTTCAAATCATCGGCTGGGTTAACTCCGCAGGAAAATGGTGGTGGGTGGGGTGGAGGAGTGTGTGCGAGTGCTTTGTTTTGTTTTTTTGGCAAAAAAAATTTGGCAGATAAAAAAAATCAGAAACCAATGCAGAGCAACATCGTACTCCACATTGCTGCCAGCCACACACACACGCACAGGCCCTTGTTCTGCCCTGGCCCTCACCATACGCCTCCCCCAAGCGGGTGGTATTCTTATTTGTGACGCGGTTCTGTCAAAACCGAGCAGCGAGGCCCAGCAAGTTTCGTATGTCAAGACTTGATTGATGCAGATTTTTTTGGACACCAGCGGAAGGTCCCCCCCCCCTCCCCCCATCACACACTTTCCCTCTTTCCCCTCTTCCTTCGGTGCCGTGTGTGGGTCGGGTGGGGGTGGGCGGGTGGGTGGGGATGGCATTCGTCTCAATTGATTGGGTGTTATGTGGGAGGCAAAGGCGAGAAAAGCGGCCGCCCGAATACAGTAAAAGGCACGTGTTTTCGTACGAATTAGGTCTAATATGAATAAATTTCGTACGAAAATCGTACGAAATCTGAAAATCGTACGAACTATTTTCGTACGAAGTTGTTTTCATTTTCACACCAGGCCCCTCCCCTCCTGGTGGCCCACCGAACGGGCGAGAAGCACTGCAACAAATTGTTCACAACTCCAGAAGAAATAGTCCTAATACGAATAAGTTTCGTACGAAAATCGTACGAAATTTGAAAATCGCACGAACTTTTTTCGTACGAAAAAAGGTGCCTTTTACTGTAACCCAACCCAACCCAACCCTACCCACCCACCCACCCACCCACCCACCCCCCCACGCAACACCCTCGCCACCCGCTAGCCGCTTGCGGCGGCAGGCCGGGCTGTTATCTCTGATGTTTCCCCCATCGCGCGAAATGGGCCTGGGCACCACGTTGTGCCGTTGTTCCCCACCATGCTGTCACGGTTTGACACAGAACAGGCCCTAGCATGCTTTGTCGGGTTATTCGGGTTTCTAAGTGGGTGGGGGGCGGTGGAGGTGTAGTGTGGGCTCCAACGGCGTTGACCACCTTAGCTGCATGGGCAACAGCCGTGACGGGGCTTATCCTGTGTGTCGTGCCCCCGCCATTCTGTAGTGTCGCCGTGGGGCGCCCTTCGCCCCTCGTGTCAATCCGTGTCAGTCTGTCTCATCCTTTTGTGATATCAGACTCAGCTCGCGAAGGACCTCGCCCCTCCCTGGTGGGTTGTGAGGAGTGTATGGCATCACATCACCCCCGGTTCCCCCATTCCCCCACGCACGTAAGGCGGGCCACTGATCCGCTCTGGGTCTATTTGTTTGTTCGTTGTGCAGGGCACATACAGTGAAGGGGGGCATGTGCAGGATCCGAAGGGATAGGCCTCCCTCACCCCCTCCCTGCTGGGAGAGCCAGGGAGGCCTGGTTGGTACCCCAGCAGAGGAAGGAGGTGGTGTTTCGCCCCGCCCCGACCGCTCCCCCTTTCTCTCTATCTCTGTCTCTCTCAGCTGCCTTCTGGCGACTTTTGCACCGAACCCTCGTAATCTTCTGCCAAAAAACAAAGAAAATAAAATATTCCCCTCCTTGGCTGCTGGCTCCCAAGCCATATCTGTGCATCAACCCTCCATTCTGGTGTCATCTGTCCGGCTGTCGCCCGGCCGTTGAGAGGTGTGAAGTCGGGTGTGATTCTCTTATCCCGAGGGTTTGGCGTGCAAGCGGCGCATTATTCTTGTTTGATTGGGTGATTGGGGTCCTTAGGTATTGTCTCGGCCGGTGGGAGAGTTCTGAGAGTCTCAGCCGAGAGGGTTTCGGAGAGAGGTTTTCTGATTGAACTCCGGCCCCCCCCGCCCCCCCCACCTGTGTGCCTGCAGAGGCGGAGTGCTGGTGTTCATTCTAAGAGTTCGGGGAACAGGGGCCAGAATTGATGGCGCTCCTGAATTGTTCTGTCTCGTTCTGGAAGGGGGTGTGACTGCGTGTGTCTCCTCCCTTGAGACAGGTGGGTGTGTGTGTGGGGGGGGGGGGTAGCCTTTCTTCTGTTACCGCCAGCCACCCCCCCTGCCCTCCACACGGGTACCTTATTCTAGGCAAAACTACCTCCCACCACCCTATCTGCCCCTGCCCCGTCCCCAACGCATCAAGACAGAACGAAGGCAGCAGAAATAAAAGCAAACATCCCCCCCCCCCTCCCCTCCGCGCGCATGTGTGTATCTTCTGAGGTGTGGCGTGTTCAAAAAAAATAGTGTCAGGCGTTTGGAATGTGTTTCGCAAGCGGCACATCATCCCCACTCCCACCCACTCCCCCATGCCTCCTTTCCCCCGCCGATTTGACAACGACAGACGGTTTGCTCTCATCTTGTTTCTTCGACATCCCATACCTGCACCTCACTATGTCACGAAAGCCCCCCAGGCCAATACCAAGACAGGCGCAGGCGCTGCACAGGGGTCCCACCACATGAAGCGATGCAGGTGACGAGTGTGGATGTTTGCCACTGCCTCATCGCAGCTGCCGCAGGGGGGGACCGATCTACACTCGATGAAGTGTCTGTCGAGATTGCAGAACACCTCCACACAAAGGTATGACCAGAAAGGTAAAAAAAAAATATGTGCCGAGGCCCTTCTACTGACCAGAGACAGGGGGGAAAATCACACCACCCCTCACCCCCCCCCCTAGGGGGGGTCAAATGCCACCCTTTTACGTGGACAAACACGATTTTTCAAAAAACCGGCGCAGAGGCCCCAAAGCCCCCGTAAACCCTCCAAACCCCCCCAGATCGGTCCGGAAACCCATCGAACCCCACTTTTCCACCATTCCGGGCACCTCAGGTGCCCGAATTGGGGTACCTAAATTTTGTGCCACCGTTTGGTACCGGACAGTGCCACTGTGTGGGAGGTTGGAAAATAAAATGCCCCAACACACCACATCTGAGGGTTGCAATGCATGTTGCTTGCCAACCACGTCATCCGGTGGGTGTCAGGCGCTATGTAGGTGGCATTAGCCAGGTCTTCGATGAGTTCTGGCTTGTATATGTACCTCCCTGCCACCATGCACCGGGAGGCTGCCTGTAGGTACGGAACAAGTCCAGATGGTCGTGTGATTCCTGTGCAGCAGTGCTCCACAACCGGGATGTGTTGACAACGACTGTTGCAACACGAGCTGTACATTCCGGGAACACACGAAGTGCGCTGTCGTGGTACCCATTGTGCCAGAATTGGTAGTTGCTGCGGTCTACTTTGCCTGGCCCAAGAGCACTGGTACTGAACGGTGCAATATGCGTGGCGAGGTGAATGCAACGGAAGGGCGCAAAGTCAATACAGCTCTCGGATGGCGGGTGGTGGTGCCACTAGTGTGTGACGTTCACTCGAGGATACAACGCATCACAATGAATCAGCAACCGTGGACCGAGTACAATACGCTCTCTGTGGCTGGTGTGGGGGACAAAGGCAGTGCCTGTGCCGCAGGCAGGGAGGTACATATACAAGCCAGAACACATCGAAGACCTGGCTCATGCCACCTACATAGCGCCTGACACCCACCGGATGACGTGGTTGGCAAGCAACATGCATTGCAACCCTCAGATGTGGTGTGTTGGGGCATTTTCTTTTCCAACCTCCCACACAGTGGCACTGTCCGGTACCAAACGGTGGCACAAAATTTAGGTACCCCAATTCGGGCACCTGAGGTGCCCGGAATGGTGGAAAAGTGGGGTTCGATGGGTTTCCGGACCGATCTGGGGGGGTTTGGAGGGTTTACGGGGGCTTTGGGGCCTCTGCGCCTGTTTTTTGAAAAATCGTGTTTGTCACCCCCATTTGACCCCCCCTACCCCCCCCCCCCCTCACACAGTGCGATGTCCTCACCTTCGACCCGCCACCCCCACCGGGGATCGAGGTCAAGACAGTCATCGGGCTCCTCACCCACACCGCGGAGCTACCTGGGCTGGGGACTGCCCAGCCCCTGCCGACCCCCCCTGCGCTGCCACCCCCTGGCCCCACCCCGATGGACAGCGCCACCGCCCTGCCGGGCCTGCTCGCCGTCAGCATGGGCGGCGCGCTCACGATAGCTCTGGGTGGCGGCGCCCCTCCCGGCGCAGCCCTCTGTGGCGGCGCCTTCTCCCCGATGCCTCTCTGCGTTGCGTGGCCCTCCAGCCAGACCTTCAGCATGCATGGCCTCTGCCTCGACCTGGCGAGGAAGACTCTCCCCGCCGTCACAGCCCTACTCTCCGACCACCCCCCTCCGCCCGACACCCCCGTGACCCTCGTGGGGCACGGGCTCTATGGCGGCGTCGCTGTGGCGGTGGCCCTGCTCCTCCACGGGACACCCCATCTTGACAACGCCCCGCTGTGCGTCACCACATTCGGCGCACCCCGTGTTGTCTGCGCGAGGCAGTTTCTTGGGGAGGACCCCCTCAACGGCATCGCCTCCCACCGCTGCTTTGTCAACGGGAGTGATGTGGTGCCGCGCTGCCTGGGCTCCGGAGCCCCCCAGGCGTCTGCACAGCTCTTCACCCGCCTGGGTTTTGGCGTCGCAGGTGTCCCGCAGAGGTGTTGGAAATATGTCGAGTCGTTCGTCCCCACGGGCACCCTCCTCCACCTCACGCCTGGGGGGGCCTCCGCCATCACCTCACCGATGGAGCAGCTGGGTGTGCTGTCCGTCAAGCTTCATGAGGCTGGGTCCTGCTCCCTGTCGGACCACAGCCTGGCAGCCTACACAGCGCGTGTCGCGCAGGCCGCGCGGTGCAAGCCCTACCTCCCGAAGCGCTACGACGTGGCACGCCCCACAGAGGTTCCGGGGCTGGAGGATGCGGATGACCTCCAACGCTTCCGCGAGCGGAGGGAGGCATGCGCGGATATATTCACCTCCGCCGCACAGCGCGAGTCGGGAAATCCCCCTGGGTGTGAAGCAGAGGTGAACGCCACTGTCGAGGGGGATACCGAGCATCAGGAGAGGCTGGTGTCGCTGTGGCGTGGCGGGGCTGTCGATGCATCCGATGTGGTTCACGCCGCAGGGGCCCTGGCAGCGCGGTACACCCGGCTGAGCTGCGACCCCCACGCCAGGCAGGGCGTTGCGTTGGCTCTCCTGCGCGCAGCCCTGACGCATCTCAAGGGGGCGGAGCGGCAGTTCCCCTTCTACGCCCCGCTGCTGCGGAGGAGAATTGCTCTGGCATACAACAACCGCGCCTGCGTTTTCAAGAGGATGGGTGCAAAGCAGAGCGCCCTGTCAGACCTGCGCAAGGCAGTGGAAACCTCGCCCTGCAGCGAGACGTATGCCAACCTGTCTGCGGTGCATCTCTCTGTAGGCGCGAGGAAGGATGCTCTCGGGGCGGCGCTGCTGGCGGTGGATCACCTGCAGCTGCACACCCATGAGTTCGCCTTCCTCTCGCGCCACCGCAAGCAGAGGTGGCAGGATATGTTCCCCATCGGCGTGGAGGTGCAGACCCGCGCCGGCGAAACCGGGGTGGTGTCGGGGCACTGGCGGGGCAGGGTGGGTGTTGCGATGGATTCCACCGGGGAGACCCTCGGCTGTCAGGTGGTGGATCTGACCCGCACAGCGGCCTCCTATAGCGTGGGTGACGCCGTGAGGGTTGACGGGGCTGACGGAGTGGTGGCGGGGCACGGGAGGGGGCGTGTGGGGGTTCGGGTCGGCTGCAGGGTGCGCGGGGTGCCGGCGCATGAGGTGGCGGTGCGCTGCCCCCTCACGGCAAAGGCGGCGACTGCCGTGGTGTGCCTCCACAATTTGGTTCTGGCGGCAGACGGGCTCCCCGTCACACGCGCGGAGCGCGCCAGGCTGCGCGAT
Source organism: Rhynchopus euleeides (assembly GCA_963210315.1). Taxonomy (NCBI): domain Eukaryota; phylum Euglenozoa; class Diplonemea; order Diplonemida; family Diplonemidae; genus Rhynchopus; species Rhynchopus euleeides. Next base: position 1,645,037 of record OY723280.1, read on the forward strand.
GCGGAGCAACGCCTGGCAGACGTGCTGTCGTGGCTGGGGCCCCACCCTGTTGCGAGACGCATGCGAAACATGCTCTCCGCGGTCCGCCCACACCCGAAGCCTGCCCCGACACTTTGCCTGGAGCCGCGCGGCGCAGCCGCGCGCCTCATCAACACCGCGCCTGCCGCGCCTGGGGGCAAGGCCTTCCTGCCGCCCATCAAAACAACGCGGAGGGCGTGCACCGCAACCGCAGGGCACCACCGCCTCGGGTCACCCCCCAAGCTGGTGAAATCGCCAAAGGGTGGATGGGTTGTCGCCAAGCCGCGGAGGAAGGTGTCCGCCGCATCGCTGCACCGCAGGGAGAAGGGCTGGTGCGGCACCTTTGGGTCCAGCGGGGAGCAGGTCGCGGAGGGGGGTGCGGCGACGGAGCTGCCGGTGATGGCGGCACGGAGGATCAGCGGGCGGGAGGCGCTGCTGGTGGAGGACATGCTCTACCGCGAAACGACGAAGAGAAAGGCCCTCCTCAAGGCTCAGTCGGGTGCCCGGGCTGCGCTGAAGTTCCGTGAGGTTCGCGGGAGGCTGTTCTCACATGAGGTGGCAGGGAGGCATGACCTGGCAGTCGCGGAGGCGCGTGAGATGCGAGCCCTGCTGAGGACGGGGCATTCGCGCGGGGGGCTTATTGACGGGCAGCTGCGTCTGCTGGCCAGCGTGGATGCGGCGGTGTCGGAGCTGCAGAGCAGGGAGGAGGTTGGACTGCAGCCGCTGTTGAGCCTCAACGCCCTGCTGCGGTGTATGACAGATGAGTGCACAGCGCGGACAACCCTGCTTAAGGCGCAGGGGCGGGAGTCGGAGTGCCTCGAGCGGGAGTGCGACCAGGGGTTCCAGACATTGCAGCTGCTGCTGCATCTGTCGCGTCCCTAGGGGTGGGGGTGGGAGGAAGGAGGTGGGATGTCCACACACATATGTATGGAGGCATGCGCGCGCAATGAGGGTTGGTCGCTTTGCCAAGCGGCTGCCCGATCGTTCGTTCACCCCCCAACCACCGCTTATCAGGAAATTTGTGATTCCCCCTCCCTTTGTTTCCTGTATCCCCCGTCCGGCGAATGCGCAAGAGATGGGTGGCATGGCACAAACCGCTGACTCCCTTCACCTTCCCTCCCTTCCTACTCCGCCCCACACACATTGTCCCCCCCACGCCGTGCCTTGCTCCCCCCCCCCAAGGAGTGGTGTTCTGATATCGCAGCTCAACCCCATCTCAGGCGCCTGCCCCTCCTCCCACCCGCCCCACAGCATCCACATCATCACCCACCACCAGGTCATCCGGCAGGGTGTGAGAAGTCGGGGGGTGGGTTGTGTGTGCTGACGGGAGGTCCCCCGCGTGAGCTCCCCCCCCTGGTGTTGCTGTGCCAGGAGGGGCGTGCCGTCATCAGGAGAGCCAGGTGTGGGGGGTGGGGGGCGGTGGGGGAAAAAATATAACGAAATATAAAAAGGTAGTAAGCGATGCTCATCGTTCCGGAGTCGGAATGTGCGGCGGTCCCCCGGAGCTACCCGTCGGTGTTCACAATCATTCTTGACATATTCCCAGAGTATGCGTCCTCACCCACAACCCTAGGGGTGTGCGTGGGGTAGGGGTGGGGGGGTATGGACATTGTGTGCTGTGTGATATGTGTGCCGCCCTATATCCCTCCCACTGCAGCGAGGTGTCGATACCCTTCCCGGGGAGCTACTGCCTGCGTCTCTGCAAGGACAAGGTCGTGCAGTACGCCGTGGGGATCACAGCGGGGTGCACCCTGGGCCTGATCCTCCACTCGATGCTCGAGGAACAGCGGCTAAACCGCGAGAGCAAGAACCTCGAGGCTACGCCGTTCCCAGCAGGAGGGTATGTCCCCCGGACTCACCGCCACCCAGCCCCTGATCCTATTGTCGGAGGGGGGGAGGAGCCACCCTTCTCTTCGGTGCGCAACGTCGCGTTGCCAAGACCTCTGTTTCGTGCGTCACTATTGCTTCGTTGTCTCACAACCCTCCCCAACACACAGGCGACGGCTTGGCGGTGGTGACAGCCTGCGCATCCCGACCGGGCCGCCCCGCCAGACACGTCGTGGTCGGAGGAACCCCCCTGGTGGCCAGCGGGCAGGGATGGAGTGGGTGCGTGACCAGCCCCCCCAGCGACGGTGAGACGGCGGTGCCTCCTCCGCGTGCCGCGTGGGGGGGCGTCCGGAGACAGAGGGAAAGAGTGCGCCCCCTGGCCTGGCCCCAGGCAGGGCCGACGCCTCCTCCTCCTTCTTCTCCTCCTCCCCCCCCACAGCCCCCCCGGGGGCAGTGCCGCCCCTCTTGCCTTCTTGCCCCCCTTCTCGGCGGCACTCGCCTCCCGTGCGGCATCGGGGGTTGTGGGTGGTGGGGGGGGTGTGTGGATGCCCATGCCCCCGCCCCGCGCGCCACCCCAACCCCCTCACCCAGCAGCCATTTCGCCGTGTTGGGCAGAAAAAAAAAGGCGCAAAAAAAACATTGGCATGGGGAGGGGTGTGTTTGATTTCTGTGTGTCAAAAACTTTGCCCCGCCTGCGCTTTCGGGATGAAGCCCTCCCCAGTGTCTGGTGGTGGTGGTGTTGGCGATTTTTTGGGAGGACCCCCTGTTTTCTTCCGACCCCCACGCCAACGCCACCTGCGTGCGGATCTGATGGCCGCACCACCCCATGAGTTTCTCAATGCCCCCCCCCCCCTCACGCCTCGCCCTCCCCCCACCCGAGGTATCCAGTATCGGGGATCATCGAGGTGCGGCATGGCCCCACATCCCCCACGCCCCCCACCCCCCGCCCCCCACCCTCTGCACAGAGTAAGATGCCAATGCGCCATCAAACAGCCACATAACCACCACACCCTCTAGCCTGCAGAGATCAGGGCATACACAGCGGTGGCGACCACGGTGTAGCTGCCCTCCCACCAGAGGGCGGCGCCATGCCGGTGAGAGGCGATGCCTCGCACGAAGAGCAGCCCGTGCGGCGCAAGGCGGAGGCCTTCACCGTGTCGTTCGGTGGGGGCGGGGGAGGGGGTGGTGCGGTGGAGAAGAAGCGCACCAGCAGCCGCCCCGTGACCCCGCGGCAGTTCCTCAGGAAGGGGGAGGGCGTGGGGGCGTTGGGGACGACGGCGTCGCAGAATGGCAGCGGCGGCGGCAGCCCGATGGCGAGCAAGACGAACCGGGTGGAGCTGCGCAACGCCATCCAGTCCTTCAAAAAGCAGTCCCGCGCCGACAAATTCAGCGATGCCATGGTGGCCGTCCCCACCAAGCCCCCCCCGACAGGGCAGGGCGACGCTCACCCCTCCGCCGCCACCGCCCCGCACTCTGCGCGCGAAGCGGCATTCCGCACCTCCTCGCCGTCCTTCAGGCATGACTCCGAGGAGTATGAGTATCTGGATGACCGCCCCAGAGGGGGTGTCGACCGCACCCGCGACACCAGCGACGAGCGCAGCCGCCACGGCAGTCGCTATGAGGAGCGTCGTGAGCCCCCCCGTGGTGGCGGGGGGGGTGGTGGGGGTGACCTGAACCCGCAGCTCAATTACGACGACGAAGATGACTTTGACGACGAGGATGAGCTGCTGTTCGGGAGGGACAGGGCGCGTGCCCAGCCGGTGCGTGCGGCGGAGGATGATGCGCTCAGGCTTCCGGAGCGGGACCCTCCCAGCGGGCGCAGGCCCTCGCAGGGGGCGAGCGAAAGGGAGAGGGGAGAAAGAGAGAGGGAACGGGAGCGGGAGAGGGAGAGGGAGAGGGAACGGCAGTACCCAGCGCGGCCGCAGCGGCGCCACCGGGGAGATGATGACGACTTCTCCGATCTGGGCGATATGGAGCGCGACAGGGAGGATGACGTGTGGAACGGCACGCCCACCAAGCGTGGTGCCCCGCGTAATGCTGGGAACCCGCCGGCGCGCCGGGGGGGTGGAGGGAACGGCCCGCCCCAGCCGCCTGCTGGTGGGGGTGGCGGGAATTGGAATCGCGGGCGGGAGGAGGAGTACGGCCGGATGTGGGAGGAGAAGCTGCAGGAGCTGGATGCGGTGGTGAACATGTATTCGAGGCAGGCGGACTCCCTGCGGAAGAAGGAGCAGTCCTTTGAGCGCAGCAGGCAGCTTGCCGACCAGCAGGCTCAGCAGGAGATGGAGGAGCGCGCAACAGCAGAGATCAAGAAGTTGCGGAAGGAGCGACAATCCCTGCAGGATCGGTGTAGGTCGCTGTCTGCAGGGCAGCCGCAGGCCCGGAAGGACCGTGAGGAGCTGGAGCAGCTGCAGGATGAGCTTGCGCTGCTGAAGGATGAGTGGAGCCAGAAGGAGTACCGCTACAAGACCCAGGTGGACCGCCTGCAGAAGCAGGTGAAGGAGCTGCAGGGGAAGAACACCCAGCTCAGCTCCTCGCTGAAGCAGGCCCAAATGGCGAAGCTGGAAGCGCAGCAGGTATGTTCTGCAGGCAGGCGGGGCGCACCCCATACCTACCCCTGTCACAGCAGCGCAGGCAGGAGCGCCAGGAGCGGACCCGGTCCCCCACACGGTACGACGATGCGTACGACGAGGTATGTTGTGATGCCGGTATTGAGGGCACCCTGGCATGTCGCCTTCTGTCACACCACCGAACAACTCTGCCGTGCAGGAGCTGAGCGAGGGTCTGCCCGTCGAACGCGAGCTCAATGCCGACGACGTGTCGGACGAGGAGGTGTGGAGCAGGCCCGACAGGTCGCGCGACCGCACGCGCGATCGCGATCATGAGCGCATGGAGCAGGATCGTATGGAGCGTGAGCTGGACCGCCGCGAGCAGGAGCGCATGGAGGTGGAGGAGCGCGAGAAGCGTGAGGAGGAGCTGCGGTACGAGAAGGAGTTGTGGCGGGAGCAGGAGCAGCGTCGGGTGCGTGAACAGCGCGAACGGGAGGATCGTGAGCGTGAACGTGAACGCGAACGCGAAAGGGAGAGAGAGGAACGCGAGCAGGAACGCGAACGGCTACGGGAACAGCGTGATCATGATCAACGTGAACGCGAAAAGTTAGAACGCGAGAAGCTCGAACGCGAACGTGAGCGCGAACAGCTGGAACGCGAAAAACTTGAACGTGAGCGCGAACGTGAAAAGCTCGAACGCGAGCGTGAGCGTGAAAAACTTGAACGTGAGCGCGAGCGCGAAAAACTCGAGCGCGAGCGTGAGCGCGAAAGAGAGAAGATGGAACGGGAACGGGAACTCGAAGTCGAGCGCGAGCGCGAGCTTGCTGAGCGCGAGAGGGAACGGGAGGAGCGCGAGCGGCAGGAGGAGGTGGAGGCAGGGGAGGCGCCACAGCCTGGCGATGAGATGAGCGTTGCGCTCCGCCTCCTCAACTCACGCCCTGAGGACAACGAGCCGGAACCCGCAGAGCACGTGACAGGGGACTGCGTCGTCAATGTGAAGGAGTACGCCGACGGCAAGCTGGAGAAGTTCTACAAAAGCAAGAAAAAACAGGTCATCTACACCAACGGGACGAAGAAGATCCTCCTGCCATCGGGACACGTGGTTCTGCACTTCAACAACGGCGACATCCGGAAGGTACGTGACCGCCACATCCACCCGCCCTGCCACACCACGTCACACAGACATACCCCAGCGGCAAGGTTGTGTACTACTACTCCCAGGCACGCACACGCCACACCACATATCGTGACGGTGTGCAAACCTTTGAGTTCGAGGCAAGCCAGGTATGCATGAGCTTGACAGTGTGTCTGGACAGTGCATCATCATCAAGACCCATCCAGGGCCCTCTCTGTGGACACAAAGCAACCAGCTTCCCGTGTGTCTCCTGAATGCACCCACCACCACCCACCGCAGCAAGTGGAGCGGCACTTCCCCGATGGGATGAAGGAGATAGCCTTCCCGGACGGGACGATGAAGTACATCTATCCTGACGGTGAGGAGGAAAGGTATGGCACCACACCTTCTGCGAAGGCATTCGCACCCACCCACGTCACACCCCGCAGCATTTTCACCGATGGGACCGTGCAGCGTGGGAAGCCATGATCGTCCATCATGCCTGTGCAGCGGGGTGGTGGAGCGGCGTTTCGACGGGATCTGTAGCCACCACCCAGCCCTGGGTTGGGCGCGAGTTTCACCCACCGCCCAGGGTCTTCTCCGAGGGTGACGGTGATGGCATCGCCTGGGAGACGCATGCAGCTGCTCGCGGTCCACCCTCGCATGTGCGGAGGCGCGTGTCTCAAAAAGGCTCTTCCCGCGGCGTCGCATTGCTAGCAAACCATTTTCCCCACACCCCCCCACGCACATCCACACCTGCCCTGCCCACAGGGCCCCTCTCCCGAGCCCCTATTGGTTTGAAGAACCCAGCGCGACCCCCCCTCTCGGGTGGAAGCCGAAAAACTCATGTAGATTATTGAACTGTGTCTGAACCTAGGTTCGTGTTTATTTGTTGATCTCACACGCCCTCCATGCCCCCCTACCCCCTACGCCCCCACCCCCCCCTCCCCTCTGTGGCACTGCTTTCAGTCCAGTAAGTAGAGTGGCAGTGGTATGCATCAAAAAAATGCGGGGGTTTTTTTTTGTAAGTTCGGCGTAGCCAACTCAGGAAACTTTTCACCGTGCGGATCCTTGCGAACACTTCACACGCCCGGCAGGCTGGTGGGGTGTTCTGCGTTCGAAGAACACAAACTGTCGTTGCTACCTTCTCTCTTGAGATTCACTCGGTTGCATTAGTTTTGCGCAGCTCAGTTTTTCATTTTTATGCGATCGCCCCGTTATATTTTTTTTGTGTGTGTGGCACCCATGTGCATGAGCCATCCAAAATAAAAGGACTGGGCACGTCACTGCCCCCCCCCCCCCAGGGCTGTAAATAAGGTTTGGGGGTCAGGAGTCGGGAGTCGGTTATTTACAGTCACCTAAGGTACCTGGGGTGGGGGGCTGGGGGGGACGGGCGGTCTCAAACCCTACTCAATCCTGCACGCATCCTGTAGTACGGCCACCTCTGCCGTGGAGAGTCCCATGGACCCTCCAGCAGTCGCCCACCATTCGGTCAGGGCGGACTGACTCGGCGCTTGCGGGGTCTTCCCGCGTGCGAGGTGGTCCGCGAAGAAGCACGCGACGCACAGCGCCATGTTGGCTGTCCCAGCCAACCCCCCACTTCGCCCGCAGCGCCCCACACGCTGCGAGCACCTCACTCACGGCAGCAGTATTTGGCTGCATAGCTCTCAGTATTTCCCGTGCATGCAGCGCATGCATCCACAAATTTTGTGGATGCATCCACACACAGCCTGGAGCTCCGAAGCCCTGCATGCAGGCCTGCCTGCAGTGGATGAATGCCTGTATGCCAAATCGAAAATCCATTTTTTGACATTTTCGGGCATCCCTGGATGCCGTGGATGCATGCATGGATGCATCCACACCATCCACGGCCCCACTGAGAGCTATGTTGGCTGTGAGTCAAACACTACTGCCTCTACCTGAGGCATGTTGTGTGTCGCAACAGTTGCGTCACATGTGTGACGCATCTGTGTGGAGTGTGTGTGGGTGTGCACGTGTGCGCTGCGGTATGCTCAACCACCTGATGGGGGCGGAACACAACTCTTCTTGGGAGCTGCCAGGATCTGGCAAAAGGGGCGGGAAAGGGGCGCCGTATTCACAGCAGTGGTTTGGCAATGAACTCACCCCAGTTCAGAGACCGGTAATGAAGAAGATGACTGGGAGGCACACACCATGTCCCACCCAGCGGGACCCCCACACCCCCACCCACCCATCGGGACCCCCCCTCCTCGGGTGTTCCAAAAACCCTTTCTTTTGAATATTTGGAGTCTGTGCGGATCGCAGTGGGGTCATTTTGGCCATGGGGTGCCTAATACCGCACATTCCCTAAGGGAAGCAAGGCAACCCTCCCAATCCCAAAAAATCCGGCGCGAGTCGGGAGTCGGGAGTCGGCCTTATTTACACCCCTGCCCCCCCCCCCCCCCCCATCCACCTCGCCCCCCCCCCGGAAAGTGGACGCAGCCATCCCCCGGCTCTTTATGTTGTTCGTTTTTCCAGAAGGCGTATCTGCCGTCCCAACAAACAACCCCTTTCTCCCCCCCCCCCCCCCCTCATTCCCCGAGTTTTCTTTAAACTCGGGGCGCCCCCCCGCTGCCCCCTGGTGCGCCCTCGTCTAGAAAAGGGCCCCCGATCTATAGCCCGCTTTTGACATCTGTCTCTCTGTCTCTCTTCTCCCACCTAACTCGTGCCATTCTTCACGCAGGCCGTCCGCACTGGATCATTCTCACCTGTGCCTCGCGCGCGACCACGGCAATAGATTTTGTAGAGTGCAGCCGATAAACAGGAGGCGTGCCTTCTGGCGAATTTTGTGAATGCCCTCCCGGGAGCCTGGCTGTCTCTTCGGCTCGGTTGATGGTTTTGATGCCAATAAGAAGATGGGGGAGTGGGGTGGGTGGGTGGGTGGTGGGTGTTGCGAGCGACACCGAATGAAGACGGCATACATGTGTTTGGTGGTAGAGTACACAGAATCACCCGCTCGGGAGAAGGGTTTTGTTCGGCCTCTGCCGGTCCCGTGTGAGTTTGTGTGTGTGTGTGTGGGCAGCCATATGTGGCCATTTGATTATCTACCTTGTCAGTTCCGTCCACCGTTCTGCAGATTAACCCGCCCCTCCCCTCGGTTGTCACACAGCACAAACATTGCATCCGTCGTTTCCCCTTTTTGGTGTTAGCCTCCTCTTTGTGGGTCATTTCGCACGTCAGTCTGGCGGCCGTCCCCAAATAAGCAAGAACCCAACAAAACCCCACCACCCCCTCCAAACAGCTGCTGGCTGCCGCCCCAGGGCATGCCCTTCAGCAAAGCCAACTCACGCTGGCAGAAAAATGGGTTATCGGGAGGTGAAGCGAAGGATGTAGCAATCCCAACCAGACCTCACACGATGCTTCCGATCTGAAGGGGGGGGGTGTCGTGTGTACAACCATCCGGCCCCCGCCAGCACGCCTTTCCCTCCCCCACCCCTCCGCTCTCGACCTATCTTGTCCCGATTCAGTTCTTCCACACCCCAATGTCAGCCCCCAAGCCCCACGTCCTCTTCTTAGACAGGATCGTTTGCTCTGGAGTGAGGTGTGCAAAAGAATGATCTATCGACTAGGGCTAGAGGGAGAGAGAGGGGGAGGGGGGGTGAGAGTATTCTCGAGACGGGGATATTCAGACTCTTGCCACTTATGTGGCTCGCGGTCCTTCAAGGGTTAAATCATACGAGAGGGGGGCGAGAGAGAGGGAGACAGAGAGAGTGCCGTTCACTGAGCTGATACCTCCTCCGCCCCCACCCTCCCTAATTGGGTGTTAGTTCTCTGTTCCAAAACCCTCACACTTACGGAGGGTTGGCTAAAACCCCCCCCCCCCTCCCAGCCTTGGTGCCCCTGAGAGCCGTAACAGAACCGCGTAAGAAGTATACGCGATACATACCGTAAATCGGCCTCTTCAGGGCCCCCACCCAACCACCGCCCTTTTCGTTTTTTTGCTTGTTTTTAAACTGTAAACAATTGCAGAAAAATAAGGAACAACTGTGCGAAAGCAAAAACCCCCACCCCTCCCCCATGTGCACCAACCCAAGAGGGCGAGGGGGGTATGGATGTCCGGGCCACTCAGTTGTGTAGACGGAGAGCATTCAGTCAGGGGGGGGGGGGATGAGATCGATGGATGGAGAGGAGGGGGAAGTAGCAGTATATTAAAGGGCGCCACTCACCCCACTCGCCCCCCGCCCCCCCCCCCCCCTCGATGCTGCCCCGCGACGCATGACGACATGACCCATTTGCATCTGCCACACACACACACCACTCGCCCCCCTGCAGGGCTCCGCACACAACACATAGCCCCCCTTGAGGCCCATCCCCCCACCGAGTGAAGGGAACCCACTGCCGGTGCTCGTTTTTCTCTCCGTTGGCTACCCCCACACAACCCCCCGGGTTTACTGCCGGGGAGGGATGCGCTCTGCAGCTGTGGAGTAAAGGAGTCACCCCCCCTCTCCCCCCCGCGGCGGAAGACCCTCGGCAGTGTTCTCGTAACCGGGGCTTTTCTCTGGGGGTTTTCAAAAACCACTCTCTCTCCCCCCCACCCTCCCTTTGTTTTTCACAATGCCCGCACCCCGCGCTGCTGGTTCAAAGTCCCCTGTCATGCACAAGCTGGATGAACTCGCGAGTGAGCTGGACCTTATCGGATTCGATAACTACGACGGGCCGCTCCCCCGCCCCACAGGCGGGACGGGCCGCAAAGGGGCTGCTTCCACCTCCGGGAAGCGCAAAGGCCCTGCAGGGCGGGGCAAGGCTGTGAACGCAGCGCAGTACATCGCTGTAACTCCTGCAGATCAAAACTCCTCGGGATGGGTGGACCCCGACACCATCAACCGCGCCCTGTTTCCCCTGGGGAGATCCGCAACCACGCTGCTGCATGGGAGCTCGGAGGTCCTCACCCAGCTTGCCTCCTCCTCGGGCGAGCCTCCGAAATCCCGCAGGATCACAATCGACGACAGCACGGCAGGATACGTTGGGCATCACTCCGCAGCATACCACAGCGCTGTCTCAAAGCTTGAGTCTTTCTGTGAGACTGATCTCTCAGCGGAGGGCATACAGCGGAAGCGGCAGGCGGTCAGAGGGGAGTTGGAGTCTGGGTACTTCCCGATGACCCTTGATGAAGATCGTGTCTCCGATCTGACGGGGATGCCATGCCGTGGCGAGCTTCAGGATCCTAACCTGAGGAGCGACATGTTCCGCTCCAACATACACCGCATCAACGACACGATTGAAGCGGATCTCTACGACGCCACCGCACTCCAAGACCTAGACTGCCCAGCCGGCGCCCACCCGGGGCCCTCTGCCCTTCCCCCCTCCTCCCCATTCTACCTCCGGAAGGACAGCAACACCATCATGCAGAGCAGAATCGCTGGGGCTGCTGCCGCCACCACCGCATCCCCCCACCTGCCACCCCTCGGAGAGCCCTCTCAGCCCGAGCGCCCTAGGCAGGCCTCGCCTGCTCGGGTGGGGTCGGCGGAGGTAGGGGAGGGAGATGGTGTGGCTGAGGGTGATCTCGCTGCGGGGTCCGCAGGGGAGACGTCGCAGCCGAGCAGCAGCAGGAGCGCGCCGCTGTCCCCCGGAGGGGAGAGCCTGGCGGTGGAAGGGGGTGGGGGTGGCGGGGGGGAGGAAAGGCCCCTCAGCGCGGAGCAGATCAGCCTTCTGTATAAACAGGAGCTCGCCTCGCTGTTCAACGCCGCGCAGAGGGTTGTCAAAATCCAGGTCGACGAGGAGTCCAGCGCCCCGAGCGAGGTCCTCGCGGGGAAACCCCTCGCTCACCTCGAGAGGGCACTCCCGGGGGCAGCCGGTGCCTCCCCAACATCCCCAGGGGTGGGCAGGCCCCCTCAGCAGCAGGGCGGTGCAGCTGCGGGGCCTCAGAAGCGGAAGCCAGCCGCAAAGGGTCACCCCGCCACATCGCGGGGTGTGGTGGAATATCTGGTGGATCCGGTCCCCTCGGAGTCCTCGGCAAAGAGAGGGGGCGGGGCGTATACCTCGCCGATGTGGGTGATTAAGGTGAAGGTGTTGGAGACGATCCTGCAGGGCCAGCTTGATCTTAATCATATTGCATGTCTGGTGAAGGCGGTGAGGGCTTGCCATCAGGAGTTGCAGGTGACGCGTCTGATTCTATATAGGAAGGAGGAGTTGCTGTTGCGGGAGAGGAGGCGGAATGAGGCGTTGCAGATGCGGGAGGATATCGCGGTGTGCCGGAGCAGGCTGCGGCGCGGGCAGCTGGTGCAGATCGCGGCGCAGATCTACAAAGGGGTAGTGGAGGGAGGGGGGCACTTCCGCATCCCGACGGGCGATGCCGAGGACCCGCAGGCCTGGCATGAGCTGAATCAAATCCTCGATAACATTGCCAACGGGGATGAGCTGGCACACAGCGAGGCTCGGAGGGGCGTGGCGCATGAGCAGATGCTGCAGGCGCTGACATATAAAACGCAGCTTGCGAAGCGGGAGCGTCACCTTCAGAGGAGGTTTGAGCAGCTGGAGCGGAGCGCGATGGAGGGGGAGGACGCGCTGAGCGTTGCGGGGCAGACCTTCACCGTGGGGAACGACCTGGAGGTGAATGCGCTGGCAGTCCTCCGCGCCCTCAGCACGCTGGAGGCGGCGCGGAGCAGCCAGCTGGACCACGCCACCTCTGGGCTCCTCAACCACTTCCGTCCGGATCAGGCGACGTTGCGGAATGCCTTGGAGCGTGCTGTTCAGACGGATGCCACGATCTACACTCCGGAAAATTTTGCCCGTCTGGAGGATGAAGTGCGCACCTCCTCTGAGACTGTGTCGCAGCGGGATGCCACCATCAAGAAGATCCGTACTGACGCGCGTGCAGCCCAGGATGAGCTTGGGCAGTTGGTCACCTCCCAGAAGCTCATGCAGGGGAGGCTGGATGAGCAGATCCGCCTGACGCAGAAGGCAGAGGCAGACCGGGCAATGTACTCCGCTTTGGTGAAGCAGCGCGACGAAGAGCTTCTCGAGAAGGACAGGGCAGTGGCTTGCCTCGAGGCGACGGTGCGGACCCACGCGGAGGCGATTGCGTCTGCAAAGGCTGAGGCGGCGAGGCACGCGCAGCGGTGTGATGAGGTGCAGCTGGAGCTGGAGGCGACGGTGAAGGACCGTGCGGACCTGCAGCTGGAGGCGACTCAGCTGAAGGTGGAGGCGGCGGAGGCGGAGGGGAGCCGGCAGATCGAGGTGGAGGGCATGCTGCAGCGGGAGAAGGAGGCCGCGCAGGAGCGGCACAGCGAGCTGGAGGACGCGATGGCCGCGGTGGTGGAGAGGCTGCGCGAGGCGGAGGCGAGGGAGGAGGAGCGGCTGAACCGCACGCAGCGCAGCACATCCGTCACGCCGCCGCAGGTGCACTCCGTGGGGTGCAGCCCTGATCCCGAGGAGGTTGTGCAGGTGAGCCTGGGGGACGTCCTGCAGGTGGCTGCCCCAGGGTTAGATGAAGAGGTGCTGCTAGCGGAGCGCCGCAGCATGTATGCCGATTCGATGCGGTGGCTTGTGGAGCTCGAGGAGAAGTCCCGTTCCGCTTTCGATGATGTGATCGCGGAGACCATGTCCGCCTTCATCTTCATGAACTCATTCATCGTGCTGGTTATTAACACATCCTATCCGTCCTGTTTTAAGGAAGGCTACAGCTTGAATGGGAATGGGAAGTTCAACAAGATGAAGACCGACACCATAAAGATGAATGTCATCGCCAAGCTGAAGAGCGCCACGGCAAAGCTCCCCCCGATCGTCAAGGCGGGGCTCCAGGCCAAGGCAGCCCACGCCACCACCAGCGCAAAGCACAACCCCAAGTCGCCCGACACCGACATGATCACAAGTTCCACCGCTTCCGGGGCATGCCCACCCGAGGGGCTGCCTCCTATCGACATGGGTGCTGGCAAGCGCCTGCCTGCCCTGTCACCCACACACGAGGCCATCACCGAGGAGGAGGTGTCGCGGCAGTCCCCCGCGCCCTCCCCACGGGTGCGGAGCGGCTCCGACCTCCACCTGCATAAGGTGCTGCCTGTGGAGGACACGTCGGCCCGCCAGCCGAGACAAGCTCAGCCACCCCCTGCCGCTGCAGCACAGGGGGGCTGCGCCGCCGGCACCTGGGAGCCTGTTCCGGATGACGGCACGGTGACACACGACATGCCCCTTTCCCCCGGGAGCATCGTGAGCCCTTCCAGCAGCGCTGCGGGGGCCGGCAGAGACAGCGGCAGTGGGAGTGGCAGCGGCGCTTCGCGCCGCGGGCACAGCGGCCCGCCGCAGGCGCTGGCTGCCCTCTCGGAGGATCCCTTTGCAGACGACGCCTACCGCAAGCCCTGCAGCGTGGGAGGCAGCCAGAAGGCAGAGGCGGAGGAGCGGTGCCCGGGCGCCACCCCCCTCCCGCAGCTGCCTGCCGGGGGGGCGGTTCCGACAGAGCGGGCGCCGGTGGGGGTGGGGGAGGCGATGGGGGACCCCTGTGCCCCGCCGCCCCGCCCCGCAGGCGGGGCGGCGCAGCCGCAGACGCCGCTTGAGGAGGGGGGTGTTGCGGATGCCGTGTCCCGCGGGTCGGGGTCCAGGAAGGAGGGGGAGGAGGTGGGAGTGGCGGCGCCGGCGTCGGTGTCGTCCTCTGCTGGGGTGGCAGCGGTGGGGTGTGGCGGGGGGACAGAGGGGAGGGGCCCCAGCAGCAGCAGCAGCAGTGCTGCCGTCAGCGCCCCGGCCGGTGGTGCTGATTTGCCTCAACCGCGTGGTGTGGATCGGGTGGCTGCGCAGCAGCCCCGGCGTGTTTCTGATCCGGGGGCCGTGCTCCCCGAAATCTGTGGAGGTCGTGGGTCTGGCGTCCTGCCGCCGCTGCCGCCGGTGGTGGGGACCGAGAGCAGCGCCGGCTGCAGATCTGCTGCTGCTGCTGCTGCCCCAGCCGGGGGTGGTGCGTCGGTTGTCCACACCCAGGAGGTTCGCCTGCAGGCCGCCACTGAGGAGGCCGCTCCTGCCGCCGCTGCCGTCGCCAGGGTGGCGGTGACAGAGAGAGCAGCGCCTGTTGGCTCCGTCGACCCACCGCACCATGTGGGTGCGGAGGAGGGTGCGGCGGGCGCAGCGAAGGAGTCCCCCGTGGAGGCGATGGTCACCGCCGAGAAGGAGAAGGTTGCGGATTGGCTGGAGGAGCTCGACAAGGCGATGCGGCGGCAGCGCCGCATCGACGTGGGGAGGGTCCAGCCATCCCCTGCGTTGGAGGCGGCGGATCGGCGCATGGTGGAGTGCCTGGCGCGGGTCGAGCGCCTCGACCACAAGGTGCCTGCGGCACAGCTCGACGAACTCCGCGCGGTCCGCGCGCTCCTCACAAACACGACACGCGCTCTCCACCGTGCGGCAACCGGGGTCGCCCCACAGCACGTCATACCCACCACCACCACCACCACCAGCTACCCCCCTGACAGCATGGACGACTGTTCCCCCCGACAGAGCGCGAGGGAGCCAATCCCTGCGCGTGTGGCTGTCCCCTGGGGCGGGCGGAGCCCGCCCCAGCCGCACCCCAACGCGCAACTCATCACAGCGCTGAAGCAGGCCGGTGCTGCCGCTGCCGCTGAGGATCTCTCCGTCGCTATGGGTGGCGGCGCACACACCGCCGACACAGGCTTCCTCGGGTCCCCCCTGGTGCAGGGGGGGGCGCCCTTCAGGCCGCAGGGCTCCCACCCGCCGCAGGCGCATCGAGACGCAGGATACCCCAGCCCGGGGAGGGGCGGTGTTGGGGGGGCGCTGCCTGCGCCCAGCCTCAGCAAGGCAGGCCTGTTGCCGCAGAGGAGGGCGTTGGCAGGCCCGGTGGGGCCTGGCGCAGTGCTGCCTGGGAGGGCAGCCCGGGGCTTGGGACAGCGTCACGCAGCAGGGGGGCGTGGTCTGGGGATTGGCGTTGGGGCGGTGTCCGGTGGCGGTGGTGGGGTGCGCGGGCAGGTGCATGGCAGGGGAAGAGGAGGAGGAGGAGGCCGAGGCAGGGGTGGGGCTGCTGCTGCCAGTGGGCCAAATCCCAATGCTAACCCGAATACGCTGAGGTTTCAGAAGGTGGCGCCGCCGAAGGTGGATATCCATATTGGGTGAGAGGGGGGGGGGGGGAGACTATGCCTGCTGTGATGTGGGATGTGTGGGGGTTCTGTTGCGTGTGGCTGTCTGTGTTGTGTCAGGGGGGGGGGGTGTTTTGGCCCCGCCAACGGGTAATGAGCTGGTGGCGACACACTACTCCAACAAGAGTTCAAAGGAAAATCGATGTGAATGAAAAAAAGTCGGGTGGCAATTCAACGAAAGGAATGGACATCATCAGTCAGACCACCACACACACACACACACACACACAGGCCTTCAGCACGATTCTGTATTTCCGAGGGATTGCTTCTGCATGATCTCAGCCCCTTGCGCCCACCTGTTCTCCCCCGACTTGCCCCAGCCTTCCCCCGTGCACAGGGTTTTGTTTTTTGGAGTTGTGCTAACAACGCAGGAAACTTTGCTATGCAGATCATGCAGGACACACCACACCCGCAGCAGGCGTGTGGGGTGTTCTCGCGATCGACGACGCGCACCACAACCCCCCCTGCCATTCTCAGGGGCCTATTTTTTTCCAAAAATAGCCCGGAGGAGCGGGGGGGGGGGGGGGGGAGTGCCTGCGTTGTGTATGATCTCCTTTTGATGAACGATTTGCTTATTTCGAGGCTACTGCTTGAGGTGGGTCGTCTCGGGGGGGGGGGGTGTGTGAATTTTCTTCAGCCAAAACAGTGGCGCTGTCCGGCAATTCAATTCGATCGCCGGGTAAACAACAGAAAAGCCTTCTGGCTATTATTGGAGACGGATCGGCGCTTTGCGCCGATACCCCCTCTTGCGCTTGTCTCTTATCGAACCCCCGTTTGGTTGTTGTTTTCTGCTGCTGTATACATATGTGTCGTCCCCATTCTTTCCTTCAGGGCCTTCAGGACCTCCCCAAAAGCAGACGGGAAATTTCACGTGATGTGTTCTGCCCCTCATTCGCGACAGCAATCCGCCGTGACTGCAGAAGCGCCAAATGCAGCACAACTGTATTGGCGGATAACGGAATACAGTATTCCGGAGGAATGGCATTGAGAGAAAACCGCATCAGAAAGCCGACCTTCATTGGTTAGCGACACCTTCCCTAAAAACAACAAACAGAAGGATGGAAAGCGATCCACGCCACGCAAAGGAGATGTGCGGAAGAAGGCTGCCCCAACCCCTCCCCTCTCCACCCTTTCTCTCTGGATACAGCCCGAGGTGAGAATGACTGCAACGCAACCATGCGTTGCGGACTGATGGGGATAAGGACAAGAGAGACAAGCGAACTATCAAAGCCCCCCGATGCCACCCTCACTGTGGGGAGGGGATGGAGAGAGGCCCACGCGAGGGGGGTCCTAACACACTCCCCCCCCGAGGGACCCAGATCCAGAGCTATATCCCCGCCGCGGCTGCAGCGGCCCCCAAAGCCACCACCTCCCCTCACCGGCAAGCCCCCATCGCAACACCAGAGCCGAGGTGGGTGGGGGTGGGTGGGGCATAGGTTCAAAGGGGGGAACTTTCGCCTTTCACCTCCCCCCCCACCTCCTTCCGAGGGCTTTAGTTTTGTTATGCAATGACTGCTTTGAATCTAGATCGTGTGGGGCGGTGGAGCTGCAACTCAATCCTGCCCGGGGTTGCCCGGACGGATTCGGCCGCAGCGCAGCACCTCCGCGAGCTGCTGCCGGGGATCATGGGTGGGCGGCACAGCCGCCACGCCGCTGCTGACAAAGTTCTCCCTATATTGCGCGAGATGAGATTGGACGGCTGGCGCATCGGCGAGAAGACGTGCTCCATCGCCGTGTCATGCTGCGCCGCTGCCCCGGATGGGACCCACACCGCTCTGCGCATCGCCGATGCATTTTTCCCCCAACGCGCCGACATACCCTACTACGTCCAGCATGCCCTGCTCTCCGTCGCAGCATCCCGCGGCCTCGCTGAATACACCACCGCATTCTCAGCCATCTTCCCCTCGAGAATCCCTAAAGGCATCCCGACTGACACCCTCGTCAAGTTTTCTAACTTAAAGCTGAAGGCGATTGCATCCGAAGTCTCACTCTCTCGAGGCGGGCCGCGAGAAGCGGAGGCAATGCAGAGCTGCTGGGAGATGGCTGTGGAGGAGTTTCACGCTGCGTTTCCCAACGATGTCCACCGGCAGAGGGGGACGGCGCCAAACGTTGTGACAATAACAACGTTGCTGAGGATTGCGTCGAAGGCACATCACGTCCAGTGGCTTGATTTGCAGATGGAGCTCTGGGGGGTGTATCCCGACTCGGGGTGCCACGCTGCTTCAGTGTGGGTTGGGGGGAGGATGCGGGATTTCCGTTTTTCCCTGCAGAGGTTTAAAAGGGCCGAGGCGGACCTCCACGCCCTCCCCGTCACCACGGTGTACAACGCGCTTCTCTACGCCGCAGGGGAGTGCCGCCTGCAGGAGGCTGCGGCTAAAATCGTGTCGAAGCTCTGCGAGTCGCCGCCGCCCTGCGCCGCGGACGTCATCACCTTCCAGCTCGCCCTCCGCTACCTCCCGCTTGAAAAGGTCGATTCGCTGCTGGAGCAATATCCCAGCCTCCGCCAGCAGCTCGACAGCCGAGCGCAGCGCTCTCTCGACAGCCTGCGGAGGAAGCAGATGGATGGCAAAGGTCTGTCCACTGCCCGGCCGGCAGATGGAGAGCAGCGCCGCGGTGGGGTGAACAAGCCCGGGCCGCGGCGGCAGCGGGAGGGGGAAGTCGGAGTGACCCGGAGCCATGTGATCTGGGCAGCCAAGGCTAAACGGAGGGAAGACGCTGGCAAGAAAGGGGGCAAAGGCGTGGAGAGGAGCGGTGGCGCAGCAGTGGATGAGAGAGGGCGTGCGCCGCGGGGGAATAGAGGGGGTGGAGGTGGTGCTGGTGGTGTGCCGGCATCGCATATTCTCAAGCTGCTGTGAGGGTGGTAGCAGGGCCATACTTTCGGGGGGGATCCCTGCTCGGGTTACAGAGCGCCGTTTGTATCGTCCCTTCACCCCCCGCTAGACAAGCCTGAATCGCATCGGGATCTGTGCTCCCTGCTGGCCCTCGCTTTGACAAGCAAGCGGCCCCTTGTTGTGTTGATAATGTGAAGAACGGCTCACTATCGGTGTCTTGGTCATCGTTGCGGGAGGACGTAGCATATGGGTCTTCGCTCATGAGTGCAGAAAAGTGGATCGCCTCACAAAACAGGATACAAACTGACACAGTTGGCGCAGAGAGCGAAGGCCCCCTGTATATATAGTGGGTTTTGTGCCGCGTTGGCAGAGGTCCGCATAGTGTTAGGTGTTGGTCATGATGCAGCATTGTGAAGGATAAAACGTCGGCAACGCCTGATGGCGTCTCGAAGGGGCTGCGGCCCTCAGTTCTCCCGATTCGCTGCGATGCAGAGCCCCCCACCTGCACCCAGGCCCCGTCGCTTGCCCGCCCCCGCACGGCAGGACCTTTTGCCTGCCGGTATCCTTGCTTGTTGTGATGTTAGGGCGAACGGACCGGCACACACACCACACCCACCACGTGCAGACCTACTAACACCAACACCCACACCGCCAATATGATGATGAAGACGCTGGTTGTGGCCCTCGTGGTCGGCACTGCCTTCGCCGACAGCGACAAGGAGTCGAAGAACGTGCAGACGATGAAGGCGTGGCTTGCCGAGATGTCGGCGGCGGCAGTGGACCCGACCCGTCTTGCGGCGGCAGCGGAGTACCTGGACGTGGACAACTTCGAGTACCAGGTGCAGCCTGGGTCGCTGAGGTCCCCGCAGCGCACGTGGGCTGAGTACGTTGCTGCGTACCGCCAGATCTTCCCGGTGCTGTACTCGTGGTACCAGATCACGTACGACCGCATCCTGGAGGACAAGAAGAACAACGCTGTCATCATGCTTGCGCACGGTGAGGGGGCGCTGACGAACGGGAAGCCGTACGGTCAGAACTACATGGCGGTGTACACCTTCGACAAGCACCACAAGATGATCCGTGCTGACGAGTACGTCGACTCCCTCTTCACCGCCCAGTTCCTGGACATTCTGGCGTGCAGCCCCGTCACCCCCGCCCCGAGTGCGTAATCACACATAGAGATACGCACCTGCAGAGTCGTGTGCCCTTTCATGCTGCCTTCACAGGGCACCATGCCACACGACATTCATTCCTCATGCGAAATGCCAATGCCCCTGCTCAGCCCGATTCCCTGCCCAGCTTTCAGCCATGCTGGGCGTCACGCAGGTTGGTGTCACTGCTTGTCACAGCTGTGAAGCACCGCCTTGCCTCCACTCCGCTTCTGTTGCTTCAGCCCCACAATAACGGTCCTGCGTTATGGTGGGTTGCTGTGGCTTGTGACTATCGCGTGTGCCGTCATTGTTTCCCCTTTTGAGTTCCACGGCAAAGGTTCCGCTGCAGCATTCTTTTGGCGGCCTTTCGCTGTGATGGTGCAAAGATGTTTGTTTCAACTTGCCAGAACGACTGGTCGCTTCCAGTGTGATCAATGCGTTCTGTTCGCATTCTGCAACTTACATTCATCTTCTTGTTCCATGTTCCATTTCCCATCTTCCATTTCACTGCCGTGTCGTGCAGACCCGAACAGATCACATCACTCCGAGATAGTTGCCTCTGTGCACAACATCTTGGTGTCCTGTCTCCTGTTCGATATGCACGGAACTACAACCATCCGAAAACACTCCGAACATACGTCAGCTGTCAGCTGATGCCACTGCGATATCTTGAGAATGAATGCCAACCGGAGGTTCCTCATCGATGCAAACTCCACGCCCAACTCGGCCTTCAGGGCAAACAGGAAAGCAGAGCTCGAATGATGGAACATATGAAACCACAGCAACAGCCCTCCCCCACCTCCCAATCACTGGTGATTGCCACCACACATGAGCCCACTGTTGTTGTGTGCCGCACCTTTCGAACGCACATGCGTACTGTGACACCTACCACGTGCAGACCTACCAACACCAACACCCACACCGCCGATATGATGATGAAGACGCTGGTTGTGGCCCTCGTGGTCGGCACTGCCTTCGCCCACGGCGACAAGCACAAGGACAAGGAATCGAAGAACGTGCGGGCGATGAAGGCGTGGCTTGCCGAGATGTCGGCGGCGGCAGTGGACCCGACCCGTCTTGCGGCGGCAGCGGAGTACCTGGACGTGGACAACTTCGAGTACCAGGTGCAGCCTGGGTCGCTGAGGTCCCCGCAGCGCACGTGGGCTGAGTACGTTGCTGTGTACCGCCAGATCTTCCCGGTGCTGTACTCGTGGTACCAGATCACGTACGACCGCATCCTGGAGGACAAGAAGAACAACGCCGTCATCATTCTTGCGCACGGTGAGGGGGCGCTGACGAACGGGAAGCCGTACGGGCAGAACTACATGGCGGTGTACACCTTCGACAAGCACCACAAGATGATCCGTGCTGACGAGTACGTCGACTCCCTCTTCACCGCCCAGTTCCTGGACATCCTGACGTGCAGCCCCGTCACCCCCGCCCCGAGTGCGTAATCACACACAGAGACACGCACCTGCAGAGTCGTGTGCTTGCTGCCTTCACAGGGCACCATGCCACACGACATTCATTCCTCATGCAAAATGCCAATGCGCATGCTCAGCCCCGTCACCTGGCCAGGTTTTTCCCACGCTGGGCTTCCAGTCTGCTTCTGTTGCTTCAGCCCCACAATAACGGTCCTGCGTTATGGTGGGTTGCTGTGGCTTGTGACTATCGCGTGTGCCGTCATTGTTTCTCCTTTTGAGTTCCACGGCAAAGGTTCCGCTGCAGCATTCTCTTGGCGGTCTTTCGCTGTGATGGTGCAAGATTGCTTGATCCAACTTTCCGGACAACTGACCGATCCAATGATCGTTTCGTTCTGTCAGCGTTCTGCAACCTGCACTCATTTTCCATGTTCCATTTCCCATCTTCCATTTCACTGCCGTGTCGTGCAGACCCGAACAGATTACATCACTCCGAGATGGTTGCCTCTGTGCACAACATCTTGGTGTCCTGTCTCCTGTTCGATATGCACGGAACTGCAACCATCCGAAAACACTCCGAACCTACGTCAGCTGTCAGCTGATGCCACTGCGATACCTTGAGAATGAATGCCAGCCGGAGGCTCCTCATCGATGCAAACTCCACGTCCAACTCGGCCTTCAGGGCAAACACAGGAAAGCAGAGCTCGAATGATGGAACGCATGAAACCACAGCAACAGCCCCCCCCCTCCCAGCGAGCAGGCTGTACCCCAGCTTTGCCTTCCTCTCTCTTGAGCATCACCACCACAGGATTTTTTTCTTGCTTTTCTTTTTGGTCGCGGGTCATCCAAAATACCACCGCCCCCTCCGCCCCCCTCGCTACACACAGCCCCGCACGACCCCATAAAGCAACCTCTGTGCATCTGTACCCCAAACCAACCTGCCACTGCTTCTGGACCCACCATCACCGCCACCCCACCGCCAGGACACCGCCCCCCCCGCCCACTGTCGTGCCATGCAGGGCGGGGCGCAGTGTCCATCCACCGGGGGGCAGGGTGGTGTGTTGGGGAGGGCGACGCACGCCACGCGCTCTCCTGGTGCGCCTCCCCCTCTGTCTGTGGAAGCAGATCCCTTTCTGGCCCAGCCCCCGCAACCGCTCTCTGTGGCCGAGGTGGTGCAGAGCCACGCGGAGCTGGCGCGGGAGCATCTGATAGGGCTCGGCCAGCACCTGGGCCCCCCTGCCGCCGCACAGCTCCTCGAGCGGGTCCGTGATATCCAGGCGGTGCTCTTCGCCCCGCAGCAGAGCCACCATCAGGCCGGACCACCCCCGGAAATCGTGGTGCGCGAGCTCATCGAAACAGAGGAATCGCCCCCTCAGGGCCTGGAGGCGGAAAACGCGGATCTGACCCCCTTGGAGGAGGAGACGGGTGTGCTCGTCTCTGCATGGCCTATCTCGAGCGAGGCATCCGAGGCGCAGCAGACTTGGGGGCAGACCGACTTCGACCAGCTCGGGGCGAAGCTGTATGAGCTGAAGGAGTTGTGCGAGCAGAACATGCGGTATTTCATCAGCACGGATGATATCAAGATGTCGGAGGCTCTCATGGCGATCCGGGCGGAGTGGGAAGTGTTGGAGGAAGCCGCGATCCACGTCGCGCGCGCCGCTTCGCGGCACGACTGCGACCCCGCCTCCCCGGGGAACGGCTACCGCTCCATGCTGAAGATCACCGGCATCTGCGTCGCAAAACTCCTCCGCCGCCTCCGCGACTGCAGCGCCAAGCGGGAGCAGATCCTCTTCAGGTCTGGCCCCTCCCAGCAGTACCTCGAGGACTACGCCAAAATCCTCCACCTCCTCCGGAAAATGCTGCAGTACGCCGTTGCCACCGACAAATTCTCCCGCCGCGACGAGCTGTTCCTCCCCCAGTCAGAGGGGGACATCGAGCAGACCGCCATCTCACACATGACAGACCTCGACTGCAGCCCCTTCTATGGGAAACGGGTTGCGTTCTACCACACGGATCGGGTGAGGAACGCCTTCCGCGTCCTCATCTGCGCCATGGCTGCTTATGGCGACGGCTTCCATCAGATCGCAGCGGCAGCAGAACCGACGCAGACGGAGGGCGGTGCCCCTGCGGAGGGGCAGCCTCCCGCTGCCACCAACGGGGAGGTGCAGCCGGCTGGGGATTCTCCGGCCTCGGCGCCGGCTGCGCCGGCGGATCCGGGAGCTGCGTCGACAGCGGCTGCCGCGCCTCTGCAGCAGGGTGCTGCCGCGGGTGCTGTGGATCCTGTGGCGAAAACCGCCACCGCTGTGATGCAGGGGATGAGCTATCTCATCTCCCCCGCGGTGCGGGCGGAGAAGGTTGTGGAGCGATTCCGCAGCTGCGAGATCCCCTTCGCAAAGGGGTTCTGGGGGCTGATGGACACGGCACCCCTCGCGCAGCACACCGGCACCCTCGTCGGGGCGTGGGTCGCCGTCAACAGGGAGGTGCGCGTCCCCATCACACCCGCCTACATCCTGGTTTGCTATAACGACGGCCCGCTTGCCCCTCTGCTCCACAGGGCTGTGACCTGCGACGTCGAAACCGGGCTCCAGGATGTGAAGGATGAGTTCAACCGCGAGGTGGAGGCGGGCGCTGTGTGCGACGTGGAGAAGGCGCAGTTCGACCGCATCTTCACCCACAGGGGGGAGTGTCCGGCACCTCCCCCGCCACCCCCGCAGGAGAAGGCGCACTTGGCCGACCTGGCGAGGAGGGCGGGGCAGGTCAGCCTGGCTGAGCTGGCCAAGCTGTTCCCAGCACAGGAGAACCACCCGTTGGGGTATGTCCGGACGCAGCTCATCTCCCACGTGGAGGCGCCTGCAGGGCTGCGCCGTGGGGAGCTCGTCATCCACATCCACGGCGGGGGGTTTGTCGCCCAGTCCCCCAAGTCACACGAGGCCTACGTGAGGCACTGGGCGAAGGACCTGCGTGCCCCCATCCTCTCCATAGACTACTCCCTCGCCCCTGAGGCGTGGTTTCCCCGCGCCGTGGATGAGTGCTTCCACGTCTATATGTGGGCCCTCCAAAACAGAGCAGAGCTGGGTGCCGGCCGCGAAGGCCCTGTTGTCATCGCGGGGGACAGCGCCGGGGGTAACCTCGCAGTGGCTGTGGCCCTCAAGGCTGTGATGCAGAATGTGCGCGTTCCGGATGGGGTCGTCTGCGCGTACCCTGTGATGAATGTGAAGCTTGCGGCGAGCCCCAGCAGGCTGATGGCCCTCATGGATGTGCTTCTGCCGATGGGCCTGATGGAGTGCTGCCTGGATGCCTACCGTGGCCCGCGGAATGACAGTGTGAGCAACCCACTCATGTCACCCCTGCAGGCGACTGACGAACACCTCAAGAGGCTCCCCCCGATTCGTATCGCAGCTGCGGAGCTGGACCCGCTTCTGGATGACTCCGTTGGGTTCGCCAGGAGGCTGAAGATGTTGAACCACGACGCGGAGCTTCAGGTTATCCCCGACATGCCGCACGGCTTCCTCTCCCTCGCCTACATCGGCGGGGGCAAGGGGAGCCTCGAGGCATCCGCCGTTGTCGTCAAATTCATCGGCGATCTCCTCCACTCCGACCAGCCTTGCCACGACGACCAGATCCCCACGGAGACATCCGCTGTGCTGCACGAATCGGGCAGCCTGGGGCACCTCGCCCCGCAGAGCGACCACTTCGGGAGACATGCCGACCCGCAAGAGGGTCTCAGCGGTGATGACAGGCCGGCAGAGGTGCGCCAGGAAGGGTGATAGTGAGGTGGTGTGTGTACGTGGTGGTGAGATGGAGGGTTAGTAGTGGCGCTGCTGCCTTCGGTTATATTTTGGCAAAAAAATGAGGGGGGAGAGAGAGAACAGGAGTGACAAGGGAGAGGAGGAGGAGAGGGAGGGGGCCCTCCCCGCAGAAGCGGGGGACTTAGCTCCCCGTGGGTGTGGATATGAGGTGGTGGTGGTGGCGGCGGTGGTGGGCAGTGGGTTCTGTTCTCTTTGTCGCCGCCTTTCGGGCTACCATTCGGGGGGCCATCCAGATGTTGGGCAAAACGCTGGAGGAACACGGTGGGATCTTGTAAATTTTACATGTATAACTACAAGTACCGTAAACAGAATAAATCTGGACCGTAAAAAAGGTCCAATCCACCTCCAGACCCCCCCCGAGGTCCAGAATTTGTCCGGTCCAGACCAGTTTGGGGGACTTGGCGATACATGGCGATTTCTCAGGATGGGGGGGGGGTAGGGGTGGTCTTAAGCTGTTAACCTGGCCAATTTTTCACCATCGGCGTCTGGGGGCCAAAAACGTCACCAAACCTGAAACTATGACCCCTGGGACCCCAGAAACACAATTCCGCCCGGTTTTGGGCACTTGAGCACTTCTGAACAGTTTAGTCGTGTTCCGGAAAAATGTACCATAAAGCTGTACCTCAGCCCCCCCTGGGCAGAAGGCAGAATCGCAAACCATCATGTCTCGCAGTGATCCAGTGAGCGGTGTTGCCAACCGTGCTGCCCGACGATACGTGGGGTCAAAAGTGCAACATGACAACACCTTGTTTGCGGTGTGACATGCGAGACAGTAGAAAAGTATCACCGGAAACAAGGGGTCATAGGTACTAGAGGAGGAGCATGTTTCCAGCCCCTTCAGACCTTCGGACGCATCGGTTGCATCTACTCGAGCAGGAGAATCGCTGATCGGACTGGCATAGTGCATCAACCGTAGGCATATCGAGCAACAGAGGAGCACTGTGCCACTTGCGAAATCACTTGTGTCAGAAGCTGTGTGCCCATGTTCTTGGGCCAGTGACAGTGATAGTGGCAGTGAGCCATCCGATGACCGTGAAGAAGGGGGCATGGACTGGTATCAGACATCAGCAGTGCACCGAAGACGGCCCCCTTAGGGTTGTATGAAAGGCTGAAGACTACAATGTCGAAGTTCAAGCCGTACAACAAGGACGAGGGGCGCAACTCGGCTGTCCAGGCAGCTACGCACAAACGGGCAGAGTCCCCCACACTTCTTCCATAGCCCACATCCAAAGCACACTCGGTGCCTTTGATTTCCAGGCACAGTTCGATCCGTGTGTTGTGTTCACACAGATCCCATGGTTGGCATATCCAGTGGTTGCGGCAATCCCGCCTGCGCACCTGGGTATACTCCGTTGTTCAACGTACCGCGTAGTCTGACGGCTGCACGGCTCCCTCCCCCCGCAGCAGCGTCTTTTGTGTTCAGTGCATCGAGTGGGAAGCCACCACAATGCCCTCCCCACCCTCCCGTTTTGTTTCCCACTAATACACGTTGAGGCCTTCGCTCTGGGGTGGCTAGGCGCCAGCCTGCCCTCTGGCGATTATGTCAATGTGGCACCACCTGCACCAACCTGTGGCCGTATAGTTGTACCATCTTCGGCCAAAGAAAATTGTCATGAGAGCACGGCCTTCTGTGTCTCTTGCCGCTGAAGGTGTGTTGTATTGAGGATGCAGTGCACCTGTCCGGGAGCTGTGTGGGAGCGTGTGAATGAGGGAGGTATCAATGAAAAAATGACAAGTGCCAGTTCTAACGGCAAACCACTCTGGACCGGAAAAAAGGTCCAATCGGTTTGGACCCCCGGGGTCCAGAATTTTTACGGTCCAGCATTATTACGTCCAGGACTTCTTACGGTCCAGATTTATTCTGTTTACGGTATATACATGTATTATACATGTATAATACTTGCATGTCAACTATTATACATGTATAATGGGGGTCTTCGCTCCGGGTCAATTTGGGTCAACTTGGGTCAATTTGGGTCACCCTGGGGTTTTTCACCTTAGGAAAATGGGGGGCTTCGCTCCGGGTCAATCTGGGTCAGCTTGGGTCAGTGACCCGGAGCGAAGCCCCCCCTTAGGTGACCAAAAATAGGTGAAAATTTTTGCCTATTTTCCCTTGTGTCAAACTTGGAGTCTGACCCAAAAATCGGAATCTGTGACCCATGGTTTATATGGGCAAACCTGAAAATTTCCGACTTTTTCCTCAATTTTTCCCACTTCCTGGCCATACCTTTCCCGACCCAAAATCAAACAAATGCAGCGGAAAATGGCCAAAAATAGGCCAAAAAACCCCAAATTTTTTCCTATGGGAACGAACATGGGGGTCTTCGCTCCGGGTCAATTTGGGTCAACTTGGGTCAATTTGGGTCACCCTGGGGTTTTTCACCTTAGGAAAATGGGGGGCTTCGCTCCGGGTCAATCTGGGTCAGCTTGGGTCAGTGACCCGGAGCGAAGCCCCCCCTTAGGTGACCAAAAATAGGTGAAAATTTTTGCCTATTTTCCCTTGTGTCAAACTTGGAGTCTGACCCAAAAATCGGAATCTGTGACCCATGGTTTATATGGGCAAACCTGAAAATTTCCGACTTTTTCCTCAATTTTTCCCACTTCCTGGCCATACCTTTCCCGACCCAAAATCAAACAAATGCAGCGGAAAATGGCCAAAAATAGGCCAAAAAACCCCAAATTTTTTTCCGGGGGGCTTTGCCCCCCGGACCCCCCTTGCGTGGGGGGCTTCGCCCCCCACGCCACACGCACCTCCCGGCCGGTGGCCGGTTCGGTCGTCGTCGGCTGCGGCCAAAGGGCGTGCGGTAGCCGACGCCCTTTTGTGCTCGCCTCCTCCTCCCACACTTCAGTATGTCGTTTCAGGTGAGTCCGTGTTCCTGCTTTGTTCTTCTGTCGACTGGGACGGGCCAGTCCTCGTGGGTTGCCGGCCGGTGTGTCCTCCCCCGGGACCCCCTCCTCCTCCCGCCACTTGCATCTGGTTCAACTTCAGTGAGAGCTGAGCGGGAGCCATACTTGCTCTCTTGGACCATTTGTCCGCAGTCCTGCATCATGAAGAGTTAGGTAATGCCCAGTCGCAGCCATCCCCCGACCCAGGTGTTCTGCTGTGGGTCAGGTCACCATCTGTAGGTCACCCCGTCACACACCAGTGGGCAGGCCCTGTCAACGATATCAATGTGACTGCTCTTGCCGCAGGGCAACGGATGTGGGCCTGCATTGCATCCTGTTGCCGCTCAGTTCTGTTCCCACCGGAGCTTGTTGTTGCGCCGCAGGTCGAACAGCCTTTCGTGTGGTCGGCGCTGATCTTGTATAGAACGTAGGCAGTAGGCTGCTGTGGGTGACCTGCAGGTTACCCGTCCCTTTCGTGCAGGCAGCGCGAGAGGTGCGATGTTTATGTGTGGGAGCACGGCAGCTGCCGCACACTCCATTCTGCTCTCTTGTCTGCTGTTTATGTTGAACAAGGTCTGGCTGCCAGTGATCTCGCTGGGGGTCGGGCAAACCAAAAAAGAAGTCGGGCACAGGGTGGCCGAGCTCGCGAGAAAAAAAGTGCAGCCCAACCCCGCCCCGACTTCCCGTGGTATGATGCAAACAGGATCGAATGCACGGCCACAGAACATTTTCACCCAATTCGAGAGGCACCGGATGTTGCTGCCTTTGGTCGTCCTGCTGGATCAAAAATCAGGAATCCAGCCCCCCAGCCGCCGGAGGCCACGGTAGTGAACATCCTGAAAGTCTTCGAAGGCTAGTCCCCACACCGGTTGGTGCTGTTGCACATTCCAGGCGGGGATGGTCCTTCGCTTGGGGCATGATGTGGTGCGCTTCGATGAACACCATCAAGCCCCCAGCATGCCGTTGGGTTTTCATACGCTGCGGCGCATGAAAACTCGGCCACAAGGCCGAACCCAAAAGCCCCAAAATCTGACCCGGGAGGTAGGGCCGAGGGTAGGGCCATGCCACCCCTGGCGGCCCACCCTCCCAAACAATTACAGAAAAAGGGAGGTGGGGCCGCGGCCCCCTGCCAGCCCTGGCACGGGATCACTGCTGGCGGGTAGTTCAGGCTCGTGGCCCTCCTCGTTCCGATAGCCCCTCGGACATCCAAATGATTCACGTGCAGCAGCCCATGCGCAGAGAACGGTGTGCCGTCTTGTACAGCAACTGTTGGACAACTGTTGAAATTGTTTTTCACCAAAAAAAATCACTCTGCGGGCCAAGTCGAAGATTTTTCTGGGGACTTTTGGTGTCCCCAATTTTTCAATTTTCGAAAAATAAGTTCACTTTGCTAAACTGGACCCAACTCCCCACACTCTTTTTTTCCGACTTTTTCACGGGGTTTTTCCGGTTTTTTCCGGTTTTTTTTGGTTTTTTTTGGCGGATGGAGCGAAGACCCCCAATACATGTATATCAAGTAAAAATACAAGTATAATACTTGCATGTCAACTATTATACATGTATTTTTACTTGATATCCATGTATTTTACATGTATATTTCAGGCATACAGTGCCGCAGAAAAGTTTCGAACGAACAAAAGTTTTAAAATTCTCCGTTCGAAAGTTTTTTCGTCTCAAAACTTTTGTTTTGTTTTAAAAGTTATCTATCCTGCATCATGGGAGTTTCCTAGAGGTGTGTGGGATGATGTGCCACATGTGCAACACTCCAGCGCTGTGAACAGGCAGTCTTTGGGTCAGGCGGGTGTCAGCATCCTTCAACCTCACTCAGGTTACTCCTATCTGTCCCCTATCGCCAGGTTTGCTGCGAGTTGCCAAAAGCGGATGAGTTTGCGGATCGCAGGCAGAGAGGCCAGAAGAGGAATGTCCAACCTCAACAGGGTCGTTATCCCCAGTCGAGTGGTTTCCGCAACCGAGCGGTCCATCCCTCCAAACCACACGACATGGGGGCCTTTTCGGGTCCACTGGATGCTGCTGACATCGCAAATAGAATGACCTCGACCTGTCCAGTCCTGTCAAGAAGTATTTTTAGTATCTCTCTTGTCAAGAAATCTTTGTCTGAAAACACTTCGGAGAAAGATCCTTGACTTTGAAACAAAGTATTGAACAAAAGAATGTTTTAAAATTTTTCGCGAAGCGCGATTTTCGTCTTAAAACTTAAAATTATCTTAAAATTTATCGTGTTCGAAACTTTTCTGTGGCACTGTATACATGTATTTTACATGTATAATACTTGTCATGCAAGTATTATACATGTAAAATACTTGCATGACAAGTAAAATACTTGCATGCAAGTAAAATACATGTATATGCCTGAAATATACATGTAAAATACATGTATATCAAGTAAAAATACATGTACCGTAAACGGAAATATTGTGGACCGTAATAAAGGTGAACCGTACTATAGGTGGACCGTAAAAAAGATGGAACAAATGGGATTTTTCCGGAACTTGGAACATTTTTACGGTCCACCTATTTTACGGTTGGGATAGTGGACTTGGCGGTTTTTTTACGAGTTCCTTCGTGACGAAGTCGCGAAGGAACCAAGGAAATCGTACGACTGAAGCTGCAGGATTAACACCACAGGGCCTCAGCACAGAGTGTGCGCTCACCATCGTCCGGGAACTGTTCTCCCACAGTTACTGCAGGGTGTACTGCACTAAAGGAGTACGATTTCCCTGAATTTTCCGGGCACTGATTCACGAATTTACATCTGGAGGGAGCCCGGTGGTCTCAGCTTCTGTCTGCGCGCCCTGCCGTACTGTGGCTGCTTTTGTGGGCTCGTGCATCAGGTTCTACTTTTACTTCTACCGGAACGCTCCTTGCATGGTACTACACTTCTCGAGGTGTGGTGGTGGGTGAGTCTCGAGGTGAGTGGTGGTGATCGTGCCCTTTCCACACGCAGGGAGGACTTGCTTCTCTTGCTGGTGTTGGTTGCGGTGGTGGAGGGAGGGTCCAAAGCTGGGAGGTCGGGAGGCCTACGTGCGGGAGTCTGCGGCGTGGAGGCCGCAGTCCGCGCCCCGCAACCCACCAGCCCGCGGGCGAAAATCGCATTGTCTTTTCCATATGCAGTCCCAATAAATGGTGGACCGTAAAAAAGATGGAACGTTTGGCCTTTTTTTGGGAACTTGGAACATTTTTACGGTCCACCCTTTTTCCGTTTACGGGATAATAGTTGACATGCAAGTATTATACTTGTATTTTTACTTGATATACATGTATTTTACATGTATATTTCAGGCATATACATGTATTATACATGTATAATAGTTGACATGCAAGTATTATACATGTATAATACATGTATATACTTGTAGTTATACATGTAAAATTTACAAGATCCCACCGTGAAGGGGTGTGGGAGGGGGGGGGGGGGGGCGGCGGTGCAGCGTCAACGCAAAGAAAACCTCTGGTGCAAAGTTTAATACGTTAAGTGACCCACACTCCCCCCCCTCCTCCCTCCCCCCGCCCCTCCACACCCACCATCCCCCCCCATGTGCACACCGAGCCGAGTCCGCGTCAGCCTGGCTGACCCCTGGTGATCACCGCACAGCAAGCCGTACCATTGTGCCCTTTGTTGCCCCCACCCCCACCCCACCCCACCCTTACAGTTTCTTCCCTCTCTTGCCGTCCTTCCACACGGCGGGCGAAGCTGTGATGGTGGTGGTGGTAACGGTCGGAGTGACTGCCTTTTTCTCCCCAGGCTCTCTCGGGTGTGTGTCCTCTCTACTGCGAGAGTGAGAGAGGGAGTACGATGGGATCAGTAAGTCCCGATATGTATTTTTTTTGACAACTTTGTGACAAGCTGGGGCTGGTCCTTATTGTTTGCGTCGCAAGCCCGGTGCCTGTCACCCAGACCCACTGTCTGCCACAGACTCTCACACACACACACAGAGACCCCTGCCCCTGGCTGGCACCGGGTGTGTTAGTTTGCCAATAAAAATTCGCTCCATCTGATTCGCGGGTGTGGGAGATGCCTCCCACCCCACCCTGCCCCGCCCTTCCTGACAACCCCCTTCGTCTTGCTGCCTCGTCAACCTGGGTGGGAGGGGGAAGGCGTGCGGCATGCACGCAAAAGAAAACCGTGGGGCATGCCACGCGCAGAATATCGAAACGAAATAACCCGCCAACAGAAAGCAACTTGCGCTGTGTGTGCAGTTTTGCTCGTTGTGTGATGCGAAGCACCGTGCAGAGAGGGTAAACCGGAGGGAGAGGGGGGGGGGGGGCGTGGTGAGGTGCGTGTCCCCAAAAGGACGTTGTGCAATGCGGGGCAGCGGAGCAATGCGCGAGAGTGGAGGTGGGGATGTGCCATCGGAGTTTTCTCGGTACCCTGAAGCAACCCAGTCCCAACAGCTGGGGCGTGGGTTCCTCCCTGGCATCTCTTTGGCGCGTGCCTCTGCCGCACGTGGCTCTGAAGGGATCCATTGCTTGGGGGGGCTAAGAGAGAGAGAGGGAGAGGGGGGGGGTAGGGGGGGGTCACTGGGGGGGACAAACCCCAAAATTCCACTTTCCCTCGGAGGTCATTTTTGGGCCAAAAAAATATGAAAACCCGGTCCAGAATGTGTCGGAACCCGGAAATACCCCCACTACAACATGATCTGTGGCCTTGTTACCCTCTCAGACCCCATCCTAATTTTCCATACCACAACTTGTACCGAGCCCACCCCCGGTGGGCAAGGTCTCATCGTGATCAACATGCAATGGGCCAAGAAAAGCTCTGTTCCACCCTTCAAAGCTGCCGAGAGGTTCCTGTGGAGTCTATCGGAACAGCGGTGCAAGCCCTGCTGTGAGATGGCGGTGCTGCAGGTCGCAGATATCGCACAAGAAGGTACCCACCGGTTGTTGTACCGGAAGCACACCATGGTGAAGGTGCAGCACAGGTGGCACGGTCCCTGTACGAACATATACTCCACTGCAGCGCTCGCACCCTAGTGCTGACGTGAGCCGAGGTCGGTGTGGATCGAATTCAAACAGGTGTGGTGCACGACTGGCTGGAGGGTCTCCTCTCGTCAATGACAGTACAGCTGATCAGCCGCTTTCAGTGTACAGCCTCAACGGTGACTGCACTCGCACAGGCCACCGCAAGCGGAATAGTGAATATTGAGGTGGGGAAATCCCCCTGTACCCCCGGCAGAGGATGTGCGCGCATTTGCGAAGCGACCGCGTCCCCAGACAACTGCCCAGGAAGCGTTCCGGGAGATACTTGGCCCACAAACAGGGCGAGATCCGCAGCTTCCTGGGAAGGAAACGGGGTGCTGAATTGATGGATCGCGCCGAGGAGAGCGGGCTCCACCAGGATGAATTCACCATACTTGAGCTCCAGGAGAACCTCCTGGACGATATGTATGCGGAACTTGATACAATGCCTCTTCCCAGTGGTTGTAGTCAAAAAATGACGAAGCCACGCTACTACCCCGAGGTACAAGTTCTGGTAGGAAAATAAAAAATGGGCGAAAAATGCCTTCCCGGGTGTCAAAAATCACCGAAATGGGCCTAAAACCTGTTTTCCACCACATATCGGCCAACAGCTACCCAAAAATAGGCTCTCCGGGGGTCGGAATGGGGGTGTCGGAAAAATTGCTGTTTGTCTGCCACTTTTCCTTAGCAGTGACCCCCCCCCTAGAGGGGGGGGGGTGTGTGTGCTCTCTTCCTCGCAGTGCAGCCTGGTGCAGTGCCAGGCGCCCGCAGGCGGAGCGGCGCTGTGACTGCTGCGATAGCTGGGTCTGAAGGGGGTGGGGAATTTACTGGCCTGTCCCCCCCTGCCCGAGTCCCCCTCGCTGCATTCCAAAGAGAGATTCGCACTGTGTGTGTGGGGGGGCAGTGGTTGCCCCTCGCCAAAATCAGAGCGATCCACACTGCCTTAAAGAAAATCATATTCGCCGCTGTGGGTGTGTTCCTCCTTGGTGCCTCGGTGCGTTTTACACTGCTCCATAATACTCACGCGGAGATGCGTTATGCGTGCCCCACATCAGCTGTGGCCCTCCGGGTGGCAGGGATGTTCTGCCGCCTCTGAGTCGCAGTGTTCCCCCACGGAGGTGTGTGGGCACTCCTTTGGGCGTGCTGCTCTAATAACCATCGCACCCCCCACACTACGTTGGATGCAACCCTTTCTCGCCAGACGCTCTGCTGAGGAGAACGAACGGAAAGATAGCTCGGCGTGGAAGCGTGGGCCCTGATGAGCGAATGAAACGATCCCCCCACGGTGGGTTATGGCCGCTGCCTTGCGCGCCACCCGCGGGAAGCCCCCGCCGTGCTTTTGCTTGCACCTGCTCGAATGCCAAAAATGACGTCTGCTAACATCCGAGCTTCAGCAGTCTAGCCAACAAGCGTGCCTTGCAAAAAAAAATATCTCCCAAAAAAAACGACTTCCAGTCAGCGCGGGACTCCTCCCCCTCCCCACCCACCCCCTCCAACCCTTTCCGGCCTTTGCATTGGATGTCCCCGAGGGGCCTGCCGTGTTAGATCAATCGGTGGATGTGTCTTCGATTTCTATTTTTTTTGGGAGGAAGCTTCAGGAAGTTATTACAAACCCTGCCTTGACCGAAGCGCACGGACACCGTTGTGCAGCTTCTTGCGGAGTGGGGGAGATGCGTTTAGTGGATGTCCTGTGCCTCACCCAGCGGAAGGCTCGACACTGTGTATGCCTCACGAGGGCTCCACCGTAATGCCCCAATCGGGCGTCGCAATTTTTTTTGCCCACCACCCCCTCAGCGACGTTGCTGCGCACCACACCCACCGCCACCAGGGGGGCCATGAAGTCCTTCCATCTGCTGTCGCATGACCAGGTCGAGAAGCTGCCGTTCCTCGATGGCGGGGTCATGGTGCTGGACGAGGGGGTCGCGGCATGCCTGCGGGACTTTTTCGCCTCGGAGAAGGCCAAGACTGTGACGATCGGCGGGCTGCACCCGGACCCTGTGCTGCACCCCCCGAACTTTGCCAACGACTATCTCTACTTCACCACGGATGCGGGGTGTGCGGAGCTGCAGGTGACAGCCGCGATGCCCTCCACAGTGGTGGACGGGGTCCGCCGTGACCTCCTGCAGGTGATGGTGCGTGGCGAGCAGTGGCTTATGGAGATGGTCAGCTGCCCGCTGAACCCACGCTGCTCGCTAGCGCACCTGCAGCAGAAGCCGCTGACGTCAACACAGCAGCAGCTGCAGGTAGCAGCAGCAGCCCAGCGCGGCAGCGTGGTGCCGCCCCCGCCTTCGGACCCAGCCATTATGTCACCCGAGAGGCAGCTGCACTTCGAAGGCGACACTTCGGTGTTCCACGAGCAGCAGGCGCAGCAAGGCCAGCAAGAGCACCCCTACAAGATGGTGGTGGTGTCTCTGGAAGGGCGCATCCGCGACTTGGAGCGGGAGCGGAACGAGGCACGCGAGGCTCTGGAGGAGACCATTAAGGAGGTCGACCGTGCCCCGGACAGCGAGGCGCGTGCCGTGCGGCAGGCTGAGGAGGGTGCTGTTGCGCAGGAGCAGGTGGGCACCCTGGAGCGTGTGGTGGCAGACATGGTGTCGCAGACGAAGGATGCGGAGGTGCAGGCCGAGCGCAGCAAGAACCAGGCGGAGTCGCTTGCGGCGGAGCTGGATACGGTGAGGGCGCACCTGTCAGCAGTGCGGCAGGACAAGGATGCGCAGAATGAGAAGTACACCGCAACCATCACGCAGACCAAGAAGGAGAATGCGCGCCTCAAGCAGGAGCTGTCCGACCAGTTCGACAGCAAGAGTACCATCTCGCGCCTGAAGAAGGACGTCGACCACCTTCGCGGGAAGCTGGCTGATGCATCGGCGCAGTCTGAGTCGAGGAATGTCGAGTCCGAAGGCAAGCTGGACCGCATACAGCGTGACCGCGACAGGTTGCAGAACGAGATGAATATTCTGAAGGACAAGCTGCGCGAGAAGGACAAGGAACGTGCCAAGGTGGGCAAGCGCCTGCAGGACGCGGACAAGGCAAAACAGCGTGCTGCTGAGCTGGAGAAGGAGCTGGCCTCAGTGCGTGCAGCTCCCCAGCAGGACAGCAGGACGCCGCGTGGACGTGGGCACGTGAGGAGCAAGAGCGAGGGGCCGAAGCGCGCGTCGCGCAGCATGACACGCCCCGGCGCGCAAGGCACGACGGCACGCGAGTCGCATGCCACCGTGTCCTCCACCGTGGTGAAGCATCCTGTCAACGCAGAGGTGGTGTCGCCGCTGTTCCCTGACACCACCAGCGAGCGCATCGGGCACGAGGTATGCACCTACAGCAGCTGCCGCCAGCCTCTGTAACTAATCACCCACCACAGCTGGACCACCTGACGGCACGCTTTGTGGGCCGTGAGAAGGAGCTGATGCGCTGCCTGCAGCTTCTGTACGGAAGCGACGATGAGGTATGTGCCTGGATAGCACAGACGGGGCGAAGCACATACTACGCATCCACCCCACCCACCACCACAGTACCAGACACTGATGGAGCGTGAGGAGGAAGAGCGGAAGCAGGCCGAGGAGGAGAGGCGTGCCATGCAGAGCGAGCTGCGCGAGGTGACAGACCGGTTCGTGCAGGGCAGCCTGGCCATCGAGAAGCTCAAGGACAAGGAGCAGGGCATGGCCCAGAAGTTCCTCGAGGCAGACAAGGAGTACGCAGCAGAGCTACACATGATGCGCAAGGAGGTCCTCAGCGCGCGTGCGGATGCCACGCTTGCTGGGTCAGAGTTGACCTCGCTGCGCCACACCATGCAGGCAGGGGCTGTCGCGGCGCTTGCCTACGATCGGACCACTGCGGCCCTGCAGGGTCTGGAGCCGTTTGTGCACCCTCCGGCCAGGCGTCACGTCGTGTCCCCGCCTGTGCGCCTGCATCCTTAGGCAGGGCGCTTGTTGTATCTTCAACTTTGTACCATGTACCTAGAGTTATGTTGTTTCGAGTCTGACACTGTGAGAATCGGATTCTGTGTGTGTGTGGAAGTGATGGTCCCCCTTCCTTTGCCATCGCGGGGTTTTTGCTGTTGCCGCAGCTGCGGGCTGTTGCATGTGTGAGGAGGTGGTGTTGGCCAACACACAGACCCACCCGACAGATACCATAGTCTATTAACCAACAATGCCGAAGGGACCCTTCTCTGCGCGTGCGGCCGGGCCGTGGGCTGAGCTGAACGCTGTGACGGGGAAGACGGGGAAGGATGCCCTGTTCGAGTCGGGTGTGACGGATGAGGCGCCGATGAAGTTCGGGGACGACGTGATGGGCGGGGACGTGTCGACTGTCGGGGAGGTGGACCTGGTGGTGGTGGGTGCCGGGCTGTCCGGGTGCATCATCGCCGAGCGGTGTGCCACGGAGCTGGGGCTGACGTCGCTGATTGTGGACAAGCGTGACCACATCGGCGGAAACGTGTACGACTACCTGCACGCGGAGACGGGCATCCGTGTGTCGCAGTACGGGGCGCACCTGTTCCACACCCAGTTCGAGCGTGTGTGGGACTACATGACGCAGTACTCCGAGTGGGACGCGTTCGACCACCGTGTGGTGGGGCGTGTTGCGGACAAGGACGGTGTGGACCAGCTGGTGCCCATCCCGCCCACGCAGGCGACGGTGAACGCGCTGTTCGGGGAGAACATCCAGAGCGAGGAGGAGATGCAGGCGTGGTACGACAAGGTGCGCGTGAAGTGCGAGGAGCCGAAGAACGGCGAGGAGGCTGCGCTGTCGCGTGTGGGCCCGCAGCTGTACGAGAAGATCTTCAAGCACTACACGAAGAAGCAGTGGGACAAGTACCCCGCCGAGCTGGACGCGTCGGTGCTGATGCGCCTGCCGTGCCGCACGTCGACGGACGACCGTTACTTCCCGTGCAAGTGGCAGGCCCTGCCCACGCGTGGGTACACCCGTATCTTCGAGAACCTGCTCTTCACGGGCGCGCCGAAGGACAAGGTGCAGCTGCGTCTGAACTGCGACTTCTTCGCCGTGCGCGACAAGCTGCCCAAGCACAAGCTGCTGGTCTTCACCGGGCCGATCGACGCCTTCTACGCCAGCCAGGGCCTGCCGAAGCTGGAGTACCGCTCCATCCGTTTCGAGGAGAAGTGGGTGAAGGAGCCGGAGGACGGGTTCTTCCAGGAGGCGATGGTGGTGAACTACCCCGCTGCCGACGTGCCGTACACGCGCATTGTGGAGTACAAGCACACCCCGAACCAGCCGGGGCGCGTGAAGTCTGGCGAGGAGAAGGGGTCCGTCATCTACTACGAGTACTCCATGGCGGAGGGTGACCCGTACTACCCGGTGCCCAACCCCGCCAACCGCGAGCTGTACGAGAAGTACCAGGCGCTGGCCGAGAAGGAGGAGGGTGTCGCCTTCGTCGGTCGCCTTGCGAGCTACAAGTATGCCCCCACTCTGTGAGTGTCATCTCCGTCTCTTGTGTCATCACCTTCTTCTTCTTCTTCTTGTTCCATGCCCACACGACACCACACATCATCAACAGGTACTTCAACATGGACCAGGCCACCCTGAACGCCCTGGAGATGTACGACTCCCTGAAGGAGACGGGCAAGCTCGCCCCGAAGCGCTCCCCCGCGGAGATGCAGGCAGAGGCCAAGTAAGCGCTCTCCCCACCCTCCCTGCCCCCTTTTGTCTGTTGCATCCCCGCTGACCTGGCGACTCGATCGCGAGATGAGACGCCGGCCAGCACCTAGGCACATCGAGTTCTTGTGTGCCCGCACTTCAACTTCTGCTCGACTCCATACCCCCCACCCCTCTACGGGGAAGGCTGCTCCCCTGCTGTGACCAGTTGGCACAGTGTTGCCCAGGCTATGTCTCTTGGACCAACCTGCGACAGCGCCACACGCGCCCGCTCGCCAGGCCTGGCAACACATCCAACCACTGCAGGCAACCCCGTAGGGTGCTGCCCCTCCCCACCTTGAGTGATCCCGCTTCATCTCTGAAGAGAGTTTGCCCGTGCTGTTCATCTGCTCGGACCCGTTTATCGCTCCCCCCTTCCCCCTCCTTTTTCCCATCTCCCCATACTACCCCCCCCCCCCCCCCCCACAGAATGACTCTCTGTTTCAGCGTCTTCTTCAGAGGCAAACTGAACCCTTTTCTCAAAACAATCTGCTGCTAATTCTTTTTCGAAAATTGTTCCCGTTCTTTTGCATTTTCCCTGCATCTTCCGAAAACCTCCTCGCAGTGGCTTGGGGCGGGGCTGGGAGTTCGGGGGGGGGGGGGAGGGAGTACCTCACGGGTACCTCAAAAAGATATCGGCCAGAGAAACCCTGTGCCCTCCGAGACTACACCATCTTGAGATGGCCCTCTGTTCCCATATCCCCTCTCCCCCCCTCCCCTCCCTCTCCAACCCTGTCTTCCTCCGTTTTTCAAAATACCGGGGGGGGGGGGGGGCGGTGTTGGGGAACGGGGTGGTTTGCCAGGGCAACCCGACCCCCGTCGCCACCACCACCTCCTCCTCCTCCTCCCCCACCCAGTCCCCCCCCCCCTAGGGGCCCGGATGTACTTGAAAAAATTGTAATAAAAATTTTTCCGACCCCAAACAAGGGTTATTGGCACCTACAATGGGTGTACCCACCTCAAAAATATGTCTGTGGACCCAATGAAACCGGTTTTTCACACTTAGTTGCCCATTTTCGGTCAGAATTTTCGAAAAATCGGTGAAAAAAGGGGATTTTGCCCATTTTGGGCAAAATCCCGATTTTCATGAAAAAATGACAAAATCGGGGCAACTAGACCCCATTTTGGGTGGTTTTCGGGTGAAAAACGTACCCTAGGCATCCCTGGGGCACATTGTGTATCATCCCGGGCCTCTACGACCAGTAGAGGTGCGTTAAAATGCGGATTTTTACCCAAAAAAAGGACCCTGCAACCACCCTGCAACCAGGTTGTAGGCACCCTACAACCCTATAACCACCCAGAAACCACTGGGTATGCCCTAAAATGGGGTGTATGGGCCTGTCAGAACAGGTTTTCTACACCGAATCGCCCAAATTCAGTCCGATATTTTGAAAAAACTGTGAAAAATAGGGTACTCGCCCGTGTAGGGTAACAGCCCCAATTTTTCTGAAAAAATGTCAAAAATTGGGCAACTAGACCCCATTTTGGGTGGTTTTCGGGTGAAAAACGTACCCTAGGCATCCCTGGGGCACATTGTGTACCATCCAGGGCCTCTACGACCAGCAGATGTGCGTTAAAATGCACATTTTTACCCAAAAAAAAAGGACCCTGCAACGATGTTGTAGGACCCTGCACACACCCTGCAACCGTGTTGTAGGCACCCTACAACCCTATAACCACCCAGAAACCACTGGGTATGCCCGAAAAGGGGTGTACGGGCCTGTTGGAACAGGTTTTCGACACCGAATTGCCTAAATTCCGTCCAATTTTTTGAAAAAACTGTGAAAAATGGGGGATTCGCCCATGTGGGGTAAAAGTCCCAATTTCATGAAAAAATGTCAAAAATTGGGCAACTAGACCCCATTTCGGGTGTTTTTCGGGTGAAAAACGTACCCTAGGCATCCCTGGGGTACATTGTATACCATCCAGGGCCTCTACGACCAGTAGAAGCACGTGAAAATGCGTAATTTTACCCAAGGAAAAGGACCCTGCAACGATGTTGTAGGTCCAATTTCATGAAAAAATGTCAAAAATTGGGCAACTATACCCCATTTTGGGTGGGGTTCGGGTGAAAAACGTACCCTAGGCATCCCTGGGGCACATTGTATACCATCCAGGGCCTCTAGGACCAGCAGAGGTGCGTTAAATGCATATTTTTACCCAAAAATGACCCTGCAACCACCCTGCACAGGACTCACCCCAGAAAAGCCAAAAAAAAGCCAAAAACTGGCCAAAAATGAGTGTTGGTGGGCCCAAAAGTGGGTAAAAACCTCCGGAAATTCATATCTGGGGTGGGTCTGGGGGTGGTTTTGCGCTGTTGACCTCCAGACCTGGATATTTCAAAAAAATTACAGTTTTTTACATGGACATCCGGGGCCCTACCCCCCCCCCCTCAGAATATACACGGTGGGATCTTGTAAATTTTACATGTATAACTACAAGTATATACATGTATTATACATGTATAATACTTGCATGTCAACTATTATACATGTATAATACATGTATATGCCTGAAATATACATGTAAAATACATGTACCGTAAACGGAAATATTGTGGACCGTAATAAAGGTGAACCGTACTATAGGTGGACCGTAAAAAAGATGGAACAAATGGGATTTTTCCGGAACTTGGAACATTTTTACGGTCCACCTATTTTACGGTTGGGATCGTGGACTTGGCGGTTTTTTTTACGAGTTCCTTCGCGACGAAGTCGCGAAGGAACCAAGGAAATCGTACGGCTGAAGCTGCAGGATTAACACCACAGGGCCTCAGCACAGAGTGTGCACTCACCATCGTCCGGGAACTGTTCTCCCACAGTTACTGCAGGGTGTACTACACTAAAGGAGTACGATTTCCCTGAATTTTTCGGGCACTGATTCACGAATTTACATCTGGAGGGAGCCCGGTGGTCTCAGCTTCTGTCTGCGCGCCCTGCCGTACTGTGGCTGCTTTTGTGGGCTCGTGCAGCAGGTTCTACTTTTACTTCTACCGGAATGCTCCTTGCATGGTACTACACTTCTCGAGGTGTGGTGGTGGGTGAGTCTCGAGGTGAGATCGTGCCTTTTCCACACGCAGGGAGGACTTGCTTCTCTTGCTGGTGTTGGTTGCGGTGGTGGAGGGAGGGTCCAAAGCTGGGAGGTCGGGAGGCCTACGTGTGGGTGTCTGCGGCGTGGAGGCCGCAGTCCGCGCCCCGCAACCCACCAGCCCGCGGGCGAAAAACGCATTGTCTTTTCCATATTCAGTCCCAATAAATGGTGGACCGTAAAAAAGATGGAACGTTTGGCCTTTTTTTGGGAACTTGGAACATTT
The DNA here is from genome assembly GCA_963210315.1 of Rhynchopus euleeides. NCBI lineage: Eukaryota > Euglenozoa > Diplonemea > Diplonemida > Diplonemidae > Rhynchopus > Rhynchopus euleeides. The sequence continues at coordinate 1,686,661 of OY723280.1, forward strand.
TTACGGTCCACCCTTTTTCCGTTTACGGTATATCAAGTAAAAATACATGTATAATACTTGCATGTCAACTATTATACATGTATTTTTACTTGATATACATGTATTTTACATGTATATTTCAGGCATTTACATGTATTTTACATGTATAATACTTGTCATGCAAGTATTATACATGTAAAATACTTGCATGACAAGTAAAATCCTGGCACCTCGCACCAGGTCCTGGGTAAGACGTTAAACTGCCTGGGGGGGCCGTCCCCGGACCATGACGGGTGCCTGCACCAGGAGTCTAGCACGGCCGTGGTCCAGGGCATGACCGAAAACTGCTTGGGTACCGAGGCTCCCCAGACCAGGAAGGGTGGAGACACCTGGAGTCTAAATAGTCACACCACGTCAGGCCAGACCTTCGCATTGCACTCCGCGAAGACTGCCACACAGCCGCGGGGCAGGTGTGCAGCCTGTGGAAAACCTCGTACAGAAAAGGGTCGGCGACCGCCCGCCCCCAGTCTGAGAGGCATCAGCCGAATCTCGGTGGAGGCGGGCACAAAACAAAAGGGAGAGTCGTCACTGTGCATATCAGCACGGTCCCGCCCTCTGTGCCAGACCAACACACCACCAAAGGAAAAGAGGAAGAGGCGACGTAAGGCAATGCCTCCGTGCGGCCAGGAGAACACGAAACAGCGACCCCCTCAACGGGGAATGCTACGAGCACGGCCAAAAATCGTTCAAAATCGTTCAAAATACTTGCATGACAAGTAAAATACATGTATTTTACTTGCATGCAAGTATTTTACTTGTCATGCAAGTATTTTACATGTATAATACTTGCATGACAAGTATTATACATGTAAAATACATGTAAATGCCTGAAATATACATGTAAAATACATGTATATCAAGTAAAAATACATGTATAATAGTTGACATGCAAGTATCATACATGTATTTTTACTTGATATACATGTATTTTACATGTATATTTTAGGCATATACATGTATTATACATGTATAATAGTTGACATGCAAGTATTATACATGTATAATACATGTATATACTTGTAGTTATACATGTAAAATTTACAAGATCCCACCGTGTACGAATTTAACATGAGCGAACCGTGAGCCGAGTTGTCCATTTAGAGCGTGTTGTCCCCCTCCCCCACCCCAAGGTTTGGGGAGGGGGGGGGGGTTACATTTGATGCTCTGTTCAATCTTTGCCCATCTTCCCCCCCCTCCTCCTTCCATGTCCCCACCTCTCCCCCTGTGCACATCGTGAAATTTTTTTTGCAGTGTGCCAAGGGGGGGGGGGGTGTGGTGCATTTTGTGGCATGGTGAAAAAAAATACCTGGCTGGAAATATAGCAAACAACAAAAAGACTCTTCCGAAGAATCTCACGGGAAAAAACAAAGACATACCCTCTGTATTCATCCCTTGGCCTCCCTGAGTCAATCTAAGGAAAAACCGTCGCTTCTCTCCTGAGACTTCTATGTTTCACCTCCGGCGTTTTCATCGGTTTTTTTTGGCTCTCTCTGAGTGCATTGCCATCACAGCGCCTGCTGGCACGCTGTGCGTGATTTTCCTGCCTCCCCAAGCCACCCATCCAAGGGGGGTGACTGAAAGAGGTCAGCCTCTGCCGGAACATTTCCCAGGATTTTTGCTTTCCGTTGCCAAATCCCACATCTCGGATATCTCGGAATTCTTCCTAAAGTCCTGGGGGGTGACCACCCCCCGCGCTGTCAGGCGACCCTCCTCCTCAAAAATCCCTCAAAATCCCTTAGCTATTAGTTTATGCTGATCCTTCCCAGCGCGCAGCTTCTGCGGCTTCCGCACGTCACGCTGGGTTAGGTCTGCAGCGCCAAAGAAACCAATGGGGCGATGCGCTTTCCTTCTGCCTTCTTCCTGCCTGCCCCTCGCCACCCGGCTTTACCTGTTGCAGGATTCAATAGCAGTGACCCTCCTTACCACCGCTGGTTGTGATGGGGGGGTGGGGGAACAGTTTCACACCCCCTGACTGCCTGTGGTGTGGGAAATCCAAACCAGGGTCTCCCTTTGCGTTAGGCGGAAACAGAGTGCTTGGAGTAATTTCCTGGTGTGCGTGCCTGCTGTTGGGGCACCTCCTCAGGGTGGGCACCACGCAATGTGTAAAACAATCGGTGCGCACAGAGGTATTTCCCTTCTATGTGCCAGGCTCTCTGGAGGTCGCCGAAACGACGTCGGTGCTTTGAGTGTGGTTGAAAACCACCGGAGCAGCTGCTTCCTGTTATTTCGCATTTTCCAAACCGCTTCCCCCTCCAACACCCCCCCTCGGTGGTTCTGAAGGATGTTTTTTTACACCTTCGCCCGTCTTCTTCCTCACGCATCATAGGACCTGCGATGTGTCTGATATTTTTCGCACCCACCGGCCCCCCCACCCCACACCTCCAGCTCTGGAGTGAAGCGATGTTGCGCATGCTCTTCAGCAACACGCTTCTCTCCCCCTCCCGCCAGCTCTGGTATCTCTCTGTGATACCAATGCAGTACGTCTCGGCACAGTTCTCGGGATCTTGTGTTTTGGAGTCCTCCAAAGTGTCCCGTGCTGTTTTGACTTAGCTTCTGGATTGATCTGGCAGAAGGAGATGATGTGACGATCAGAGAGAGAGAGAGTCGCAGTTGATCTCTCCAGAAGTGCCGAAATTGTAGAGTTCGAGGGCCTCAGGGCTCTGAATCCGGTATGAGAGAGAGGCTTTTCAGGTTGATTACATTAATGGGCGGGAAAGAAAACCAGGTTCCGACAGCGGCTGGGGGGTGTCCCAGCATTGCCTTGCGGCAAAAACGGGAGTCGCTTCGGATATAAGAAGCACAGCTGTGCGCAGGTAGCCTTGTATGGTGCGGGGTTGCCGTGGGGACCCTCCCCCCGCGAGGTTTGTGGTTGATCCGTCGGCCGCCTCTGTCTGTTGGTTGTTTGCCTCACGTCACCACCCCTGCAGCCAGAGCCATAAACAATGCCGAAGGGACCCTTCTCTGCGCGTGCGGCCGGGCCGTGGGCTGAGCTGAACGCTGTGACGGGGAAGACGGGGAAGGATGCCCTGTTCGAGTCGGGTGTGACGGATGAGGCGCCGATGAAGTTCGGGGACGACGTGATGGGCGGGGACGTGTCGACTGTCGGGGAGGTGGACCTGGTGGTGGTGGGTGCCGGGCTGTCCGGGTGCATCATCGCCGAGCGGTGTGCCACGGAGCTGGGGCTGACGTCGCTGATTGTGGACAAGCGTGACCACATCGGCGGAAACGTGTACGACTACCTGCACGCGGAGACGGGCATCCGTGTGTCGCAGTACGGGGCGCACCTGTTCCACACCCAGTTCGAGCGTGTGTGGGACTACATGACGCAGTACTCCGAGTGGGACGCGTTCGACCACCGTGTGGTGGGGCGTGTTGCGGACAAGGACGGTGTGGACCAGCTGGTGCCCATCCCGCCCACGCAGGCGACGGTGAACGCGCTGTTCGGGGAGAACATCCAGAGCGAGGAGGAGATGCAGGCGTGGTACGACAAGGTGCGCGTGAAGTGCGAGGAGCCGAAGAACGGCGAGGAGGCTGCGCTGTCGCGTGTGGGCCCGCAGCTGTACGAGAAGATCTTCAAGCACTACACGAAGAAGCAGTGGGACAAGTACCCCGCCGAGCTGGACGCGTCGGTGCTGATGCGCCTGCCGTGCCGCACGTCGACGGACGACCGTTACTTCCCGTGCAAGTGGCAGGCCCTGCCCACGCGTGGGTACACCCGTATCTTCGAGAACCTGCTCTTCACGGGCGCGCCGAAGGACAAGGTGCAGCTGCGTCTGAACTGCGACTTCTTCGCCGTGCGCGACAAGCTGCCCAAGCACAAGCTGCTGGTCTTCACCGGGCCGATCGACGCCTTCTACGCCAGCCAGGGCCTGCCGAAGCTGGAGTACCGCTCCATCCGTTTCGAGGAGAAGTGGGTGAAGGAGCCGGAGGACGGGTTCTTCCAGGAGGCGATGGTGGTGAACTACCCCGCTGCCGACGTGCCGTACACGCGCATTGTGGAGTACAAGCACACCCCGAACCAGCCGGGGCGCGTGAAGTCTGGCGAGGAGAAGGGGTCCGTCATCTACTACGAGTACTCCATGGCGGAGGGTGACCCGTACTACCCGGTGCCCAACCCCGCCAACCGCGAGCTGTACGAGAAGTACCAGGCGCTGGCCGAGAAGGAGGAGGGTGTCGCCTTCGTCGGTCGCCTTGCGAGCTACAAGTATGCCCCCACTCTGTGAGTGTCATCTCCGTCTCTTGTGTCATCACCTTCTTCTTCTTCTTCTTGTTCCATGCCCACACGACACCACACATCATCAACAGGTACTTCAACATGGACCAGGCCACCCTGAACGCCCTGGAGATGTACGACTCCCTGAAGGAGACGGGCAAGCTCGCCCCGAAGCGCTCCCCCGCGGAGATGCAGGCAGAGGCCAAGTAAGCGCTCTCCCCACCCTCCCTGCCCCCTTTTGTCTGTTGCATCCCCGCTGACCTGGCGACTCGATCGCGAGATGAGACGCCGGCCAGCACCTAGGCACATCGAGTTCTTGTGTGCCCGCACTTCAACTTCTGCTCGACTCCATACCCCCCACCCCTCTACGGGGAAGGCTGCTCCCCTGCTGTGACCAGTTGGCACAGTGTTGCCCAGGCTATGTCTCTTGGACCAACCTGCGACAGCGCCACACGCGCCCGCTCGCCAGGCCTGGCAACACATCCAACCACTGCAGGCAACCCCGTAGGGTGCTGCCCCTCCCCACCTTGAGTGATCCCGCTTCATCTCTGAAGAGAGTTTGCCCGTGCTGTTCATCTGCTCGGACCCGTTTATCGCTCCCCCCTTCCCCCTCCTTTTTCCCATCTCCCCATACTACCCCCCCCCCCCCCCCACAGAATGACTCTCTGTTTCAGCGTCTTCTTCAGAGGCAAACTGAACCCTTTTCTCAAAACAATCTGCTGCTAATTCTTTTTCGAAAATTGTTCCCGTTCTTTTGCATTTTCCCTGCATCTTCCGAAAACCTCCTCGCAGTGGCTTGGGGCGGGGCTGGGAGTTCGGGGGGGGGGGGGAGGGAGTACCTCACGGGTACCTCAAAAAGATATCGGCCAGAGAAACCCTGTGCCCTCCGAGACTACACCATCTTGAGATGGCCCTCTGTTCCCATATCCCCTCTCCCCCCCTCCCCTCCCTCTCCAACCCTGTCTTCCTCCGTTTTTCAAAATACCGGGGGGGGGGGGGGGGGGCGGTGTTGGGGAACGGGGTGGTTTGCCAGGGCAACCCGACCCCCGTCGCCACCACCACCTCCTCCTCCTCCTCCCCCACCCAGTCCCCCCCCCCCTAGGGGCCCGGATGTACTTGAAAAAATTGTAATAAAAATTTTTCCGACCCCAAACAAGGGTTATTGGCACCTACAATGGGTGTACCCACCTCAAAAATATGTCTGTGGACCCAATGAAACCGGTTTTTCACACTTAGTTGCCCATTTTCGGTCAGAATTTTCGAAAAATCGGTGAAAAAAGGGGATTTTGCCCATTTTGGGCAAAATCCCGATTTTCATGAAAAAATGACAAAATCGGGGCAACTAGACCCCATTTTGGGTGGTTTTCGGGTGAAAAACGTACCCTAGGCATCCCTGGGGCACATTGTGTATCATCCCGGGCCTCTACGACCAGTAGAGGTGCGTTAAAATGCGGATTTTTACCCAAAAAAAGGACCCTGCAACCACCCTGCAACCAGGTTGTAGGCACCCTACAACCCTATAACCACCCAGAAACCACTGGGTATGCCCTAAAATGGGGTGTATGGGCCTGTCAGAACAGGTTTTCTACACCGAATCGCCCAAATTCAGTCCGATATTTTGAAAAAACTGTGAAAAATAGGGTACTCGCCCGTGTAGGGTAACAGCCCCAATTTTTCTGAAAAAATGTCAAAAATTGGGCAACTAGACCCCATTTTGGGTGGTTTTCGGGTGAAAAACGTACCCTAGGCATCCCTGGGGCACATTGTGTACCATCCAGGGCCTCTACGACCAGCAGATGTGCGTTAAAATGCACATTTTTACCCAAAAAAAAAGGACCCTGCAACGATGTTGTAGGACCCTGCACACACCCTGCAACCGTGTTGTAGGCACCCTACAACCCTATAACCACCCAGAAACCACTGGGTATGCCCGAAAAGGGGTGTACGGGCCTGTTGGAACAGGTTTTCGACACCGAATTGCCTAAATTCCGTCCAATTTTTTGAAAAAACTGTGAAAAATGGGGGATTCGCCCATGTGGGGTAAAAGTCCCAATTTCATGAAAAAATGTCAAAAATTGGGCAACTAGACCCCATTTCGGGTGTTTTTCGGGTGAAAAACGTACCCTAGGCATCCCTGGGGTACATTGTATACCATCCAGGGCCTCTACGACCAGTAGAAGCACGTGAAAATGCGTAATTTTACCCAAGGAAAAGGACCCTGCAACGATGTTGTAGGTCCAATTTCATGAAAAAATGTCAAAAATTGGGCAACTATACCCCATTTTGGGTGGGGTTCGGGTGAAAAACGTACCCTAGGCATCCCTGGGGCACATTGTATACCATCCAGGGCCTCTAGGACCAGCAGAGGTGCGTTAAATGCATATTTTTACCCAAAAATGACCCTGCAACCACCCTGCACAGGACTCACCCCAGAAAAGCCAAAAAAAAGCCAAAAACTGGCCAAAAATGAGTGTTGGTGGGCCCAAAAGTGGGTAAAAACCTCCGGAAATTCATATCTGGGGTGGGTCTGGGGGTGGTTTTGCGCTGTTGACCTCCAGACCTGGATATTTCAAAAAAATTACAGTTTTTTACATGGACATCCGGGGCCCTACCCCCCCCCCCTCAGAATATACACGGTGGGATCTTGTAAATTTTACATGTATAACTACAAGTATATACATGTATTATACATGTATAATACTTGCATGTCAACTATTATACATGTATAATACATGTATATGCCTGAAATATACATGTAAAATACATGTACCGTAAACGGAAATATTGTGGACCGTAATAAAGGTGAACCGTACTATAGGTGGACCGTAAAAAAGATGGAACAAATGGGATTTTTCCGGAACTTGGAACATTTTTACGGTCCACCTATTTTACGGTTGGGATCGTGGACTTGGCGGTTTTTTTTACGAGTTCCTTCGCGACGAAGTCGCGAAGGAACCAAGGAAATCGTACGGCTGAAGCTGCAGGATTAACACCACAGGGCCTCAGCACAGAGTGTGCACTCACCATCGTCCGGGAACTGTTCTCCCACAGTTACTGCAGGGTGTACTACACTAAAGGAGTACGATTTCCCTGAATTTTTCGGGCACTGATTCACGAATTTACATCTGGAGGGAGCCCGGTGGTCTCAGCTTCTGTCTGCGCGCCCTGCCGTACTGTGGCTGCTTTTGTGGGCTCGTGCAGCAGGTTCTACTTTTACTTCTACCGGAATGCTCCTTGCATGGTACTACACTTCTCGAGGTGTGGTGGTGGGTGAGTCTCGAGGTGAGATCGTGCCTTTTCCACACGCAGGGAGGACTTGCTTCTCTTGCTGGTGTTGGTTGCGGTGGTGGAGGGAGGGTCCAAAGCTGGGAGGTCGGGAGGCCTACGTGTGGGTGTCTGCGGCGTGGAGGCCGCAGTCCGCGCCCCGCAACCCACCAGCCCGCGGGCGAAAAACGCATTGTCTTTTCCATATTCAGTCCCAATAAATGGTGGACCGTAAAAAAGATGGAACGTTTGGCCTTTTTTTGGGAACTTGGAACATTTTTACGGTCCACCCTTTTTCCGTTTACGGTATATCAAGTAAAAATACATGTATAATACTTGCATGTCAACTATTATACATGTATTTTTACTTGATATACATGTATTTTACATGTATATTTCAGGCATTTACATGTATTTTACATGTATAATACTTGTCATGCAAGTATTATACATGTAAAATACTTGCATGACAAGTAAAATACTTGCATGACAAGTAAAATACATGTATTTTACTTGCATGCAAGTATTTTACTTGTCATGCAAGTATTTTACATGTATAATACTTGCATGACAAGTATTATACATGTAAAATACATGTAAATGCCTGAAATATACATGTAAAATACATGTATATCAAGTAAAAATACATGTATAATAGTTGACATGCAAGTATCATACATGTATTTTTACTTGATATACATGTATTTTACATGTATATTTTAGGCATATACATGTATTATACATGTATAATAGTTGACATGCAAGTATTATACATGTATAATACATGTATATACTTGTAGTTATACATGTAAAATTTACAAGATCCCACCGTGTACGAATTTAACATGAGCGAACCGTGAGCCGAGTTGTCCATTTAGAGCGTGTTGTCCCCCTCCCCCACCCCAAGGTTTGGGGAGGGGGGGGGGGTTACATTTGATGCTCTGTTCAATCTTTGCCCATCTTCCCCCCCCTCCTCCTTCCATGTCCCCACCTCTCCCCCTGTGCACATCGTGAAATTTTTTTTGCAGTGTGCCAAGGGGGGGGGGGGTGTGGTGCATTTTGTGGCATGGTGAAAAAAAATACCTGGCTGGAAATATAGCAAACAACAAAAAGACTCTTCCGAAGAATCTCACGGGAAAAAACAAAGACATACCCTCTGTATTCATCCCTTGGCCTCCCTGAGTCAATCTAAGGAAAAACCGTCGCTTCTCTCCTGAGACTTCTATGTTTCACCTCCGGCGTTTTCATCGGTTTTTTTTGGCTCTCTCTGAGTGCATTGCCATCACAGCGCCTGCTGGCACGCTGTGCGTGATTTTCCTGCCTCCCCAAGCCACCCATCCAAGGGGGGTGACTGAAAGAGGTCAGCCTCTGCCGGAACATTTCCCAGGATTTTTGCTTTCCGTTGCCAAATCCCACATCTCGGATATCTCGGAATTCTTCCTAAAGTCCTGGGGGGTGACCACCCCCCGCGCTGTCAGGCGACCCTCCTCCTCAAAAATCCCTCAAAATCCCTTAGCTATTAGTTTATGCTGATCCTTCCCAGCGCGCAGCTTCTGCGGCTTCCGCACGTCACGCTGGGTTAGGTCTGCAGCGCCAAAGAAACCAATGGGGCGATGCGCTTTCCTTCTGCCTTCTTCCTGCCTGCCCCTCGCCACCCGGCTTTACCTGTTGCAGGATTCAATAGCAGTGACCCTCCTTACCACCGCTGGTTGTGATGGGGGGGTGGGGGAACAGTTTCACACCCCCTGACTGCCTGTGGTGTGGGAAATCCAAACCAGGGTCTCCCTTTGCGTTAGGCGGAAACAGAGTGCTTGGAGTAATTTCCTGGTGTGCGTGCCTGCTGTTGGGGCACCTCCTCAGGGTGGGCACCACGCAATGTGTAAAACAATCGGTGCGCACAGAGGTATTTCCCTTCTATGTGCCAGGCTCTCTGGAGGTCGCCGAAACGACGTCGGTGCTTTGAGTGTGGTTGAAAACCACCGGAGCAGCTGCTTCCTGTTATTTCGCATTTTCCAAACCGCTTCCCCCTCCAACACCCCCCCTCGGTGGTTCTGAAGGATGTTTTTTTACACCTTCGCCCGTCTTCTTCCTCACGCATCATAGGACCTGCGATGTGTCTGATATTTTTCGCACCCACCGGCCCCCCCACCCCACACCTCCAGCTCTGGAGTGAAGCGATGTTGCGCATGCTCTTCAGCAACACGCTTCTCTCCCCCTCCCGCCAGCTCTGGTATCTCTCTGTGATACCAATGCAGTACGTCTCGGCACAGTTCTCGGGATCTTGTGTTTTGGAGTCCTCCAAAGTGTCCCGTGCTGTTTTGACTTAGCTTCTGGATTGATCTGGCAGAAGGAGATGATGTGACGATCAGAGAGAGAGAGAGTCGCAGTTGATCTCTCCAGAAGTGCCGAAATTGTAGAGTTCGAGGGCCTCAGGGCTCTGAATCCGGTATGAGAGAGAGGCTTTTCAGGTTGATTACATTAATGGGCGGGAAAGAAAACCAGGTTCCGACAGCGGCTGGGGGGTGTCCCAGCATTGCCTTGCGGCAAAAACGGGAGTCGCTTCGGATATAAGAAGCACAGCTGTGCGCAGGTAGCCTTGTATGGTGCGGGGTTGCCGTGGGGACCCTCCCCCCGCGAGGTTTGTGGTTGATCCGTCGGCCGCCTCTGTCTGTTGGTTGTTTGCCTCACGTCACCACCCCTGCAGCCAGAGCCATAAACAATGCCGAAGGGACCCTTCTCTGCGCGTGCGGCCGGGCCGTGGGCTGAGCTGAACGCTGTGACGGGGAAGACGGGGAAGGATGCCCTGTTCGAGTCGGGTGTGACGGATGAGGCGCCGATGAAGTTCGGGGACGACGTGATGGGCGGGGACGTGTCGACTGTCGGGGAGGTGGACCTGGTGGTGGTGGGTGCCGGGCTGTCCGGGTGCATCATCGCCGAGCGGTGTGCCACGGAGCTGGGGCTGACGTCGCTGATTGTGGACAAGCGTGACCACATCGGCGGAAACGTGTACGACTACCTGCACGCGGAGACGGGCATCCGTGTGTCGCAGTACGGGGCGCACCTGTTCCACACCCAGTTCGAGCGTGTGTGGGACTACATGACGCAGTACTCCGAGTGGGACGCGTTCGACCACCGTGTGGTGGGGCGTGTTGCGGACAAGGACGGTGTGGACCAGCTGGTGCCCATCCCGCCCACGCAGGCGACGGTGAACGCGCTGTTCGGGGAGAACATCCAGAGCGAGGAGGAGATGCAGGCGTGGTACGACAAGGTGCGCGTGAAGTGCGAGGAGCCGAAGAACGGCGAGGAGGCTGCGCTGTCGCGTGTGGGCCCGCAGCTGTACGAGAAGATCTTCAAGCACTACACGAAGAAGCAGTGGGACAAGTACCCCGCCGAGCTGGACGCGTCGGTGCTGATGCGCCTGCCGTGCCGCACGTCGACGGACGACCGTTACTTCCCGTGCAAGTGGCAGGCCCTGCCCACGCGTGGGTACACCCGTATCTTCGAGAACCTGCTCTTCACGGGCGCGCCGAAGGACAAGGTGCAGCTGCGTCTGAACTGCGACTTCTTCGCCGTGCGCGACAAGCTGCCCAAGCACAAGCTGCTGGTCTTCACCGGGCCGATCGACGCCTTCTACGCCAGCCAGGGCCTGCCGAAGCTGGAGTACCGCTCCATCCGTTTCGAGGAGAAGTGGGTGAAGGAGCCGGAGGACGGGTTCTTCCAGGAGGCGATGGTGGTGAACTACCCCGCTGCCGACGTGCCGTACACGCGCATTGTGGAGTACAAGCACACCCCGAACCAGCCGGGGCGCGTGAAGTCTGGCGAGGAGAAGGGGTCCGTCATCTACTACGAGTACTCCATGGCGGAGGGTGACCCGTACTACCCGGTGCCCAACCCCGCCAACCGCGAGCTGTACGAGAAGTACCAGGCGCTGGCCGAGAAGGAGGAGGGTGTCGCCTTCGTCGGTCGCCTTGCGAGCTACAAGTATGCCCCCACTCTGTGAGTGTCATCTCCGTCTCTTGTGTCATCACCTTCTTCTTCTTCTTCTTGTTCCATGCCCACACGACACCACACATCATCAACAGGTACTTCAACATGGACCAGGCCACCCTGAACGCCCTGGAGATGTACGACTCCCTGAAGGAGACGGGCAAGCTCGCCCCGAAGCGCTCCCCCGCGGAGATGCAGGCAGAGGCCAAGTAAGCGCTCTCCCCACCCTCCCTGCCCCCTTTTGTCTGTTGCATCCCCGCTGACCTGGCGACTCGATCGCGAGATGAGACGCCGGCCAGCACCTAGGCACATCGAGTTCTTGTGTGCCCGCACTTCAACTTCTGCTCGACTCCATACCCCCCACCCCTCTACGGGGAAGGCTGCTCCCCTGCTGTGACCAGTTGGCACAGTGTTGCCCAGGCTATGTCTCTTGGACCAACCTGCGACAGCGCCACACGCGCCCGCTCGCCAGGCCTGGCAACACATCCAACCACTGCAGGCAACCCCGTAGGGTGCTGCCCCTCCCCACCTTGAGTGATCCCGCTTCATCTCTGAAGAGAGTTTGCCCGTGCTGTTCATCTGCTCGGACCCGTTTATCGCTCCCCCCTTCCCCCTCCTTTTTCCCATCTCCCCATACTACCCCCCCCCCCCCCCCACAGAATGACTCTCTGTTTCAGCGTCTTCTTCAGAGGCAAACTGAACCCTTTTCTCAAAACAATCTGCTGCTAATTCTTTTTCGAAAATTGTTCCCGTTCTTTTGCATTTTCCCTGCATCTTCCGAAAACCTCCTCGCAGTGGCTTGGGGCGGGGCTGGGAGTTCGGGGGGGGGGGGGAGGGAGTACCTCACGGGTACCTCAAAAAGATATCGGCCAGAGAAACCCTGTGCCCTCCGAGACTACACCATCTTGAGATGGCCCTCTGTTCCCATATCCCCTCTCCCCCCCTCCCCTCCCTCTCCAACCCTGTCTTCCTCCGTTTTTCAAAATACCGGGGGGGGGGGGGGGGGCGGTGTTGGGGAACGGGGTGGTTTGCCAGGGCAACCCGACCCCCGTCGCCACCACCACCTCCTCCTCCTCCTCCCCCACCCAGTCCCCCCCCCCCTAGGGGCCCGGATGTACTTGAAAAAATTGTAATAAAAATTTTTCCGACCCCAAACAAGGGTTATTGGCACCTACAATGGGTGTACCCACCTCAAAAATATGTCTGTGGACCCAATGAAACCGGTTTTTCACACTTAGTTGCCCATTTTCGGTCAGAATTTTCGAAAAATCGGTGAAAAAAGGGGATTTTGCCCATTTTGGGCAAAATCCCGATTTTCATGAAAAAATGACAAAATCGGGGCAACTAGACCCCATTTTGGGTGGTTTTCGGGTGAAAAACGTACCCTAGGCATCCCTGGGGCACATTGTGTATCATCCCGGGCCTCTACGACCAGTAGAGGTGCGTTAAAATGCGGATTTTTACCCAAAAAAAGGACCCTGCAACCACCCTGCAACCAGGTTGTAGGCACCCTACAACCCTATAACCACCCAGAAACCACTGGGTATGCCCTAAAATGGGGTGTATGGGCCTGTCAGAACAGGTTTTCTACACCGAATCGCCCAAATTCAGTCCGATATTTTGAAAAAACTGTGAAAAATAGGGTACTCGCCCGTGTAGGGTAACAGCCCCAATTTTTCTGAAAAAATGTCAAAAATTGGGCAACTAGACCCCATTTTGGGTGGTTTTCGGGTGAAAAACGTACCCTAGGCATCCCTGGGGCACATTGTGTACCATCCAGGGCCTCTACGACCAGCAGATGTGCGTTAAAATGCACATTTTTACCCAAAAAAAAAGGACCCTGCAACGATGTTGTAGGACCCTGCACACACCCTGCAACCGTGTTGTAGGCACCCTACAACCCTATAACCACCCAGAAACCACTGGGTATGCCCGAAAAGGGGTGTACGGGCCTGTTGGAACAGGTTTTCGACACCGAATTGCCTAAATTCCGTCCAATTTTTTGAAAAAACTGTGAAAAATGGGGGATTCGCCCATGTGGGGTAAAAGTCCCAATTTCATGAAAAAATGTCAAAAATTGGGCAACTAGACCCCATTTCGGGTGTTTTTCGGGTGAAAAACGTACCCTAGGCATCCCTGGGGTACATTGTATACCATCCAGGGCCTCTACGACCAGTAGAAGCACGTGAAAATGCGTAATTTTACCCAAGGAAAAGGACCCTGCAACGATGTTGTAGGTCCAATTTCATGAAAAAATGTCAAAAATTGGGCAACTATACCCCATTTTGGGTGGGGTTCGGGTGAAAAACGTACCCTAGGCATCCCTGGGGCACATTGTATACCATCCAGGGCCTCTAGGACCAGCAGAGGTGCGTTAAATGCATATTTTTACCCAAAAATGACCCTGCAACCACCCTGCACAGGACTCACCCCAGAAAAGCCAAAAAAAAGCCAAAAACTGGCCAAAAATGAGTGTTGGTGGGCCCAAAAGTGGGTAAAAACCTCCGGAAATTCATATCTGGGGTGGGTCTGGGGGTGGTTTTGCGCTGTTGACCTCCAGACCTGGATATTTCAAAAAAATTACAGTTTTTTACATGGACATCCGGGGCCCTACCCCCCCCCCCTCAGAATATACACGGTGGGATCTTGTAAATTTTACATGTATAACTACAAGTATATACATGTATTATACATGTATAATACTTGCATGTCAACTATTATACATGTATAATACATGTATATGCCTGAAATATACATGTAAAATACATGTACCGTAAACGGAAATATTGTGGACCGTAATAAAGGTGAACCGTACTATAGGTGGACCGTAAAAAAGATGGAACAAATGGGATTTTTCCGGAACTTGGAACATTTTTACGGTCCACCTATTTTACGGTTGGGATCGTGGACTTGGCGGTTTTTTTTACGAGTTCCTTCGCGACGAAGTCGCGAAGGAACCAAGGAAATCGTACGGCTGAAGCTGCAGGATTAACACCACAGGGCCTCAGCACAGAGTGTGCACTCACCATCGTCCGGGAACTGTTCTCCCACAGTTACTGCAGGGTGTACTACACTAAAGGAGTACGATTTCCCTGAATTTTTCGGGCACTGATTCACGAATTTACATCTGGAGGGAGCCCGGTGGTCTCAGCTTCTGTCTGCGCGCCCTGCCGTACTGTGGCTGCTTTTGTGGGCTCGTGCAGCAGGTTCTACTTTTACTTCTACCGGAATGCTCCTTGCATGGTACTACACTTCTCGAGGTGTGGTGGTGGGTGAGTCTCGAGGTGAGATCGTGCCTTTTCCACACGCAGGGAGGACTTGCTTCTCTTGCTGGTGTTGGTTGCGGTGGTGGAGGGAGGGTCCAAAGCTGGGAGGTCGGGAGGCCTACGTGTGGGTGTCTGCGGCGTGGAGGCCGCAGTCCGCGCCCCGCAACCCACCAGCCCGCGGGCGAAAAACGCATTGTCTTTTCCATATTCAGTCCCAATAAATGGTGGACCGTAAAAAAGATGGAACGTTTGGCCTTTTTTTGGGAACTTGGAACATTTTTACGGTCCACCCTTTTTCCGTTTACGGTATATCAAGTAAAAATACATGTATAATACTTGCATGTCAACTATTATACATGTATTTTTACTTGATATACATGTATTTTACATGTATATTTCAGGCATTTACATGTATTTTACATGTATAATACTTGTCATGCAAGTATTATACATGTAAAATACTTGCATGACAAGTAAAATACTTGCATGACAAGTAAAATACATGTATTTTACTTGCATGCAAGTATTTTACTTGTCATGCAAGTATTTTACATGTATAATACTTGCATGACAAGTATTATACATGTAAAATACATGTAAATGCCTGAAATATACATGTAAAATACATGTATATCAAGTAAAAATACATGTATAATAGTTGACATGCAAGTATCATACATGTATTTTTACTTGATATACATGTATTTTACATGTATATTTTAGGCATATACATGTATTATACATGTATAATAGTTGACATGCAAGTATTATACATGTATAATACATGTATATACTTGTAGTTATACATGTAAAATTTACAAGATCCCACCGTGTACGAATTTAACATGAGCGAACCGTGAGCCGAGTTGTCCATTTAGAGCGTGTTGTCCCCCTCCCCCACCCCAAGGTTTGGGGAGGGGGGGGGGGTTACATTTGATGCTCTGTTCAATCTTTGCCCATCTTCCCCCCCCTCCTCCTTCCATGTCCCCACCTCTCCCCCTGTGCACATCGTGAAATTTTTTTTGCAGTGTGCCAAGGGGGGGGGGGGGTGTGGTGCATTTTGTGGCATGGTGAAAAAAAATACCTGGCTGGAAATATAGCAAACAACAAAAAGACTCTTCCGAAGAATCTCACGGGAAAAAACAAAGACATACCCTCTGTATTCATCCCTTGGCCTCCCTGAGTCAATCTAAGGAAAAACCGTCGCTTCTCTCCTGAGACTTCTATGTTTCACCTCCGGCGTTTTCATCGGTTTTTTTTGGCTCTCTCTGAGTGCATTGCCATCACAGCGCCTGCTGGCACGCTGTGCGTGATTTTCCTGCCTCCCCAAGCCACCCATCCAAGGGGGGTGACTGAAAGAGGTCAGCCTCTGCCGGAACATTTCCCAGGATTTTTGCTTTCCGTTGCCAAATCCCACATCTCGGATATCTCGGAATTCTTCCTAAAGTCCTGGGGGGTGACCACCCCCCGCGCTGTCAGGCGACCCTCCTCCTCAAAAATCCCTCAAAATCCCTTAGCTATTAGTTTATGCTGATCCTTCCCAGCGCGCAGCTTCTGCGGCTTCCGCACGTCACGCTGGGTTAGGTCTGCAGCGCCAAAGAAACCAATGGGGCGATGCGCTTTCCTTCTGCCTTCTTCCTGCCTGCCCCTCGCCACCCGGCTTTACCTGTTGCAGGATTCAATAGCAGTGACCCTCCTTACCACCGCTGGTTGTGATGGGGGGGTGGGGGAACAGTTTCACACCCCCTGACTGCCTGTGGTGTGGGAAATCCAAACCAGGGTCTCCCTTTGCGTTAGGCGGAAACAGAGTGCTTGGAGTAATTTCCTGGTGTGCGTGCCTGCTGTTGGGGCACCTCCTCAGGGTGGGCACCACGCAATGTGTAAAACAATCGGTGCGCACAGAGGTATTTCCCTTCTATGTGCCAGGCTCTCTGGAGGTCGCCGAAACGACGTCGGTGCTTTGAGTGTGGTTGAAAACCACCGGAGCAGCTGCTTCCTGTTATTTCGCATTTTCCAAACCGCTTCCCCCTCCAACACCCCCCCTCGGTGGTTCTGAAGGATGTTTTTTTACACCTTCGCCCGTCTTCTTCCTCACGCATCATAGGACCTGCGATGTGTCTGATATTTTTCGCACCCACCGGCCCCCCCACCCCACACCTCCAGCTCTGGAGTGAAGCGATGTTGCGCATGCTCTTCAGCAACACGCTTCTCTCCCCCTCCCGCCAGCTCTGGTATCTCTCTGTGATACCAATGCAGTACGTCTCGGCACAGTTCTCGGGATCTTGTGTTTTGGAGTCCTCCAAAGTGTCCCGTGCTGTTTTGACTTAGCTTCTGGATTGATCTGGCAGAAGGAGATGATGTGACGATCAGAGAGAGAGAGAGTCGCAGTTGATCTCTCCAGAAGTGCCGAAATTGTAGAGTTCGAGGGCCTCAGGGCTCTGAATCCGGTATGAGAGAGAGGCTTTTCAGGTTGATTACATTAATGGGCGGGAAAGAAAACCAGGTTCCGACAGCGGCTGGGGGGTGTCCCAGCATTGCCTTGCGGCAAAAACGGGAGTCGCTTCGGATATAAGAAGCACAGCTGTGCGCAGGTAGCCTTGTATGGTGCGGGGTTGCCGTGGGGACCCTCCCCCCGCGAGGTTTGTGGTTGATCCGTCGGCCGCCTCTGTCTGTTGGTTGTTTGCCTCACGTCACCACCCCTGCAGCCAGAGCCATAAACAATGCCGAAGGGACCCTTCTCTGCGCGTGCGGCCGGGCCGTGGGCTGAGCTGAACGCTGTGACGGGGAAGACGGGGAAGGATGCCCTGTTCGAGTCGGGTGTGACGGATGAGGCGCCGATGAAGTTCGGGGACGACGTGATGGGCGGGGACGTGTCGACTGTCGGGGAGGTGGACCTGGTGGTGGTGGGTGCCGGGCTGTCCGGGTGCATCATCGCCGAGCGGTGTGCCACGGAGCTGGGGCTGACGTCGCTGATTGTGGACAAGCGTGACCACATCGGCGGAAACGTGTACGACTACCTGCACGCGGAGACGGGCATCCGTGT
The DNA here is from genome assembly GCA_963210315.1 of Rhynchopus euleeides. Taxonomy (NCBI): domain Eukaryota; phylum Euglenozoa; class Diplonemea; order Diplonemida; family Diplonemidae; genus Rhynchopus; species Rhynchopus euleeides. The sequence goes on from OY723280.1 coordinate 1,704,473, forward strand.
GTCGCAGTACGGGGCGCACCTGTTCCACACCCAGTTCGAGCGTGTGTGGGACTACATGACGCAGTACTCCGAGTGGGACGCGTTCGACCACCGTGTGGTGGGGCGTGTTGCGGACAAGGACGGTGTGGACCAGCTGGTGCCCATCCCGCCCACGCAGGCGACGGTGAACGCGCTGTTCGGGGAGAACATCCAGAGCGAGGAGGAGATGCAGGCGTGGTACGACAAGGTGCGCGTGAAGTGCGAGGAGCCGAAGAACGGCGAGGAGGCTGCGCTGTCGCGTGTGGGCCCGCAGCTGTACGAGAAGATCTTCAAGCACTACACGAAGAAGCAGTGGGACAAGTACCCCGCCGAGCTGGACGCGTCGGTGCTGATGCGCCTGCCGTGCCGCACGTCGACGGACGACCGTTACTTCCCGTGCAAGTGGCAGGCCCTGCCCACGCGTGGGTACACCCGTATCTTCGAGAACCTGCTCTTCACGGGCGCGCCGAAGGACAAGGTGCAGCTGCGTCTGAACTGCGACTTCTTCGCCGTGCGCGACAAGCTGCCCAAGCACAAGCTGCTGGTCTTCACCGGGCCGATCGACGCCTTCTACGCCAGCCAGGGCCTGCCGAAGCTGGAGTACCGCTCCATCCGTTTCGAGGAGAAGTGGGTGAAGGAGCCGGAGGACGGGTTCTTCCAGGAGGCGATGGTGGTGAACTACCCCGCTGCCGACGTGCCGTACACGCGCATTGTGGAGTACAAGCACACCCCGAACCAGCCGGAGCGCGTGAAGTCTGGCGAGGAGAAGGGGTCCGTCATCTACTACGAGTACTCCATGGCGGAGGGTGACCCGTACTACCCGGTGCCCAACCCCGCCAACCGCGAGCTGTACGAGAAGTACCAGGCGCTGGCCGAGAAGGAGGAGGGTGTCGCCTTCGTCGGTCGCCTTGCGAGCTACAAGTATGCCCCCACTCTGCGTGTGTCATCTCCGTCTCTTGTGTCATCTCCGTCTCTTGTATCACCTTCTTCTTGTTCCATGCCCACACACACCACACATCATCAACAGGTACTTCAACATGGACCAGGCCACCCTGAACGCCCTGGAGATGTACGACTCCCTGAAGGAGACGGGCAAGCTCGCCCCGAAGCGCTCCCCCGCGGAGATGCAGGCGGAGGCCAAGTAAGCGCTCTCCCCACCCGACCCCCCTCATTTTTCCTTTCGCATCCCCGCCGACCTGGCGACTCGATCGCGAGATGAGCCGCCGGCCAGCAATAAGGCACTTCCAATCCCTTGTGCTCGACATTTCAAGGAACCGGACTTCCGATTGTGCCCCAGAAAGTTCTCACATCCGCTGGACTCTCTTGTCCGCCCTCCTCCCTCCCTCCTTTTTCTCCTTCTTCCATGGGTGGTACCGAACAACGTCAGATCGCATTCCAAGCTTCCAAGCTATGCTGTCCACATGGGCGCCATGCCATGCCTGTCTGGCATGCGGGGCCGCTTCTTTTCACAAAAAGCCACTGAGGCCGTGAAGCGCCTTTTGGCTTTTTATGTCGGACACCGTTGGCTGTGCCGCTCCGCGACCCCCTCCGACCCCGCGCTCCTCAAAGGCTGCCTGTGCCTGTTGCACGGGCATCACACCTGCCCTGGAGCCACCCCCTCCCCGGCCCCAGTGGTGTCTGTGGTTGTTGGAGCCCCCTCCTGTTAGTTCCCCGTTCTGTGAAAGGCCTGAGGCAGCTTATGTGTTTTTTCCAATAGCGTTTTGTTGAACCCGAGGGCATCCCACCGTGGGGCCCGGGGCTGTTTATGTGTGCTGGGGGGATAAATTTGCCGGGCGGGCAACGTCTCGGCCATCTCTCTGGCTTCGCAAGCGAGCAGTCGCTATTGACAGACGCCCCCTTTTTACTTTCTGCAGCGTGACTTCGTATTGCGTATCGCTGCCACAACCATAGGAGTATGGTGCAGGCCTGGCCACTCGCTGTGCCGCAAGACTGTGCAGTGATAAGAGAAGCAAGTTATTCTTCGGAAAATGCAGAACGGAGTGGTGCGGTCCCCACCCACTACCACCTCTCCCAAATTGCATGCTGTGAGGTGTGCGCTTCTGAAATGTGCAAGATGATGTCGGTGCGCTACAGCACAGAGAGTCATGCAGTCCCACGGGTGATTGCAGATGCTGGGTTCGGCCCAGCTGCGCTGTCAGTAACATCTGTGACCCCCCTCATGCATGTGCCCCCCTGCAGGTTTTGTGAGTCGCAACGATGCGTGCTGTCCTGGCGTGTGTACTGCTGTGGTGTGCATGAGGTGCCGAGGCACGCCTGGTGTGGAGTGACGAGTTCAACGGGGGGGTCGCTCGACGAGGGGAAGTGGAACTACGACCTCGGGATGGGATGGAACGGCTGGGGCAACAACGAGCTGCAGTCGTACACAAAGGATGCTGTGCAGGTTGGCGGCGGTGTGTGCTCGCTGGAGCTGACACGCACCCACGGCGGGTCCGGAGGTTACGAGAGTGGGAAGATCCACACGCGGGGCAAAGGGGACTTCAGGTACGGGCGCTTCGAGGCACGCATCAAGCTGCCGACTGTGCGGGGCACCTGGCCTGCCTTCTGGATGCTGCCGACAGGCAATGTGTACGGGGGGTGGCCGCGCAGCGGGGAGATCGACATCATGGAGCACGTGGGGTACAACCTGGGGCAGGTGCACGGGACGGTCCACACGCAGGCGGGGGGTGGGGCGGCGGGGACCGGGGGTCACACCAGCACCGACGTGACGCAGTTCCACGTGTACGCAGTGGTGTGGACACCCACACAGATCGACTGGTACCTCGACGGGGCACACTTCTTCACGTACAGGAAGACGGGCGGGTCCGACACGTGGCCCTTCAACCAGGACTTCTACCTCATCCTCAACCTGGCGTACGGCGGCACCTGGGGCGGTGCCAAGGGTGTCGACGACTCGATCTTCTCCAGGCGCGTGGCTGTCGAGGTCGACTACGTGCGCGTGTACGACGATGTGGGTGGGTCCGTGCCGGTCCCCGTGCCCACCCCGCCTGCAGGTGGGTGCGGCGGCGTGTGATGGCGCTGGGTGCTTCACGTGCAGGCAGCGCCTGGACCACGTTCGAGGATGTGAAGCGCTGCGCACGGCAGTGGGCGTGCGGGGACTTCGGGGTGCGGTACGTGGACGACGAGGGGGACGTGGTGGCGGTGGACGTGGAGGAGGAGTGGGCGGAGTGCGTGTCCCTGTGGTGCCAGCAGGCGGGCAGCGGTGCACGCCCCGCCCTGTGCCTCGTGGTGGAGCTGAGGGGGGGGGCAGCGGGGCCGAGGGAGAGCGCCCACTCGCAGGCAGCAGCCCCGCAGCACCCTTTCATGGGGTTGAGGGGGTGGTGGGGGTGGCGCAGGCACCACGCACGCATGCACGCTGACGCTGCCGCCGACAGCAGGACTGCCGCAGGGTGCGGGGCGCAGGATGTGCACCAGGAGGTGCAGGTGCAGGAGCAGCAGGCGTGCTGCCGGCGGAGTGTGAAGCACGCAGGGAAGCACGGCCGCAGGTGCAGCAGCGCGAACACCGACACCGATGCCACTGTGGTGGAGAAGCCGAGGCAGTCTGCTGTGTGCGCTGCGGAGGGGCGCACGCGCACTGCCGGTGGGCGCACAAGACGCACTGCTGCCGGCGCTGTGCTGTTGAGATGCAGCCGCGCACACAGGTGCCGCAGGAGCCCGCTCTTGGGCAGACGGTGCGTGCGGCACAGGTGTGCTGCGCAGTGTGCGGCTTCCAGGTGACAGGCGTGCACACGACACACTGCTGCAGGCGGTGCGCGAAGAAGGGTGGGCAGCACGGGCCGCACTGTGCACGCCGTGCGTTCCAGATGGACGTGGAGGTGGACGTGCAGGAGGCTGACGAGGCTGTGATGGCGGCAGACGTTGCGCGCGAGGACGAGGCGGAGCACCTGGTGGTGGGTGTGGTGGCCGACACTCACCCGCAGCAGCAGCAGGTCGTCCCCGAGGCTGTGCCTGCAGTGCCTGTCGTGTGTGCTGACCCGCAGCCGGAGTTGGAGTTGGAGGCGGTGCCGGAGCCAGAGTCGGACTCCGTGCGCGCACTGCAGCAAATGGGCTTCAGGATGACGGACGCACTGCGTGCACTCGTGTGGAAGCACAACGGGGATGTGGCGCGTGTGCTGGAGGAGGTGCTGTAAGACGGGAACGCCGACAAGTGGCAGCGTGACCTGACCGCATGCCTTCTTGCCCTTCTGCTGAGACGCAACGACACAACGAACCACCGACGTGACGCAACCCTGTGAAGCACTTCTTCCCTCTTCCCTTCCTCCTCAACAACACACAACCACAACAGCGTGCCTTGCTGTTGTCTGCTTTACTAACCACACCCTCCCTTCCCCCTTCCCACCCGACATGAGCCTGTTGTGGCACTTCCTTCTATCTCTGATTCGGGCGACGGTTGCACAACGCAATGTCTGGGGCCTGTTCTGCTTGCTTTCCTGCTGTTTTGTTCTTCTGCCCACAGGCGTCTTTTGTTTGCCCCAGACCTCTAGCGTACAGCTGTGCGGCGTCCATTCGCTTCCTTGCCGCATTCTGTGCTGCACTGCAGCAGAACCTCGCCCCATCCATCGTTGCATCTTTATCTCTGTTCAGTTGACTGTGCGCCATGTGCGCCTCGACCCGTGTTGTGCGTGGTGTGTCTCTAGCACTGCACCGCGCCTCTGGTCCATACCCAGATAGTGAGAAGCAACCCACACCACCCACCCTTGTGCTTCCTGTGACGACTTCGGGCAAGTCCACTCTGCTTTCATTGTGATGACACCTCACTTGCCAGTCCTTACAACACCAGTCGTGTGCCACCGTCTGTGGACCCGAGACACATACTTGCACCTGATGAGAATCGTCATTATGACCATGCACCACGCTGAGCGGGCGCAAGCCTCCTGATTGATTGCACCACACACAGAGCCACACCATCCTGCAGGGCGTTGCGAACTTTCCACAGGCATGGTCATGGAGGTGTTCCTGATGGATGCGGCGACAGGCGTGACGCACGCTGTCGACATCGGGATGGACGAGAAGCCCGACAGGCTGAAGCTCGAAGCACGCGAGGCGCTCCGCTACCCTGATGGTGTGGAGGAAGATGACGTGCATCTGTCGGTGGGGGGCAAAGCGGTGTGTGACGACGAGCCTCTGTGCAGCCATGCAGGTGTCGAAGCCGGATGTGTGGTTCGCGTCACCCTCCGTCCCGACCGTCACCTCGATGCGGTGCACAGGGGAGAGAAGTGGCTGTGGGAGGTCCCGCTGTGGGTGACGACACGTGATGAGATCCTTCAAGCAGTTCGGGCGTTGACGGACGAGTTCGAAGAGGACTGGTTGAACTCTGCGCACATCACCGTGAAGGGTGATCGTGAACTTGTTCATGCAGCAGTTCAAGAGCGGGGTGGGGATCTGTGGTACGCGTCCGACAGCCTGAAGGGAGATCATGAGATCGTTCTTGCTGCAGTTCAACAAGATGGGGGCTCACTCAAGTGCGCAGACGACAGCCTGAAGGGAGATCGTGAGATCGTTCTTGCTGCAGTTCAACAAAATGGGTACTTTCTCGAGTACGCAGACGGCAGCCTGACGGGAGATCGTGAAATCGTTCTTGCTGCAGTTCAACAAGATGGGGGCTCACTCAAGTACGCAGACGACAGCCTGAAGGGAGATCGTGAGTTCGTTCTCGCTGCAGTTCAACAAAATGGGAACTCACTCTGTTACGCAGACGACAGCCTGAAGGGAGATTGTGAGATCGTTCTTGCTGCAGTTCAACAAAATGGGGACTTTCTCGAGTACGCAGACGGCAGCCTGAAGGGAGATCGTGAGATCGTTCTTGCTGCAGTTCAACAAAATGGGAACTCACTCTGTTACGCAGACCGCAGCCTGAAGGGAGATCGTGAGATCGTTCTTGCTGCAGTTCAACAAAATGGGGACTTTCTCGAGTACGCAGACCGCAGCCTGAAGGGTGATCGTGAGATCGTTCTTGCTGCAGTTCAACAAGATGGGCACTCACTCAAGTACGCAGACGACAGCTTGAAGGGAGATCGTGAGATCGTTCTTGCTGCAGTTCAACAAAATGGGGACTTTCTCGAGTACGCAGACGACAGCCTGAATGGAGATATCGTTCTTGCTGCAGTTCAACAAAATGGGAACTCACTCTGGTACGCAGGCCGCAGCCTGAAGGGAGATCGTGAGATCGTTCTTGCTGCAGTTCAACAAAATGGGAACTCACTCTGTTACGCAGACGTCAGCCTGATGGGAGATCGTGAGATCGTTCTTGCTGCAGTTCAGGGGCCTGGGAGGAGCAGCAAACCTGAAGAGGCTGCTCCCCATGCAGACGACGAGACACGCGCTGCCGCCTCCACGTTGGCGGCCCTGGGATCCCCTGATGGGGATGCTGAGAGCAGCGTGTGCTCCGGGAAGGGGGAGGACCACCTGGCTCGCAAGGCAACGGCCTCGCCAGAGCCAAGTGGGAGCATGCATAGAACGGGGGCCCAGGCGGGCGACAACGGGGGCAGCTGCGACGCTGGCAGGGCTGATGCCCAACAGCCGGCGGGTGCGGACGCGGAAGATGGGGATCATCGGGCTGTGGCCTGGCGCGTGTCTCGTGGAGACGCGTACAACAACGGGGAACACCACAACAACAACAACGACAGCGATCACGATAACAACTACATCGGGGGAGACGAAGATGCAGGCAGGGCTGATGCCCAGCGGCTGGCAGACGCGACGGAAAACGGGGTGCACCACGAGGCTCGCGGGGAAAGCGACCCGCATGAGCCTCAGGGATGTCTGAGAGGAAGCAGCGCAGCAGAGGGTGGGGTCCACAGGGCTCGCGGGGCAGCAACCCCGCTTGAGACGTGTGGGAGCGGATACGGGAGGGACAGCGAGAGGGGGGCCCAAGGGGCCGAGTTCTACAAGGGGGGCGCCGACGCAGGCAGGGCTGACGCCCAGCAGCCGGCGGACGCAGCAGGTGAGGGGGTGCGCCACGAGGCTCGCGGGGGCGTTGCTTCGCTTGAGCACCGGGGAGAGGGGGACGCCACTGCCCAGCGGGCGTGCCAGGCGGCGAGTGCGGGGGACTGGGGTGTAGGCGGCGCGACAGTGGAGGAGATCCGTCTCTTCTTCACGTGCGCGGATGTGCAGGGAAAATGGGGGTCAGCCGCTACGGCAGTGTCCGGGGACGGCAACGTGCTATGGAACGTCGAGCGCAGGGCCGAGTGCGGCAACGAGAGGGCGGCTGCAGTCCGGGCGCTGCTGGCGGGGCTGCAGGAGCTGGTGGGGAGGGGCGGCGCGGAGAAGCGCCTGTACATGTGGACGGACGTCTGCGACGCAGTGGATGCGATGCGCTCGGGAGTACGGGATGAACCGGCGACGCGCCAACTGGTGTCGGAGGCGAAGGGAGCCCTCAAGGCGTGGGAGGAAGCACGGAAGGGGCGGCAGGCCCAATACGGGATGACGGAGACGACGAGTGGGGTCATGGCGACCACCTTTGAGCGTGCGAAGGAAGTGCTGACGAAGCCGCCGGCGGAGGTGTCTGCTGCTGTCGCGACTGAGCGCACACTGGCGGGGCTGCTGTCCCCATTCATGAAGGGCACGGTGGAGTGTGGCGGCGGGGGGGACTGCCTGTTCAAGGCCCTCTCGCACGCCCTGATCGGTAAGACCGATCTCCACGGGGACCTGCGGAAGGCAGCGGCGGACCGTCTCCGCGCAGCCCCCGCGGACTACGCGGAGTTCGTGGATGGGGGCGAGCTGGCGGAGTACGCCAACGCGGTGGAGGTGCAGGGCACGTGGGTAGGCCACGTCGCGGCGAAGGCGGTGGCGGACAGCATGGGCACCGCCATCCGCGTTTACGACGTGGGGCCTGAAGGGCAGCTCCGTCACACGGAGATAGCTCCGTGCGTGATGGAGCATGACGGGGAGGCGGCGACGGCGGCGGGGGGGGAGTTCCTGGAACTCGGCTACGTAGATGGCATGCACTACGTAGCCGTAGTTACCACGGAAGGGTGCGAGACGGAGAAGCCACCGGGGCAGTCGAGCGCCCCCAACTTGAGGGCGCGCATCCCGCAGATACCGAAGAAGAAGGCGCCACAGACCGGGAAGGGGAAGAAGCAGGGGTGGAAGGAGGTCCCCACCAAGGTTAAGGTGAAGACGCCCCCCCAGGACCGCTCAACAGACACTCTCGTGATGCAGGGGTTCGCGCAGGGCACGCAGACGGCGCAGGAGGGTATCTTGCGGGCGGGATGCGGGCGGGTGAACCCGCAGACGGTTGCTCTGTGGACGGGCAGCACGGTGGACGCGCTGCTGCTGCTGAGAAGGCACCCAGGACTGACGCTACTGACGAGCGCCCCGGTGGCGGGCGCGACCTCGGTGAAGACGGAAGTGTATGTGGAGACAAGGGAAGGTGTCGTGAAGACGAAGAAGTGGGCCTCGTCAACCGGTCCCCCCACAGTACCGGTGGCGGTGGACGCAAAGCCCATCCCGATGATTGTCTTCGCAGAGACGCGCGACACGGAGACGCCGGAGCAGGCAGTCGAGAGGGTGCAGAACGAGCACCTGAACGGGGACAGCCTCATCAGCATCCGCGAGGTTAACCGAGGGGTGGAAGGCCTGATCCACATGCCCCACGAAGCGGTGGCGCCCGCCCTCCAGGCCAGCGGGAAAGGAGGCATACACATCAGGGTGCTTGCAGAACGACAGGAGGACTACCCCGTGTCCTGCCTGTGGGAAGATGCGTGGGGGATGTCGGTGGAGGAGATGCAAGCTGCAGTGGAAGGGGCGGGTATCACGACCCTTGGATGGGGGAAGCGGCACTCGGGAGGCACCAGCCTCAGGGTGCACACCAATGACATGCCGGCGACGCTGGCGGCGCTGAAGGAGCGGTGCCCAACACGCCTCTTTGAGCTGCAGGGCGTGCTCCCCCGCTTCCAGAAGGGGGCTATAGAAACGGGGCTCCACGGCTTGGGATGGACAGGAGCAGTGGCGGTGCGTCAGATCCGCGTGTGGGATGAATCGTCGACATGGAGTGTGACCGCGCAGACGCTGCCACCGGGTGGGTGGATGATGCAGCTGCTGGGGCGGCAGGCTTGGGTGCGTGAGGTGACTGGGCACCCTCCGAGGTCCGACCCGTATCCCGCCCACGGGGGAGGAGGTCGCGGTGGTGGTGCGAAGAAAGGATCCCAGAATGTGCCCCCCCCCGCCCCGAAGACCATCTACGTCCGGGCGAAGCAATTCATGAAGGTGGGTACCGGAGCCAGGCTGTGGGCTGACGTCGCAGGGGGGACTGGGAAAAGCGGAGATAAAACCCCCCGACAGCAGCAGCAACAACAGCAGTCGCCAGGGCCTGCGTCTGCGTCTGCACCGGGGCCGCCACAGCCGCAGCAGCAGCAGCAGCAGCACCGGACTGAGGCTGACGAGCGGTGGGCGCAACAGCAGCGCCACAATGACAGGGTGGACAAACAGGTCACCTCTCTGGTTGACTCGGTGCAAAAGCTACTCGAACACCTAGGGGGGCAGCAGAAACAGAAGGAGACCCCCGCCCCTACACCTGCACCGATGCCGGTCCCGACGGCAGCGGATAACGGCGATATGGCGAGGATGAAGGAGGAGATGGCGAAGCTGGGCCAACAGATGGCGCATCAACGGACGCTGATGGCGCAGCAGCAGGCGCAGATGGAGCAGCAGACGCTGACAATGATGGGCCTGCAGGGGGAACTCATGGGGACGAAGAAGGAGCTGGAGGACACGAAGCAGGAGAAGCAGGACCTGAGGGATGAGGTGCTACGCCTGAAGAACGAGCTAGAGAAGGCGAGGGCGCGTGCTGACCTCGAGCGCGCGAAGCCCAACACCGACCGTGGAGCAGACTCGACGGAGACGGCGGGAGCGGCGAGGCAGCGGGACGACGGGAAGGACCGGAGCGGCCGGGCAACCGAGGAGTCGAAAACGGGGAAGAAGAACAAGAATAAAACACCCCACCAGCATTAACCGTGGAGGGGGTGAGCCCCCCTGAGGCTGCGGCGGCAGGAACGGCGTTCGTTAGCGCCAATGTGACGTCGCTGCAGCAGAACTTCTCCGCGTTGGTCGGGGCGGCGGAGGAGGGCACGCAGGTGATGCTTGTGCAGGAGACGAAGTGCACCGAGAGCAGCCAGACATTCGTCACCTGTGAGCTGCGAGAGCTGGGCTGGGATGTGGTGTGGGGCAAGCCGCTTCCAGAGTGGCGGTCAGATACGGAGGCGAAGCCGGGGGGCGTAGCAATCCTAGTGCGAAGGGGCATCCCTCACAGGTGGGTCGAGCCCCTATCGGACAACGAGCGGCAGCTGTGGGACACAGGAAGGTGGGTGCGCGCGAAGGTGGCCCTCAAGGATGGATCAGCCTGGTTGGACTTCACCTCTCTATATTGTGACGTGCAGAATGAGGAGAAGCGTGAGGAGCAGCTGATGACCGCCTTCGAGTCGGTGGCGCGTGAAGGAGATGTGCCGTGCGTCATCGGGGGGGACTTCAACACAACGGCTGTTGAGTCTGCCACGCTCAGCGCGAGCCTAGACACGGGCATATGGCTGGACGCTGCGAAGGAGTACGCCGTGGCACACGACGTGGAGCCGGATGCGACGTATGTGTCGACACGCAGGCAGAAGGACGGCCTCAGGCAGTCGCAGTCGCGTATCGATTTTGTCATGCTGAACCGGGCTGCCTTCCTCGGGCTGCAGCAGGTGCAGGTCTTGCAAGTCACGGGGATACCCCAACACCGCCCCATCGAAGTGAAGCTGCAGTTAGACGCCTACGACCAAATGGTGAGCCGCTTTCGCGTACCGCGAGGATTCCCTGTCGATGAGGCACAAAAGCGGTTACAGCGGGTGCGGGACACGTGGAACGAAGAGTTGCACTGGGGGGGAGCTGCTGGAGACCCCGAGGCAATGTGGCGACGCTGGAATACCTGGGCGGAGGACTTTCTCTGCGAGGCGTGTGACGAGCACCTCGAGTGCAAGCAGCAGTCCTACCGGGGCAGAGGCGAGTGTCGTGACCCGACGGAGGTGCGGGCAACGACGAAGACGGACAAGCAGACCGGTGATCCCCTGATCATACGTCAACGCCGGCTGCTTAAGTGCCTCGGTCAGCTGGACGAGTGTATCGGGTATGCAATGAGACCGAAGAAGACAGGAAAGAAAGAAAAGAAAGGGGAGTGCAAACTGAGCCAGGCACCGAAGGACGTCGAGCAGACCTGGGTCCACGCGCGAGACACCATGGCGAGTCTCACAGACCTGCGCCCCCCGGTGGAGCAGCCGCAACTGGAGGGGCTGCGCGATTGGCGTAGGAATGTGAGACAGAAGTTTGACACGCTGTGCAGGAAGGTAGCGCAGGACAGGACGCGCCGCTGGAAACACCGTCTGCGGGAAGCTTGGGAGAACGCCCCGAAAGCGGTTTTCGACTTTTGCAAGGAGGTGGAGTTCAAGAAGGTCACGTCGCTGAAACGGGGCGACGGGACCTTCACAGCCAATTACAAGGAGCAAGACGAGCTGCTGCGCGAAGCGTGGTCCCCTATCTTCCGGCGGTTCCAGGACCAGCCCGAGCCGACGTACGAAGCCTTCAGGGAGCGCTTCGAAGCGGACATCGCCGGGAGAGGGAGCGAGATGAAGCTGTCAAAGCTTGACGGCAACGACCTGAGGAAGACACTGCGGAAGATGAAGACGCGGACGTCGGCTGGGGTCGAAGGGTGGCGCATGGCAGAACTGAAGCAGCTGCCGACACCACTTCTGGACAGGCTGGCGGACGTGTTCGACGTGGTCGAGAGGACTGGCAAGTGGCCAAAATCATTGATGCGTGCGCTGGTCTCGCTGATCCCGAAGGGGAATGGTGATGGGCCCCTGGAGCAGAGGCCGATCACGGTGACATCATGCGTGTACAGGCTCTGGGCAGCCACGAGGCTGAGGAGCCTGATCAAGTGGCAGGAGTCATGGGTGACGGATGGGCAGCACGGGTTCCGCCCACACCACGGGACCGATGCGCTGTACTGGAAGATGGCGCTTCGCGTCGAGAAGGCGCTGCTCCAAGGAGACACCAGAGCTTTGTGGGGGTTCACGATTGACTTCGCCAAATGCTTCGACCGTGTTCCCCACGAAATCTCACTGGCGCTGGCGACTGAGTGGGGTGCACACGATCGCATCATGCGACCGCTGAGAGCGGCCTACGGCACCCTGGAGAGGAGGTTTAAGGTCGGGGGTATCGGTGTGGGCGAGCCGTTCTGCTGCACCAACGGCATTCTGCAGGGATGCCCGCTGTCGGTGGTGCTCCTCAACGCAATCATCGCGGTGTGGACGCACGCCATCGAGCGCGAGGCGGGGGTGAAGGGTGAGGCCTACGCCGACGACATTTACGCCCTCGACGAGAATAAGGAGAAGGTGGCGCAGGCAGCGGTGATCACGGAGGACTTCATCACCCTCACGGATATGGAAGCGAAGCCTGAGAAGTGCGCAGGCTTCACTACGGATAAAGAAGGGGAGACCTCCTTCGGGCTGAGCCACGGGGTGTTCCCCCACAAGAAGTCGCTGAAGACTCTCGGCGCCGACATGGTCTTCCAGGGAAAACAGAAGAGGGAGACGTTCTGCTCGCGGGTGAAGAAAACGACGAAGGTGCTGAAGCGGATCCGCAGAACGCCATTGCGATTCGCTGAGAAGTGCAAGCTGGTGAACTCGCTGGCGCACTCGATGATGTTGTATGGCTGCACGGTGACGGACATCCCTGCGTACTTGGAGAGGGATACATCGCTGGCCTGCGTGCAGAGTGTGTGGGGGGAGACGCGCAAGCAACGGTCGCACACCATTGTAGGCCAGGTGCTGGCGCCCACGGTGATCGACACGAAGGTAGCTGTGCCGCAGATGCGATTTCGGACACTCCTGCGCCTCGTCAAGGACAGGGAGACGCATGACCTTGCGCGGGAGGTCTGGGAGCTGAACAAGCTGAGGGCCTACCTCTGCTACCATCCGCTGTAGTATAGTGGTTAGAACAGCCGGCTCTCACCCGGCAGACCGGGGTTCAATTCCCCGCAGCGGAACATATCACCAGGGGGGATAAAATCCAACTTGCTGCCTTCACGTGGCGCCCCCTGTGATTACCCTCCTCCGAGGGGAAACTAAAGCAAGCTCTGGTAACTCATTTTCCGCTGTGTGCCCTGTTTCATATATGCGGAGGGGCCCTTTCTGCACGGCTTTGGTTTTATTGATGTTGTGGTGTGCGTGGTTTCTTTTCCCCTTTTTTGTTGTTTTTGCAGCATTTTATGCTGTCGGGTGAGCTTCCGCCCCATGGGGGGCGCTCCTTCCGGCTTGCGCCGCCCACCCATCTCGCCCCCGTCCCCTTCCCACATTCTTTCTTTTCTTTTAGGGGAGACGTCCTCGCAGTGGCTGTTTGGCCTGACGCGATTCCCCGCCTCAAAGCAGACCCACCAGGCAGCTACTCAAGGCACATGAGGAGCGAGAGGCGTCAACGGGCGCAACGCCCCTCCCTGCGGTCCGGCTTCCGCCACGTGGCTGACTCAAAGCAGCGCAGTGACCAACGGGAGCGACATGGAAAGAAAAAAAAAGGGCGGACAACAACATGCAGGGCCCCATCGCGCTGCTGCAGAGGGACTTCACACGCCTTGGCTGGGACTGGAGGAACAACTTCGACATGATCGGCCTCAGGTGTGGCCTCCAGGTACACATCGACACCTTCGATGCCGGGAGGTGGGGTCATGAGATGCGGGAGGCGCAGCGGGCCAAATACTTCACGGAAGTGGCCAAGGAGCGCAAGTCGATGGTGGGTGTCGAACGCGGCATCGACAGAGAGGCGACGAACGCGCTGTGGAAGGACCGGGGGACGGACGTCTACGTCGCTGGGGTGATACGGGGCAACATCGCGGGGGCAACTGCGACGGGGCAACATCTGGCGGAGAAAAGGATACAGACGACCGCATTGTGCCGCTACTGCGAAGACTCGGTGGAGACCCACATGCACATGTGGTGGCGGTGCCCCAAGTGGGCGCGTTTGCGTCGAGGTGCGGAAGACCTGGTTCAGGAAGCACGCACGTGGCCGGAGTGTTTTGCCAGGTGTGGCATTGTGCAGAAGGGATGGCTCACCGCTGTGGCCGGACAAGAGCAGCGGCGGGTTGGGATCGTATCGAGGGTGCAGAGGTTGATGGCTGACATTGCCATTGCGCGATTTGACGAGGACAAGGCAGGTGACAAGGCGCGCAGAGTGGCGGAGCGTGAGCGATCGGGGTTCCCGTGGAGCTGGACACCTCCAGGCCCTACCGTCACGCTGAACCCGCTTGAGCGCGCAGTCTGGTGCAGGAACATCAAGCGGCGCTGGGCGGGCGATGAAGAGATGTTCTGGGCGTTCCGCGAGTGGCTCGCTGCGTTGAGCTGGTCTGATGACACAGCGGTGGGGATCACGCAGCTCGAGCTCGCGCTGGACTTCGAGGCCTTCTCGGGCCTGGACCTGGGGGAGAGTCTGAGTCTGAAAGAACGGGCGGACAAGATGGGCGTCCTGCTGCGGCAGGCAGGGGCGGCGGGCAACGGGCGCGAGGTGCGCAAGGGAGTGGAGAATCGCAGCATCCACACCCTGAAGACCTTCGGGGCACCGCCGCTGGCAGGCTTCACGTCGCGCCCCAGGCTGACGATGACACAGGAGGTGGAAGACATCCTGAGACGGGTGCAGGCCTCTGCGAAGACGAAGTTCCTTCTAAAGAGGGAAGCAACTGCACGGAAGGAGGCGGCGCACGTATGGGGTGAGGACGCGGTGGTCGAGCACGCACCCGGCCGTGCGCAGAGAGCTGAGCAATGGGAGAGGAAGTGTGCAGAGTGGAGGGATCGTGTGGATGAATGCAGCGCGAGGGAAACGAGCACCGAACTGCCAGTGGGCGACCCGGTGACGGTGCCAGATGCGAGGCGGAAGGTAGCAGGTGAACGCGCATGCCGGCAACACCAGCGAGTGCGGTGCGAGGACTGCATCGAAAACAAAGTCGAGATGCTTGAATGCTGCTGCGCGCACCACCACCCAGACGAAGGCGTTGAGGAGCGGTGCGCAAAGGTTGTGGACATGTGCGAGAGGCACAGCAAGACAGCGTGTGGGGCCTGCCTGAGGGCAGGGACGTCCGCCGCGATTTGCTGCAAGAGGCACCACGCATGCGTAAAGCACAACAGGGAGTTGTGCGACAAATGCAAGGGCAAGACGGGCGCACGCAGAGTGCAGGTGGAAGAGTGCTGCAAGAAGCACCACCCGAAGAGCGGCGATCGCACCCTCCGTGGGATGTGGGGGTTGCGATAACGACACGGGACCAAGTGGCGCTGCCTGCTCCCCCAGTCGGGGGGAGTTGGGTAAGTCACTTTTCAAAACATATACGTTCTTGCTGCAGTTCAACAAGCTGGGTCCGCACTCAAGTACGCAGACGACAGCCTGACGGGTGATCGTGAGATCGTTCTTGCTGCAGTTCAGGGGCCTGGGGTGAGCAGTCTTCACGAAGCGACTGCCCCCGATGTAGGCTGCGTGCCGCGCGCTGCCGCCTCCACGTTGGCGGCCCTGGGATCCCCTGATGGGGATGCTGAGCGCAGCGCGTGCACTGGAGCGGGGGAGGAACGCGAGGCTCGCAGGGCGTACCCCCTGCACGAGCCTCGGGACGACGAAGGGGCGGACCACGAGGCTCGCAAGGCCGGTACCTTGCTTGAGACCGATGGTTCCAGCGACCCGGGGGAGGCCCAGGGGGCCTGTGTGTACAACGGGGGGGACGGCAGCGGCGCCCGGGTGGCGGCGGATGTCGCAGGTGTGGAAGGGGGCCGCTGTGCTCGCAAGGCCGGTACCTTGCTCGAGCGCAGCGGGAGTATCAACACGGGGACGGGGGAGGTGCAGAGGGATGATGGCAGGGCTGATGCCCAATCGCCACCAGGCGACTCTGTATCGAAGGGGTATCACGGGGCCCGCGGGGGCACCAACGACGGGGGCGGGGGCCAAAGGGCCTCCTTCTACAACCGGGGGAGCGGCGTCGCTGACGGGGCTGATGCCCAGCAGTTGGCGGCGGCAGCGTGCGAGCAGGATTGGGGTGTCGGAGGCGAGGCGCCGGGGACAATCCGCATGTTCTTCACATGTGCCTCTGTCGGAGGGAAGTGGGGATCGGCGGCGACGGCGGTGTCTGAGAAGGGCGCGATGCTGTGGAGCGTCGAGCGGCGGGCGGAGCAGGGCACGGAGCTCGCAGCGGGTGTACGTGCGTTACTCGCTGGGTTGCAGGAGCTGGTAGAGCGGGGGGGCGGCGCCAAGCGCCTGGAGATGTGGACGGACCTGTCCGACGCCGTGGATGTGATGAACGGCGGGGTACAGGGAGATGTCGCGACGAAGCATCTGGTCTCAGAAGCGACGGCTGCCCTACGGGACTGGAAGAAAGGGGGGAAGGGTCGGGCGGCGCAATACGGCTGCACTGACACAGAGAATGAGCACATGAACGCCACGTTCAGACGCGCGAAGGAGGCCCTGGAGCGCTCGGACGAGCAGGTGGCGGTGGCTGCGAGCACGGCTCGCTCGCTGGCGAGCCTGCTCAACCCCTTCATGAAGGGAACGGTGGAATGCGGGGGTGGGGGAGACTGCATGTTCAAGGCACTCTCCCACGCCTTGATCGGCAGTACAGATTGGCATGGGGAACTAAGGAGGCGGGCGGCGCAGCATATTCGCGAGAACCTCGCGGAGTACGGGGCGTTCATCGATGAATGCACGCCCGATGAATATGCGGACACCGTAGAGAAGCAGGGGACCTGGGTGGGGCACCTCGCAGCCAGGGCAGTCGCCGACGCCACACAGACCCCCATCTATATATACGACGTGGGACCTGATGGCAAGCTACGCCGCGTAGAAGTGACGCCGGGGGCCATGGAGACAGACGACTCCGGGGGTGTGAAGGCGGAGGGCGCCCCCTTAGAGTTGGGGTATGTTGATGGCATGCACTACGTTGCAGTGGTGACATCGACAGGTTGTGAAGAGGGGGAACTGCCCGGGACGGCACACGCACCGAACCTCAAGACGAGGAGGCCGAAGGAGGCGCAGAAGCGGAAGAAGGAGGGGCCCCACAAGAAGGGCAAGGGCACGGGGTGGACGGAGGTCCAGAAGCCAACCCAGCGGGCAGACCGGACGAAGGACAGGCTCCTCATGGAGGAGTTTGCGTCAGGCGTGCATGTGCTGCAGGAAGGCGAGCTGCGTGCGGGACGTGCAGTGGTGGAAAAGGGGACGGTGGCCCTTTGGACAGGAAGCATCGTGGATGCGCTGCTACAGCTGAAGCGGCACACAGGGCTGACGCTGCTGACGAACTCACCTGTGAAGGGGGCGACGACGGAGAAAGTCTTCGTCCACGTCGAGATGGACGATGGAGTAGTAGAGGTCAAGAAATGGGCCTCGTCGTGGGGCACCTGCACGAAGCCGATCGTGGTGAACGCCGAAACCATCCCGGTGGTGGTGTTCGCTGCGCAGCACGAGAACGAGTCGCTGGAGCAGACGGTGGAACGGGTGCAGCGGGACGTGCTGGCTGGAGACAGCCTGGTGAGCGTCCGCGAGGTGGACGGGGGGATCGAAGGCATCATCCACGTGTCACCGTCACTGGTGGAAGCGACGCTCCAGGTAAGCGGGGAGAACGGGACGCACATCCGGGTGCTGGCGGAGAAGCAGGACACGTTCCCGGTGTCCTGCCTGTGGGAGGACACGTGGGGGGTGACCACGGCGGTGATGCAAGCCGCGCTGCAGAGGTCGTCGGTGGTGACGCTCGGGCTGGGGAGGCGCCACTCGGGGGGCACCTCTCTCAGGGTGCACACGAGGGACCTGCCGAAGGCGATTGCGGCCCTGAAGGAGGGATGTGTGACACGCCGATTCGAGCTGTACGGAATACTGCCGAGGTATCAGGCTGCGGCTATCGAAAAGGGCCTGGCCGGGATCGGATGGGATGGGGTGACGCTGCGGACGCAACAGAACGCGGTCTGGTATCTGGAAGCGCCGAAGCCGCCCCCGAAATGGGCCATGAAGCTGTTCGGAAGCATTGCGTGGATCCGCGACATAACTGGGCATCCACGGGCCCGTGGGCGCGGCGGTGGGGCTACGACAGCGACGACGGAGAGCTCAACCAGCGGTCTGAAGGAGATTCGGGTAAAGGCGAAGATGAAAACTGCCCCCGCGTCAGGAGAGCGCCGCTGGGCGGACGTGGCAGGAAACGGGAAGCAGAACGGGTCGACGCCCCGGCAACAACAGAGGCACCCCCAACAACAGAAGGATCATTGGCCACTACCCGGAGAGGCGCGGCCGCAGCAGCAGCAGCAGCAGCGCCAGCAGCCGCAATCAGACCCCAAGGTGGACCGGCTGGAGAAGCAGGTCGCCTCCCTGGTAGACACGGTGCAGAAGGTGCTGGAGGGCTTCGCGCTGCTGCAGAAAGCGCCAGAGGCCCCAGCTGCGCCTCCACCTGCACCCACTCCAGCTCCCTCACTTGAAGCCGAGCTGGCGAAGCTGAGACAGGAGATGAGGCAGGAGATGGGGGCGAAGATGAATGCACTGCAGAATGAGGTGGATGGGCAGCGGGTGGCCATGATGGAGATACAGGGTGAGCTCGCTATGGCAACCGCGGGGATGGAACAGGCCCAGGAGAAGGTGCAGGTCCTGACGCAGGAGAAGGAGGACCTGAAAGAGGAGGTGCTGCGCATGGCCGACGAGCTGAAGAAGGCGAGGTCGAAGGTGGAAGATCTCCAGAACAAAGCAGCGTCGCGAGACAGAGATGATGGGAAGGATCCGAAGGGCGGGAGACGGGGCAGGGAAAAGGAGAGGAGCCATCAACGGTCCTCGCCGCAACAGCATTAACCGTGGCGGGGGTGAGCCCCCCTAATGCTGCGGCGGCAGGGTCGGCGTTCATCAGCGCCAATGTGACGTCGCTGCAGCAGAACTTCTCCGCGCTGGTGGGAGCGGCGGAGGAAGGCACGCAGGTGATCCTTGTGCAGGAGACGAAGTGCACGGAGGCGAGCCAGACGCTCGTCGCCAGCGAGCTGCGTGAGCTGGGCTGGGAGGTGGTGTGGGGCAAGCCGCTGCCTACATGGCGTTCGGATCACGAGGCGAAGCCGGGTGGTGTCGCGATTCTGGTGCGGAAAGGCATCCCCCACAGGTGGGTCGAGCCGCAATCGGACAATGAGCGGCAGCTGTGGGGCTCGAGCAGATGGGTGCGTGCGAAAGTGGCCCTGAAGGACGGGTCGACCTGGCTGGACTTCACCTCGCTGTACTGTGACGTGCAAGACGAGGAGATGCGCGAGGAGCAGCTGATGTCCGCCTTTGAGTCGGCGGCGCGTGAGGGGGATGCGCCGTGCGTTATCGGGGGAGACTTCAACACGACAGCTGTAGACTCTGCCACGCTCAGCGCGAGCCTGGACACGGGCATCTGGCTGGACGCTGCGAAGGAGTATGCCGTAGCGCGCGACATGGAGCCGGATGTGACATGCGTGTCGACACGCAGGCGCAAGGACGGCAACCTCGTGCAGTCGCAGTCGCGTATCGATTATGTCGTGCTGAACCGGGCTGCCTTCCTCGGACTACAACAGGTGCAGGTCCTGCAAGTCACGGGGATACCGCAACACCGCCCCATCGAGGTGAAGCTGCAGATAGATGCCTACGACCAGATGGTGAGCCGCTACCGCGTGCCGCGAGGATTCCCCGTCGACGAGGCGCAGAAAAATCTGCAGAGGGCGCGAGACATGTGGGACAGCGAGTTGCACTGGGGCGGGTCGGCTGGGGACCCAGAGGCAATGTGGCGGCGATGGAACACCTGGGCGGAGGACTTCCTTTGTGAGGCGTGCGACGATCATCTCGAAGGCAAGCAACAGGCATATCGGGGCAGAGGCGAATGCCGTGAACCGACAGAGGTGCGTGCGACGACGAAGACGGACAGGCAGACTGGCGACCCGCTGATCATCCGCCAACGACGGCTGCTCAAGTGCCTCGCCCAGCTGGACGAATGCGTCGTGGATGCTATAAGACCGAAGAAGCAGATCGAGCCGGGCCAGACGCCACACGACATCGCGCGGGCCTGGGACCACGCTCGCGGCACAATGACGAGTCTCGCCGACCTCCATCCACCAATGGAGAAGCCCCAGCTGGAGGAGCTGCATGCATGGCGCAAGAAAGTGCGGCAGAAGTTTGACACACTCTGTCGGAAGGTGGCAGAAGACAGGACGCGCCGCTGGAAGCACCGCCTGCGGGAAGCTTGGGAGAACGCCCCGAAGGCGGTATTCGACTTCTGCAAAGAGGTGGAGTACAAGAAGGTCACGTCACTGAAGCGGGGCGACGGGACCTTCACAGCAAACCACAAGGAGTCGTTTGCTATGTTGGATTAGCGGATCCGCATCGTACAGAACGTCTACGAAAGACGACGCACGAGAACTGATACGCTATCCAAGTCATTTACTAAGTCACACCACACGGGCGCGATCTGCTCCTTTCTTTTGTTAAAATAGGGAAAGGCACGTGAACACTGAAGGTCGGAGGCTCCACCGAATGAAGCTCGGAGGGTGATACCTCGGCCGCGCGTTGAAAATAGCGCGGGACCTTCCACTTACTGGGAAGGAAGTCTGATGAACGCCTGATCTGGCGGGGGGGGTCAAAAGGGAAAGCCCGGGCTCGGAAACGTTTCTGCCGATGGATCTTCGACAGACGAACCTTGTGGGGAATGGGGTCAATCGCGCAAGGGGGAAGTAACCACCTCCATGCCTTGACTTTAGCTGTAGTGAGTGGCCTGCTTGGCGCATCAAACAGGAAGCCGGTAGCCACTGCTGGAGGTTTCGAGTCAGATTGCCCAACGGCCTTTGTTTTCGAAACAGGGGCGCCCAGGGGGCGGGGTGAGAGGAACGAGGGGCAATGAGTACCCTTGCAGAGGGGTAGGGGAAGTAAGCCTGGGAAAGGCCGGACGTCCAAGGCGCTAACCGTTGCGCAAGTTGCAGGCGTTTTTCCCGGTGGCGGGATGTCGGGCGCGCCAAGGGCATCCGCCTCTCTCTTTGCGGCAGATGGGACATGAGGGGGCAGGAAGGTGAATCCAGGTTCAGACTGCGACGACTGGGCAGTGCGCTTTGATGAAAGCACCTTTGTTGATTTGCCGAGCCCGCCGGTTGTCTGTGTACCCGGGTCAGTGACAAGACGAAAGGGAGGTGGGGTGTTCTCCGGCAAAGGGGGAGGGGATGCCACGTTGGGGAAAGGTCTAAGCGACGAGATATCAGGACAAGGGCCACTCAAGGAGCTGACTACGGTGCAGGTAGCTTGTCTTTTATTGAAAGTCGCGGCATCAGCCACGTCCCGCACGTCAGCCAGCCTCTTAAGCAAGCTAGGAAGAGGCAGGGAAGAGAGAGAAGGGGCTGGCGGTAGCTCGAGGTCGCAGCATGCCACAACCTCGTCCACACCAGGAGAAGACACATCCGAACAGGGGGGTTCCACCCTCTCTGGCACTGGGCCACTCTCATAAACATAACTGGCGGCGCTCTCAGTGGCAACCTGTCCCAGTGCGGTCTCACATCCCTCAGATGGGGGTCCATCATCATCATCGTCGGCGGCCGCCGAGGGCGCGTCGGCGGCCTCGTCGCGCTCGCTGAGGCCGGCATCCCCGTCTCCGCCCCCAGCGGCAGGGGGACTGTCCCCATCCGCGTCGTTGTCGTCGCAGGAGTCCACCTCCTCGTCGCCGCCGTTCGAGGGGCCACCCGCGGAGTGCCCATCGCCGCTGCCGTCATCATCAGCAGAGCACATCTCGCTGTCCTCGTCAGTGGGGGGTTCGTGGTGGCCCGCCTCGCAGCAGGTTTCCGCCTTGGCGCATGCACCACACCTCGTCATCTTGTGCTTCTTGCAGCACCGTACAGACAGGCCGTCGTCATGCGAGTGGTGCGCGCGACAGCACGCTTCCAGATGCGTCTGGTAGTTGCGCTCCTGGCCTTCGCAGAGGTCGCACCTAGGTTTTGAGTGCGCGTTGCAGACCCGCGTCTTGTCGTGTATGGCCAGGTGATCAGGTACAAGCACTGGAGAGGCGCTACGGGTCGGTCCAGGCCCGGGGGTTTCCCACGCTGCGGCACGCCCTGCTCTGTTAATCCCGGTGTAGTCTGGGTATACGTCACTACCCCAGGTCAGGTCGCCCTTCTGGACCCGCGCGGCACGTTTGGCGCTGTTCTCAATGGCGGTGATCGTCTCAGCGCCACCGGCAAAGATGGGTCTGGGGACGACGCCGCCCCATACTTCCCCTGCGCCGACGGAGGAGAGGCACCCCACTCGGTCCTGCCGCTCGGCAGGCCACGGCTTACCGAGTTGTGTGCGTTGGCAGAGTTGCATCATGTGCTTCATCAACGTCCATAGGACACGTCCACGCTCCCTGAGTGGCGGGAGGGGGAGGTCGCTGGTCCCTTCCGTCGTCCGGGGGAGCTGCATGCCTGTGTACACCTCGAAGTCGAGAGCGAGCTCAATGTTCGACACTACGCCCCTATCCGTCCAGCGCAGGGCCTTCAGCCAACCAGTGAAGGCACGCAGGAGCGCAATGTCAGCCTTCTTCCAGATCCGTTCGCCCGGAGGTACATCGGGGATGCGGGAGAAGTCAAAGTCATGAGGTTCCGCAGGCAGCGAGAGGGCGGCTGTCCAGGGGTGGACGAGGGGCTTTGCACCACGGCTCTTCGCCTCCAGTTCCCAACGCTTCAGCACAATGCGACCCATCAGCGTGTGGAGCAGCGTCACGTCGACGCCGAATCCCTCCGGCACGACGCCATAGCGCGCAAGGCACGGGGGCCAGTCAGAGCGGTCCGCGGCAAGTAGAGGCGCGAATTGGGGCTCAGACCGGACACAGTCGAAGGCACTGCACACCCACCAGAGGTGGTCTGGTGTGTCGTCCAGCACGTCCGCACAGTGTACGCATTTCTCAGGAGGGGGATCTGCGTTCTCAGCATGGGGGGAGGCAGCATCAGGGTCGTCATCGGCCTCCGAGGCAGCGTCTTCCGACTCCGCTTCCTCATACTCCTCGGCTTCTTCATCCTCCTCGCACTCTTCTTCCTGCGTCGCCGCGCCCTCATCGGACGGGTCTGGAGGGGAGGAGAGCGCGTCTGAGGCATCATCCCTTTCACCACCAGAGACGTAGGCGTTGTTGCGGCCCCAGCGCGTCGCGAAGAAGATGCCTCCGATGAGAATCACCGTCAGAGCATGGGCCATCATGGGGTTTTTGGTGGTGAGGCGCAGCTCATTCGTCCTGAGGTAGTCAACACCATTCTCGATCCCAGCGAAGGAGGGGCGAAATTCGGCGAGCTTCCGCCAGGCGTGCCGGCGCAGTTGCTCTCGCAGGGCGTGGTTGCGGGATGAGCGGTCCTCCTGCACCAAGTTCATCTCTCCCAGCGCGCAATCAAGAATGTTGTCGCCCCAGTCAAGGCCCGCCGCGGGCAGGGCAGTATGCAGCGCAATACCGACTGGGCCGAGGGCATCTTTCGGGGATAGCGTGTCGTGGTCCTCGTACTTCTCCTTGATGGAGTTCAGGCGACTCACCAGCCCAGGCCTCCGCGAGCACGTGTCGAAGAGGGTGCGGAGGATGGTGTAGGCATTCGCAGTCGCGGGGTCGGTGAGGTGGCTCTTGTTGATGATGGAGAGCGTTGCACCGACACTTCGCGACGGGTGCTTCACACCGATGATCCCGGTCGTCAGCTTACTCCTGTGCCGTTTCATCGCCGTGTCAGACACCGGCGCGTAGGATCCTCCGTGGATCGTGCGCGACACCACGTTGCTTGCAACAATCTCACCCCGCTGTCACACAAGGAGTCAGACGAGCTGCTACGTGAGGCGTGGTCCCCAATCTTCCGGCGGTTCCAGGATCAGCCCGAGCCGACGTATGAAGCCTTCAGGGAGCGCTTCGAAGCGGACATCGCCGGGAGGGGGTGCGAGATGAAGTTGTCGAAGCTTGACGGCAACGACCTACGGAAGACGCTGCGAAAGATGAAGACGCGGACGTCGGCCGGGATCGAAGGGTGGCGCATGGCAGAGCTGAAGCAGCTGCCGACGCCACTTCTGGACAAACTGGCGGACGTGTTCGACGTGGTCGAGAGGACTGGCAAGTGGCCAAAGTCGCTGATGCGTGCGCTGATCTCGCTGATCCCGAAGGGGAATGGTGATGGGCCCCTCGAGCAGAGGCCGATCACGGTGACATCATGCGTGTACAGGCTCTGGGCAGCCACGAGGCTGAGGAGCCTGATCAAGTGGCAGGAGTCGTGGGTAACGGATGGGCAGCACGGGTTCCGCCCACACCACGGGACCGATGCGCTGTACTGGAAGATGGCGCTGCGCGTCGAGAAGGCGCTACTGCAGGGAGACGCGAGGGCGTTGTGGGAGTTCACGATTGACTTCGCCAAATGTTTTGACCGTGTTCCCCATGAAATCTCGCTGGCGCTGGCGACGGAGTGGGGTGCACACGATCGCATCATGCGGCCACTGAGAGCGGCCTACAGCACCCTCGAACGAAGATTCAAGATCGGTGGTGTTGGGGTGGGTGAGCCCTTCCGCTGCACTAACGGCATTCTGCAAGGATGTCCGTTGTCAGTGGTGCTCCTCAATGCCATCATCGCGGTTTGGACGCACGCGATCGAGCGCGAGGCGGGGGTGAAGGGCGAGGCCTACGCCGACGACATCTATGCCCTGCACAAGGACAAGGTGAAGGTGGCGCAGGCGGCGGTGATCACGGAAGACTTCATCACCCTCACGGATATGGAAGCGAAGCCTGAGAAGTGCGCAGGCTTCACCACGGATAAATAAGGGGTGACCTCCTTCGGGCTGAGCCACGGGGTGTTCCCCCACAAGAAGTCGCTGAAGACTCTCGGCGCCGACATGGTCTTCCAGGGAAGACAGAAGAAGGAGACGTTCTGCTCGCGAGTGAAGAAGGCGACGAAGGTGCTGAAGCGAATCCGCAAAACGCCTTTGCGATTCGCTGAAAAGTGCAAGTTGGTGAACTCGCTAGCGCACTCGATGATGCTGTATGGTTGCACGGTGACGGACATCCCTGCGTACTTGGAGAGGGATACATCGCTGGCCTGCGTGCAGAGTGTGTGGGGGGAGAAGCGCAAGCAGCGGTCGCACACCATTGTAGGCCAGGTGCTGGCGCCGACGGTGATCGACACGAAGGTGGCTGTGCCGCAAATGCGATTTCGGACATTCCTGCGCCTCGTCAAGGACAGGGAGACGCATGACCTTGCGAGGGAGGTATGGGAGCTCAACAAGCTGAGGGTGGACAACATGACGCAGGGCCCCATGGCGCTGCTGCAGAGAGACTTCGAACGACTTGGCTGGGACTGGGGGAGCGCCTTCGACATGATCGGCCTCAGGTGCGGCCTCCGGGTGCACATCGACACCTTCGATGCCGGGAGGTGGGGTCATGAGATGCGGGAGGCGCAGCGGGCCAAATACTTCACGGAAGTGGCCAAGGAGCGCAAGTCGATGGTGGGTGTCGAACGCGGCATCGACAGAGAGGCGATGAACGCGCTGTGGAAGGACCGGGGGACGGACATCTACGTCGCTGGGGTGATTCGGGGCAACATCGCGGGGGCGACTGCGACGGTACAACATCTGGCGGAGAAGAAGATCCGGATAACCGCACTGTGCCACTACTGCGAAGACTCGGTGGAGACCCACATGCACATGTGGTGGCGGTGCCCCAAGTGGGCGCACTTGCGTCGAGGTGCGGAAGACCTGGTTCGGGAGGCACGCACGTGGCCGGCGTGTTTTGCCAGGTGTGGCATTGTGCAGAAGGGGTGGCTCACCGCTGTGATCGGACAGGAACAGCGGCGGGTTGGGATCGTGTCAAGGGTGCAGAGGCTGATGGCTGACATTGCCATCGCGCGCTTTGACGAGGACAAGGCAGGTGACAAGGCACGCAAAGTGGCGGAGCGTGAGCGATCGGGGTTCCCGTGGGGCTGGACACCTCCAGGCCCTACCGTCACGTTGAACCCGCTTGAGCGCACGGTTTGGAGCAAATACCTCAAACGGCGCTGGGCGGGTGACGAAGGAATGTTCTGGGCGTTCCGCGAGTGGCTCGCTGCGTTGAGCTGGTCTGATGACACAGCGGTGGGGATCACGCAGCTCGAGCTCGCGCTGGACTTCGAGGCCTTCTCGGGCCTGGACCTGGGGGAGAGTCTGAGTCTGAAGGAACGGGCGGACAAGATGGGCGTCCTGCTGCGGCAGGCAGGGGCGGCGGGCAACGGGCGCGAGGTGCGCAAGGGAGAGGATAATCGCAGCATTCACACGCTGAAGACTTTCGGGGCTCCGCCCCTGGCGGGTTTCACGTCGCGCCCCAAGCTGACGATGACACAGGAGGTAGAAGACATCCTGAGACGGGTGCAGGCCTCTGCGAAGACGAGATTCCTTCTAAAGAGGGAAGCAACTGCAAAGAAGGAGGCGGCGCACGTATGGGGTGAGGACGCGGTGGTCGAACACGCACCCGGCCGTGCGCAGAGAGCTGAGCAATGGGAGAGGAAATGCGCGGAGTGGAGGGATCGTGTGGATGAATGCAGCGCGAGGGAAACGAGCACCGAACTGCCAGTGGGCGACCCGGTGACGGTGCCAGATGCGAGGCGGAAGGCAGCGGGTGAACGCGCATGCCGGCAACACCAGCGAGTGCGGTGCGAGGACTGCATCGAAAACAAAGTCGAGATGCTTGAATGCTGCTGCGCGCACCACCACCCAGACGAAGACGTTGAGGAGCGGTGTGCAAAGGTTGTCGACATGTGCGAGAGGCACAGCAAGACAGCGTGTGGGGCTTGCCTGAGGGCAGGGACGTCCGCCGCGATTTGCTGCAAGAGGCACCACGCATGCGTAAATCACAACAGGGAGTTGTGCGACAAATGCAAGGGCAAGACGGGCGCACGCAGGGTGCAGGTGGAGGAGTGCTGCAAGAAGCACCACCCGAAGAGCGGCGATCGCACCCTCCGTGGGATGTGGGGGTTGCGATAACGACACGGGACCAAGTGGCGCTGCCTGCTCCCCCAGTCGGGGGGAGTTGGGTAAGTCACTTTTCAAAGCATATACCGTTCTTGCTGCAGTTCAACAAGATGGGTACGCACTCGAGTGCGCAGACGACAGCCTGAAGGGAGATCGTGAGATCGTTCTTGCTGCAGTTCAAGAAAATGGGTACGCACTCGAGTACGCAGACGACAGCCTGAAGGGAGATCCTGAAATAGTCCTTGCAGCAACTCAACAAGATCCGCAATAACTCGATTCCGCAGGCGACAGCCTGACGGGTGATCCTGATATCCGTCCTGCTGCGAGTCACTTCTCCCCAGGGTGGTAAGGGTGTTGCAGCGGATGCATCAGGGGCCGTGTTGCGTTGCCCTCTGCCACTGCGACCTGCCCGGGTCGCAAGATGCGGTCTCTGCAGTGATGTTTGTCAGGCCACAGGAGTCGACACTCTGTGCCTCTTCTTCTTCTTCTCCTTCTCTCTAGCACTACCCCTTCTCGGTTGCTTCTCTGAGCCACCATGTGTGGCTCAGCAGGAGGCGTCACAGCCTGCCTCACCTCATGATGCCTTTCCCTTTTGTGTTCAGGAGGCAGCGATTCAACGGAAAAGAGATGCTGCCAATCATATTCAGAGTCGCATGCAAAGGGGACTGTCTGGTTCACACCCCTCAGGATAGTCTTGGCGGTGCTGCCGTGCTGGCGCCGTGCCGTGTCTTCAGTGCCTACAGCAGGGTGCGTTCTGCACTCCAGCCACACTGCTGATAATTAGCTCAAAAAGGCTGAAAAAATGCCGAAAATTTTCGAATCCCAGTCAGGGACCACTCTGAATCACCTGTATTGTGCAAAGAAACAGGTTTGTTTGCCGAAAAATCACAACGTGTGCCCTCTACAGGCCCCCCTACCCCCCCGAGTACTCGGGGAGTAGGGGGGTGTGACGGGAGGGTGTTTTCACCCAATTGGTGTTCCCAGTAAGAGGTGTAAATGGGCACCCCGCGGCCAAAACGACCCCACTGCGATCCGCACAGATCCCAAACGTTCCAAATAACGGGTTTTTGGAACACCCAAGGAGGGGGTCCCGCTGGGTGTGGTTGCCTCTCAGTCACATCCTATGACCAGCACCTGAACCAGACCCACGTTTCACGGACGAAGCTTGACAGCTCGACCACAGAAATGACCCCACTACGATCCGCACAGATTCCATATAGCCAAATGAACGGGCTTTTGCAACACCCGAGGAGGGGCCCCTTTAGGGGCGTTTTGGCACAGTCCCGGCTCTGTAGTGATAAGGGGTTCCACAGGCGGTGGCCTTAGCCTTCAGCCACTGTCAAGTGAGCCCATTCTATGGCTTGTCTTGAGGGTGCGTTGTCATCTGTTGGTCCCAGGTACAGACAAACAAACGCTGCAGCTGGGCGAGGGCTGACTGATGTGTCTTCCGCCGAAGTTCGAGACTTCGGACAACCTGGTTTGGTGAGTCTCGAGCCAGGCTCCGAAGGCCTCCAGATACAGGTCCTTCCGCAGCAGTCAGAAGAGTGACTTCCTGCAAACCAGAGGGCCTGGGTGGATATTTGGGATACATGGAGGGCCCCTACATCAGGAAATGGGCACCACAAGGTCTGGGACGAGGCCGGTGGTAGTGTTGGTGCAGTCTGGGCTCTGTATTGGAGGTAGCGTGTTTCCCACTGGAGAGAATAAAAAAGTGGTATTATTGCTTATGCACAATGTACGCACAAACTACGCAAAACTACGCACGAACTACGCAACCTCTCTTGCCCCAAAGGCTCACATCACCACCCCTGCAGCCAGAGCCATAAACAATGCCGAAGGGACCCTTCTCTGCGCGTGCGGCCGGGCCGTGGGCTGAGCTGAACGCTGTGACGGGGAAGACGGGGAAGGATGCCCTGTTCGAGTCGGGTGTGACGGATGAGGCGCCGATGAAGTTCGGGGACGACGTGATGGGCGGGGACGTGTCGACTGTCGGGGAGGTGGACCTGGTGGTGGTGGGTGCCGGGCTGTCCGGGTGCATCATCGCCGAGCGGTGTGCCACGGAGCTGGGGCTGACGTCGCTGATTGTGGACAAGCGTGACCACATCGGCGGAAACGTGTACGACTACCTGCACGCGGAGACGGGCATCCGTGTGTCGCAGTACGGGGCGCACCTGTTCCACACCCAGTTCGAGCGTGTGTGGGACTACATGACGCAGTACTCCGAGTGGGACGCGTTCGACCACCGTGTGGTGGGGCGTGTTGCGGACAAGGACGGTGTGGACCAGCTGGTGCCCATCCCGCCCACGCAGGCGACGGTGAACGCGCTGTTCGGGGAGAACATCCAGAGCGAGGAGGAGATGCAGGCGTGGTACGACAAGGTGCGCGTGAAGTGCGAGGAGCCGAAGAACGGCGAGGAGGCTGCGCTGTCGCGTGTGGGCCCGCAGCTGTACGAGAAGATCTTCAAGCACTACACGAAGAAGCAGTGGGACAAGTACCCCGCCGAGCTGGACGCGTCGGTGCTGATGCGCCTGCCGTGCCGCACGTCGACGGACGACCGTTACTTCCCGTGCAAGTGGCAGGCCCTGCCCACGCGTGGGTACACCCGTATCTTCGAGAACCTGCTCTTCACGGGCGCGCCGAAGGACAAGGTGCAGCTGCGTCTGAACTGCGACTTCTTCGCCGTGCGCGACAAGCTGCCCAAGCACAAGCTGCTGGTCTTCACCGGGCCGATCGACGCCTTCTACGCCAGCCAGGGCCTGCCGAAGCTGGAGTACCGCTCCATCCGTTTCGAGGAGAAGTGGGTGAAGGAGCCGGAGGACGGGTTCTTCCAGGAGGCGATGGTGGTGAACTACCCCGCTGCCGACGTGCCGTACACGCGCATTGTGGAGTACAAGCACACCCCGAACCAGCCGGAGCGCGTGAAGTCTGGCGAGGAGAAGGGGTCCGTCATCTACTACGAGTACTCCATGGCGGAGGGTGACCCGTACTACCCGGTGCCCAACCCCGCCAACCGCGAGCTGTACGAGAAGTACCAGGCGCTGGCCGAGAAGGAGGAGGGTGTCGCCTTCGTCGGTCGCCTTGCGAGCTACAAGTATGCCCCCACTCTGTGAGTGTCATCTCCGTCTCTTGTGTCATCACCTTCTTCTTCTTCTTCTTGTTCCATGCCCACACGACACCACACATCATCAACAGGTACTTCAACATGGACCAGGCCACCCTGAACGCCCTGGAGATGTACGACTCCCTGAAGGAGACGGGCAAGCTCGCCCCGAAGCGCTCCCCCGCGGAGATGCAGGCGGAGGCCAAGTAAGCCGCCGTCGCAACAGGCTCTGCGCTCCGATGTGCTCCCACCACAGCCGCCCCCCGCAACAAGGCACTTTGACTCCCCTTATTGTTTTCCGTAAATACCCTTCTGCCGGAGGCAGGGCCTGCCCTGGGTACCTCGCTTCCGCCCCCCCTCTTCCTATGGTGGTGACGTACGTTCAATCGCGACCTTTTATTTTGATCCCCATTCCTGACGCCGTCTTCAATTTCAACTGGGGAGTCACCGGGCTGCACAACCAGAGACGGAGATCTTCAAGGTGACTTCCCTGCCATCGTAATTGGTCCCTCTCCACCGCATCTTGCCTGATGTATGTTTTCCACCAGTCAGTTGGTACTTTCCACCTCTGTCTGTGGCCAATGAGGTTTCCCTGATGTGATTGTGACCCCCTCTCGGTGTGTTATCCCTGCCGAGCGTTTCTCCATCCCCGACACATTCTTGCCAACAACACGAAACCCTGACCGTACTTTTTTTACGACTTTTGCCCAAGTATGCCTGGGACTTTGGCCTTTTTGGGCCCAAAAAGGGGTCGGGATTCCACTTTTTCTCCAAGGGTTTTTTAGGGGGGGAACTGGCGCGCAATCCCTCGCGGGCAAGAAAATCCCCGCATCCCCACCACACAACCAGTGTGAGTGTGGTGTGTGGGTATTGGACGCCCTGTGTGATGAGAGATAGTGGCAACACAACAGCAACATGCCAGGCAAGGGGAGCCAAAAATGGGTTTTCGGGGCGCTATTGCAACGACCCCTTCCTATGCCCCAGCGGCACAAGCTCAAGGATTTGGTTGCTCGACATACAGGGGGGTCTGGGGGGCGGAGCCCCCCAGCCGCCGGAGGCCACGGTAGTGAGTATCTGTTCCTTGCGCCGTAGTGGGAGCGCGTGGGAGTTGCGGGCGTACAGATTCTGTGTGAGTTGGCTGCGTCCTCCTGAGGCTACGGAGAGTGGTCTGGGTCCCATTCGCTGATGTGAACCTTCATCCTCATCCCCCACTAGAATACCACCTGCCCCCGAAAAACTTCACCCAGAAAAACCTGTGGGGAAAAAATCCCACCTAAAAAACCCAAGGGGGGCCTTCGCTCTGTGTCAAACTGTGTCAAATTGTGTCAGTGTGTCACACAGGCGGTTTTTTTCACCTTAGGCGAAATCGGGAAAAACGCCGCCAAGCCTTCGCTCTGTGTCACTGTGTGTCACTGACTCAGAGCGAAGGTCCCGTGACACAGGGGTGTTGGGGACAATGCAAAATTTGCGAAAAATCTCGAAAAGAAATTCCTGGCAGAGGTGAAAAAATTGGGTTCCACACAAAACTGGCTCCAAAGTGACATACTCCCACGTGGTCCTTACACTCTGTGTCATGCCCCCCTAGGCTTCCAGCACACTGTGTCATGCCCCCCCAGGCTTCTAGCACACTGTGTCATGCCCCCCCAGGCTTCGAGCACACTGTGTCATGCCCCCCCAGGCTTCCAGCACAGTGTGTCATGCCCCCCCAGGCTTCTAGCACACTGTGTCATGCCCCCCCAGGCTTCCAGCACACTGTGTCATGCCCCCCCAGGCTTCCAGCACACTGTGTCATGCCCCCCCAGGCTTCCAGCACAGTGTGTCATGCCCCCCCAGGCTTCTAGCACACTGTGTCATGCCCCCCCAGGCTTCCAGCACACTGTGTCATGCCCCCCCAGGCTTCTAGCACACTGTGTCATGCCCCCCCAGGCTTCCAGCACACTGTGTCATGCCCCCCCAGGCTTCCAGCACAGTGTGTCATGCCCCCCCAGGCTTCTAGGACACTGTGTCATGCCCCCCCAGGCTTCCAGCACACTGTGTCATGCCCCCCCAGGCTTCTAGCACACTGTGTCATGCCCCCCCAGGCTTCTAACACACTGTGTCATGCCCCCCCAGGCTTCTAGCACACTGTGTCATGCCCCCCCAGGCTTCCAGCACAGTGTGTCATGCCCCCCCAGGCTCCCCCCAGGCTTCTAACACACTGTGTCATGCCCCCCCAGGCTTCTAGCACACTGTGTCATGCCCCCCCAGGCTTCCAGCACACTGTGTCATGCCCCCCCAGGCTTCCAGCACAGTGTGTCATGCCCCCCCAGGCTCCCCCCAGGCTTCTAACACACTGTGTCATGCCCCCCCAGGCTCCCCCCAGGCTTCTAGCACACTGTGTCATGCCCCCCCAGGCTTCCAGCACACTGTGTCATGCCCCCCCAGGCTTCCAGCACAGTGTGTCATGCCCCCCCAGGCTTCCAGCACACTGTCATGCCCCCCCAGGCTTCTAACACACTGTGTCATGCCCCCCCAGGCTTCTAGCACACTGTGTCATGCCCCCCCAGGCTTCCAGCACACTGTGTCATGCCCCCCCAGGCTTCTAACACACTGTGTCATGCCCCCCCAGGCTTCTAGCACACTGTGTCATGCCCCCCCAGGCTTCTAACACACTGTGTCATGCCCCCCCAGGCTTCCAGCACACTGTGTCATGCCCCCCCAGGCTTCCAGCACACTGTGTCATGCCCCCCCAGGCTTCCAGCACAGTGTGTCATGCCCCCCCAGGCTTCTAACACACTGTGTCATGCCCCCCCAGGCTTCCAGCACACTGTGTCATGCCCCCCCAGGCTTCCAGCACACTGTGTCATGCCCCCCCAGGCTTCTAGCACACTGTGTCATGCCCCCCCAGGCTTCTAACACACTGTGTCATGCCCCCCCAGGCTTCTAGCACACTGTGTCATACCCCCAGGCCGCCTTCCTCCCCCACTCCGTCGCAGTCACGAAGTGGCTTTTCGGCGATCGCAGTGCTCCGTCCCTCCTGCTGCAACCAACTGACGCTTCCGTCCCGTTGCCCGTCGCCACCTCGAGGGAGGTATCCCGGGGTTTCGACGGCGTCGTCCGGCCCGCCGTCGCCTCACGCCTACCAGTGCCTACCTCCGCCAGCTCCGCCACTCAGGAAGCACAGCTTTGACACCCGCGCCCTCGTCACACACATCTCTACCGCGCCCCTGCGCTGTGCTCCTCCGTCTCGTTCGCACCCCCTTTACCCTTCATGCCCGTGCAGCACTGTCACCAGCTTTCCGGCGTAGTCGCCGCCGGTGTCCCCGCTGAGCTTCCACAGGAACAGCCGGCAGACTACTTCGTGACAGGCAGCCGCCCTGGATCCCGTGCCAGAAGTCAACAAACGCGTCGGTGATCCGCTCCCGCCCCGCGGCAGCCTTTTCGGTGACCTCGAAGGTGTGCACCAATTCCGACTGCGCCTCGCGTTGCAGCTGCCCGCCCCAACTCCTTCCCCTCCCGTCGCCCAGTCAGTCCCTCTCGCGTGCCGCCAGCTTTGGACCACACCCCGCTCGGCCCGCCTCGGCAGTTGTCCCCAGTACGCGCGCCTCCCGGGTCGGGTTCGCGCCCACACTTTACCAGCCCCCTTGCGCATCGTTTTTTGAGCGCGCGGGAACGCGCAGCACCCCTGGCCATCGGCCAGTCGCCACCCCCCCCCGGCGCCCCCACCGCCCTCCGCGTCCAGCGCCAGGACAGCACATCCCCTGCTGGCACTGTTGCGCGGGGGGCCGCGCGAAGCGCGGCCCCGCGACCCCACCCCCACCCCGCGCGAAGCGCGGGGTGGGGTCGCGGGGCTGGGGGTGGGGGTTTATCCTTATCTTCCTTGGGGGTGCAGGACCTCCCCCATGATTGACGAGTTGGGGGTATAGCTTGGCGGACGATGACGTGGCATCGACAGCGGCTTGCACCCCCCCCTGAAATAGGCGCGTGAACTCTTGCGTCACTTCGCACATTGTGCATCATGTTCAAATGACACGCAGGAGCCAGTAGGCTGCCTTTCAAACGGGGTGCCTGTCCCTGCTGGACAGGGGGGTCTGGGGCCCAGCTGCCGGAGGCCATGGGAGTGAACATTTATTCCTGGCGGGCGCGGTTACTCACGGTATGATCCCTCGGGGCCAAGCTGCGATGCCAGCACGCTAACCCAAATTGCAATACGGCGGGCGCAGATTCGGTGTGAATTGGGCTGCATCCTGGGTAGCCCGGGCCCTACCCGATGTGACGATAAATTGTCGCGCAAGGACACGCCACAGGGGGGTCTGGGGGGCGGAGCCCCCCAGCCGCCGGAGGCCACGGTAGTGAACGTCTGTTCACAGGTTGGGGGCGCAGGAGGGGGGGGGGGCCCGGGGGGGGGGGGGGCGGATGTTTATGGCGGTTCCTCAAATTGAAGCCTTGCCTGGAGCTGCTCCACAGCGTCCCGGGCATCGCTCTTCGCAGGAACTCCTCCTTCAAACGGTGCATGGGGATGTAGCGGCGGATGGTGCTCTCGTCGATCTGGCACAGGTCCTCCTGCAGCCACCTGATGCGCTCTTGCTTCGCAGAACTCGCCATCGTCACGCTTCTTCCTGACGCAGGCCTCCGCGAGCTGCTTCACCAGCTCCGCGTCCCCCCGATGCAACTGCGCGCGCTGGAGGGGGGCCCCGGATGGGAGGGCTAGGCGGTGCCGCATGGCTACACCTCGTGCAGGCTGGATCGACGCCGCGGTCCCTGCAGCCGGATCGTCGCAAACCCCAGAGCTTGTGCGGCCAGGTGCAGGGCTGCCACCTGTCTCGACCCGCATCTCCGCCCAGGCCCGCCCAGTCCCGTAGCTCACGCCCGACTAGGCGTTTCATCGCCTCGGGGATGAACCCCTCCGGAACTGGGTTCTTCCCCAGCCGTACGGCCTCGTCGTACAGCGCCCGTCTCCTGTATCGCTTTCATGAGCCGCTCGCGAGGGGGTGAAGGTGCAGCGCCCCTCGACGGGGTGCTGGAGGATGGCCCTCAGGTCATCGGGCTCATCGCGGTGGTATTGACAACTTGAGGCCCCCTGTGGTTAAGCCCCCCCTTGCCAGACCCCCCAGGGGGGGCTTAAACACGGGGGATCCCAGGTAATAGCGTTTTCCTCGCTGCCCCTGTCGCTGCCTCCCGTGGGGTCTCGACAGCACTAGACATTTCTGCGCAGGTAGATTGCCTCCACTACAGGCTCACCCTAGACGAAGAGGGTGTCGCCATGGGAACCAAAAACCTGATGAAGTGGTGTGTAGTGCTAACACGCCATGAAAGCCTCGCCAACCTGGCCAATTTAGCCGGAGGGGCATCGGTCTACCTGGAACAATGAGACGCTCAAAATACCAAGGGAACCCGCACGTCTTCTTTGGAATTCCCCTCAACGGGGAACACGCACCTGACCTGGTGTCCCAAGGCCACGACGCCTCCCCCCACCTGGCACACCGGATCCCGCTGGACTGTGGGGACGTCACTAAAGTGCTTGCGTAATAACACTGTGTTCACCACCTCCGGTCTTCACGGTCAGGTGAAGATCAATTTTGCAGATCGCGACATGTCATGACCACGTCATGGGGTTCTTCGGGTGTCCCCATTCAGAAAACACCCGAGAAATATGACAACTTTGCTAAACTGGACCCAACTCCCCACACTCTTTTTTTTGCCATTTTTTCCATTTTTGGGCTCACTTTTTCTCACTTTTCTCACTCCAGAGCGAAGGCCCCCAAGGAGAAAAATAAAATTCCCTCCCTGCAAAAACCCTAAGAGAAAAAAATTGCAATCCTGAATCGGGACTTGGACTCCACATTTAGCTTCATACTTGCTTTTGCCCGCAGGTTATTTTTTTTCTTTTTTGGGGGGCGGCTGGGTGGGTGCATGGGGGTCTTCGCTACGGTGTGGTGAAAACGGCGCGTTTTTTTTGTGCATTTTCTCCTGTACTTCTCGGAGAAAATCTCCAAAAAAAATTGCCCGAAAATAATGTTGATTTCGTAGCAAAGGTCACCCTGTCCCCCCTCCTTCCCCCTTTTTTGTACAATGCCTTCACAACGCATATCACTTGTCCTCCTTTCAAGTTTCACTGGTTTTGCCGTCAAGACGGAAGCTGGTGGAACTTATTCCTGGAAACAACAGCTGATGCGGGTGCCGGCCTGGGTTGGGTGGGGGAAGAGAGAGGTATTGGTGCGGGGGTGGGGTGTTCAGGTGGTTGGGAAAGGTAAGGGAAACACGGCTTTTCTCCGAAAAGCCGAAAAGGCACGAAAAATCACGAAAAATCACAAATCTATTATTATTATTAAAGTTGGATTAGCGTGCCGGCACCGCGCCTCGGCGAGGGAACCGTACCCGCTGTCCTGTATATTAACCTATGTCACGCCGCTAGGGCGTGATCGCCTCCTCGGTAAAGGAAAAGGAGGTCTGAACGAGGCACTCTGCGCCTGTAGCCCGGTTGTGAGCCGGGATACGACGGCGGCCTTCAGAAAGAAAGAAAGGGAAGAGACGTATATGTTTTTGCTTTTAGGGCAGAGCTTTGGGGCTTGGCGGCCGCGCGAAGGGCGCGGTCTCCAAGGCCTCTTAGCCGACACAGTTTTCTTTGGCACTCGGCGTGTGGAGAGCCAGGCAGCGACAGGGTTGCCGTCGCATCTTCGCTTAATTTGATGAACACACGGTTTGCAGCTCCGAGGGGTTCTGTCCGCCATAGTCAAGCGTTGTTTTGGGATGAGGTCTTCCGCTACCTTGATAAGACGAGGGAGCAGTTGACACGTGATCTGATGGCGAGGCAGAACCTCGGGGAGGGGGAGTCGTTTTCCAGGCGCAGGGGATGTCACTGCGTCAAGGGCACTACTGTTTCTTTTAAACCCTGTGCCTGGAATTTTGACCGAGTTAGATAAAATTTTCAGTGCAATCCTTCAGCACCTCCCCCCTAGATTTTTAGGTTTTCTTGACCCAATGGTCGAAATCTGCGACATAGTGGAAATCCCGGGGACATGTCGAATTCGAAAATTTTGGGTTAAAAAACCCCAGGGGACCCTTTGGTTTCACCCCCTGTTGGGGGGCCTGGTGGGCGTTCAGGTGTGCTGAGACCCTTCGAGTTCTGACAGAGTGCAGCAATGGTAATCAACCGTCGTGAACGTATTTTCGTGCCGGCATGGCTATCCATGGGCACCGTGGCATGTCGCCGCATCCGTTCCGATCACAAGTGCCAGAGGCAAATCAGGAGTCCTGGTCCAGTGCAGGCACCTGCGCTGCAGATACCCAAGGAACTGTTGTGCACAAAAATGCACACGCAAGGACAGCAACTGACTGAGGCAATGCATCTCGCAGCCTATCGATTCGATTCGTGGCACCAAGTCTCACGAGCTGGTCACGCGATACCACGTTACTCTGCGTGGCATATTCCGTGAAATGGCTTGGGCAGCAGTGCACAGGGGAACTTTTGCTGCACTGCGACAGGACAACCCAAGCACGTGCCGCGTACATCCGGAGGTGAAGTTGGATGAGGGAGATCAGTGGCTTCTGGGAGGAAGAGGGCGACCGCATCCACGTCGCGGATAACACACTCAGCACACGACCGGGCGTTGCATGAAATCCCCCATGTGTAAACAGGGGGAATCGGCCTTTTAGGGGGTCCTGGTCAGGAATAAAAATTTTCACACATATCTTTCGACTTCCTGAGGCCCAAAACCGGTGTTCCTGGACCCAGATGTGACATCTGGATGACATAATAAAAATCCAGAGTGCCTTAGAGGCGCGCGGGACATTTTTTTGGGGATCGTGGCTGGGGACCCCCTATTTTGGGGGATTTCCCGTAGGTGGAAAATGTCGATTTTCCAATTTTAAATCACACTGGGGGCACCTGCGGGGCCATATTTTGCATTTTCAGACAGGGGACCTATACCCTACAAACCCGATTTTCGGGTTTTTTGACCATTTTATGCCTTGTGCGAAAACGTGATATTTTTTGGACAAAATTCCAGGCACAGGGTTTTAAGAGTTTGAAGCTCGTCCACAACACGGTCTTGGTCAGACAGGCCGGAAGACATGGACTTCTCATCAGAGTCGAGATCTACATGGTCAACCAGGCGCCGTTTGAGCGTCAGATAATCAAGGCCGGGATCTGACGGACCTGTCGGAGACCCGTCGAGCCAGCTGTTTGTTTCATCGTCACACACGGAGGGTGGGGAGGGGGAAGGGGGCTCGGAGGAAGCGAGGTCCTCGGTAGCACACAGTTGTCCCTCAAGCGCTGGGACGTCAGGCTCAAAGTCAGGCAGGCTTGAAGCAGACCTGTAAGGTTGGCCGGCACTAGCACACACGTAGAGCGGGGAGGGGGGTGGGGAATCGGAGGAATCGAGGTCCTCGGTATCGCCGAGACATCTCTTCAGTGAAGGGGAAGTGACCTGAGCTGATGCGCCCTCAGGGGGTTCACCAGGACTTGCAGCCACTTCAGCATACACGTCAAGCAGGGAGGAAGATAGAGATTTCTCGTCCGAGGCAAGATCCACATGCTCACCCAGGCGTCGTTTGAGCGCCGGGGCATCTAGGCCGATATCTGACGGACCTGAAAGGGGCCCGTGGGGCTCGCTGTTGGTCCCATCGCATACGGAAGGCGTGGAAGGGAATGGGGGTTCCGAGGAAGCGAGGAAGCGAGGTCCTCGGTAGCACACAGTTGTCCCTCAAGCGCTGGGACGTCAGGTTCAAAGTCAGGCAGGCTTGGAGCAGATCCGCTCGGCCGGCCGGCACTATCACACACGGAGAGCGGGGAGGGGGGTGGGGAATCGGAGGAGTCGAGGTCCTCGGTAGCGCCGAGACATCTCTTCAGCGGAGGGAGAGTGATCTGAGGAGCTGACGCACCCCCAGGGAGTTCATCATGCCTTGCAGCCACATCAGCACACACGTCAAGCAGGGAGGGAGATACAGACTTCTCGTCCGAATCGAGATCCACATGCTCACCCAGGCGTCGTTTGAGCGCCGGGTCATCGGGGTCGAGATCTGACGGACCTAAAAGGGACATATCGAGCCCGCTGTTGGTCCCGTCGTCGCTTACAAATCTATGAAATCGGGCTCTTTGTGGAGTTGTGATTTTTTGCGATTTTTTGCGATTTTTTGCGATTTTTTGCGATTTTTTGCGATTTTTTGCGATTTTTTGCGATTTTTTGCGATTTTTTGCGATTTTTTGCGATTTTTTGCGATTTTTTGCGATTTTTTGCGATTTTTTGCGATTTTTTGCGATTTTTTGCGATTTTTTGCGATTTTTTGCGATTTTTTGCGAAATTTTGAGAAATTTTGAGAAATTTTGAGAAATTTTGAGAAATTTTGAGAAATTTTGAGAAATTTTGAGAAATTTTGAGAAATTTTGAGAAATTTTGAGAAATTTTGAGAAATTTTGAGAAATTTTGAGAAATTTTAAGAAATTTTGAGAATTTTTTTTTTTGGTGGGCCGGTTTTTTTGTGGGCCGGTTTTTCCTAGGGGGGATGAGGATGAGTCCTCCGGATGTCCTGTTGTCCTATGGCTGCTTGGTGGGGCTAGCGCAGCAGGTTCTTCTTTTGCTTCACCGGCTCTTCGCTTGAGTCCTCCGGACACCCCCCCCCCCCCCTTTCCCGTTTGGTCCCAGCCAAAACCCGATTTTTTCCAGCCAAGAGCCAGACGTTCACTACCGTGGCCTCCGGCGGCTGGGGGGCTCCGCCCCCCAGACCCCCCATGTAGCGTGTGCCTGTCTAGTACCCAAGCCCTTGTGCTTATATGGCCGTGGCTTCGGAACACATGTTCCAAAAGCCATTACGGGATATCATGGGGGTGCCTGCGCATCCTGTCGTACTGTGGCTGCTTGGTAGGGCTAGCACTTCGGAACCGTGTCATTGGGACCTGTGGTCCGGCATATGGACTCAGCAAACTGTCCACAAACCACCATTGAGGCCAACAAGGCCCTCTCGGTGGCCTGACGCAGCCGGGCCTTCCGCGATTTTTTGCGATTTTTTGCCCTGGGCAAGACGTTAAACTACCTGGGAGGGCTTCCCCAGACCATGACGGGTGCTTGCACCAGGAGTTTGAAACAGCCACTCATGCCTTGCGATGCTCAAGTGCCTGCTGGACCCCTATGTCCTTCAGGCCCCAAAGCAGGCAACGATATGGGAGCAACCTAACAGGGGAGGTGAAGAGGGCACGGGTCTTAGCCTGATGACACACTGCAACCTCAAGGTGACTGGCGACACCTCTCCCACAGTCTGCGGCGACTCTGCCGTGGCGACAAGGCTTCCTGTCATGGGAGATCGCTGCGTGGATCAACGTGGCACTACCCGTGTGCTCGGCAGGTTGTTTCGGCACCTGTTTTCTCCGTGTCATGCTTTTCGTGAGCGTGTCAGGGATGTTGGCACACGCTGGGGAGGGTTCACATGATGACATAACATATATCAGAAGCACACACCCACGTGGCGCTGTCCTTGGCAGGACTTTGAAAGTGCCGCCTTGATATCCTTGTTGGATAGAACCCTCATATCACACCCTCAATCAGCTGACGAAATTTTGTGAAATTTTGTGAAATTTTGTGCAAGGGTACTCATTGCCCCTCGTTCCTCTCACCCCGCCCCCTGGGCGCCCCTGTTTCGAAAACAAAGGCCGTTGGGCAATCTGACTCGAAACCTCCAGCAGTGGCTACCGGCTTCCTGTTTGATGCGCCAAGCAGGCCACTCACTACAGCTAAAGTCAAGGCATGGAGGTGGTTACTTCCCCCTTGCGCGATTGACCCCATTCCCCACAAGGTTCGTCTGTCGAAGATCCATCGGCAGAAACGTTTCCGAGCCCGGGCTTTCCCTTTTGACCCCCCCCGCCAGATCAGGCGTTCATCAGACTTCCTTCCCAGTAAGTGGAAGGTCCCGCGCTATTTTCAACGCGCGGCCGAGGTATCACCCTCCGAGCTTCATTCGGTGGAGCCTCCGACCTTCAGTGTTCACGTGCCTTTCCCTATTTTAACAAAAGAAAGGAGCAGATCGCGCCCGTGTGGTGTGACTTAGTAAATGACTTGGATAGCGTATCAGTTCTCGTGCGTCGTCTTTCGTAGACGTTCTGTACGATGCGGATCCGCTAATCCAACATAGCAAACGAAATTTTGTGAAATTTTGTGAAATTTTGAGAAATTTTGAGAAATTTTGAGAAATTTTGTCCTGGGCAAGACGTTAAACTACCTGGGAGGGCTTCCCCAGACCATGACGGGTGCTTGCACCAGGAGTTTGAAACAGCCACTCATGCCTTGCGATGCTCAAGTGCCTGCTGGACCCCTATGTCCTTCAGGCCCCAAAGCAGGCAACGATATGGGAGCAACCTAACAGGGGAGGTGAAGAGGGCACGGGTCTTAGCCTGATGACACACTGCAACCTCAAGGTGACTGGCGACACCTCTCCCACAGTCTGCGGCACTCTGCCGTGGCGACAAGGCTTCCTGTCATGGGAGATCGCTGCGTGGATCAACGTGGCACCACCCGTGTGCTCGGCAGGTTGTTTCGGCACCTGTTTTCTCCGTGTCATGCTTTTCGTGAGCGTGTCAGGGATGTTGGCACACGCTGGGGAGGGTTCACATGATGACATAACATATATCAGAAGCACACACCCACGTGGCGCTGTCCTTGGCAGGACTTTGAAAGTGCCGCCTTGATATCCTTGTTGGATAGAACCCTCATATCACACCCTCAATCAGCTGACGACGAAATTTTGAGAAATTTTGTGAAATTTTTTTTTAGCAAAAATATGTCCAAGGAATTTTGGAGGATACCGAAAGTTGCCCGACCCCCTGAACACCCCACGGGGGTATTCCGACGCAGAGTC
Organism: Rhynchopus euleeides; assembly: GCA_963210315.1. Classification (NCBI taxonomy): domain Eukaryota; phylum Euglenozoa; class Diplonemea; order Diplonemida; family Diplonemidae; genus Rhynchopus; species Rhynchopus euleeides. The sequence continues at coordinate 1,746,363 of OY723280.1, forward strand.
GGGCCCCCCCGCCAAGCTTGTCGAGTCGCCTGTTTTCGGGTTGTGCCGAGAGAACATCCGACGAAGGATTTTTTTTAGAACCGATTTTTTTTGGATTACCAACGTATCCAGGGGCTTAGCTTGGTTTTTGGGGTTGGGGCCGAAACTCGGTCAGACTCGGTCACAGTACACACACAGTTGATTTGCCCCGTTGATTTGCTCCCCACCACCTGGTTCACCCAGAATTCGACGTTGCTGCCTTCCCGGTTCCCCCCCTTCTTATCTGGAACACCAGCTCAGCAACCAGGTTTGCAGCCTCAACCTGGGGTTGCTTTGTTGCCTTTGTAGGTGTGCATTGGCAGCTTCCCACCAGTGAGTGAGAGAATGTCACCCCCCCTCGGCCTCCGCTTGGGCTCCAACGGCCACCCTGTACAGAGGGTGGGACGGTAGCGGCTGGGAAGAATGTCACCCCCCCTCGGCCCTGGGCCCTCGAGGGGGGTGACATTCTCTCGGGTACCCTAGGACCTCGCAAGAGTGGCTTCGGGGATACCCTGTGAATCTTCGCGACATTCCACTCCACAAAGTACATTTGCAAGGCTTTCGCTGCTCAGTTGGCGAAGCCTGGTGGAGACAAGGCGGTGCTTGGAAAACAAGCGTTCAACAGAAGCAGTGCCCAGCCGAAGCATAGATGCAAGCTGGAGTAGCCTGCATGTTGCTGGGTACGTGAGAGCGAGGTTTGCCGAGGTAAACCGCTGAATAACCTCCTGCAGATCACGCAGGCCCAACCTCCGAATCTCGGAACAGACACCCGGGCACCTTGCAGAAGGGCAGTCTTGTGCGCCTGTGCCCACTTCGGTGGGTGTGCTGGGGCATTGAAGTCCGGGCAAGGGTACGCGCCAGTGATCCCCGGGAGAGGTGCCAGGTAATGGTCAGCGATGTAGCCCAGAGCCTCCTGCACCTGCGTGCCCACCATGTTGCCGGGAGACGGAATTCGAGACTGCTGACGTTATTCTTACGCTAGCGACGAATACGGGACAGAAGGAGAATGGGGTGTTCGCGTTCGCTCGCACGCGTGCTTCACCTCCTGTGCTGCTGCACCCCAAGAAAAATCCGCTTTTCCCCCCGAAAATTTATACTTTTTTTTTGTTTTTTGAGCTGACCGAGTTTTTTTCCGGGTTTGGCTGAAACTCGGTCAGCTGACCGAGTTTACCCCCCCAAGCTAAGCCTCTGAACGTATCGGGGGCACGAGAGATCCGTGCCCCGAGTCAGGTGAAGGGTTGGGTGGTATGGAACAAACAAAAAAAGAGGCGGTGCAGAATGGTGTGGGTAAGTACGATTTCTACACGCGGTGGGTGCAGGATCCCCACCCATCCCCACCCTCACTGTCTGAACCTCTTGCAGACCCCCCCCCCCCCTGCAACGGCTATTATTCGCTCGTGCGCGTCTCTTTTTGTTGTCGCCTGCCTGCGAGTTCTCCAACGTATGCCTGCGATTGTATCTGATAACACCACACAAACCCCCCCCCCCTCTACAGAACAACACACCGGTTGCACGTTCAACCCACAAAAGAGCAAATACACCTTTCTACGCTCTTCTGCTGACCCAGCAACACACAGCAACAACAAAAACACCAAGCCGAAAAAACACCGCACTTTCTCTCGGCTCTATCTCCCCCTTTCTTTTTTGGCTCGGCTAAACCCGAACCAAACTCACAAGAACCCTCACAGCAAGCAAAGCCCCCCCCGGTTCTCTCTTCCGGAGAACTCTCCCACCTCCCCGCCGCTTTCTCTCTCAGCCCGGCCCCACTCGACTTACCCCCCGTCCTCTACCACTCTCTCGCAATGGGCAAGGGTAGCGCTGCACGTGCCGTGCGGGCGAGCTTCCAGGACGTTGCGGCAGGGCTTGCGCGTGCCGTGGAGGCGCAGGCCGCGAAGGGCGATGCCCTGGGCTACTCTGAGGCTGTGACGGTGTTCGACGCAGACCGCGACGCCATGCCCACCATCACGGTGCTGGCCTACCTCAACAGGTGGCTGACGTACAGCGGGTGCAGCATGAGCAGCGTCGTCGCCGCAGGGATCTACCTGGAGCGGTGCGGGCTGCAGATCAACGGGCGCAACAAGCACCGCCTTCTCCTGTCCGCGCTGATCGTGTCTGCGAAGTACCTTGATGACGTCTTCTTCTCCAACAGCTTCTACGCGGCAGTGGGTGGGTCTTCCCTGGTCGAGGTGAACCGTCTGGAGACCGCCTTCCTCAACGCCTGCGAGTGGAACATGTTTGTGGAGTCCTCCGACTACGACGAGACCCTCTCGCGCTTCCTCGCGGCGGAGGTGGCAGAGTCCCCCGACACTGCCTGCCTCTTCCCCTCCCTGAAGGGGCTGGCCGCCCTGACCGTCGACGCCGCCAAGCCGGACGCTGCCGAGGGGAAGAAGGCTGCTGCGGACAACGTGGAGTGCCGCGCCGTCTCAAAGGCGCCGGCGGACATGCCGCTCTCCTGCACGGACATCTTCCTCAACTTCCTCGGCCTCACCGCGCACTGAGGAGGGGTGCGGGGAGGTGTGTGTTAGGAGGGGCGTGGCGGTGACACAAAAAAATCCCTCAACTGAACTGAAACCAAGGGCGGTGGAGGGGGGGAGTTGTGTTGTGGATGGTTGGATGGGGTTGCCCGCAAGATCATGGCAGGCCGCTTGCTGTGATTATGTCGCCTCGGCGCCCGGCAATTCCCGGGTACTGCCATCGCGCGGGTGAGTCGTTTTTAGGAGTGCGTGTGGATACATATAGTGTGGAGACCGCATCGGGAGATCGGTGCGCTCGGCGCTCGTACAACCAAAATATTATATTATGTGTGTGGTATGCATGCAGTGATCCGCTCTACGTTCTGTTTGGAAACACCCAGCGTACAACCCAGGCAAAAATAACTGTGTTGCGTGCCGACTGCCTCGTCGTTCTTAACGTCAGGTGGGTCGTTGACACAACCAAATGAAGGATGTGCCTGCTGGGTGTGATTTCAACCCACATGATTCAGAGGCACAATGTCCTTTACGAGAAGGCGATCACTGCAGCGCTCCAACCAATAACCCAAATATCCGTGCGTGAACATCCGACTATCTAGATGTCAAGGGAGTGACCCCGACACACTGCGCCTGATCTACCCACCCAACCCCCCTTTCTCGCTTTGAGGCCCCCTGGCACTGTTCCCCCATCATTATTTTCTCTCCATCACTCCGTGCAGATTGGCAGTGTGTGGGAGGAATAAGGCGGGGTGAATCGGTGTGCCGCTTGTCAGGGAACTCCTCCCCCCCGAAATTCCAACGTGTGGGAGAGCCTGGCAACGCACTGGCCAGCAGAAAACCGCCATATTTTATTTCCGGATTCTTGGGAGGGTGGGCTTCCGAAGGGAGACCCCCCCGTTCCCTGAAACCGTGGAAGGCGGGTTGAGATCGGGTGCCGAAGCAGAAAGGGATGGGGGGGCGGGGTGTGGTGAGGTGAGGTGGTTGTGGGTCGGGCAAAATACAAAGGAAAACAGACATCGATGTTGCAAAAAAGAAATGGTGCAAATCTATACTCCCTGGATGACATCGTACGCGAGGTTAGGCGGTACGTGACTCCACAAAAAAAATTCACCGAGCCCTTAGTTTGGGAACACCTCTGAGTGACGAAAAGCTGATCTTTTTCTTTTTGTCTTTTTTGTATTTCGTTGTCGGGAAAATCCGCAGAAAAGGATGTGCACGCCTTTTCTGGAATGGGTTGCTGGCCGAAGCGACTTGGGGAATGCCCCCAAGCATGTGGGATTGAGGGAGGGGGGGGGGGGAACAGGCGCGGAGAAGGGCGTGTGTGCGGGGAGGGAGCGGGGAGAAAATCCCTCCCACACTGCCCACCCTGCGCCTCGCCCTTCCCCGGTCCCACCCCCCCACCCCACCCCCTTTCAATCAGAGCTGCTTGCCTTTGAAGAATTGGAACTGGAACACACAACAACAAAAAAACAGCAAAAAAAAATCAACTGCCGCCCGAGGCGATGACGAAACCATATTTCTTATTCCTCCCCCTGACCCCCAATCCCCTTTCCCCACCAGGGTTCTGACACCCGTCCTTTGCTTTCCCGGACTGGGGGTTTTCGATGATATTGCCACCCGCCATCTTTCGCTTTTGCTCCCCAACTCCCCCACCCCTGTCCCCTCCCCCCCCCCCCTTCACTTTTGTCAGTCTCTTTCCCCTTCTACTTTCACCATATTTCGTCTTGCACATTATTTTATCCTTCAAAACCATTTTCCCTTACTTCCCCCTCCCCCTTCCCTGGCGTTCCCCTCTGGCAACGCCACAAGGTTTCCCTTTCCGATGTTACCCCCTTCCCCCCCCCCCCCGACTCCACCTTCTTCCCTTTGAGCCTTTGTATTTTTCCCCAACCCTTCATCACCTTCGTCGCTGAATGTGGGAAGTAATCCTGGCCAGGGATCGATGTTGCAAGCTTCGTGTCTGGCTGGATTTCCATTGGTGGTGGAGCTGGGGGAGGGAGGGAGGGAGAGGTGGTGATGTTGAGTGACTCATATTTTTTTTCAGCACACTTCGATGTGGGCGGAAAGTGTCGCGTGCTTGTTCGTGCCCTTGTGCTCCTCACTCACGACACCATCATCAGCAGGAGTGTGAGTGTGGAAGCGTCAACGCAACCGCCCCGCCCCGCCCCCTCCATCCCCGCCCCCCCCCCCCCCCCCCACCCCCCTGGACGCAAACCCGCATAACGAGTGAAGGTGAGGGCAATTCTGGGACCTTGCCCAAACACGCACCCCACACACAAGACAAGAGATTTGTCTTGCATTCACTCTTGACAATCACACACCCCCAATCCCCCAAACACACCCAAAAAACTGCGCCTTTGTTTTGAACTTCCCCAGCACATCCCTGGAGAAGTGCCGTGGGAGATTGTGGGAGGTGCGGTGTTTATGCGCTGCCCCACACACCCCCCCCCCCCCTCCCCCCACTCCAGAACACGCGCATTCCGCAATCAGCCCCGCAAACCCGCAAACACCCCCTCCCCCTTACCCCCCCCCCCCCTCCCCTCACACGCTCTCTCTGTCACCCACTCTCCCATTTCCAGAGGCCTGCCCTCTCGGTGCCTTTCTGTTTATCCACTTTGACTATCCCGGAGTGGGTGTCTTGTTGATTTTCTTTGCATACTCTCCGCCCCCACCCCCGACCCCCCTACCCCCTTACCCCCATACCCCCTTACCCCCTCCCCACCCCCCCCAAAAATAAAGCACCGCAGTATTTTTTTTGCAATTTCTCCCCCCTCCACACATGCACCCCATCCTTGGCTACACCTGCTCTGCCTCAGCTTTGATCATGATCAACCCCCCTTCCCCCCGCGTCCCCATTTCAAAAAAAAACAAACGGATTTTCTTCCCTACCACCACCCGGCCCCAGGTTCCCCCCCGGTACGTCCCCCCCCCCCCCCCCCTTGGCGGATGACTCAAGCACTTCGGTGGTCCACCGACGGACAATATTGCTAACACAAACAGCAACTCCCCTCCGGAGGCAACTTTTCCCGGAGAGGCCAATTCCAGAGAGAACCAGGTGTTCAACATGAAGAACAAATACCCTACGGATGGAGGGAGGGGGTGGTCGGATAGTGCAGCCCCGTGCGGCCCTCCATTCCCATCCCCCTTCTCTCACTCTCTCTCAGCCACTCTTTTTCGCCTGTATCCGTTGTTTTGTTTGTTCCCCACGGGGCCCATCATCAAAGTTACCGGAAACAGGCTCAAAGAAAAACGGCCCTGACAACTTGATTTTGTACCCCTCCGCACCCCCCTCTCCCCTTAGGCCCGCTGCTGAAGGCCCCGCATTTGATCTCTCTCTATCCCTCTCTCTTGGACGCAATAGCGTAGCGTTGCGAAGAGAACTTGTTTTGTGCGTCACATATATCACACACTGCGTATGCAGGAGGTGCTGGGGAGCTACACGCGGAGACTGCCCCGCCCTAGCTTCCCACCCAAGCATCATCTGTATTGACCTCACGCAACAAACACATTACAAAACAAGTTCTCTCTCTCTCTCTGAACCCACACCCAAGCCCCAGAGCTTCCTCAGCTCAGCACGTCAGTTCGGCCCACGTACGTGCCATGAGATGTGTATGCCATGCCGTAGCGTAAAGTCGGGTGTCAGCACGCATGCAAGCCAAAAGAAACCAGCAGCGTGAACCAGTCTTCCTCAGTACAGCTTCTTATGACAGCCATTCTCCCTCACTCAATTCACGGTGCTCTTTCCAATGTAGAAAGTGGAAAAAGGGCGTTATCAATACAAACGATGGGGAGAGGGGGGGGGGGGGAATACCTCGGCATTCTGTCCCTCCCAGGATATGCCCGGGGTACTGCGATCAGATTTTGAGGCTCGACTCTCAGAAACGTCAACCTTTCCTGCATCGCTTTTATCAACAAAAAGACCCCCCCCTACCCCCGCTTTCCAAATCCCAAAAAAGTCGTATCATCAGAAGGTGTCGTAGTGTGGGTTAGCGTGCCAGCATCGCGCTGTGCCTCTTCGAGGGCCGCAGCGTGGTGAGATCGAGCCGCTAGCCATCAAGGCTGTAGATGGGAGGATCATGCTGAGGCACTCAGTGGCTATTCTAAACAAGCCAGCCGTCGCAGCGGATTGCACCATCTCGCCTTTATTTTGTTGCGCAATGTCATTGCAAGATGCCCGTCAGAGGGTGTGTGTGTGTGTGTGTGTGTGTGTGCCTCCTCGTTTCAGAGGATCCTGAAGGAGGGAATGATTCAAATCAAAATAGCCACCCCGCCTTCCGCGCTCAACGACAACAAACGCTCGAGTCGGCATGTCATTTGCCCCCTCGGCATACCTGCAATGTTCAGTCAACCTCATCCCTTGAGCATGCGCACCGATTTCTCGGATCAAAGAGCCCAGTCCCCTTAGTGTGGTGCCATGCAATTTTCCCTTGACCTTCGTCCCTTTTGTCGCCTGCTCGTGTGAGCAAAAAAGAGTGCTTAGCTTTTCTTACCGTCGAGAACACGCCAAAAGTCTGTTGTACCTCCCCAGACCCGCACACACACACCCCTTTCTCCGGTGTGTATTATCTTGGGGGGATGGCTGTTCGTCGAAGCTTCAATGTATCGTGAGGGGGTGTCCCGACACCCTTTCGACAGGGAATCTTAACGTTTTCGAGAGGATCCGCCGGCTGCAAGGAGAATGCCCTGCCTCCAGCAAAAGAAATCACAAAAAAATCCAGGTTTTGAGAGCAGGTGTTGTGGCTTGCAGCTGCTTGTCTTTTTTGCGGCACCCTCTTTCACTTCTTGCTATGCCCGAACGATTGTCTTTCTTTGATTTCTATGATATGGCCGCGTTCCTGACAACTCCACCAAAAAAAATCAACCCGAGGAAGTTACGCCACGGCGAAACATCACTTCTTGCGATGTTCCCTGCGTCTCCCGGTTGATGCCTGGAGGTGGGTGGGGTGGGAGTTGATGAACGCACATATGGTTGGGTCGACCGAAATCAGCCTGTTGCACCATCAAGAGATTCGAGGCGTTCCGCTGATCTGGCGCACACCACCCACACATCCTTCTTCAACAAGTTTGAAGGAGGCCACGTCCTAAATCGGAGAAAGCCCTTTTCGTTTCAGAGATCATCCACGAGCCGGATATTTGGTTTGTTGGTTGCAACGAGATACGCCAAAAAAAAGAGCCCAAAAAAGGGACATCGAATGGTGTTGCTGAAAGTGCTTCGCATGATGTGCGCACGAACTACGCACAAGTACGCACGAACTACGCAATATGGCCTCGTAATGTCACTTTTTTATTTTGTACTGGGGCGGGACCAGTAATTAGCTCAAAAAGGCTGAAAAAATGCCGAAAATTTTCGAATCCCAGTCAGGGACCACTCTGAATCACCTGTATCGTGCAAAGAAACGGGTTTGTTTGCCGGAAAATCACAATGTGTGCCCTCCACAGGCCCCCCTACCCCCCGAGTACTCGGGGGGTAGGGGTGTATGAGGGGGGGGTGGTTTCACCCAATTGGTGTTCCCAGTAAGAGGTGTAAATGGACACCCCATGGCCAAAACGACCCCACTGCGATCCGCACAGATCCCAAACGTTCCAAATAACGGGTTTTTGGAACACCCAAGGAGGGGGTCCCGCTGGGTGGGCTGGTGTGGTTGCCTCTCAGTCACATCCTATGATCAGCCCCTGGGCCAGACCCACGTTTCACGGACGAAGCTTGACAGCTCGACCACAGAAATGACCCCACTACGATCCGCACAGAGTCCAAATAGTCAAAGGAACAGGGTTTTGCAACACCCGAGTAGGGGGCTCCTTTAGGGGGCGTTTTGGTACAATCTCGGCTCTGTAGTGATAAGGGGTTTCGCAGGCAGTGTCCTTAGCCTTCAGCCACTGTCAAGTAAGCCCATTCTATGGCTTGTCTTGAGGGTGCGTTGTCATCTGTTGGTCCCAGGTACAGACAAACAAACGCTGCAGCTGGGCGAGGGCTGACTGATGTGTCTTCCGACGTTCGAGACTTCGGACAACCTAGTTTGGTGAGTCTCGAGCCAGGCTCCTAGGGCCTCCAGAGACAGGTCCTTCCGCAGCAGTCAGAAGGATGACTTCCTGCAAACCAGAGGGCCTGGGTGGATATTTGGGCCACATGGAGGCCCCCTACATCAGGAAATGGGCACCACAAGGTCTGGGACGAGGCCGGTGGTAGTGTTGGTGCAGTCTGGGCTCTGTATTGGAGGTAGCGTGTTTCCCACAGGAGAGAATAAAAAAGTGGCATTATTGCTTATGCACAATGTACGCACAAACTACGCAAAACTACGCACGAACTACGCAATTTGGGCCTTTCAGCAACACCATCGAACATTGCCTTTTGATTTTATTCCTTCACTAGAGTTTTCTTCGTTTCACCCCCTGTTTTTTTTGTCATGCCTGCTTGCCTTTCATTCTTGGGTGATCCCGCTTGTTTCAGGATCACCGCCATCCCCCCACTCTCCCTCAGTATCTTGTATCCAGTGGACTCTCTCAAAATCCACACCGCCTGCCCAAACTAATGATGCAAAGGTTCATCTGACAGGCCCCTGGGTGTCCTGTCTCAACACTCTATTTTCGATAGCCCCTGCTGTTGGGCAGCTCATGCGTTCACTCATGCGCACCGTACAGGTCATTAGAAACGAGATCTCTTCTTTCTCTCTCTCTCTCTCTCTGTCTGTCTTGTCTGCCCCAGCCCTTCCAGTCGCTGTCGCGTAAGAAAACAAAATGTCGCACAACTGAATCCTCGCGGGGCAACCCCGCCCGAAGTGCACACCCATCGAAAAGGAGTTGGACACAACTCTGACTTCCGTTGCTGGGTTGGTTTGCTGGGTTGCCTCAGTGGGAAACAAGATACCGTTTCATAGCGGAGAGGAGAGGGGAATGGAGTGGCGGCCAGCCTCTTCTCGATCTGGCATGTTTGTCGGAAATACGCCGCGGCTGCTGCGGCGGGCAGCGCCTGCGCTCGGATGGATATGGGGTAGCGCCAGATACACCACAGGTACAGTTCAACTGCCTCGGCCCCCTGTGACGGCATACCCTAGTGCCTTCGTGTTAGGGGGGTGCCCCATCCACCACGAGCAACAAAATTGCGCGCCCCCGCACTGCTTGTGTTTCGGCTCTGCCTTGACTGTTGATGCCTCGTTGAGGCTGAGTTTTGGAAGGACTTGGTGTGGTTCACCCTTCCTTTTGTCACTATGTTTTTCAAAAAGGCGGTCTGGCGTGCCCGGTTTCCGGCGTATGTCCGTGGCGCCTCTTCATGATTTTCTCTGCACCCTGCCTTTGTGATCAGTGAGTGTCACTGTTTAACTCAAATTCTCCCGTGCTCGGCAACCACACGCCCTGCCCTGCAGGCCGAGTTTCGGAAAGCGCTACCAGCGCATCAACAAATTGAAAGGGAATAGAGAGCACAGTGGCACTTTTGCTCATGGTGGCTATGCTTCTGCTACCCCTTGTTCCAAGCAACCAACGACTTCTTCTGCAGTAGATCCCTGCAGTGCCTATCCCCACTTCCTCCAGACTCATCAAAAATGCGCCGTCATGATTTCACAGTTCTGTTTTTATTGTAGAAACTTGTACCAACACAAAGGCCCTGCATCGCTCAAGCAAGGCCCAGCATATATCTGTCGCATTGACCCCCACCCTCAATCGGTTGATAATATGGGGGTCTTCACAGAGGCCCCAAAGCCCCCGTAAACCCTCCAAACCCCCCCAGATCGGTCCGGAAACCCATCGAACCCCACTTTTCCACCATTCCGGGCACCTCAGGTGCCCGAATTGGGGTACCTAATTTTCGTGCCACCGTTTGGTACCACACAGTGTCACTGAGGGGGGGGTTAGGAAAGGGTACGCACTAATACCACATTTCTGACGGGCTAGAACTCGTCATCAGGCGCCATGTAGGTGGCATCGATCAGGTCTTCGATGAGCTTTGGTTTGATTATGTACTTCCCTCCCTGTCGCACAGGCAGGTCGTGCTCAGCTGCTTTGTCCCGCAGTTCAGCCACAGAGAGCTTGGTGTACTCAGTCCGCAGCTGCTGCTTCATTGTGGTGCGATGTATCCTCAAGTGAACGTCCTCATCTGAGTTCAATTTCCTCTCCTTGTAGGATGAGTACGTCTCTTCGCTCGGCACAAGCGGGACCCCAATCTCAAAGAGTGCCCTGCGGTTGTGTTTTCGCTGCGCAATGCTCGCAATCCTCTCTGGGTTGCAGCCGGGAAGATCCTCACTCAGCAAGCCGACTGTACCATGCGCTCCCTCAATGAAGTCGTTCGAGTGTGGAAGGTCTTTGGCAGCCTCTGGCGGGAGATCCGTGTCATGAGCCACAAAGCGATCAAAAGTCTCGATCATGCGTGCCACTGATCCCCGAAGGCGGCTTGCGCATGTAGAGTCGAAGTGCTCCTGGGCTTGCTGCATGCCAAGGGGGTTGCGCCCTGCCGTCTCAAATATCCACTGTGGAAACTTGCTTTTCACACGCGAAAGAGTCACGAGCCACCCTCGGAGGGTCGGGTAGAGTTTGCGGGCTTCCGTGACATTCATCTCGCCACGCAATTTGCACCCTTTCAGCAGTACATACGTACTCTTGTACCAGGCAAAGCAGACCGCAGCAACCACCAACTCTGGCACAATGTCGTCACACAACAGCACACTGAGTGCGTTGCTTCCCGGAATGTACAGCTCGCGTCGCTCAACAGCCTTGGTCAATACATCCCGGTTGTGGAGCACTGCCGCGCAGGAACGGCATAGCCACCCATATTTGTTTCCCACCTGCCTTCCCAACGTAAACCCCTTTGGAATGCCTCCTTTTGTTGCGAAGAGTGTTGATACCATCTTGATTCCCGTCGATGTGGTGGCGTTCGTGCTTTTAGGACAGCAAGCGGTGTGAAGCGTCTCGATCGCAGCTTGGGTGGTGGTGTTGATATCAACCGATTCAATGGTGTGCTTCCACTTGTGCGACGAGCACCCCGAAGGTATCAACCCTCCAAGGACACAGGCAGCTTTGGCCGTTGATTCGTGATCAGTCAGACACAGTGATGGTTTTTGAAAGCCGGCCTCCGTCGCCGCCAGCAGAACACGCTGGATCTGGGGCACCTTGTCGATGGCACGGCTTCCCTCCCCGACGGAGCTGTCGGCCACGACTTGGAGCACCCTGCCGGTCTCAGGGCTTGCAGCAGAGAACGAGACCTGCGAGTACTTCACCCCTTGCTGCGAGCGCGCACCCGACGAGGTGTCCATGCACGTCTGCACCTGCCCTCCTTTTTCACGAAGCTTCGTCAGGAACCGATCAGTACTCATTGGACCTGCCCACGCATCAGTGCGTTTGACTGTCGCCGCACTGATGTTGCGCCCCTTCCCACGAGTGCCAAGGATGCACTCCAGGATGTCGCTCAGAGCCTCGCCACAGCTCTTCGCGCCGATCCCCCACCCTCGCAGCACTGTCAGCGCCGTTGCCACACCGGCGCTGTAGCCCCCCTCCTTGTTGTAGAGGGAGGTCGGTGTCACAAGACACCGCTGTCGCAAGCGCTTATATTTGGCGTGTAATCGTCTATACGCGCTTGCGGAGTACACTCCCGGACTCGAGGTTTTCGGAGTCGTAGCGTCCTCGGGGTCGCTGTCGCTGTCGCTTTGATTGACACTGCCACTGTCACAGTCGCTGTCGCTGTCTTCATCGGTTGTATTCTCCACTGGCCCCTCACCCGCGCTCGCGCCCTTTGCCATCGGGCGAACTGTGTGATCGCAGTTCACACACCACCGGAACTCTCGTTTCCCTTCGCACTGCACCCGCGTCTTCCGCGCACCGATCCGCGAAAGGGCCTTTAAAAAGGCCTCCTTCGTGGGGGCCCCGCGCGTGCGCCTGAGTATGCGCGCCCGCTGCGCGTTCAAATCGCACCACCGTGCCCCACACAGCTCCACGGGCAGCTGGCCGACGAACTTCCTCGCCGCGGCGATGGCGTTCGCACTCCGAGCAACCGTGCGGCCCATTCTTGTGTTTGTGCGGTATTCACAGCACTCTGCAGATGATTGTGGGTGTCTGTGGTGCGTATCCTTTCCTAACCCCCCCTCAGTGACACTGTGTGGTACCAAACGGTGGCACGAAAATTAGGTACCCCAATTCGGGCACCTGAGGTGCCCGGAATGGTGGAAAAGTGGGGTTCGATGGGTTTCCGGACCGATCTGGGGGGGTTTGGAGGGTTTACGGGGGCTTTGGGGCCTCTGCGCCGGTTTTTTGAAAAATCGTGTTTGTCCACGTAAAAGGGTGGCATTTGACCCCCCCTAGGCATAGGGTGCGGGCGATTCGCCTATCGCCCTATATTCGCCCAACCGGGTTCGAGCCCCGATTATCGCGTATCGAATCGCCTTATCGCCCATTATCGCCTGATTATCGCCAAATTATCGCCCATTATCGCCCGTTTTCCTTCACACTTTCTGAAGGGGTCTTGAGCTAGTGGTGAGTGGGTTACCGCTCTACTGACCCTGGGTCCCACAGGGCCCTGTGACCTCGTCAACAACTGGGCCAAGACCTAGGATTCTGCATCAGAAATCAGTTCTGACCACTGACGTCATGTGGGTGGGTCATTTCCTCGGTCAAAACCCACGTGAGGAACTGGGCATTGGCCCAGATCCTGACCTCGCTCAGGACCTGTTCACTCGCCGTTACTAGGAGCACTCGTAAGCATGAAGTGGGTACACCTTAGTGTTGAAGGAGATGCGTGGTTCTAGTGTAGTCGGTCTGAATGGGAGAAGATGCACTCCGTACGTTTGAGATGGCTCATTGCAGAGCCCACAGGAAGCTTCACGGCTGATCTGAGACCTGGGGCGGTTCTGACCCTGGTCACAGAGTCCTCACCCACTGAGAACACTGGAGCAGAGGGCTTGATCTAGGTCAGGAACCGGGTCTTCACTGAGGCAATGACCCACTCACCACCTCAGCAGTGACCTGACGTCCCTGGCCGGGCCATTTTGCCCCCAAAAATACGACGGAAAAATTATCGCCCACTTATCGCCTTGACAGAATGGGCGATAATGAGGGCGATAATTTTTGCGATTTGGGCGATAACCGAATCGCCCGCACCCTATGCCTAGGGGGGGGGGGGGGAGTCGGTGACAAAAGCACATTATATCCTGCCTTGTTGTTTTTTTTGCCTGTGCGCACAAACAACGTCCTATGTTCACCCATTTATTTCTGCACGCCACTTCTGATTGTTGGAGGGTTCTGGTTCTCACGAGCGGAAATTCGTATGACATTCTATTTGTTTTTATCCATACATCATACATTGGGCGTTATTCCGTTACCAGTAACGGTAATAACGTTATTTTTGCGTTATTTTTTGACCCCAAAAAAGGCAGCATTTCCCGGTGAATCTGACCCGAAACTCGGGTCCCTACCAGGGGATAAGATAGGTCTGGTTTTCCGGTTTTCAAAACCAGGGTTTCCCGGTTCCCGGTTTTCTGGAAAAAAAAAAAGGTCGGTCTCATTTTTGGCGGTTTTTCTTGTGACTTTGGGACAGTAAAACAGTCAGAAAAAACGCCATAAAAAAATAGAAAGTGACCCCATCGTGATCCGCACAGAGCTCAAATAGTCCAAAGAAGGCAGAGAAGCGGAGAAGAAAAATGGACCTAGCGGATGGCCCGGTGGGTGGTGACCTCGTCATGCAGGTCTCTTCTGTTTTGAAGGTGCACACATGGTGGACTCCAGCCACCATGTCTAAGAGGGAGTCTAAGACTGCAGTCTGGAGGGCTGAGACGAGAACACGAACGACTTTCAAGCAGTCTTGAAGGTCGCCAAGCCTATTGGGGGCAACTAACAGATGAGATTTGTTTGTTGCCTGTCGTCACAGCTAGGTGCCCATCTCCTCGATAACGGAATGTGTGCAGAGATCTCGTGGACCCTTTGGCCATTCTGTCGTGCACCCACTCCACCCACACCGCACACCTGTCACGAGTGGTCGCTCCCCCGTCCTCCTCCACCCTGAAGGTTGAACCCTCAAGGACCAGTGATCTCCTGCTGGCCGGGCTGCGATACAGCGAAGCCTTCCTACTTACAAGCGAATCCAGACTGTAGTGAACAGATGTTCACTACCGTGGCCTCCGGCGGCTGGGGGGCTCCGCCCCCCAGACCCCCCTGTGTAAAAGCATTGCACCAGACCGGTTTTTTGGTCGAGAGTCCAAACTTTCAAAGCAGCTGCTGCGCCTGCCCCACCAAGCAGCCTCAGTACGACAGGACGCGCGCAGGCACCGGGCCTTCTCAGACTCTGGGAGGGTTTGCGCGGGTCGCGCGCGCCGAAGGCGCGCGCGAAAAATTTTCAAAACCAGAAAAACCGGAAAACGGTGCCAGAAAAAAAGTCTATCTTATACCCTGGTCCCTACCCCCCCTAAAAGAATTTTCTTGGGTAAAATATCACTCCAGGGGGCCACTCCGTGATGTCAAAAAATTGGAAAACGTTTTCTCCTAAAATAACGCGTTATTTTTCCGTTATTTTCATGAAAACTTGCGTTATTCGGACAATTTTGCGGGCGGATGGTGTAGTTTTTGGTGGAGATGGCTCCAGAATACCCCCCTGGGACCATTTTTTGGATAATAACGCACGGACATGTCGAGTTTCGTGAAAAAATCATGTTTTTTTGGCTTTTTCAAGGCAAATACTGCAGAAACCCCTGCAACCTTGCAGCATCCAATGTTCCTGGAGTGAAATTTGGAGTGAAAATCACTCCAAAATCACTCAGTGTGGACGCAGAAGTGAATCCTTCAGGAATACACCCGCACACCTCACATTGGCGGTGTATAAACCACCTGATATTTTTACTCGTTACGAGCGACGAAGTAGCGCGAAGTAGCGACGTGCCCATTTTTTCCCGGTCCGTTCTAAAATAGTTACGTTCCAAAAGTCCGTTACTGGTGCTGTCAAAGACGCTTCGCACAATATACGCACGAACTACCCAAAGTACGCTCGGGCTACGCACGAAGTACGCAGGAACTACACAATTTGAACTTTCTTGCACCCCCCAGTCATTATTTGCACGCACTCCAGGTCCCATATTTGCACCAGTGCAAATATGAGACCTGGAGTGCAAATATGAGGAATTTCCGAGTTCGTCGTGATGTGCAAAACATGACTGGGTTGTGCAAGAAACCATCATCTGCACCCCGTATCGGCCTCAATTGCACCCTCGTGCAGGTAAAAAAAGGCCTCGGGCCTCCGGCCCTCGGGCCGTTTTTTAATTACGCACACGACCTTCGCGCGGAAAGTGTCATTCAGCCCTGCCAAACGTGCTCTACACACCACCCCCTTCATCAGGCAAGTGGGTTTGTAAGGGTGTGTGGAAGCGTCAACGCTCGGGTGCAGGAAATTTACATTTTGGTCGCAAATGGCGTTACACATGCACTATGCACAACGTGTGCACGATTTCGGCAGAACTACGCACAACCAACGCAATTTGGACCTTTCAACAACACCATTCACGGTACTTCGATTTTGGGTGGGAAAGATGGGGCAAGGAAGTGGCAAAAACTGCGAAGAAGGTCGAAAATTTTCACATTTTCATCAGAAACCATATTCAACGGATTCCAATTTTCGGGTGAAATCAAGCAGGTTGGCACAATGGCTCATGTTCACCCAAAAATGCACCTACCAAACCTCTTTTGCTTGATTTTTGGGACGGCATGGGTGATCCAGAGGCCAAAAATCACGATTTTTTCACCAATTCCTTCGACAACGGACAGTTCCAGACCACAAGGACCACATTTTGGGGTCAGAATTTTCTCGGTCAAAAAATTCGAAAAATCTGAAATCTCTCGGAATTTTGAGCATTTTTTGAGATTGGCATGCCCATTTTAGACCCTTTGCGTGGCTCTAAACCCAAAAATTTGCTCGAAAATGGCCTCAAATAGCCTAAAACAGCCCATTCTGGCCACCCCGAAAAAAAAATTCGAAAAGGGTCCCCCTATAGAAGTTGCCCAAAAATACCGAAAATAACGCGGTATTACCGGTAATAACGGTAATAACGTTACCGATAACGTTATTACCGTTACTGATAACGGTATTACCGTTACCGATAACGGTAATAACGGTAATAACGTTCCCGATAACGTTATTACCGTTCCTGATAACGGTAATAACTGTATTACCGTTATCGATAACGGTATAACGCGGAAAAATAACGTTACCGATTTTCGGATAACGTTATTCGGCCGTTCTGGAACGTTATTAACGGTAAGTTATTTTACCGAAAAAATAACGGTATTACCGTTACTGGTAACGCAATAACGCCCGATGTATGATACATGGTGCGATATAATGTGATCGATAGCGTCATACCAACCATGTCTTGTCGTTTGCTGTTTTCAACAACGTTCTCTAGGCCGTTGTCACCACACCATACCACAGTCGGCATCCTTCTGGGGGAGTCACCTCCGAGGCCCGAAATTTCGGAGACGGACTGTGGCATACTGTTATGTTGTATTGCTTTTCCCCACCACCCGTGTTGGATGGCGGAAGACCCAAATAGGAGACAGTGTGGCTTCCGCTACTACATTTCATCCCGTTCATTTGGCAAAGTCCGATGGAGACACCAAGTTATCCGCCAGCCAATGCAACTTTCTTGGGATCATTCATCCCTTCCCAGATTGAAGCTTATTGTGTTGGGAGAGGATCTTTGTGGTGTATGGCTTTCGCCTCATTTCAATTGACATTTGGCTTTTCAACCACAGTGCCAGTTTTTTTCCCGCCACTTTTATTGTGGCGGGCTGTCCTGGAACGTTCTGTTAACTTGTTGTTTTCTTTGCAGCGTCTTTATTTCGATCAGTGTGCATCAGCGGAAGCGCTGTTCTGTTGCTGTTCGTAACGTCTACCCCCACCCACCCATCCTTTGATGATAAACCAAAACTCGCGCGCAATCCCAAAACCCACGCACTCCCATGGTCTCTTCTCCCCATTGCTGCACGCTTGTGCAAGCAACCAACCTCCCCAGCCACCTCCCCATCCAGCCTGTCTGGCATTGGTCTCGCAGTCAAACGTGCGGTGCCCACACAACCTATTCCGATGACAGTTGTCCGAAGAGTGTGTGGGAGCCCGATGGAGACCCAGAACCCGAAATCCCCCGTCTAGAAACCCAGTTTCTTTTGGTTACGGATGTACCTAGCGCAGCCCGCTGGGATTGCCGTTGCGTACTTCAGTCGTGATATTCTACGCAGCTGTGCTCAAACTACAGGTGTTATATGCATTCGCATTGTGCCTCGCCTAACGTGCCATCCGGCCCTATTTGTCTGAGTATATTTGTATTTTTTAAGTTTGCTGTACAGTCTTTTCCCCCTTTAGGATTTTTGTGACAAATCAAGAGAGAGGTTCACGAAAAAGAGGTACGCTAGTTCAGCCTCCCTCGCGACGCTCCGATACTGCCGCATTATCTAACCTGCATATTTGTTCTGAACAGGCGTGGCTGCACTCATTGCTTGCGTCAGTCATTTCTTGTTTCTTCCTTTCCGATCATTCTGAACTGTGAAAGGGGCATGTTCTCCCCTGACTCAGAGTTGGTAAAATGTTTACCCATACTCCTGTTCCGCAATGCATGCCACCGTAAATCCGAACGATATCGCGATACGGCGAATTTGAGAACTTGTGTTGCCATTTGACAGTCATAATCATTCAGCAAGGTGCATCCTGCCGGATGTCTGAGTGATTGTGGAAGAAATAGTGCGGCACCTTTGGGAAACCAATGCCATGTTGATGGCCAGGGCAACAAAGCTGTCATGACGCGCGCCCTTTATTCCTTTCTGACTAATCATACAATTCTGTTTCCGGTGGCCACGCCACACCTGCAGCATGCCTTAATGCCCCACTGCGTGCTCCTGTGGTTCCCCCGTCCCCACCTTCCGGTCAGTCACTTAATTCGTTCCAAAGAAGTTGGCCTTGCCCCTTCATTCCTCTTCCCGTCTGAGCGTCCGAAGGAAAACACGCTATGTGACGAACAAGAAGACAGTGACAGTGTTTCCTCAAACATGGCCTGGCTTTGGGAAATCGCCGAATGACATATGCTCCGCCACAAACGGAAACGGGCAAACCCTTCATGCGATATGGGCTTCCTGCTCATATTGCACAGCACGCTGTCAGCAGACAGTGCAAATACCTAAACGACGCACACGCCCAGTTTGGTTGCTTGAAGGAACCCCCCCAACTTTCCCCACTTTTTACGGGACATGGGGGCACACATCCCGATGAAAAAACAAGGAGAAAAACGCCGGCGTGATGTGTGTTTGCTCATTAGATTTCATCCTCAACCCCCCCCCCCCGCCCTTCCTTCAATGATGTACTCTTCTTGTTCCCGCAAAAACCCCCCCCCCCTCACCCCCAGTTGTTTGACCCCACGCTCCTCACGCCCCATTCCTTGCCCCCCTAGCACGTTTTTCTCTCAATCTCTGGGCAGCGGGATCCCTTCCTGCTCTGCCGATAGGTTGTAGACGACAAGAAAAAATGGATGGCTCTACGCAAGCCTCATCCCATGTGTGGGATGGCATGTGGGTGTATGTGGAGGGGTGGGTCCCGTTGTATTTTTTTGGCTGATATCTCTCCCGTCCTGCCTGCCGTGTCTTCCTGTCGTTTGGAGAACTTTTTTTTTTGGCTGTTCTTTGACGTATGAAGAAATAGCTGCCCCCTTCTCGACAAGACAAAAAAAAACAACGGGACCCCGCCGGGAGCAACTTGTTAGTCCTGGGTAAGACGTTAAACTGCCTGGGGGGGCCGTCCCCGGACCATGACGGGTGCCACCGCAACCGCATGGAGGACGTGGTGTCCTTCCTCGATGCCAAACACCCGGGGCACTACAAAGTGTACAATCTCTGCAGCGAGAGGAGCTACCCGAAGAGCTACTTCCACGGGTCTGTCGAGCGCTTCGCCATCGACGACCACCAACCGTGCGACCTGCACATCATCCACGAGTTCTGCCTGAGTGCCGATGAATACCTCAAGAGCGACCCAAAACATGTCATCGTCGCCCACTGCAAGGGTGGCAAGGGGCGCACCGGGATGATGTGCGTCAGCTACATGGTGTGGAGCGGCCTGCAGGAAACTGTGGAGGCTGCGCGCGAGAGGTTCGGCCAGCGCCGCACCGAGGTGGGCAGCCCAAAGGTACCATCTCACCGCAGCGCGCATCATCACAGGCTGCCCCAAAACCACCTCAGCCGCCACCTTACTATGGGAGGCGCACCTACCGAGTATCCACGACCTCATTGCTGTATCCTCCGCTGACCTGTTAGAGAAACACGCCCGCCTACGGAACGAAACGAGTACCGACATGGTGTCGCTGGAGAGGGGGAAGTATTGCGACTGGCTCAAGACGGCCCGGCAAGTGACACAGGGACTATACACCGAGAGAAGGGACAGAGCTCAGCTGAGAATTGCCAGGCCCGTACACCCATGGCTGCTAAGTTTCGACAACCTCAAGATACACCCCACCGTCCCGGGAGTGTCGAAGAGGAACACGGACACAACAAAACTCCGCCAGCGGGCAGAGGAGCACCTCCGTATGACCTACCCGCAGGCGACATGGTGGGTGTACACGGACGGTGCCACGGACCTGGCACGCGGGGGCGCCGGGGCAGTGTTCTACAAGACGGGGGAAGTCCTTCCCCATACAACGATGGTGGAAAATGCTGGTCGTCACGCCTCCGCGTTTCAAGCAGAACTGGTCGCGATAAGGGAGGCCCTCCGCGTGCTCGTGAGGCTAGTCGTAACCGGAGACATCGTCGTCCTGTGCACAGACTCGCAAAGTGCGCTAAAAGCGTTGGAAGGGGGCCCGACCCGGGTGCGGGAAGAAGTGATGCACACAATATGGGATCTCCTACACAGCGTAACGACCGAAAAGGGAGTGACACTCCACATGCAGTATGTGCCGTCCCACGTCGGGATAGACGGAAATGAGGTGGCGGACCGGCTGGCCCAGCAAGGCCAAAAGCTGCGACAGACGGAGCCCCTCACCTACAGGGGAGCGCGAGCAGCGGCCCGCAGGATGCACGACCACATGAGGCCGGGTACCCACACATTGTACTGGAAAGATGACCGCCTCACGCGCCCTCCACTCCGCAACCCGACCCTGAAGCGGCGCGGAGAGGTCCAGCTACGGAGGCTCCGAACGGGGCGCCACAGCCTGGTATGGGACTTCCTGGTGGATACGGGAAAAGAGAAAGCGCCGCCTTGTACAGCCTGTGGCGAGGCCTGTACGGTCACACACCTCTTCAACTGCCCGAAATTGGAACATGAGCAGGACAGCTTCCTACATACCACCAATCCAAGGCGGCTGTTATTCCGTCACCCGCAAGAAGTCATGCGATACCTGTCCGCCGCTGAACTACTGGGCGACGCGCCGATACACACGCTGATCAACGAGCAGAAGCCGTAGGCAACATCTCCTGGCATAAATCAAAAACCCAACAATCAATAGAACGAACCCCCCCCCCCACCAAGAACAGAAAACTGCGAGGGATGACAGCCCCGCCGTGGCGCCGCAGCGCCTGACGCGGCCCGAAGTACTGGGGGCCGGGGGGGCAACCAACCGGCCCCCAATATAAGCGCCTCACAGAGGACTGAACCTCGCCTGTGTTGAGCCCTCTGAAGCGAGCCCGCTGAAGAGGGAAACCCCCACAACAAAGCAAGCAAAACAAAACTAAACAAAACAAAAACTGACAACACAGGTCGCACTAAAAAAAAACTGCCTGGGGGGGCCGTCCCCGGACCATGACGGGTGCCTGCACCAGGAGTCTAGCACGGCCGTGGTCCAGGGCATGACCGAAAACTGCTTGGGTACCGAGGCTCCCCAGACCAGGAAGGGTGGAGACACCTGGAGTCTAAATAGTCACACCACGTCAGGCCAGACCTTCGCATTGCACTCCGCGAAGACTGCCACACAGCCGCGGGGCAGGTGTGCAGCCTGTGGAAAACCTCGTACAGAAAAGACTGTAAGGGACGACAGCCCCGCCGAGGCGATACAGCGCCAGACGCGGCCCGAGTTTCTGGAGACCGACCGGGGAACTGGTACGTCTTCAGGATAAGCGCCTCACAGAGGACTGATCCTCACCTGTGTGATCCGTGAACCTCAGCCCCATGGTGCTGGAGTGGAGCGGGTGCCTCGACCTCTTTTCGGGTTTTTTCTATTTCTTTATTTTCTTTTGGGTGCGTCCACCAAAGAAAACGTGGCCACCCACTCGCAGAGGCTCCCGAAAGCTCCAGCATCAGCTCGAGGTTCATGGTGTAGATCGGTGTCTCCAGAAGAAGGGGATGTCCGGTCGAAGAAGACAAACGACGAAGACAACCACACAGGCCGCACAAAAAAAAACACCTGATTTTCCGCAACTGCCGGAGTTTCCCCCTCTCCCACTGCCGCCGCCCCCCCACCCCCCTCTTTGTTTCATCAGATGGCCCCCCCTCTCCCCACCTCTCCGCCTCCCTCCATTCCCAACCCCCATCCCACAGACAACCTGGATGTCGACAGGCCTGTGGCTTGCTTTACGACTTCACCCCCCCCCCCCCCCCCCCCCCCCCCACTTTGATCATGATCAAACAGAGCCCCGATATTTTCTTACAACCTGTAGCCTGTGGTCCTCCCATCCCCCCTCCCCCCGCCTCCCGCCCCGTGTGGAATTTTTTATACCGCAGTGCAAACGGTTCGATGATTTACCACCCCCTGGAGTTTCCCCCTCCCCCAACCTGCTGCATAACATCTACTTCTATTTCACTACCCCCCCCCCCCCCCCCACTCTCCGTATCACCCCCTCCCCGGACCCTGTTTTTCTCAACACCCAACCCAACACTCAACCCAGCCCAACCCAATCGCTTATGTGAAACACCCATAACCAACCCCGATACCAACTCTCCTGGGTTACTCTTCAGGAGTGGCTTGTGATTTGGGTGTGTCGCCCCGTCACATGGCCAAAAATATTGTTTTATCCCACGATCGTAGAAAGGCAAAGAAACGCGGGCTCCAAACAACCTTTTTGGCCGCTCTGAAAATCGGGCGGCCGAACAGCTGTGGGAGAGATCGCCCCGTTCTGTGCCCCACTTTTCTGTACAAAATGATCACCGCGCCCCCCCCCCCCCCCTAGGGGGGGTCAAATGCCACCCTTTTACGTGGACAAACACGATTTTTCAAAAAACCGGCGCAGAGGCCCCAAAGCCCCCGTAAACCCTCCAAACCCCCCCAGATCGGTCCGGAAACCCATCGAACCCCACTTTTCCACCATTCCGGGCACCTCAGGTGCCCGAATTGGGGTACCTAAATTTTGTGCCACCGTTTGGTACCGGACAGTGCCACTGTGTGGGAGGTTGGAAAAGAAAATGCCCCAACACACCACATCTGAGGGTTGCAATGCATGTTGCTTGCCAACCACGTCATCCGGTGGGTGTCAGGCGCTATGTAGGTGGCATTAGCCAGGTCTTCGATGAGTTCTGGCTTGTATATGTACCTCCCTGCCACCATGCACCGGGAGGCTGCCTGTAGGTACGGAACAAGTCCAGATGGTCGTGTGATTCCTGTGCAGCAGTGCTCCACAACCGGGATGTGTTGACAACGACTGTTGCAACACGAGCTGTACATTCCGGGAACACACGAAGTGCGCTGTCGTGGTACCCATTGTGCCAGAATTGGTAGTTGCTGCGGTCTACTTTGCCTGGCCCAAGAGCACTGGTACTGAACGGTGCAATATGTGTGGCGAGGTGAATGCAACGGAAGGGCGCAAAGTCAATACAGCTCTCGGATGGCGGGTGGTGGTGCCACTAGTGTGTGACGTTCACTCGAGGATACAACGCATCACAATGAATCAGCAACCGTGGACCGAGTACAATACGCTCTCTGTGGCTGGTGTGGGGGACAAAGGCAGTGCCTGTGCCGCAGGCAGGGAGGTACATATACAAGCCAGAACACATCGAAGACCTGGCTCATGCCACCTACATAGCGCCTGACACCCACCGGATGACGTGGTTGGCAAGCAACATGCATTGCAACCCTCAGATGTGGTGTGTTGGGGCATTTTCTTTTCCAACCTCCCACACAGTGGCACTGTCCGGTACCAAACGGTGGCACAAAATTTAGGTACCCCAATTCGGGCACCTGAGGTGCCCGGAATGGTGGAAAAGTGGGGTTCGATGGGTTTCCGGACCGATCTGGGGGGGTTTGGAGGGTTTACGGGGGCTTTGGGGCCTCTGCGCCGGTTTTTTGAAAAATCGTGTTTGTCACCCCCATTTGACCCCCCCTACCCCCCCCCCCCCTGGTCCAGTTGGAGGCCTTCTCCAGAGTGAAGGGTGATCATTCTTGTGATCCCTTTTACCTCTATTTCACTACCCCCCCCCCTGGTCCAGTTGGAGGCCTTCTCCATCCTCTCTCCTCCCCTGCACCCTTTGCAAAAAGGATTTGACTGCGTGCCGATTTACGCACGGACAACTCCCACCTCCTTTTTTTGTATCGTGGATCAATGCGTTCTCCACGTTACCACACCCCCCCCCCCCCGTCTCTCTCCTCACAAAGCTGTGATGCCATTTGGTGAGTGAATGGGCTGTGATGTTCTCAGCCCATGGATACCCCCCCCCCCTTTTCCAGCTGCCCCTCATCTTTTCCGTTCACCGCCCCCTGGGCTGCTGTGTGTATTTTTTTTGTTGCAGTTGGCTGTTGGCAGGCGCATGTATAACGCACAGGGCGTGCACAAACAAACCCTTTCTTTTCACGAGGCACGTGATTATTTTTTCCCCCCCCCAGTCGTTTTTTCCCCTTTCTGGGGCGACGTACGGCTTCCCCCCCCCCCCCCCTTTTCTTTGTTCTTCCACAGTGCAGTGCGGGCCATCCCTAGGGCCTGCCCTCCCCCTCCCCTCACGCACATTTCTTCCCTCCCTTCGCGCGGAAGGCCAGGTTGCCCTGTGTGCACCACACAGTGAAACGGGCCAAAACAGGCCATAGGGACTCACTCTTGCGATCTGCTGCCGCCCTTGCTACCTGAGGGACACCGTTCCTATTGGGATGAAATCACCTTGGTTGGGTGGGTACCCTTCCACCCAGGGTGATGACCGAGAAGCTTTGTATTGGCGTCCCGTTTCCGGCATCCTTATCATCTCTGTGGTGGCCTTAGCTCTGGGATCCGGCACAGAAATCCATATTGCCAGAGAGAGGAACCTAAAGTAGCAGCCTCCTTCCGGGGTCGGGCTTCTCCGCCGAGTGTCTGGAAGAGACATGTCTTAAAACAATCGTTCAAAATCGTTCCAAATTTCATGTGGTGAACAGGCCCCACTCACCCCCCCACCCCCCTCCCTACTGTTTGGCTTGTCTTCTCGCTTGTGTGTCTGCTGGTTTTCTGCACACAAACAATCCCAGACCCGTCCCTCGTCTCTTCCCGGGGGCATCCGCCCCCCCCCCCCCCCTCCGACGCCAATTTTACGTAGTCTCCCTTCCGTAGAGGGGCTGTTTTCCTTTCTCTTGCTTTGGGCCTGTTTCAAAGCTCCTACAAACCTATATACATTCACACTCCCCTCTTTTCTGAGGGCAGGCCTTGTTTCAAGAAAAATTCAAAAAAAAAACACTGTCGATCCGCATCAGGGCTGTTCCTAACTGGGGGGCTTGTTCCCCACTTTCAGGATTCTGAACTTTTTTTCTAAGAATTTTTGTAAGGGGAAAAAAAGCTTTTTTCTAAGAATTTTGTTAGGGGAATTTTTTTCTAAGGTTGTTTCGCAGAGGAAAAAACTTTTTCTAAGTTTTCCCCAGTCGACAGGGCGCGCACAAGGATGGAAGGGAAGTCTGTCCCACGTACCGTTCGCCTTGCTGGCCAACTGGAGAGCCAGACGTTCACTACCGTGGCCTCCGGCGGCTGGGGGGCTCCGCCCCCCAGACCCCCCTGTGGCGTACGTCTCGTACTCAAGTCCTTCGAATCCCATCAAGTCGGGGTCCAACCACTCCAGTCGCCTCTGAGGACGCAGCCAACTCGCACAGAATCTGTACGCCCACACGAACAGATGTTCGCTACCGTGGCCTCCGGCGGCTGGGGGGCACCGCCCCCCAGACCCCCAATGTAGCGTGTGCCCGTCCATCTATCTCACTTCCCCGGGTACAGTGCAGCGTAGGAGGTCAGCGCCGCATCCATGAAGCGCTTCTTCGAAGCCTGACTGACATCGGACAGGAGGTCGGGCTTCCCCACCTGGGAGGTACACTTGCCGCGTTCGCGACATGCGTGACACGCGACACGCTCCCTGAAACGTGAGTGTGCCTTGCTAACACGGGCATTTCAACGGTCTGCCGGCGACCGTTCCCCAAACCAGTAAACCAGCAGTTTTGGAAAATCGGAGAGATCACCCTACTGCGCTGAATATGGTGCGCACCATTGCAAAAATCCCCGGGAGCTTTTGGGCTTTCAGACCTGAAGGGGCCAGCAGGTGGGTGGCGTCGGGGAGTGGCAGCTTTGTAACTGTCCTCCAGCTGCTGGCATGTCCAGCCCTGCGAGAGTGCCAAGGTGTATTGAGTCCCTGCGGAGCACAACCCCCGATGAGAACGAGCGCCAGGTGATCCTCATTCATTTTCAGCTGTAACGCGCATGAGGGGCACTCTCTGCCGCAAGCATCTCTGGGCATCACTCGAGAGCTGTCACATGATGACGCGGAGAGAAATCAGAGAAAAAGTCCCGCCTGACGGGCACGCGCCTGGAAACTGTGGGGGGGCGAGCAAAAAATCCCTTGTAAAAATTCTTAGAAAAAACCTGGTTCCCCGACCCAAAAAACCTGGAAAAAGGGCTCGTTCCCCGCCCAGGCCTGATCCGCATGCCCATCTTTTTTTTTGATGTCCCCCCCTTTTTCTTTGGGTTGCGTTAAACGATACCTCACTCTGTCCCTCGATCCACCCCATTCTCTCTGACACAACACACACTGGTTCTGTTCTTCTTCGAAGTTGCACTTCTG
This sequence comes from Rhynchopus euleeides, assembly GCA_963210315.1. Taxonomy (NCBI): domain Eukaryota; phylum Euglenozoa; class Diplonemea; order Diplonemida; family Diplonemidae; genus Rhynchopus; species Rhynchopus euleeides. The sequence goes on from OY723280.1 coordinate 1,772,775, forward strand.
TCATGCCACCCATCCCCTCATGGCCATCAAACCTGGGTGGCCATCTGTTACGAAAAGACTCGGAGAGCTTCGTTCTGCTGCCCCCCCCCCCCCCGGCAGGTGCCACACGGTGGGATCTTGTAAATTTTACATGTAAAAATACCGATTTTTACATGTATTATACATGTATAATACTTGCATGTCAACTATTATACATGTATAATACATGTATATGCCTGAAATATACATGTAAAATACATGTATATCAAGCAAAAATACATGTATAATAGTTGACATGTCAACTATTATACATGTATTTTTACTTGATATACATGTATTTTACATGTATATTTCATGCATTTACATGTATTTTACATGTATAATACTTGTCATGCAAGTATTATACATGTAAAATACTTGCACGACAAGTAAAATACATGTATAATACTTGCATGACAAGTAAAATACTTGCATGCAAGTAAAATACATGTATTTTACTTGCATGCAAGTATTTTACATGTATAATACTTGCATGACAAGTATTATACATGTAAAATACATGTAAATGCATGAAATATACATGTAAAATACATGTACCGTATACGTAAATATTTTGGAACGTAAATATTATGGAACGTAAATATTTTGGAACGCTGGTGGGTTGGCGTTCCAGATTTTTTTTGTTCCATAATATTTACAGGGCTTTCTGCGACTCGGGGACTTGGACCAGGTGATCGGACGGCATACAGAGTCCCTGACGGGACCTACTCGTGCACTTTTCGTGCGATTCCTGAGGCAAGCCATCCTCACCACTGAGTCCCCAACTGGCCCTGTAAATATTTTGGAACGTAAATATTATGGAACGGACCGGGCAAAAATGGGCCCGTTCCATAATATTTACGTTCCATAATATTTACGTATACGGTATATCAAGTAAAAATACATGTATAATAGTTGACATGCAACTATTATACATGTATTTTTACTTGATATACATGTATTTTACATGTATATTTCAGGCATATACATGTATTATACATGTATAATAGTTGACATGCAAGTATTATACATGTATAATACATGTAAAAATCAGTATTTTTACATGTAAAATTTACAAGATCCCACCGTGCAAGCGTATGACATCTATTTTCTTGCTAATCGCCGGTTTTTTTTGTTGCGTTGACTTTTTTTTAATTATGTCGGGACTCGGTTGGACAGCAGCCGAGGTATTGTCCCGCCGTGCATCCCGTTTTTGCTCTTCCATCGGAGTGGATGTGTTTTTTATCAGTGAGCCCCACCGACCCGACTTGGAAGTTGGACAAAGAGGTTCGCCTGCTGAATATCATGAAAACATATTTTGGCCCGATTTTGGCTCGTAAAGGGCTGATGCAATGTTACCATACTCTCAAAAGGCAGCTTTTATTAGATTTGTTGAACTGTTTTTATTGGCACCCGCCCCTTGGAACATCGGCCAAAAAGGCTTCCAAAAACCCCCCTTGGAGAACAGGCCAGAAGAACCCGAGGCAGCAGCTCCTCTCACCAGGGGGCTGCAACGAGCCTACAATCGTTCAAATCGTTCGAAGGAGCTAAAGGCTTGTGAAGTAAACATTCGCCCCATCACCAGGGCTTCCCACAATCTTCATCCCTCCAAAAAGTCATGACGATTTTTTCCACAGAAAAAAAGGCTCTCAAAAAAAAAATTTCCGCCGCGCGCTTCGCGCGCGGCGGCTTCGGCCATGCTGCTCGGTGGGCCATGCGGCCGGGTCACAGGTTGCGCCACAGCTTGCGGCGACTCCTCTTCATCTTCAGAGAGAGGGTAGTCCAGCAGCTCTGGGGTGGCGGTCCGCTGCCTCTTCAGGTCGGGGGGCTGTGAGCGAGACCGCGACCGCGGCCGCGAGCCAGAGGGCTGGGGCACTGGAGGCGCAGGGGCAGGACCCGGGGCAGATGCAGGAAGGACACGCTTGTTCCGCTTGTCGTCCTTTTCGATGAAGTCCAGGAGGGCTTTCTTCGACTGGTACGCCTTGGGGAGTTGAATGTGGCGGTACCGAGCCTGCTCAAGCAGGATGTCGCGGTCTTTCTGGAATGCCGAGTAATCCAGGCGGATCTTAGATGCGTCGACATTCCTTCTTGCACCGAAGCCAAAAGCCGCCAGTGACATGTTGTAGGAAGGGATATGGGGGTTGGATGAAACTGTGCGGGTGATGAGTGCACATGGAACAGAAGGAGGGAGGCGGGTCGACCTGCGTGTGCAGTAGCAAACATCCAATTCCTGAACGATTTTGAGCCTTTCTTGCGACGTCGGATGGCGTCTCAGTGCTGGGCTCCTTCCGTGCGGAAACCTTTCATGCAACAAGCTGTATGCCTGGTAGAACCAGGCCAAACCGGGAAGCCCAAAAATGAGGAAAATCCTCAGCCCCCCAAAATTTTTTTTGAAGAAAATCCTCAGCCCCCCAAAAAAAAATCTTGAAGAAAATCTTCAATCCCAAAAAGTGGGAAAATGGGGGGGGAAAAAAAGACGATTTCTTCGGGAAAATCGTCTTAGGGGAAGCCCTGCCCATCACCCTCCAGTGAATCAAACAGGAACCGCCAAAAGCGCCTCTTTTTGTGTCTGAATGAAACCGCGAAGGGACGAGCGTGGCAGGTTGTGGGGGGGGTTGGGGGCGAATTTATCCTTGCAGGTTAAAGGAACATATTCCGTCGGCACCAGGTCTTGGTGTCGCCGTGGCCACAGGGTTCCTATCCTATGCAGCAATGGGTTAGTTTATTGCCTGTCACCACCCCATCGGGCGAACAAGGAATTTAAGAATCTGCATTCCGCAAACGGTGGAATCTAACAGGGCAATGCACAAGAGAGCAAAACAAAGCAAATGCGAGAAGTGCCTGAACTGTGAAGGTCGAGCATTCGACCTGCTTGCGAGAAGCGGCATTCGGCATTCGGCACGTTATGCCGAGTCGCCTCACATGGTTGGTCATCGTTCTTTTAAAAAAAGCCGGACCGCCAACAAACAATCTGGAATAGAACCCAGCAGTATCGTGCACCCTGGAGAAGTAAACAGGAAAAAAAGTGGGAACGTCCGGCGAAGCCGTCTTGCCGCCGCATCTGCTTGAGTTATCTTATTTTTATACGGACACGCCCCTGTTTTCTGCGGGAACCAACAACCGGAGAAAATGCCTTTCTTTTCTGTGCCGTGGAGCTGTGTTTTGCTGGGATATTGCGCACACCCGCCCCCCCACTCACACCTACATTTCATCAGACCTGACAGAGTGGGGGGGGAGGCTGTGTTCCAACAAAAACACCCCTGCCCTCCTGCATGCTCTCTCTGACTCCCCTCCTGCCTGTATGCACTTTGGCTTTCTGCACCACCAACGCGGTCATAATGCCCCGTGATGCACGGGACTGGGGATTAACAGGGCCAGCATGCCAACCATCGTTTTTTTTGCCATGACACCCTTCACTGCCCGGCGCCTCACCGCGCCAGGGCATACCAGGTCGCTGTCTGCAGTCCCATAAAGAAACGGGCCGCCCCCTCAATATTGTGCAACGCAAAGAAAATCCCCTTCCTGCGTTGTGCAAACCATGACGGTGCCCCACAAGAAGAAAAATCCTTCTGTTTTTTTTTTGCGATTGTTATTGCACGGCAAAAAAAATGACTGTTTTCAGTGCCCCTCGAATATCCCTCCTTGGCGTGAGTTGCCCTTTTGCCTCCTGTCGCTCTCGACCCCCCCCCCCCCTCCTTGGTCAACTCACACGCTTCGGCACTGAACACGTAAGAACATCATAGTCGGCTGTTTCGTGAGATGCGCCTCTCGGAACCCAGAGGCATTTTCCCTGTGCCCCTCCCCCCTTATTTCTCAGGGTTGGGGTAGGAGGCCTCTTCTGTACGACGATCCTGCTCCCCGGTATGAATGAACATGGGGTGGTCCCCTGAAGAACACAATCTTCTCAAGAGGTCAGGGTGTTGACCCCCCACACCGAAAAAAGAACCGAGATTGGCTATACTTGCATGGAGGGGGAGGGAGAAGGGCGGGGGGCGGGGAGAGAGGGGGCGGCTCAGGGAAGAAAGCGCGTCTTGGCAAAAGGTGAGGAATCCGCATTTTTTAATGCATTTTTCATGATATGCCGGCGGTTTTCCTGCAGTGGCACGTGTCCCCTCCCCTCCCTGCTCCCCATGGTGGATGCACCCACCCAGACGTCCCCTTGTGCCCTGAGTCGGTTGTTACGTGGTCAGCGGCGGTGGTGACGACCACCGGTCCCTGCGCCACGCGTGAACAAACACTGAACCCAAGCAGTGCCTGTCACGATTCCCACACACGGTTGTCTGCGGTGAGGAAAAGAGACGCCGTAGCATCTCTGGAAAAACCTGCCGCTGGTTAGCAACCTGGGGTGCCACCCCCCTAAGTGTGGGGAGACCCGATGGCTCATGGTGAGTATCCGGAAGTCCCACGCGGAGTGAGGGCAATTGGCTAGTTTTTACCCTTTGGGAAGACACTTTGGGTAGTGCACTCCTACGTTTTTCCATCCCTTTCGGACTTCGTCCTGTCCCCCACAATTGCGAGTCCTCATCACGCACCGTGACTTACTGGACCAATCCCCCCAGTACGGTTGGATTACACTGGTTGTCCTGTAAAGTCGGACTCAGACACGCATCGGCGGGGGTCAAACCCAGCTCAAAATCGAGCTCGGATGGATCTTCGTCACGGCTCCGTGGAGGGCAGTCGCTGCGGATGACAGGACGAGGGCGCGCCCGGCCCCCAGTGGAGGTCTTGGGATCTCGGTTCTTTGGGCTCAGGGTTCCCCCTTCATAGGCCAGGTCACCACCCCGGCTATTTCGGCTCCATGTATAAGACATTTCAGCACCGAGGTAGCCACCCCACCGCTGACTCTGTTCACCCCCCGCGCAGTGCAATGCGAGGGGATTAGCAGGGGCGCCACGTGCAGGCGTCAGGCGGCTTTAACCCCCAGACGTCCCCTTGTGCCCTGAGTCGGTTGTTACGTGGTCAGCGGCGATGGTGACGACCACCGGTCCCTGCGCCACGCGTGAACAAACACTGAACCCAAGCAGTGCCTGTCACGATTCCCACACACGGTTGTCTGCGGTGAGGAAAAGAGACGCCGTAGCGTCTCTGGAAAAACCTGCCGCTGGTTAGCAACCTGGGGTGCCACCCCCCTCAGTGTGGGGAGACCCGGTGGCTCATGGTGAGTATCCGGAAGTCCCACGCGGAGTGAGGGCAATTGGCTAGTTTTTACCCTTTGGGAAGACACTTTGGGTAGTGCACTCCTACGTTTTTCCATCCCTTTCGGACTTCGTCCTGTCCCCCACAATTGCGAGTCCTCATCACGCACCGTGACTTACTGGACCAATCCCCCCAGTACGGTTGGATTACACTGGTTGTCCTGTAAAGTCGGACTCAGACACGCATCGGCGGGGGTCAAACCCAGCTCATCGAGCTCGGATGGATCTTCGTCACGGCTCCGTGGAGGGCAGTCGCTGCGGATGACAGGACGAGGGCGCGCCCGGCCCCCAGTGGAGGTCTTGGGATCTCGGTTCTTTGGGCTCAGGGTTCCCCCTTCATAGGCCAGGTCACCACCCCGGCTATTTCGGCTCCATGTATAAGACATTTCAGCACCGAGGTAGCCACCCCACCGCTGACTCTGTTCACCCCCCGCGCAGTGCAATGCGAGGGGATTAGCAGGGGCGCCACGTGCAGGCGTCAGGCGGCTTTAACCCCCCAGACGTCCCCTTGTGCCCAATACCGTGAATTCACTCTCTTCTCTGCGCGTATCTCCTCACCACTGTAGGACCTCCTCCTGCCTGGCGGCGAGCGGGAGGGCTTCCCCGTTGGTCCTTTCGGCAGGGAACAAGGGAACAGTACAGACCGAGTTCTTCCAATATTTATACTTCCCGAAGAGGCCTGCCTTGCTTTGTATTCTTTTTTTGCTGAAAAAAAAAGGCCCGGCCAGAACTATCTCGGATAAATGACCAACTGGCAATGCTCTGTGCAACTCAACACCTGTGAAGTACCCCCTCTCAGGGCAGACAGAGGTGTGTTGGGAACGTTGAGAGGCGCGCCGTATTGCTGTTGGATCATGATCTGCTGGTGTTGTGGCGTGGCTGGTATTGCATCTTTGTTCTGTCTCCTCGAAGTCCTCATGGCATGGGTGGGGAGAAGTTGAACGGGGGAGGGGATGTGCGTGTGTGTTTAGTGGGATTGTGTGCACCACGAGGTATTCCCTCGGTGCAACTTGCGCTAAACAACTACAAGGTTGTCGTGCGCAGGGCATATACTGCAAAACCCCGCAGGACAACATGCCCTGACACGCTGTGCGCGCACAAAACCCCTAGTTTCTTTCTTTAGAGCATCACCACTGCTGCACCCTGCGATGCTGCAGGGATTGTGGGGTGTGCGAGCGAGGGGTGTGTTGTGGGACTGGCAGCAGGGTAAATCCTGCGGATGCCAGCTGCCCCCCGCCCCCCCGTGGGTCTTTATGGTTTTTTTCTCTTCTTTTTTTTCCCTCCAGTGTTCCCCCTGTCCCTTCCACACCGCCCCCCCCTATCTTCGTGCAGTAATTCCCTTTGATGGATTGTGTTGCTCTTGGAAAATGCCGGTGGCAGCCACGACGGACCAGAGCCCGTTCCCCTGCCTGTGCCTATTTTGACAACTGTCAACCCTGTCCTGTGAGACCCACCCCTGGCAGGGATGCATGGGAGCGGAACAAGCCAAACACCCCACCCCCCTCCCCCCCTCGCCACTCGAACACGACGCGGTCTCCACCTTTCCGGGTACCCGGGAGGTCCCGGTTACCGGCCCGGGTACCCGGCGGATACCCGGGTACCCGGGCCGGATACCCAGCCGGGTACCCGGCCGGATACCCCGGGTACCCGGGTAGCCGCCCACCCACGACGGGAGGAAAAAAGAGTGAACGGGCAGCATGCCGTTCCTCTTTTTCCCCCCGTGAGGGTGGGCCCCCCCCTGCCAGGCAAGGTGAAAAAATGAAGAAACGGGCAGCATGCCGTTCTACATTTTCCCTTGCAAGGCAGGGAGGGCGCCCCCCATGCCAGACAGCAGCCACCCCTGGAGGGGCAACAACTGACGGGCATGGGGGAACGAGGTGGGTCTGGACCCGACACCGCCACCACACGCGCAGTGCACCTTTCGGATACGCTGTCGTGAGTGGGGTGTGGGCAGTTCCCCTATCCTGTGAGCTCCTTTCGGACGAAGAGGTGCAGCGGTTATCTGCAACCTTCGTCCTGGACTTGCCTCGGGGGGAACGCCACGGTTTACCGCGGGTCCCGACGAGGGCACTCAGGCAGGATCTTCACGCCACCCCGCACCGAGGTCCCTTCTCACGCGGCGTGTCTCCCAGGTTCATGGCGGCGTCATCAGGTCAGGCTTTGTAGTCTCTACACCATCAGTAGTAAGGGAAATCCTAAAACCATACATGAAATCCACCTTTTGGGCCGCTGGTGTATGAGGCTTGTTCCTCCAATTGAATCATGTTTGCTGTGTCAGGCAATATCAATACAGCCGCTGAAAGAAGTCGAGGTGTTGTGGATCTGCTGCTCACAGGAAGGATTCAGGGTGGATCACAAGACTGACCACCCTCTTTCCTTTGTCAAGTACCCTGTAAAACATCAGAACACCAAGTATCTTTCAACACTACATGTTCAAGAGTGGAATCAGTGGAATCGGAAGGGGTCACCTACCACACGGACACAGTTCCCGCGACTAATAAATGCCGAGAGTTCCGGTGTCCGACCACCTGGTATTACTTGGCTCCATCCACCCAGTCATTACGAGGGGGCGTCCCTTGAAGCCAGTTCCGCAGAACTCAGACCCCCCTTAAAACCAATGTCCTGTGTAGACAACTACTTGGCCTGCCTGATGACGACACCAATTCGCTGGGAGAGACGCCGCGGTCCAGGACCCCAATGGGGATGACGTGGCATTGTTTGACCGAATCGGTTGTGTAAGTGTGTAGCCCCCTCCGCCCTCTGTCCCTCCCCCCAGGGTGGTGTGTGGAGGCGAGAAGCGCAAACAGCAGCAATGCAGGCATAGCAAAAAGTGGATCCCTGCAGGTAGACCCTCGGGGTACATCCCTATCATCGGGTCACCTGAAATTTCCCAATTTGAAAATCTGCAACAAGGCAACACGGGATGGGATGGGGCACATGACCTGCACAGGGGTGGGGGGCAGAGGGCAGGGGGTGGGGTTGTGGTTGGGGTCATGGCATTTGATTACTTGAGCTTTATTGCTCGAATTTCGCACAAGAAACCTCCTCACTTGGCCGATTTTCTCCCACAACAAGGTCCGGCTTCCACAACTCGGATTTGGAGTTGTGTAAGCCGGAGCAAACCTCATTTGCTTGATTTTTGGGGTCACATGAGTGAGAATTCGGGGCGAAACGTCGCGATTTTCTCACGACTGCCTTCGAAAATGGACAGTTCCAGACCACCAGGACCCGATTATGGGCCCAGACAAGTTTGGGTCAATAGTTTGGGCGAAATTTCGCCAAGGCCAAAAAACAGCCATTTTCCGGAAATTCCGGGACCCGTTTTAACGCGTTTTAGGGCCCAAAATAGGCTCAAAACTCAAAAATTCCTTCGAAATCGGGCTCAAACGTCCAAAATAGGACCCCCCCGAAAAAAAAATTTGAAAAGGGTCCCCCTATACACTCTGGGTTATGGACAATAATTCACGGGTTCCCGGGCCGGGTACCCGGATCCGGGTACCCGGCCGGATACCGGTATCCGGTGGTATCCGGGGGGTACCCCCGGGTACCCGGCGGACCACCCGGCCGGGTACCCGGAGGCGGGAACCCGGGTACCCGGCCGGGTACCCGCCGGGAGGTGAAGACCGCGTCGTGAAGCCATTCATCCTCCCGCCCATTCATTAACCCGTTTTACAACATTTTTTTGCAATTGCGAAGTTCTTTGGAGTTTTTAAAAAAATCGCCCCTCGAGCACGGCCAGATAGTTCAAACCGGAGATCGGGGTTTCTTGAAGTTCCGTCGAATGTATGTTATGTAATCTTGCGGCGATTGCCGTCGATTTGTTGGCACTGAGAGATGTGATTACATTCAGCATTGCAGGGCCTGCAATCGCTGATGACAGCTGTCCATGGGGTTGGTACCTCCCTTCCCCTGGATTGGCCTAATGTCTTCTTACATCTTGACTGCGCGTGCGGCCTCACATTACGTTGGCAGCCCGCACGCACTCACCTTTGCGAGCTCAATTTCTTTTGTTTCTTACTGTGGGGTGATCGGGGGGGGTCCAACATCACCGCCGCTCACAAGTCCTCACAAGTCCTCACAACTTTTCGTTTGCTATGTTGGATTAGCGGATCCGCATCGTACAGAACGTCTACGAAAGACGACGCACGAGAACTGATACGCTATATACAACTTTTCACAAGAAAAAGCGCGAAAAAGTTGCGAAAACTTGTCCTGGGCAAGACGTTAAACTACCTGGGAGGGCTTCCCCAGACCATGACGGGTGCTTGCACCAGGAGTTTGAAACAGCCACTCATGCCTTGCGATGCTCAAGTGCCTGCTGGACCCCTATGTCCTTCAGGCCCCAAAGCAGGCAACGATATGGGAGCAACCTAACAGGGGAGGTGAAGAGGGCACGGGTCTTAGCCTGATGACACACTGCAACCTCAAGGTGACTGGCGACACCTCTCCCACAGTCTGCGGCACTCTGCCGTGGCGACAAGGCTTCCTGTCATGGGAGATCGCTGCGTGGATCAACGTGGCACCACCCGTGTGCTCGGCAGGTTGTTTCGGCACCTGTTTTCTCCGTGTCATGCTTTTCGTGAGCGTGCCAGGGATGTTGGCACACGCTGGGGAGGGTTTCACATGATGACATAACATATATCAGAAGCACACACCCACGTGGCGCTGTCCTTGGCAGGACTTTGAAAGTGCCGCCTTGATATCCTTGTTGGATAGAACCCTCATATCACACCCTCAATCAGCTGACGAAAACTTGTGAAAAGTTGTGAATTGATTTGAAATTTCTAGATCCGATGTGATGTTGGACCCCCCCCGATCACCCCATTACTTTACCGCGCATCCCTGAGCGAACCGACGCCTTCCTTTTCATTTTATTCAGGCATGCAACCGAGACGGATTGGTGTGGTCAACGTCATTGTCAAAATTTACCTGGATGGGTACTGGGTGCACGGACATGTCTGGGTGATGTTGAGTGTTTTCCGATCGACAACCCTGTACATCATCTTCACCTGGTCATGTCGGCATTCTTCTTCAGGGTACTTTCCCAACCAGCAACCCTGCGGGTTCGGGAATGACAAATCAACAAAACCGGAATACAGCCCCCCTCCCACACGAACGAACATCAAGTCACCACGAGGAAATAGCGCCAACGGAAACCGAAAACAGAGCGTTGCCTCCTGCAGGGTATCTCGGTGCGGGAATCACGAGAAGAGATCCTGAAACAAACACCGAACGCCTGCACAACACGAGTCCTGTCGAGCCCCTCCCCTCCACCCCCACACCCTGCAAGACAACAAGGCGCTCTTGCAATAGGACCTTGGCACACAACCTTGCATGGGGTGCGGAGAGGTGCTGTGCTGACGCGTTTCTTGACCTCCTGCCCTATTTACAGGAGGATACGCGTCCCTCATTCGAATGTGTGCTTGATGCAAAGGAGCAAAAACCTCCTGTTCTTCGAAACGAGTAGTGAATCATTTTTTTTTCTCTTGACGCAGTTGGAGGAGGAAAGAAAAGATGCGGCTTGGGAAGTGCATCCCCTGCCACACCATGTGATGTGTTTAACGACACGCAGCGTGTCACACACACACAGGCGTGGCCAATACCCCTCTCTCAGAGAGAGAGGGGGGGCGCTATGCATCCTCTCGCTTAAAACACAGAAAGAGACACGCGAAAACCCTGAGCTACTACAGGCAGATCTTTGTGGTGCAGTGGGCACAACGTACGATCCTCCTTCTATTGTCGATGCGTCTGCTGACGACTTAACAACCCTTCTGTCAGGGCGGCTTGCTCGTGCTATAAATGCCTCTACTCTACCCATCCGGCCATCCCCAAACCCAAGCCCCAACCCCAACCACAAAAACCACCCCCTCAAAAAGCCCCCCCCCTCCACCAAAAAAAATAGCCCGCAAACCCGGCCCAAGAAACCCCCTGGACCTCTACATGCCCCACCCCCACACCCAAACCCAAACCCAAACCCGGGGAGGTCAAACCCTATGATTCACTTTACTTTTATTCTCCTTCACTACCCCACCACCCACCTCCCAACCCCACTCACACCACCCAACCCACACCCCGTATGATTTTTCCAGTGTCCCCGAATACGGGAGAGCCACACCGACACTTGCCCTCACTCACGGTCACTTTCCCTCGAGCGATCTTTTGGTTATATTTTCTGCTTTACCCCCCCCCCCCCCCGGACCGCTCGTGCGCACAAACAAAACCCGGACTCTTTCCCCCTCCCCCCTCCCCCACCCTAGCTATTTTGCCTTCTTTTGTGAAATGAGATCAGCAAGAGAAGGTAGCCCCACCCCCACCCCCTCAGCAGAAGACAGTGAAGGGTGATCATTCTTGTGATCCCTTCTACTCCTATTTCACTTCCCCCCCCCCCCAGCAAGGTAGCTCGCCACCCGCGATCCCCTGCATACTAGCCCACCCCACCTCGCTACGTCCCCTCGTGCCAACCATCCAGCGTGCGGAGCGATTGGCTTTCTACTCAACCCACCACGTACTCGCGCACTGCAAGGGGGGATCAATAGGGATCCCCTTTTGAATATGTGATTGCTTCTGGTCAGCAGACCAGCATCCAGCATCAAAAAAATCAGCCGGAAAAAACAAACCCCCATCCGCATTCGGAAGAGAATGTCTCTTCTGGGTGCTGCATGTCCACTTCCATCTCAACCCCATTTCTTTTTCTCGCCCAGAGGCTTTGTCCCTCCCCCCCCCCCCCCGTTCAAATCGTCCAATGGTAGTTATTTTTTGGCGGCCATTTCTTGCCCCCCTTCTGTTCCTTGCTCTCTCGCATTACACCCACAAGCACTTCACTCTTCCCGATTGCAATCGTGGGGGTATTCGGGACGCAAAGAATAGGCTTCGATTTTACGTTCTTGGGGTGTGGCAATCTGGTTGCTCTGTTTTTGTGTTGGGGGGGTGGGAAGGGCTCGCAAAGGAAAATCCTGGTGGATCCATCCTCCCTCCGCCCGCAAGAAGGGATCACCCCTGCCTCGTGCATAGCAAAATGAATCTCTGGGGGCCTTCGCTACCAGTCACTGCTCGTCACAGCTCGTCAGTCAGTGAGGGGAAGTGGGCCGTGGCTCACTTTCTCTCACTCAGTCACACTTGGTAACGAAGGCCCCCTCTCTGCAGAATAAAATATATTCCCCGGCAAGAATGTTCCGAGAAAAATATGGCGGCCGGACAACCATGCCTGCAGTGGGAAAATTCCGGTTTTCTCCCTGCGATTTGGGCGAACGGGAGGTCGGCGCCGCCTGTGCCTTGTTGCTTTTTTCTTACTCTCCGAAAAAGAAGTTGAAACCAAAAAAAAAATCAATTCTTCTCCGCCTCAAAATAACGCGCTGTTATCCCGTCCTCCACACCCGCCCCCCCGCCCCCTCTCCCCCCTCCCGACCAGCGAAACATACCATATCCCCCTTGGGGATGATGCATACCAACCAACATAAGAAGAAGAATACTATTTCAAAAAACTAAAAACAACTGCATATCGCTGGTTTTGTTTCCCCCCCCCCCCCTCTCTCCCCCAACCACCGCCTTTTCGCCTGCGCCACTTATTTTACTCCTCCCCACTGGGGTTAGTGCTGGAGATTGTCGGGTGACTTGTCTTGCCTTCACTTTCGAAGACGGGGTGGAAATGGTGTTACTTTTTTCAGGGGTGTTTTGCCCCCACCGGAATAGCCGACCTCCCCTGCCCCCTTCCTGCCCGGCTGGTCTGCATTCGGTGTGAATATCACATTCCATTTTTTTGGTTGATGGCGATGGCCTTCTTTTGTACAAAAGGAAGCGCCCACCCCATCCCCCACCCCCTCTGACTCAGCCACCCCCCTCTTTCTCTCTTTGGACATCACAGAGGCAAATTCTGGTAGTGCGATAAAAAATGCTTTTAGCGAGGACCAGTGTCATATTATTTCGGCATAACCCACCGACACATGGGGGTGCTGTGGGCGCTTCACTATTCTAACAGGAGAGATGTTTCAGGCTAAAACGAAATGCACCGCCGTGTTTGTCATTTTGTTTTGTGCCGCCCGATTCTTTTGCACACGTATACTCCGCTACTGCCCACAGAAGTGTTTGTCAAAACATATCACCGGATTTATTTTTTGCGATATTCACGGCTCAAGAAAACTGTTCCGTTTCTTCAGGGCACAGCACAGCCCCCCCCCCCCCCCCTCCCCGCCTTGTTTGTTCCCCCGCCTCCCCACCCCGGTAGCCCGCCACCTGACCTGCGCAGAGCAGGGTCCATTCAACAGCATCCAGCCATTGCGAATACAAACATAGGACAGATGAACCCGAGCACATGTGCCGCCCATCCCCTCCCCTCTCTCCACCGGAGGGGGCTGCAAGGAATGGCACGGCCAAAAGCAACATACTTACTTACCACATAGCGTTGCGGCATATTTCTTATTTACCTGCTAGGCGTCCTGTGTGGCCAGAACCCCAGCCCCTTTGGCAGGGACTGGTGCACAAGACTGCCAAAAGAGGTGTGCAGTTGGCACCCTGATCTCTCTCTCTCTCTCTCTCTCTCTTCTTCTGCATTTTTTATTCGAAGGGGAAATGTTTCCCCTTAGTTTTCTTTCCCGAATCCATCGCCCATCCCCCACCCCTCCAAAACAGGTATTGTTCCCGCATAGCACGTCGCCCAACGGGTTTCAACATGCAGCCCAAGAGGTGTTTCCGAGCTGAGAGCGGGAAGCTGCTGGTTAGGTGTGTCAGGCCTTCTTGGCTTGCGGCGGGTTGTGTCCTTCATCAGGGCACCACAGGGTGGTGTGCACGGTTCGCCAATACCGAACGCTCTCACACGGTTGGTTTGGTCATTCGTGCACAACCCGCTTTTGGACGTCGTCGTTGGATCAAGCCATGCCCATGTTGGCCAACTCAAAGAAAACACCACCAAAACACATTGCATACCCAAATTGAATACCACACAATACCCACACATGATTCTTTTCTGTCAAGAAAAAACCCCTTCTTTCGGGGGTGCCCATTGCTTTTTTTCTCTCTCGTCTACCCTTACCTGCCTTCCACCTGCCGCTGCCTGATCATTCTATTTTCGGTCTTTTTCTTGAGACATCCCCACCACATCCGGGCCGACCCGTCGGAACGAGACGCACATCGCTTGGCGTGTCTGGGGTGATAGTGGTGCCCCTCCCGCCCACTCACCCGTTTCTATGTGATTCCACCCAACTGTCTCAGCCTCCTTACACTTCTCCTGTTTTAAGCATGCCAAAGCCCTGCACATCTGTCTTCTATGATAGTACCTTCAATGTTCACCCATGATTTTCCCTCCCGCAAGGAGGGATGGCCCAACCCCATGCACTGCTGCCCATATTTTTCCGTGTCTCATGTCCAGAGAGAGTGTCGCGACATGTGTTTTTTTTGGTAAAACACACCCCGTGTGGTAGAGAAAATACGGCAAGAGTCTCGGTGGGTCGGAAGAGCAGATGGTTCCCGCAACAGCTCCCGGGGAGCGGCGGGTATTTCGCATAGGATGCCGGATGTGTGAACACGTTTGTGCGGTTTGCCCTGTGTTGTGTGAACATATGTGTATGTGTGTGTGTATGCTCCACCCAACCCGACACATTTTCTGTACTTCAGACAGGTAAGGTCACTCGACACGCGGGGGGGGGGGGTTTTGTTGTGTGTTTTTTCTGCCAGCCGACATCACTAGCGCCAGCGAGAAAAAAAAACGCGTGACGAGTGACGGGTTGAGGTGGAAGCGATCAATGCAAAAATCATCTGAAAGGAAGACTCGAGAGACTGCTGCTGTATTTTCAAAGCCCACATAAACACAACCACAACCACGTCCATAAGCACACAAACCCCACCCCGCCCGCCTGATGGGCAGGGATTTCGACTTTCTACTTTGCAGTCTGGAGACGGCGACCCCCTCAAACCCCCCGCCCAATTGTCACGAATATTGTTGAAGTTTGTTGTTTTTGCCAGCAACACCACCGCAGCCAGAAGGCGAAACAGGTGGAGGGAGCTTGGCAGCACCCGATTCTTCTCCCTCAGGGAGGCAGGGGACGCCCCTACACATGCCCTGCCTCACTGGGGGGTTTGCGAGAGAGGTGCAGCCCGAAATTGTTCGAAGTGTTCAAAAATTAAAGGCACCGCTCTTCCGACATGGACTTTTGTGTTGGTTCGCCACACATTCTCTTCCAAACAAAGCTCCCACCCGACGAATCCCGCATGGCAGGCGGAGAGAAGCCACGGATGTGCAATCGGGGAAAGGAAAGGGAAGGGATATGGGGGGGGGGGGAAACAAAACAATTCAAAATTGTTCTCTGTGCGTGTTCCTTTTTTTTGCCAAGATAAATTTTTATGATCTCGACACCAACAAAAAAAATCTGCCCGCTCAGGCCGCGCGGCGCCGCCAGGGCGGAGGCTCCCACACCTTCAACACAGCCCCCTCTGGCACCTCTGGCGGAACAGCCCCCGGTGGGGCTGGCGGGATCCAGGGGGTTGCTGCGACGATGATGCGCAACGCCGCGCAGGCCCGCCGGGACGGGCAGCGCCGCAGCCGGACGGCCGCGTCCTCGAGACGCCTGGAGGAGCTGCGTCAGGGTGACGCGGCGGGCCCCATGGAGTTCGACGACGACCCGGCGAACGTGTGGGAGCCCGAGGACGACCTCCAGGCCATCGACGCCTACGGGGACGACGAGACGCCCGCGGCGAACATCCCCGCTCTGCAGGAGCTTGCGGCGTCCCGTGTCTGGGCCGAGGGGGTGGTAGCGCGGGCCCGCGGCATGGCCCCCTGCGTCTCGATGGGAGGAGCCATCCCCCGCACCGTCGAGGCGTGGAGGCACTGCTTCCACCCCAGCTATGGCCTTTGCCCCCTCTCGCCCAGGGTGGCAGGTGACGTAGCGGCGGAGTGGCTGCAGGCGCGCATCCTGCAAGGGGGCGCGCAGGCCGAGCCCGGGAACCAGACGAGGGAGCCGGGGGTCAGCCTGCGCGTCTACATGCGCAAGCTGCAGACGGAGGTGGAGCGGGGCGAGTAGGCGGAGCAGCGTCCCCACCCCCACCACCCCCCCCCCCCCCCGGGACCTTCCCCCCCCCCCCCCTTTCATAGATGTGTGCAGGTGGCCGTTGTGAATGGTTAGACAGGGGCTGGCCACCCCCTCCCCCGGGCTCTGCACAGCAGGTCTGGGTTAGAAACAACATAACCCCCCCCCCCCCTTCCTCCCCTCCCCTCCCCTCCCCTCCCCTCCCCTCCCCTCCCCTCCCCTCCCCTCCCCTCCCCTCCCCTCCCCTCCCCTCCCCTCCCCTCCCCTCCCCTCCCCTCCCCTCCCCTCCCCTCCCCTCCCCTCCCCTCCCCTCCCCTATTGATGTCCCCCCCCCTCCCCCAGCGCTTTGCCGCTCGTGTGAGTACCGCCCTGACTGGGAGAAAGGGTAGGGCTGGTTGGGTTGGCGGAGTTGGGCGGATGGGCGAAACGGAAAAATCGACGAGGTCGCAGCGTCAGGGCGTTCTGGGCTGGCTGGTGGTGGTTGGGACAAGACCGACGAGATTAGAAGCGGCACTGGTAGACGGGTTTTGAGGCCCCCCGCCCCCAGGTTCCCCCTGCCCACCTGGACGGACCCAAGTGCCTCACACCGGATCTCTCCCCACCCGGTGGTCCACCTGACGGGTACGCGAAAAAAAAATTAAAAAGAGATCGGGGCAAAAAAGCCCCCCTCCCCATCCTTCACACACCCCACGTGAATCCTTATGCTACTCGCAGCGAGTGGTAGAACGCACTGAGAGGGTCAGAGAAAGTCCCCTGCCCCCCCTCCCTCAGCCGTCTCTCAGATGCAAAACTCCACTGCGCCGCGCCTTCTCTCTTGCTCTCGCTGTCTCTCCCTCCCTCCACTTGCTAGGCCAAGGGTTTTTATTCTCTCTTTATACTCGCACCGATTCAACTTCTGTGGTAACGCGTAGCGGACTGCGGGTGCAAAATATCTTTCCAGTCTGGCGTTATAAAGGGATGCATCACAGTTGCTCAGGGAGTGAAGGAGGGGGGGGGGGGTGTCAATCACCTCAGGGGGGAGGGGATATTTTTCCGGCCAGTTGAGCAGGCTTTTTTCGCCGTCTCCTCTCTCCCCTCCTCCCTCTCTCTCTCTTCCTCTGTCTCCCGCCCCCCCCCCCCCCCCCGGGTGCCCAGCATTTCTCGCTTGGCTAGAGGAACGGGAGGGAGTGGGGGGGGGGGGGTGCGGGAAGGATGTGGATGGTGGAAACGTCAAAAAAATGCACGCCCTCCCTCACCCCTCACCCCTGCCTGCCCCCCACGCACCCCTCTCCCGCATCGGCTACCCCTGAGCGCATCCTTTTCAGTTTTGGAGGGGCTGGTGGTATGGTTAGGTGGTGGGTTTTTTTTCCTCCTCTCGTCCAGGCCATCATCCCCTCTCTGCCAGTTTCTTGAGGCTTTCCGTCGTCCGTTTCCTAATCTTATCGTATGGTCCTCCCCCGACCCGCAATATTCGCAGCTTTCTCTGCCAAACAGCATGTCTTTCGGAGAAATCTTTTTCATCAAGGTTTCTCCCGCCTCCTTTCTTTCTTTTGTATCATGTTGTTACGCCTCCTGACTTAGCAGGGTGTTTCTCACGCCAAATCCCTTGGCTTTTTTTCTGTGGGGGAGATGATACAGGGTTGCAACGGATAGCCGACACCGTGAGGTGGTGAAGGAAACCGCACGACGGACGCTTTTAGAATGAGCATCACCATCAGGCAGAAGGAGTCGAAAACGGCGTTTCTTCGCTTGGTAGGGTCTCCAGGAGTAAAGACACTCTTTAGTCTCTTGCGGGATTACCTATCAGAAATACTGTTGTTTTCTTATGTTCATCGCAGTACTGCCGGGCATGGTGATTCCATCATTTCTCGGATGAACACCTTGGAGTGGCGATACTGTTTCCGTGTTCCTGAAGCTCCTGACGAGCAGGGCAAAGCAGGACGCTCAAAAATGCCTCCTTTTCACAGGGGGTCAAATGTCCCACAGTGACAGATCCTGAAAATGCGCAACGAACCCACCTCCCCCCAAGAGCAGCAAAAATGGATTTCAAGTCCGCGTCTTTAGGGGCGTCTGATGCCCCTTGATATTTTTTTGACGCTCTTCCCTCCTCTTGACCGCCCTTGATTTTTTTTCAATCATCGCATCTTGTTATAAAGCGCTGCCACCCCCGAAAATGCGCTTCGTTGCTGTTCGGTTTGTGCAGAAAAAAGAACGCAACTCAAAACTCCAGTGGTTTTTTTTGGGGGCGGGTGGGGCGACACGCAAAGCAGTTCTCCTTATTGGCAGCGCTGTCCGTCGGATGTCTTCATCCGCCCGTTGATTTTTTTTCATCACATCATTTGTTCAGGGTATAAGATAGACTTTTTTTCTGGCGCCGTTTTCCGGTTTTTCTGGTTTTGAAAATTTTTCGCGCGCGCCTTCGGCGCGCGCGACCCGCGCAAACCCTCCCAGAATCTGAGAGGGCCCAGTGCCTGCGCGCGTCCTGTCGTACTGAGGCTGCTTGGTGGGGCAGGCGCAGCAGCTGCTTTGAAAGTTTGGACTCTCGGCCAAAAAACCGGTCTGGTGCAATGTTTTTACGCAGGGGGGTCTGGGGGGCGGAGCCCCCCAGCCGCCGGAGGCCACGGTAGTGAACATCTGTTCCCTACAGTCTGGATTCGCTTGTAAGTAGGAAGGCTTCACTGTATCGCAGCCCGGCCAGCAGGAGATCACTGGTCCTTGAGGGTTCAACCTTCAGGGTGGAGGAGGACGTGGGAGCGACCACTCGTGACAGGTGTGCGTTGTGGGTGGAGTGGATGCACGGCAGACCTTGTCATGGCCAAAGGGTCCACGAGATCTCCGCCACGTAGAGCCTAGACGAGAGTTTTCGAGGAGATGGGCACCTAGCTGTGACGACAGGCAACAAACAAATCTCATCTGTTAGTTGCCCCCAATAGGCTTGGCGACCTTCAAGACTGCTTGAAAGTCGTTCGTGTTCTCGTCTCAGCCCTCCAGACAAGCAGATCTGTCTCGAGTTGGTGGGCTGTCGCCATGTATTCGATGGCACCGAGTGACGCTGCACAGAGGCAGACGACACGGTGAACTCCAGCGGAGGTTACCCTACCTCCGCTGGAGTACACCGTGTCTCCCATGAGTCTCAACTAGCGGGAGTCTGAGCGTAAACTAGCTGGAAAATAGACTCCCGTCTCCAGTACAGACTGCAGTCTTAGACTCCCTCTTAGACATGGTGGCTGGAGTCCACCATGTGTGCACCTTCAAAACAGAAGAGACCTGCATGACGAGGGCATCACCACCCACCGGGCCACCCGCTAGGTCCATTTTTTCTTCTCCGCTTCTCTGCCTTCTTTGGACTATTTGGGCTCTGTGCGGATCACGATGGGGTCACTTTCTATTTTTTTATGGCGTTTTTTCTGACTGTTTTACTGTCCCAAAGTCACAAAAAAAACCGCCAAAAATGAGACCGACCTTTTTTTTTTCCAGAAAACCGGGAACCGGGAAACCCTGGTTTTGAAAACCGGAAAACCAGACCTATCTTATCCCCTGATTTGTTGCCAGGTTGCAGGAGGCGGAGAAGGAAAAGGGCGCAAATCTATGAGCTGTACCGACCGCACGGTTTGGAGGAGACCATTCCACCGGTTTTTTTTCAAAGGAACACCTCATGTTATTCTGCCCGACAATGCAGCAATGTTTGCAGTGCCTATACTACCTTTCCAACGGTTCGTTTCTTGTTTCTTGGGTTTCTCTTCTTTGGAACCCTCCCCCCCCACCCACCTCACCGGTTATTCTTCCGTATCGTGGCTCGTACAAAAGACAACTTTCCTTATGATGACACCGGAATGCTGAGTCCGCTCGAAAAATTCTTCTTCTTTTCACACCTCACCAGCCAATCTGTTCCGGGGGGGAGCGTTCCAGGTTGCAATTTATAGCTGGTAAAATGGGTGTTTTTCGAGCGGAGAGAGGAGAGAGCAGATCCCGGCTGTTTATGGCTTTTCCCTTCACTGTTCTCCAGACAAGTCCAAATGAACTGTAGCAACACTGCGCATCACACAACACATTCATGATTCTTTGCCGCCCACCTAGGGGTGGGCCAGCCTTTGCCTTTTTTGGAAGAACAGCTAGCTTTTCGCACTAAAAAGACTCGTGGCAGCGTTCGGTATCTGCACACATGCACTAGCAGGCACCGTTCGTACAAACAAAAACTGGGTTCGTACTCAGTAGAATATGTCGCAGCTGAGCTCGGTCGATTGGAGCAAGGTCACAGTACCTGTCCTTCCGGAGGGCGTTAAGCCCGCCGAGCCGCGTGCGCGCTGCATCTTTCCGCGCTGTGCCATCGAGCACAAGGGCGCGGAGTCGGAGCAGTGCTGGAGGTGTGGGTGCCGGGGTCGGGTGATCTGCCCGGAGTGGAAGGCAGTGTCAGGCGAAAAAGGGGCCCTCAACCCGTTTGTGAAGGGCGAAGGGGCGAGCGAGTGGTGTTGCCCGCTGTGCGCGTTCGCTGTGGGAAGCGGTGAGGACCCGGAAGGGGACCGGACCACGAAAGCGAGCGCAGAGGAAAAGGTGAGTGCGGCCGCGACTGAAGTGGCTGAGGCCTTCTCCGTGCCCTTCCCTAACACACAGCACTCCCCCCAGGCCCCTGCAGAACCTGTCTTCCCTCCCTCTGTCGTGCCCCCCCTCCCTTCCCCTGTCCCTCAAGGACATGTGCATCCCGTGAACGCCCCTCAAGGGCTGGGCTCTGCTAGGCCAGCGAACCAAGTGCACCCACTGCAGCCCCCTCAAGGGCCAGGTGCTGTCGCGCAGGCCGCCCCTCTGGGTTTCGTCCAGCCTACCTATGCCCCTCAAGGGCCGGGCTCGGTGTTACCGACGGGCCAAGTGCACCCCATGTACGCCCCTCAAGGGTCGGGCTCTGCCACTCTGTCCGCCCAGGGGCACCCAATGCAAGCCCCTCAAGGGCTGGGTGCTGTCCCTCATGCGGCCCCCCAGGGGATCGTCCAGCCTACGTATGCCCCTCAAGGGCTGGGCTCGGTGTCACAGACAGGACACTCCCTGTACCCCCCTCAGGGGCAGGGCTCCGCAACACTCCCGTACCCTGTGCATGCTCCCCAGGGAGTGGGTCCCGGCATGCCTGCTGTCCCTCAAGGGCAGGGGTCATTCGTGTACGCCCCTCAAGGGTACGGCGCGGCGTACGCCGCTCAGAACCCCTACGCAGCCATGCCGAGTTCTGGAGGACAGTGGCCATCGGAAGAGCTTCCCGATTTGGCGCGGGTTGTCACATGGCTCCCCTTTCTGAACGACCCGAACAAGCTGGAAAGCTTGTGGACGCACCTGATCATGCGCCATGACGCTCCGGCTGCCGCCACCCAGAGCTCCCAGTTTCACGAGCGTCGTGTCCTCCTGAAGAGTCTGCGGAGGATGATGTACATGCAGGGGGCGGCATCTATGGGGGTCCTGATGAACGACATGGTGGTTCGCCTCGAGGCCATCCTAGTCAAGGAGGTGCTGATCGAGGCTGGCCTGCGCCGCGAGCAGGCGGCTGTGGGCGCTGGGGAGTTCGAGGAGCGACTGGCGGCCCTCCCCTTCATGTCGGTGACGCGCGAGAAGATGACTACTACCCTGCAGTCTGAGGCCCGCCTGGCGGCCCAACGCCACAAGCCCAGTGCGGAGCCGAGCCCTCGCAACCCGCAGAGGCCGAAGGGGGGAGACCGGGTCACCGGATACAAGCACAAGGGGGGTTTTCAGCAGGGCGGAAAAGGGAAGCACCCTCGCCAATGACTGGGCCCCTGGGCTCCCCTCCTCGAGCGGCACCAGGTGCGCAGACCTGCACCGCCCGTCTCAGAGGAGGGGTACAACGACTTGCGGCACGAGACGTCGTCCTTCCTGGCGGGGTGCTACCGGGAGAGTTCTCTCCGGGCGATGATCTCCGTGGAAGCTCGTGCCGCGCAGTTTTACGCAAATCTTTCTCCCCACGACCCCAACTTAGATCCCGAGATGGCCTTCTTGATGTGGCTCAGGTCGCTCATGCAGCAGTCGAGGATCTCCCCCGCGAGTGCCAGGCAGTACCTGACGTACCACGCCATGGCGAAGATCTCCTCCGGCGAGGCGTTCCGGAGGGCAACCCTCCAAATACCCAGGGAGGAAAGACGGCAGCCGGAGACAGTGAACCCGAACAGGGTGTTCAACGTTGTTTTTCGCAAGCCGGTAAGCCTCCCGGCTGTGGCCCTCGCTCTGCAGTGGAGCACGGGGTGCCGGTGGAGCGACATGGAGAGGCTGCGGTGCCGGGATGTCAGCTTCCTGGACTCGGGCTACATCATGGTGGTGTTTGTGGGAGGAAAGACAGATCTCTCCCAGAAAGGACAGGCCCTCCTGCTACCCCCCACAGGCCGATACATCGGCCTCCTGCGCCACTGGATCACTCATCGGCAGCAAGTGTCCCCTCAAGGGACCCTGTTCCAGGGCCTGCAATATGCCCACTACAACACCTACCTGCGGGACTCTCTATGCATCCTGTCCCACGGTATCCGGCGGAGTGCCCTGCAGGTTACCGCGGAGGCGGCGGGACAGCGTGCCGCCCAACACCTAGCTCGGCATCGGAACGCAGCTTCAACGGAACAGTATCTCCCGCCTCAACTATGGCAAGCGACCCTGGAGACGAAGGAAGCGACGCGGATCTTGCAGAGTCAGTAAGTGATTCCGGTGATTCCCTGGCATCAGTGCACAGCCTGTATCGAAGTTCTCCTTTTCGCATGTACCTGAAGTACTACGACTACGCCTCTGCCTGGGTGGACTCGCGCTTCTCCGCTGCCCCCCGGGCTTCCTACGAAGGAATTATCTCAGAGGCTACCCCAGGCACCATCTACATTGTGCAGCTGCTGAGGGACTTCCCAGCCCTGGGGGAGAACTTTCGATGGTTTACTGATGCAGACTTCCTCTACAGGCTCATCGATCAGGGTTTGAAGCCGCGGCCAGGCCCCCTGAACACGAAGATCTTACCACATGTGGGGCGCCTCGACAGCCTCGGGATCACAGAGTCCTCCCCCAAGGCGGCTTCCAGTGTGACCTGGTACCAGGGCGTCTTCTGCGTGCCGAAGAAGGCGGCGGGTTCCCTCAGGTTCATCATGTCCTGCCGAGCCATCAACAGTGCTCTTGACATGACTTCCCTTCCACGCTGCCATCTGCCGTCGTACAGCGAGATCCTCGCCACCGTCTTCGGGGCTTCCCTGGTGATGCAGTTTGACTTTAAGAGTTTCTTCTTTCAGTTCGGCTTGCCGATGGATGTGCGCCCATACTTTGCCTTCAGGGCATGCCGCCTTCACCGACGTATGACTCGACTCCCTATGGGCTACGCACCAGCTCCCCAGGCCGCACAAGCGCTGACAAGTGCACTCATACAGAAGAGCTGCACAGGGACGAATGCACAGGGCCTGGCGTGGATAGACAACGCCATTTTTTGCGGCGACAGTGTGAGCCTGGCGAGGGTGCATCAAGCGTTCAAGCAGCTGTGCGAGAAGTACAACGTGGTGATCGGCGACTACGAGGCCCCTGCTGCTTACACCACTCTCCTCGGGATTGAGGTTGACTTGCGTCAACGGCGGTGGCGCATGGACCCGACGTGGGTGATGAAGACCCTTCCCGCTGCTCAGAACCTGCTGTCCACCGGTCAGGGTACCCTGCGTACCTGGTGGCGTATCTGCGGGGCATTCTTGTGGAGATACCACGCGCTCCGTCTCCCGCTGCATGGCGCCTTGACGATACTCACCTGGATGTCTCAGACCTCTCGACTGCATCTGCCATGGGATGCTCCTTACGTGATGGGGGACAGAGTCTGTCGGGCTCTACAGTTACAGGCTGACGCACTGGCGCGAAACGACTGGCAGTCGTGGGTGGTGCGGGAGCGTCGTGTGGTCCAGGTGGTCTGTGATGCGAGCCTATCAGGCTGGGCCGTGGTCCAGGAGGACCTCCGCCCTCTCTATGGCGCCTTCTGGGGCGAGCTTGCAGCTGCGACAATATTCCTGAAAGAGTTGTTTGCGGCCTACAAGGCTGTCTCTACGATTTGTAGCAGGCCCCGCTGGAGGGGTTATCACATCATACTCTTCAGCGACAACCAAGCGGTGATTGGGGCTATTCGCAAGGGTGTGTCCCATGTTGAGGGTGCGCAACGCTGGCTGAACGACATTCAGTACTGCCTAGAGCGCCATGACTGCAGCCTCGAGCCGGAGTACGTTAGAACGTGCGAGAACATCGCTGACCAGTACACAAGGCTCTAAGGGCGTGAATGAAAAGGGGGAGGGGGGGCGCGGAAGTTGTAAAATAAAGACCGTTCGTACAAACAAAGAACGCAACTCCAAGTCTTTTTTGGAAGAACAGCTAGCTTTTCGCACTAAAAAGACTCGTGGCAGCGTTCGGTATCTGCACACATGCACTAGCAGGCACCGTTCGTACAAACAAAGAACGCAACTCCAAGTCTTTTTTCAAAGAGACTCCTGGAGCTGAGAGGCATTTTTGTAGCGGACGTTGTTGTCCCCTCTCCTCCGCTCGCAGCGGGGTGGGGGGGAGGTGAGGGGGTGATGGTGCATTTGCAATGCGCCGCTGCCGGCGCGTCTTGCATGCCCGAAGCCCTTCCCCTCCTCCACCCACGCTGCGATTTTCGTGAATTTTTCACCGTCTCTTCCAACCGCCCCCCCCCCCCCCTCTTTCCCCGAACCTCCTCTTGTCCCCCCCTGAATCTTGCACCGCGTCATGTGTCGAATTCGGCACGGCAGCGGCAATGATCTCCCTCACACATACATCGGGCGTTATTGCGTTACCAGTAACGGTAATACCGTTATTTTTTCGGTAAAATAACTTACCGTTAATAACGTTCCAGAACGGCCGAATAACGTTATCCGAAAATTGGTAACGTTATTTTTCCGCGTTATACCGTTATCGATAACGGTAATACCGTTATTACCGTTATCGGTAACGTTATTACCGTTATTACCGTTATTACCGGTAATACCGCGTTATTTTCGGTATTTTTGGGCAACTTCTATAGGGGGCAGGGCTTTTCCTAAATCCGGGGGTCCGGGGGGCTGGTGACCGAAATCGGATACAAAAAAAACGCGCTACTGAGGCACCTATTTGGGGGGCTCAAAACTGATCGCATCGCCGCACATGACTGGCGTTATTGGATAATTTGAGCTCCGTGCGGATCGTAGTGGGGTCATTTTGGTGGTGTGCGTGCCAAGTTTCACCCATGAAATGTGGGTCTGGTTCAGGGACTTCTGAAGGGAGGATGTGACTGGGAGGCCAGAAATCAGCCCACCTACACCACCCACCCAGCGGGACCCCACTTACAGGTTTTTCAAAACCCTGCTCCTCTGAATATTTGGGATCTGTGCGGATCGCGGTGGGGTCATTTTGGCCATGGGGTGTCTGTTTGCACCCCTTACTCGGGGTTGCCATGTGGGCTCAGACCCCCGTAGACATGCAGGTCGGAGAGTGCACTGAGGTGCGGAGGAATGCACCACTGAACACAGACACACGGCCCCTCCGGGGCCGTGTGTCTTTGCTTGGTGCATCTTCTCCCTCACAGGCAGCATCCCCCCAGCCGCTCAGCCCCTCAGCACCCTCCACTCCGGTGAATCCTCATCAGAAATTTTCTTTCCTGCAGTGCAAAAAAAACGCGCTAAACAGAGTGCAAAAAAAAACGCGCCAGACAGAGGAAAAATCTGAAATTCAAAATCATGGAATCCGGACCCCTAGTTAGGAATAGCTCTGATAGGGGGACCCTTTTCGAATTTTTTTTTCGGGGTGGCCAGAATGGGCTGTTTTAGGCTATTTGAGGCCATTTTCGAGCAAATTTTTGGGTTTAGAGCCACGCAAAGGGTCTAAAATGGGCATGCCAATCTCAAAAAATGCTCAAAATTCCGAGAGATTTCAGATTTTTCGAATTTTTTACCACAGCCGTCCGTTGTCGAAGGAATTGGTGAAAAAATCGTGATTTTTGGCCTCTGGATCACCCATGCCGTCCCAAAAATCAAGCAAAAGAGGTTTGGTAGGTGCATTTTTGGGTGAACATGAGCCATTGTGCCAACCTGCTTGATTTCACCCGAAAATCGGAATCCGTTGAATATGGTTTCTGATGAAAATGTGAAAATTATCGACCTTCTTCGCAGTTTTTGCCACTTCCTTGCCCCATCTTTCCCACCCAAAATCGAAGTACCGTGAATGGTGTTGTTGAAAGGTCCAAATTGCGTAGGTTGTGCGTAGTTCTGCCGAAATCGTGCACACGTTGTGCGTAGTGCATGTGTAACGCCATTTGCGACCAAAATGTATATTTCCTGCACACGAGCGTTGACGCTTCCACACACCCTTACAAACCCACTTGCCTGATGAAGGGGGTGGTGTGTAGATCACGTTTGGCAGGGCTGAATGACACTTTCCGCGCGAAGGTCGTGTGCGTAATAAAAAAACGGTCCGAGGGCCGGAGGCCCGAGGCCTTTTTTTACCTGCACGAGGGTGCAATTGAGGCCGATACGGGGTGCAGATGATGGTTTCTTGCACAACCCAGTCATGTTTTGCACAGCACGACGAACTCGGAAATTCCTCATATTTGCACTCCAGGTCTCATATTTGCACTGGTGCAAATATGGGACCTGGAGTGCGTGCAAATAATGGCTGGGGGGTGCAAGAAAGTTCAAATTGCGTAGTTCCTGCGTACTTCGTGCGTAGCCCGAGCGTACTTTGGGTAGTTCGTGCGTATATTGTGCGAAGCGTTTTTGACAGCACCAGTAAACGGACTTTTGGAGCGTAAATATTTTAGAACGGACCGGGAAAAAATGGGCACGTCGCTACTTCGCGCTACTTCGTCGCTCGTAACGAGTAAAAATATCAGGTGGTTTATACACCGCCAACGTGAGGTGTGCGGGTGTATTCCTGAAGGATTCACTTCTGCGTCCACACTGAGTGATTTTGGAGTGATTTTCACTCCAAATTTCACTCCAGGAACATTGGATACTGCAAGGAACGGGCCCGTTCCATAATATTTACGTTCCATAATATTTACGTATACGGTAACAATTTATTTTGCCTTCTTCCCCGCTGTTTTCTTCCTTTTCGACAAGAAAACCTCCAGGCTGCCCTTCAGAGATTCAGAGAAGCCTTTGCAGAGAGTGCCTGTGTGGGGGGCGGGGCAAATCCGTCTATAGTGTTATCAGGTTTGCCGAACCCCATGTGTGGTGCTGATCCTTCACCACCGCAGGGCATGGGCTCCATCCCCCCCCCACAGAAGCGTTCAAGCGTTAAACCCTCCTCTGCAGGAAAAACGAATAACGCAAAGCTGGATCTGCGATCTCAGGAAGGATCCTGTGAGGGACCTCTCGCTTGCACTCCCCCTCGCACATCACTTCTGTGACAGTGCTCTCAGCACACTCCTTCTGCAACAGTTCCGTCACAGTGACAGTACTCTCATCGCCGACATTGTCAGCAGCGAGTGTCAACTGGGCCGCAGGGAACTCTGAAAATGCCCGGGTCGCTGGGCAGATGGTGCATTGGAGGGTCCCCGACCTCTGCACAAGTCCTGGACCAAGCTCTTCGTCAGTCAGCGAGGAGGCGATGGCAGTACTGTATAACTCCGAAGCATCATGTTGAACCCCGATGGTAAAGTCCTCGGCAATCGGGCTCACCAGCGTCCTGATATCGCGCGGGCCACGGAGGAAACCAAGAAACCCCGTTCTGCAGGTTGCAAGGGCGGCACGGTTGCTTGCCTCGAGTTCCGCCCGGCGTGCAGCTGTGTCAGTCTCGGGGGTGTCCACATCAACAGGGATGATGGGTTCGACCGCGACATCAGGCAGGTTCGCACCCTCCCCTTACCACCGTGTTTAAGTCCCCCCCCCGTGTTTAAGTCCCCCCCCCGCCAGACCCCCAGGGGGGGACTTAAACACGGGGGTAAGGGGGGGGGGGGGACTTATACACGGGGGGTCCCAGGTACCGCTCAAAAAGAATTGTGCACAAGAAGCACACGAGTGGACCCCCAACACTACGACAAGTAGTGCACAACGAGGGGTTTGTTTAAATGGTCCGTACACCCTGTCCCCCTTTTGTTCACTCACTCTCTTCCCCATGCCCTCTTTGTTAGGTTTCCTAGTGCGTGAAAAGGCAATCGCACCTTGCCTGTTGTCAATACTGCAGCAAGAACAAAGGGGGCCAACCTCTCACCCATCCCCCCCCCCCTCCCCATTTCCCCCCATCGACCAATTTTTTCCTTTGTGCGTCCTGTACCGAGGCAACATTGCCCGCAGAATGCCCAATGCAAAGCGTATTTGGGCTGCAAGAACACAACGTTTCTCGGATAGCACGTGTCCCCGTTTTACGGTGGCCTGGCGGTGTGCATCCCCCAACAACAATATGAATACAAACGATCGCCCGCGTTGTCTCCACCCCAACCCCGCTTGTTCGCATTGCAGATGCGAACAGGACGTTCTAAGCAGGGTGGCAGAAGCATATCCTGCCTTCCCCACCCCGTGTTCTTTTTTGCCCTGTTGCTTTGACTGTGCCCGCACAGACAACACACCCGACCTTCATCAAGCAAGGGGGGGGAGGGGGGGAAATCCGTGTGAGGTTTGTTCGCACCACCCCCAGGAGGGAGGGCGTGTTCTTCCTGTGTGCATCGCAGCCAGTGTTTTCCCGATGATGAAAACCGTGATGAATTCATCATTTTTTATTTTTTCCGAAAATTGGCTTGATGAACTCATCATAACAGGGATTTTCCTTAGGAAAAAATTCTGGGAGCTCCGAGGGTCTTCAGGGGCACTTTTTCTGATGAAGGACAGTTTTTTCATCACGCACAGAACAACCCCCCTCCCTAACAGGCGCCACCCCCACAGGGTGCTGCTATTAGATGCAGAAAAAGCTCTCTCAGTTTTTGGTGGTGGAAGGGGGCAAATGCGAAGAACTGACTGCGACACCTTCTTAAAAGAGAAGGGCGAACTGGAGCGCCAGGCCTCGCACAGTGGCATCAAGCAGGCGGTGTACTTCCTCCGACCAGCAGTGCCTGCTCATAGGACCCTGTGGTCGACATTTACATGCCATGGATGACCTGCCAACCGCAACAGATGTTCACTACCGTGGCCTCCGGCGGCTGGGGGGCTCCGCCCCCCAGACCCCCCAGACCCCCGATGAATTTTCAGGAAACCACTGCGCATACTTACAAAATCAGCGCGTGAAATTTTTTTTCACACCCCCCAAAAAAATGTACCTCATCATGAGCCCCGTTTTTTTCTTGATGATCGGGAAAACACTGATCGCAGCATACGCTACTTCTTTCTTTTTTGACATTCATCGCACAGTCCTCCCTGTTCTCGGCTCCCCGACCCACTCGACTAACTCAGGTTTGTCTCCGCCACCTGTGATACACCCTGCCTGCATTGGAAGTGGAGGTGGGAGGCAAGCTTTTCTGGGCCTTGGCGTAATCTCCGGATTGACGACAACACCCGCCTCCCACCCACCGGGGAGGGGCTTGCCTTACCTTCACTTTCGACGAGTCATAAACGCACCCACACCCCTGAACTGGAGGCGCTCTTCTTTTCAAAAAATATTACACAAATTCAGATTTTCTTCCCTGTAACCCACTCCTCCGCCTTACAACACAACCCACACCCTCCCCTCGACATACAAAAGAACCCATCCGCTGCGATTTGTAGAACAAATCGTCCAAATCAATGCATGTGAAGCCCCCCCGGAGGGGCTCTGACTTGCACTGCTCCGACAGAGGGAGAGAGAGAGAGATAAATAAAAAAAGATCATCCGTAAAACTGGGGGGGGAGGAGGGGATGGGGTGAAGCTGCCCCCCCCCCCCCCCCCCTGCCACTCCCACCCCCCCCCCCTCCCCTCCACCGCAGCCCGCCGTTCTCATTCGGAGGTCCTCTCGGGCTCGTTGGGTAAGTCAACAGAGTGGCCTCCGCCCCCCCCCCAACCATTGTGCTCCCTTCAAATTTGATTTCACACCCCCCCCCCCCCCAACGCTGGTCAGTCGGATTTCAGACACAACCTGCATAACGAGTGAAGGGTGATCATTTTTGTGCTCCCTTCTTCTATTTCACTACCCCCCCCCCCCCAACGCTGGTCGGGGGATGGTGTGTTCGCAGCACCCACGGGCGGGAGGGGTGGGGGCGTGGGGGGGGGTAGAGAGGTGAAGTCGATTGCGCGATGTACAAATGACTGCTCGGTTGCGGGGGGTGTCCTGCATGCGCTTCTTCTTCGCCCCCCCCCCCCCCCCCCCAACTCACACTTCCTCCCGCTCTGCCTTCCCCCCCCCCCCCACCCGTGTCCCCTCGTCTTGCGGCGGATCGACGAGCCAGATTTGGTTTTATTTCTGGTGTGATCACCCGGGTTCCCACTGCGCACTGTGTATGTGCCGGTCCATTCTATTTTATTCCAGTGGCTGCTCGTTTCCAATACCCCGCTCCCCCTTCCCCAGCTGCCAGTACGCTTCCCTGGCGTCGTTGTAGTTTTTATCCCCTTCAAGGCTTGTTGTGTTGTAGTCTGATTCTCCTTGCTTGTTGCATCGACATTGCTGGATGAATAAAGAAGCGCCTCGTCACATTGGGTCGTCGGGGATGCGATCAGATCGGTCGAGCCTCAAATTTATCAAGGTGCTGGCGAGCACCGGGAACCCGACTGATCTGTTTCCTTTACGAACCCTGTTGAGGCAGGCACACCAGGCACACAGTGAACCGTTTCCTGTCTCGGCGACTGCCACCGTCGCAGTTGTGTCTTCTTCAACCCCATTTTCAAGGATAGAAGTAACATTCTTGTGTACCTTCTCTCGCTGCTGTATAGTTTATTTTTTTTGCCCAAGGGGGTGGGGTGCGGAAGCGAGCGCCCCTCCCCCCCTCCCAAAGAAAAACTAACTCAACACACCCTCCGCCCCCGGCCTGAGAAGTCAACGATACTTTTACCATGCGCTTGGTTTTTTTCTGCCCCTGATTATTTCCCCCCTTTCTTTTGCTCCTTGTGGTGTCACTGCCGCATGCAAAGAGTCACAGTCTGGGCAAATCCCTGACGCACGTCGTGGTAGCAACGGCGGACGCAGGGCCAATCCCCGTGACCCCCCCCCCCTGCACCCACTAATTATTGCGTTGGCGCTTCCAACAAGATCACACCCCTCCCAAGGATTTTGTGGATCTGTCGTATCTACACCCCCCCCCCATTTCCTGCCCCACCACCCCACCCCACCCATGAGCGATATTGTGATTCCCCCCACCCCCTCCCCACACCACCACCACCACCACCACCACCACCTCCTCCTCCTCCCCATGCATGCAGCTTGTTGGACCATTACGGGATCATTGTCTCGATGCCCCCTCTCAACCACCAACCCAACCCACTCACACTCATTCAATGTTCGGCCCCTCTGGAGTATCCTTCCAGAAGAAGAGCTTTTTTTTTAACCAAGACACCTCTTCCTCCCCCCCCCTCCCCCCTGGCGTCTCACAGCGTTTGTTTTGCTGGCCCTATCCCCCCCCCCCCCCCCACCCTGCCATTTTCTTTGCCTATTTTTTCAAACTGGGGAAAAGAAAAATAACCCAGCGCAGGGCGAGAGATGAAGTCTCCTGAATGGCACTGCCATGGCCCCCACACCCCCCCCCCCTCCTTCCCGGTATGCGGGGTTTGAATGACCCTCAGGGAAGCAGCGCCCCTGCCATGCATAGCTGATTTCTCGTAAACTCTTTTTTGAAATGGAGCGCTCCCCCCCCCCCTTTTTCAAAAAAGCAAACAGATTTTCTTACGTATCACCCCCCCTCCTTCCCCCCCCCCCCACCCCCCACACCCCTGCGTAGGGATATCGAGCAATTTGTAGGAAGCTTCTGTTTGTTTTCTGCTTTGTATTCCCCCCCTTTCCCGCGCCGCCGCCCCTCCCCCCCCCCCCTTCAAGACATTTGTCTTGTCCGCCACCGCAAAAGCAGCTCTGCTGGGGGATGGATAGAGCTGTGGCTGTGCCGTGGTATCCCGTAGAAAAGGGAATAACGAAAAAAAATGTGGATCTTTGGTAGAGGAGGTGGAGGAGGGGGGGGGAGGAGGTGGTGGTGGTGGGTGTCATATTGTAAAAAGCGTGTCCGGTTATCCTCATCAGCCTCTCATGGGCTTCTGTTTTGTGATGCCCAGTTCGCGAATCCAACATTGCCAAACGGGTGCTATGTGGCAAACATGTCCTCGCACAGCCCAAGAAGTGTTCAAAATGCCTGGAGTCCCTCGAATCGAATCACACGAGTGGGCTACTACAACACAGGCGCAGTGCAACATGATTTCCTTTCAGATGGGCACACCAAAAAAAATGGTGAAGAATCAACTGCTCAGAGCACTGCTCGAACTGCCAGAAAACTTCAAAAAAATTAAACCACGGCAATAAAATTTGTTCAAAATCGATCAAATTTTCGGTGCCTCTCTGTCCAGCACCCCTTCCGGGTCTGGTCTGCTTGGGGGCTATTGTCTTTTTTTGCTATTGCTGTCTAAAGAAGATGAAAAACAAAAAGGCATGTTTTATGCCATGTGCCGCGTGTGTGCGCTGTGCGGGAGACAGGGAGAGAGGAGGGGGAGAAGGGGGGGGGGGGGGGGGTAAGAGGGTGTCAGGCGGAGTGCCACCACCCTCTCCCCCGCCCACATATCCCCATCCCCCGTGTCACCGCGCGCCACCGCACACCGCACACCCCTCACGCCTCCCCCCCCCCTCCCCTCCCCCCTCCGCGCGCGCGCGCATGCCCATTCGCCAATTGGTTCGAAAAATATAAAAAAACAAGTCGCCGAGATTGGGTTGTCCGGCCCCTGCCCCCCCCCCCCCCCCCCCCCCCGCGCCCCCTCCTCCACAACCCCTGGATTTCAGACACAACCTGCATAACGAGTGAAGGGTGATCATTTCTTTTGTGCCCCCTTCTACTTCTATTTCACTACCCACCTCCACAAACCCCCCTCCCTCCTGTCTAAGGGCAGGCATATGACCAGCCATGCCTTGTGTGCTGCTGCTGCATCCGCTCCTTCTGCACATCCCCTCTCCTCCCTGCCCCCCCTTCACACCACGCCAACCCCCCCTCCTGCAGGGCATCCATACATTACACAGAAGAGAGGGGGGTGGGAAAGGAACCCTCACGCCCTCCTCCTCACATTGATGCCTGCCCTGCACCACCCATGCCGCTGCCGCCGCGCGCCCCCGGCAACCTCCACCCCTGGCGGGGGTGCCTTCTGCAGCAGAGGCAGGGGATCTCCTTAACATCTCAGGGGTCCCCTCGCAGCTGGGGTGGCGGCACACCACAACGGGAAGCCACACCTCACAACCCACTCCTGTCGCTGCCGCGCCTGGGTGGGAGGCCCGGGGCCTATCCTGGGGTGGGGCAGCCCTCTAACCGGGTGTCTTCTCCCTCTTCGCAGTCGAGTCTCCGTGGGCATGCCGCGTCGCTCCGCCGCCTGGCTGCCCAGCAGGCAAGAGGGGAGGGGCAGCGCCGCCACCACACCCCCGCCATGCGCTCTGCCGTGACATCACTTCTCCGCGACAGATCCGCACCCCCGGGGGACGCCCTGCGTCTGCTCCGCAGCCTGGGCCTGCTGCGGCTTGCCTCTGCCGGTGACACAGCCTCTGCTGTCCTCCGCGGGGCTCCCGTCTCCACCTCCTCCACCGCCTCCTCCCCTCCCCCTCCGGACATCCCCGTCGGAACCGCGACAGACCCAGCAGAGTTTGCCGCGGAGTGCCTCTCGGAGTTTTCCAGCAGCACGCTCGGCACCACCCTTTTCTGGTATGCCCTCCTCGTGGGGCTGCGTGGCGGTGGCGGTGGAGGTGGAGGTGGTTGTGTCGACACCCCAACTGGAGGGGCAGGGTTAGAGCCTCCCTCCTTTTCCTCCGCAGGGCACACAGAGCACAGCGTTGACGATAAAGGCCAACTCCGCAAGGGGCGTACTGCACTGCCCGCACTCACACAGCCCCCCACACCTGACGCCCTGTGGAGGAAGAGGCAGCGCCTCCTCCACTCTGCCCTCCGCGAGGCGCATGCCCACCGCTGCCTGGATGACAACGCGGCGCTGCTGGCGATCGACATCCTCTCGCAGGGCGGGGCCTCCCACGCCATCCGCTTCCTCCAGCGGATGCCCCTCTGCTTCGGCCTCCCCCTCGCAAACACATTCTATGAGAGGGCCATGTTTCCGCGGTGGGGTGGTGGGGGTGCCATGCAGCAGCCCCAGATGTCCCGCGGGGCGCAGCTGCGCCGCATCCTGGATGTGCTGCTGGAGGCGGCCCGCGCATCCCGGGCTCCTCCTTCGGATGCCTGGGGGGGAGGGGGGCCGATCCGCCCCGACGCGCTTGCCGCCCGGGCTGCGGCAACTCTCTCTCACCTTTGCGAAGACCCCGCATGGCTTGTGCACCCCCACCCCCACCACGCCACCACCAGCGGCAGTGGGTGTGGTGGCGGTGGCGGTGTTGGTGTTGGCACCTCATCCCCCACCCCACTCCCCGCCTTGCTGGAGGCCCTCTCCGCAAAGGGCTGGCTCCTCGGTGACCTCCTCAGCTGTGCCCGCCACCACTGCGCCTACGCCTCCCTGCCGCCGCTCCGCGTGGGGGAGGAGGGGGGGCCCCGCAGCGGCACCCCCCGCGCCATCTCCCCGGTAGCACACGCCGTCGCGGATGCCTACGCCGGGGACACCCTGCCCCTCGCAAAGCTCCTCGCGGCAGATGAGGCAGGCCCTGACACCCCCCCCACGCCCTCCTCCGCTGCCTCGGGGCTGCGGGCTCTGCCGGGGGAAGCCGAGATATGCGTGGGACCTGCCGGGAATGGAGGTGGTGGTGGTGGTGGTGGTGGTGCTGACGCCGATGGGGCTGGCGGTGGCGCGAGGTGGGAACCTCTGGGGGCACTGCATGATGTCGCGATGTTGAGGCTGCTGTCCATTCCGATCGCTTCGGGGCTGCGGGTGCTGTCGGGGGAAGCAGAGCTCTGCGTGGGACATGCCGGGGGTGGAGGTGGAGGTGGGGGTTGCATCTCTGAGGCCCTCCCCTGCGACACCGACAGTGGTTTGGAGGAGGTGGTGAGCTGTCGAGCGTCAAGGAAGGTGGAGCTGGAGGAGGCTGTGCCAGGCCTGCTGTGTTTAGCTGCAGCGGAGCGGATCCTGTGGGACGCTCCCCATGTGGCGGTGGGGTATCCCTGCCTGCTGCCGGTGGTGCTGCAGCGGGTTGTAGCGGAGGGGGGACGGTCAGGTGCAAGGGGGTGTGATTTTCTCAGATGTGCCGCAAGCCCCGCAGGGGCGTCAGAGGAGCGGGGTGCCTGGTGGGGGCCCCGGGTGGTGCCCGAGGAAGCATGTCGGTAAGGTGTGGGAGGGGGGGGGGGTGACGGATGGGTGGGTTTCGGCGGAGTGGTGTGTTTGTGGTCAGAGGCTCGACTGCAGCGGGTGTGTGGTGGGCCCAGTGGGGTTTGTCGTGCGGTTCTCAGAACGGGGGTAGTGTG
This sequence comes from Rhynchopus euleeides, assembly GCA_963210315.1. Taxonomy (NCBI): domain Eukaryota; phylum Euglenozoa; class Diplonemea; order Diplonemida; family Diplonemidae; genus Rhynchopus; species Rhynchopus euleeides. The sequence goes on from OY723280.1 coordinate 1,808,430, forward strand.
GCTAACGAAGGCGCGCATACTGGTAGTGCAGTGTTCAGTTGTTTGTTCACGGCTTGTCGTGGCATGTCACTCGCCAATCGCTCTGCGTTTCTTTGCCAGGGTTGGGGTTGACAGATTTGGGATTCAGTGATACAAACACACCACGTGCAGACCAACCAACACCAACACCTACACCGCCAATATGATGATGAAGACGCTGCTGGTTGCGGCCCTCGTGGTCGGCACTGCCTTCGCCCACGGCGACAGGCGCAAGGACAAGAAGGACAAGAACTGCAATGACAAGGAGTCGAAGAACGTGCGGGCGATGAAGGCGTGGCTTGCCGAGATGTCGGCGGCCGCAGTGGACCCGACCCGTCTTGCGGCGGCAGCGGAGTACCTGGACGTGGACAACTTCGAGTACCAGGTGCAGCCTGGGTCGCTGAGGTCCCCGCAGCGCACGTGGGCTGAGTACGTTGCTGCGTACCGCCAGATCTTCCCGGTGCTGTACTCGTGGTACGAGATCACGTACGACCGCGTCCTGGAGGACGAGAAGAACAACGCCGTCATCATTCTTGCGCACGGCGAGGGGGCGCTGACGAACGGGAAGCCGTACGGTCAGAACTACATGGGTGTGTACACCTTCGACAAGCACCACAAGATGATCCGTGCTGACGAGTACGTCGACTCCCTCTTCACCGCTCAGTTCCTGGACATCCTGACGTGCAGCCCCGTCACTCCCGCCCCGAGTGCGTAATCACACACAGAGATGCGCACCTGCAGAGTCGTGTGCTTGCTGCCGTCACAGGGCACCAGGTCACATGACATATATTTTAATCCCAATGCGAAATGCCAATGGCCCTGCTCAGTCCCATCCCCTGCCCAGCTTTCAGCCATGCTGGGCATCACGCAGGTTGGTGTCACTGCTTGTCACAGCTGTGAAGCACCGCCTTGCCTCCACTCTGCTTCTGTTGCTTCAGCCCCACAATAACGGTCCTGCGTTATGGTGGGTTGTTGTGGCTTGTGACTATCGCGTGTGGCGTCGTTGTCTTTTGCTTTTCAGTTCCACGGCAAAGGTTCCGCTGCAGCATTCTCTTGGTGACCTTTCGCTGTGATGGTGCAAGATTGCTTGATCCAACTTGCTGGAAAGACGGATTGACCCAATGATTGCTCCGTTCTGTTCGCCTGTTGGCGTTCCGCAACCTACGCCCATCATTTTCCATGTCCCGTTTCCCATCTTCCATTTCACTGCCGTGTCGTGCAGACCCGAACAGATCACATCACTCCGAGATGGTTGCCTCTGTGCACAACATCTTGGTGTCCTGTCTCCTGTTCGATATGCACGGAACTGCAACCCCTCCGAAAACACTTCAGCTGTCAGCTGTTGCCACTGCGATGTCTCGAGAATGAATCACGACCGAAATTCCTCATCGATGCAAACTTTGTCGAACTCGGCCTTCAGGCCAAACACAGGAAAGCAGAGCTCGAATGATGGAACATACGAACCCACAGCAAGAACGCCCCCCCCCCCCCCCCCTGCCGCGCTGCCTTCATGGAGAACTGTTGTCGCTCCATGTCCTGTGCACCCCTTTCCTGTCGCGCCGCACACCACCACTACCACTCACCCGGGGGCTGGGGGGCCTCGACCATAGGCCCAGCCTTTGTTGCACAACTCCGCGAGACACACCACCTGCACCCCCTCAGGCGACACACACACATAGAGCTTCGGCTCGTGGCCGTGTCAGCTCTTTGTGGAGCACTCGCCCCACCACACCCCCACCCCCCAACACACACTCCTGTGCCACACCCCGAGGTGTGGGTGGGACCGGAAGGATGGGTGAGGTATGCCTTCCTGCAGCCAGCCAGCCCCTCCCCATTTGGCTCTCTGGCGTCTCTCCGGGTGGTGACGGGGATGCCTTCTTCCTGTCGGAGCTGCTGGGGGATCGCTAGTATTTCGTCAGGAGTCACAGGAAGAAGTCCCGGGAAGCCTGTCCTGGTTTTTTTTTGTAAGTCATGCCTTCCCAGCCAGGCACGTAGCTTGAAATTGGATTTTCAGATTTTTGCTGGTTCTGCTGGTCTGGGGAATTTTCCAGCGCTTCGCCCAAAATCTTGTCCTGACCGAACACCGGGTTCTCCGGAGCGCGTCCGGAGGCACGGAGTACACAGCACCACAGTGGGTCTTCGCTACGGTGCCGAAACGGTGTGTTGGTGCATTTCCTATGTATGCATAGGAAGAAATCGCCGAACTTTGACGAAAACTTGACGGTAGCGAAGAACCCCACAGTCGCATATTGACAAGCTCAAGCCACAGGGGGGTCTGGGGGTCGGAGCCCCCCAGCCGCCGGAGGCCACGGTAGTGAACATCTGTTCCTTCCGGGCTGAACACGGTGTGGATCTCTCCGACATCAGGTCGGAACCTAGTCCTGCGCGGGAAGCAGTCATCGGGAGCCGAAATCCTCGTGGTTCGGGCCTGCTGCAGGGTACATCTTCGGCATGGTGTGAGGGAAAGCCCCCCCACCAAAAAAAATTCTGGGGTTTCCCGGATTTATACTTTTTTTTTTCCCCCCCCAGACCAGCAACCAGGCACGTAGCTTGAAATTGGATTTTCAGATTTCTGCTGGTTCTGCTGGTCTGGGTATTTTCCGGCGTTTCCCCCCTAAAACCCCCCCCCCGTTGACCCGAATTGACGACGCCCCAACCTCCCCTTTCTGCCTCACTACCACTGCCTCTCCTCCCCTGACCCCTTCTAATCTAAGTGACACCCCCCGCCGTATCTATTGTGATCTATGTCATGCGCCCAAGCTCAGTAGCAGCGCGGATGGCACGCTGCATGAACCCCCTCTCGTCATGCAGGTACGAGCGCAGCTGCTGTACCCTTTGTGTTGTCTCCATGAACTCCTTCCAGGGTGCGTGCTCCAGCCTGCGATCGCGGTTGAACCACTCGGTGTGGATTTCCGACATCAGGTCGGGATGCAGTCCTGAGCGCGGGCAGTACTCATTGGAAGTTGCAAGTGTCAGAAGTGCAGAGAGGTTTTCGTGTCCGAGTCTCTTCCGAGCAGCTGTCTTCACCAGCTTGAGGAGGCTGAACATGCGTTCGACAGAAGCAGTTCCCACAGGAATAGTGCCCACGATCTGCAGCAGCATACATGTCATCGGGTACGTTATCGAGACGAGCGCACCGGTGTGAAACCCCTGGATCACCTCCGAATACGATGACCACGAGCTCTCCTGGATCAAACGCAGTGCGCCGCGAAGTTCGGCCCGAAGGGCGTGCACCTGCTGCTCAGACAGGAATGGGGTGCGCACTTCGACATCCTCGTCGTTCGGGCCTGCTGCGGCGTATGTTTTCTGGCTGGTGTAGTGGGTGATGACATGGTCGAGAAGCTGCTTTGCTTGAGATAACTCGCTTGAATCGGTCACTGGGGGTGCATTCTTCAAGACCGGGCCTTGAGGATCATACAAAGACATGCTGTGCAACAGCTCAGTTGAGCCGATGTCCTTGTCGATCTCCTTCACAAGCCCCTCTACGAACGGCTTTGCGATGCGGTGGTGAAAGCTTACAACATCATCATGGGTCATCCACGCATCGTCCCCATCCACGAGGCCATCCACCGCGGCGTTAATCACCAGCTCGGCACTCCAGTACCGCGCCTCCTCCTGCGGGTTCTCTCCGAAGCGCGTCAGCTTTCTCTTGTAGTGCTCCTTGAGGGGAAACACTTGGCTGAAGAAGCTCGATGATTTCTGCATGGCCCGGCTGAAGCAGGAAAGGGTCGGGAGCACTGTTGCGAGGAGGAATACGCCGAGAAGCCCATCTTTGTTGCAGAGCTGACCCCAGAGGTCATTTGCTGCTTCCAACGAACCCCGCAGCTCATGTGCAGCTAAAAACACTCCCCGGAGTGTCTCGACCACTATCAGCGCCGATCGCTCGTGCGACAGCCACCTTGTCGACCCGACCTCCGCAAGCTCCTTGTCCCTCCAGAAGGCATGTGAATCGCAGGCGGCTGCAAGGGTCACGCACTCCCTGAATCGCTTGAGCTTCTGGGTGCTGTCGCCCTTCCCCTTGTAAAACAACGAATGTGTCTTTTCTACAATCGTTGCTGCGGCGGCCATAGGGCTACTTTCCGCAGTCACGCGAAGGCACACAAGGTTCAGCTTGTGGCAGAGGCACCAGACGTATGTGCAGAAGGGCGACATGCGTGCCTTAATTAGCACCTGGAGGCCCTGCGAGGATCCCCGCATCACCGACGCACCATCAAAGCAGCACCCAACGAGACGTTGTTGACACTGCAGGGGTTCGATCATCCCTGCAATGTGGTCATATATACCTCTCGCATTTGATTCACCCGGGTTCGGTTTCATGTCCCAGAAAACAACCTCCGGAACGCCTTGAGGAGAGAGGAGCTGCAAGCACACACAGTATTGAGGAAGTCGCTGGACGTCTTGAGCTTCATCAGCAAGAAGACTGAGGAACGGAGCATTGCGCAGTCGCTCCTTCAGGCGGTTTCTCAGGACGATGGCGATAGAACCAAGCAGTTCATTCAGGATGGTCCGAGAGGACATGTTGAATGGCTGACCCATGAAAGTGCGGAGTGGATCGTCAAAGGTAGCTTCGCTTTCGAGACGGGAGTTGACGTAGTCTGTGAGGGGGCGTTGAGTTGTTGCAGCCTCAAAGATGCAGTGCACAATGCGCACGAAGGCGTGGGTATTCTGGATGCGCACCACGAACCTGCGGATCACCGACTCGTCAGTGAAGAATATCGATGCCTCGCCTGCGGCAGACTGCGCCGATCTCTGCCGCAGCCCGGTGATGAACGTCTCCCAATGGGACTGGTGCACGTTGCTGGCGAGGGTGAGGTGTTCCTTGCACTTCTGCTTGATGCGCTTCCTTACGTCGCTCCACGACAGAGGATATGTGACGAATACCTTCGGTCTTGTTGGCTTCTCCAGTTCTGCACAGCAGCGGCAGAGAAGTCCTTCCTGTTGTGGTTGGAGCCATGGGTTGCTCTCCAGTGCTTCTTGGAGAATCGGGTCATCCGTCAAGGAGGAGAGGATGAGCTCCTTCTCGGAGGCAGAAGGAAACTCTAGTGGCATCGCAGCACGCATGTCTCGCTGGCGATGAAACCTTGCAATTCCCTCCAATTCTGACCGGAGCATTGCAGGGTACGGAGTGGAGGTTTGCCAGGCCGCTCTATTAAATGACATCCCGGCCCGTGTCTGTGCCCGTGTTGATGCCAGGGTGACCGCCAGCCTCTCCCGAGCCCCCTCCTCCTCGTACTCCTCCCGAGCCGCTTCAACCAAAGCAAGCAGCGCGTCCGACTCGATAGCCGGCGCTGCTTGCTCGGGGGCTGAAGGGGCTGAGGAGGCAGGGGCGGGGAGGTCGGGGTCATCGGGACAGGGTGGGGGTTCTTTCCCATCTCTCACAAGCGCGACGACCTCTTGTTGAAGGGTGGAAATCTCCTTGCGGTCTGGCGGGGGCTTCTGGTTGTCGAGCTCGAGGAGGTGGTCGTAGTGTCGGCACACCCAGACCATCTGCTCTGACCGTAGGTTCTGAAGGGCCTTGAACCCTCTCAAAGACACTTGCCTGCGGGCAAATACCTTTACGGTGTCGAAGGTTTCGGACGGAAGGCACACCTGGGCCTCAGTCTTGAAAAGCCCCGTGGTCCAGCGCAGGTACCGCGTTGAGCAGCCCTGCGGCAGCTCAACAACACCTCGTACCGCCTTCGGTGCCGCGCGAAACATCTTTGCGATCGACTGCTGCCCCTTTACTAAGGGGCGCTTTTTGGGCCCCATCTTGGCTGAGCCTGTTTGAGTGCGGGGGTGGACACCAGATGTGTGAAATACCAGTGCGGGAGTGAGGGGCCGTTGGTAGTGATTGGGGCGAGGGGGCTCAAGTTTGTGGTTTTGCGCTGGTTCGCTGCCTGTGCACCCTCGTCGTAGGGTGGAAGCGGGTACGAGCCCCGAGATGGAGACGCTCCACATCCTTCCGGACTCCCAGGAGCGCCCCGGGGACATTGTCACTCGCCGGGTGTGGCCGCGGGTCATCGACGTGACGATCCGCAATCCCCTCGCGGCTTCCGTGGTCCAAGCTGCTGCGAGGTTTACTGGAGCGGCGGCGGCAGCGGGGGAGGCAGAGAAGAACAGGAGGTATCGTGATCCCTGCAGGAGATCTGGCCAGATTTTCGCGGCCTTTGCGATGGAGGCTTTCGGGGGTCTGGGGCCGTCGGCGCACCAGGTTTTCGGCAAGCTGGGCCGCCTAGCAGCAGAACGGACGGGGCGAAGCAGGGTTCTGGTCACCCAGAGCCACGCCACCAGAGTGAGTAGCGCGTACAGCCACATCCTGGGTCGAACACTCCTTGAATGCGGCCCCATATCACCAGCAGCAGTGAGCCGGACGGCGTTGGCTACAGAGGCCGCGGCCCCCCTGAACCCGGACCACTTCATGCGGTTCTCGGTTGACTCGCGTGGGGAGGGGGAGGTGTTCATTGACCCTGATGAGGAGCGCCCTGTGCCCCAGGCGGACCCGGTCCCTCGGGCAGAGGCAGCACCGACATCTCCGTCCCCCTCTGTCGTCATCGAAAAGTGGAGAGACAAGCGAGGAGGGGCGCGAGTGGCTATTGAGGACCTGGCAGAGGGGCTTGGTAATGCTCTTACGATGCCAGAACAGGTCGCCGCCCTGGGTGGGTCAGTGGCGGAGGGGGCCCCAGCAACGTGGGTGGTGGCGGTGACGGCCGCGGCGTGTGACCTGGGGTTTGACATCGACGCTGACAAGCTTCTGCGCCTGGCGGTGGTGTGCGTCCGTCGAGCGCCCACACTCCGTCTGCTCCTCTCAGACCCCGACGAGTGGGCGGGGCGTATGCTGGCTTCCGGGGGTGGCGAAGACGTGGACCAGGTGGCCCTCCGTGGGGTGGCGGTGGCCCTCGACGTCCACGCTGTGGTTTTTAGAGACAACCTCCCCCCTCTTCTCGTGGCCCCAGGTGAACCATGCCAAGCGCTTTTTGTGGGCGGCGTGGACGGGGGGTTCAAGCCGGTCACGGTGCCGGACCAGGTGGTGGAACAGGTCACATACACGAAGTGTGTGGAGGTCGAGGTGCCGCAGGGCCCGGTTATCCCGGGGCGCGTGGATGTGTCGGGGTCACCGGGTTGCTGTCAGTTCTGTGCGTCGCTCTTCACCACGGCCGTGCACCATGGGGAGTGTGGTCACTGCTCGAGGATGGTGTGCCCGACCTGCTGTGAGCTGGGCGAAGACGACACCAGGTGCGTCTGCACGCCACTACCTCTGCCACGCGAGGACCAAGGGGTGGCCCCTCATCCGCCGGGGCAAGCGGAGCCCCCTCCTCCGCCCCCGGCGAGCACCGCACTGACAAAGGCTTTGCTGGAGGGCCGGGCCCCAGGGGGAGGGGACGGTCTGTCCAGGCTGCAACGGTCTTTGGGGATGCAGGAGTGCACGGGGTTCCGTTTCACACCAGGCGACTGCTTCTTCGATGCGGCGGCTTTCATTATGGGAGGCTCGGCGGCGGGCATGCGGAGGCTAGCCGTCCAGGCGGTGCTACGTGACCCAGGCCTTTGTGCTCGGGCCGAGCCGAACAGCGAGTCCTGGGCTGCGGCCATGCGAGTCGAGGGTAGCCGGGACGAGGCTTCTTGGGCGGACCAGGTAGCAGTACATGGACTTGCGCTGGGGTCGGGGTGGGCTGTGGTGGTCCTATCTGATCAAGCGCCCCCCACGGTCCACCGCCCCCGGGTGAAGCCTTTCGTCGGAGTGCTTGGAGTCAAGCATCAGGGAAAGCACTACACCCCCCTTTTGGTGCCCCCACCTCTGGCGGAGGCAGTGTCTGCCCTCGCCCCCTCGCCGGTGTTGGGGCGGACTGGCTGTCCAGGGGGGGAGCAGGGCCTCCCCATGTGCCAGGTGCCGTCCCAGCCGTCGCGCCGCCGCTTTTACTGTGCCCGCTGTGCAGAGGCGGTGGATACCGCAGTCGAACACTGGCGTTGTTTCGGTTGCGATTGCAGGGCGTGTGGGGAATGCGTGGAGCAGGGGGAGACCTGTATGGATCTGGGGCCTCGGGACGCGGAGGAGCCGCCTGCGAGGGTCCCGCAGCCGCAGGACCAGGGTGATCCCCCTCGACGAGAAGGTGATCCCCCTCCTGCACCCACCGGCGCCCCGGCCACCGGCCGCTCCGACCCGACCGCCACCGAGGAAGGCTCCAACCCTGCGCAAGCACCAGCCACCTCGATGTCGTCGCAGCCGAAGCGGAAGCGGGAGTCGGCATCGCCGCAGCGTGGTCAGGAGATGGATGAGGACGACGGGGCCACGACGGTGGGGGAGTGGGAGGAGCAGTTCTGCCCCGACGTGCACCGACCGCAGGAGGAGCAGGAGGCGGCGCTCCGGGCCATTCAGGCTTGGTGGGCCGAGTTGGGGGATGACAAGGCCTCACAGGCGGAGGCGTACAACGTGGTCTGTTGTCGTCTGAGGGCGCGGGCAGGCAAGCGGGCGCGGGCGAGCCGGCCAGGGGCGCGGGGGTCTTCGCAGCGGAGTTCCCAGGGGTCCCAGAGCCAGGGGAGTAGGGCCGCCAGGGGAGCGAGATAGCCGTAGGTCGGCTCCCCCCCCCCTACCCCCCTCTTTCCTTTCGCCCCTCCCCCCCCCCCCCCTCCCGTTCCCCACCCCCGTGCCCCCTTCCCCTTTCTTCCGGTGAATGCGCCAGCGGAGTCGGTCCACGCCCTCGCTGTCAGTCGCTTTCGCCTCTCCCCCCCTGCCCCCCCCCCCCTTTACCTCGCCCCCTTTTCCCCTCACCAGCGGGCTGCCCCTTGTGAATGGTAGATTTGCCTACAGCCCCTTGTTCATGCCGCCAGCACGGAGCCCCACGCAGCTCAACCCCGGCCAGTGCGCGGTTTGTTTGCCCTAGAGCTTTGTTGTTTGTGTAGTTCATGTTACAGTGCTAAGAGCCCGTAGAAGCAAAAGTAGAACCTGCTGCGCTAGCCCCACCAAGCAGCCACAGTACGACAGGACGCGCGCAGGCACCGGGCCCCCTCTCCTAAAAAAAAACGTCGTAGGGTATCCTGTGAGGGAAAAACCCCCCCAAAAAAAATTTTTTTTTCGATTTTTCCCGGATTTATACTTTTTTTTTTCCCCCCAGACCAGGGTCAGGGTATAAGATAGACTTTTTTTCTGGCGCCGTTTTCCGGTTTTTCTGGTTTTGAAAATTTTTCGCGCGCGCCTTCGGCGCGCGCGACCCGCGCAAACCCTCCCAGAATCTGAGAGGGCCCGGTGCCTGCGCGCGTCCTGTCGTACTGAGGCTGCTTGGTGGGGCAGGCGCAGCAGCCGCTTTGAAAGTTTGGACTCTCGGCAAATAAACCGGTCTGGTGCAATTTTGTTACGCAGGGGGGTCTGGGGGGCGGAGCCCCCCAGCCGCCGGAGGCCACGGTAGTGAACATCTGTTCCTACAGTCTGGATTCGCTTGTAAGTAGGAAGGCTTCGCTGTATCGCAGCCCGGCCAGCAGGAGATCACTGGTCCTTGAGGGTTCAAACTTCAGGGTGGAGGAGGACGGGGGAGCGACCACTCGTGACAGGTGTGCGTTGTGGGTGGAGTGGGTGCACGACAGAATGGCCAAAGGGTCCACGAGATCTCTGCACACATTCCGTTATCGAGGAGATGGGCACCTAGCTGTGACGACAGGCAACAAACAAATCTCATCTGTTAGTTGCCCCCAATAGGCTTGGCGACCTTCAAGACTGCTTGAAAGTCGTTCGTGTTCTCGTCTCAGCCCTCCAGACAAGCAGATCTGTCTCGAGTTGGTGGGCTGTCGCCATGTATTCGATGGCACCGAGTGACGCTGCACAGAGGCAGACGACACGGTGAACTCCAGCGGAGGTTACCCTACCTCCGCTGGAGTACACCGTGTGTCTCCCATGAGTCTCAACTAGCGGGAGTCTTAGCGTAAATTAGCTGGAAAATAGACTCCCGTCTCCAGTACAGACTGCAGACGTTAGACTCCCTCTTAGACACTCGCTAGGGTGGCTGGAGTCCACCATGTGTGCACCTTCAAAACAGAAGAGACCTGCATGACGAGGGCATCACCACCCACCGGGCCCCACCAGGCCACCCGCTAGGTTCATTTTTTCTTCTCCGCTTCTCTGCCTTCTTTGGACTCTTTGAGCTCTGTGCGGATCACGATGGGGTCACTTTCTATTTTTTTATGGCGTTTTTTCTGACTGTTTTACTGTCCCAAAGTCACAAAAAAAACCGCCAAAAATGAGACCGACCTTTTTTTTTTCCAGAAAACCGGGAACCGGGAAACCCTGGTTTTGAAAACCGGAAAACCAGACCTATCTTATCCCCTGCCCCAGACCAGCAACATAGGCAACTGCTGGTCTCCAGACCAGCTGGACCCCCCAAGCTACATGCCTGCCAGCAACATAGGCAACTGCTGGTCTCGAGACCAGCTGGACCCCCCAAGCTACATGCCTGTTCCCAGCTCAGGAAACTTTTGACCGTGCGGATCCTTGCGAACACTTCACACGCCCGGCAGGCTGTGGGGTGTTCTACGTTCAGAGAACGGCAACTGTCGTTGCTACCTTTCTCTCTTGTGATTGACTCGGTTTCAGTATTTTTTTATGTGTGATGAATGTTTCCTCTAGCATGAGCTTCGCCCCCTCGCACCCCCCCCATATTCTCACACGACACACAACAGGCACCCAGCGATCCGCACCAATGGACCGCCGCGCATGTCGCTGCTTACCTCCGCAGCGTCAACCTCGCGGAGAAGTATGTGAAGGTAATCGAGGAGGAGGAGATCAACGGAATCGTCTTCACCGGCCTCACCAAGGCCGACCTGAAGGAGGAGCCATTCCACATCTCCGGCTTCGGCCCCCTCCGCACCGCGACGGAGGCTATTGAGCACATGAAGGCATTACGGCGGAAGGTCGACGAGGCTGGGCCCACCCCCTCCTTCGCCACCCCCTCCGCCGCACCGGCACCCGCGCCCCCCGCTGCCGCCGACACCCCTGCCCCCAGCGAGCCGCCGCCGCAGAAGGCGGTGCCGGCACCTCACGTCGCTGCCCACCCCGCCAGGGGCCCCACGACAAGCCCACACCACGGGCATGCCCACATGCCGCACCACGGTGCGCCGTATGACGCGACGCATGCGCCAGCACCTCCTCCGATGTCGCTGACACCGCAGAATGCTGACCTCCCGCCGCTCTCGACACCCCCCCTTGAGCAGCGGATGGGCGGGGTTGATGCCGTGCCCTTCGTGCCCGGGGGCATGCATATGGGGCCTCCTCCCGGGCCCATGCCTGTGAGGGGTCTCCCGCTGGGGATGCCGCCGATATTGGGTGGGCTGGAGCCGTGGCATGGCTTCTTCTCGCAGCACTCGCAGTTCGTGCCGTATCCCATCGGGGATGTGCCCGTGGGGCTGACCTTCCCGGAGTGCCCGCCGTGCCCGTCGCACACCGACTTCTCGTTTGAGACGCTTTGGCAGGCGGCGCATTCGAACCGCCTGGCAAACCAAGACCACCACCCCCACGGCGGGGCAGGCACCGGTGGTGCGCCGATCCGGCCTGCAGGAGGGGAACAGCACCACGCCACGCCGCGGGGGCCGCATATGGAGGCGATGCCGCCGGCTAACCAAGGTATGCAATGATCTGGGGTGGATTGTGAGTCCCCCGTCCCCTCACGTGCTCGGCAGGGTGGGTGGGGCGTGGGGTGGGGGTGGATGTATTGATTTGTGAAAAGAATGTCGGCCGTGTCCTGATGCGGGAAAGATCATGACTTCGATCGATCGATGGGTGGGTGGATGGGTGGCGTTATTTTGTGTTGTTATCTTCGAGCGGATCCTCTGTGTGCCGACTTTTTTATGGGGTGCTGTGGGGTGTGGGGTGTGTGTATGTTGCGCCCCTTCCCCTTTTGCCTTGTTCCCCCCCCCCCTCCCCTCCCCCCCCCTTTTTCACAATGTGGTTGCTTTTTTCACGCCCCCTCCCCTTCCCCCCTTTGCTAGGGCGTCTCAGCAATTTCCCTCTGCTCCATAAGGTTTACCGCCAATGACCGGCAACGAGCTGTCACAACTACTGGACCACGCGGGGGAGGCTGCAGGGCTGCACCACACCGATGGGTTGATCGAGTTTACAGAGCCTGGGGTCGAGGAGCCGGTGGGGGCCACCACCTCTGCGGCGCAAGGGCAGGAGGCGAGGCGGCAGGCGGAGGAGCAGAGCCAGCTGCAGCTCGTGCTGGGAGGGAACAGGCACACCGTGCCGGTTGATGACATGTCGTCGTCATCGCCACCCCCGCCAGGGGGGAATTTCAAACGGCCGAAGCCGATTGCGGAGTTTGAATTTGGGGTATGTATTGGGGGGGGGGGGGGGCACACGCATCGTTTTATCATAGTCTTGTAGAGGGCTCTTGGGTGCGGGGGTGAGTCTGGCAGTGGAGGCGGCGTCAGGGCTTTGCTCTGGTGCCAACCTGCGCTCAACAATAGTGTGCTCTCCTCATCACATCATGCCGCATGTGGCTTTCTTCTTCCGTTGTTCCATGTCTGCCTGATCACCACCTCCTTCCACAAACCGCAGAACCTGCAGCAGTATGACGCAGACGTGAGGCGGAAAATGAAGCTTGTTGGCGCGCGTGTTGAGCCTTTGGATGACTATGAAACCAACCTGACGTATGTCGACGTTGTGTCGAAGCCGCATGGTGCACCCTCAACAGTTCCATCTTCACCCCCCATCTTGTCCCTCGGGAATGCTACACCACCCCTGCCTTCCCTGCGCAGGTTTGCAAAAGTGGATGACCAAACGGATCTGACGAAGCCACCTGTGAACTGGCTGAACGACGACGAGCGCATAGCTCGTGTGCACAACCCGGGTAACGTGGTGCACCCGACCAAAGTATGTTGCTTGTGGAAGGCAGCTCTCAGGTCTCCATCCCCACCACCACCCCCTGCCCACAGGAATTTCTCACGACCTCCCTTGGGATGTCTGCGCCTGACGCTGACAAGATCGACTTCATCGCGCATACTGAAAACCTGAAGAAGCTATACACTGCGCCCTTCACACAGCAGGACCTGAGCCTGTCTGTGCACAAGGTGGGGAACACGCTTGTCATTGAGGATGTCAACACGCAGGCGATGAAGAAGCCCACAGACCTGATGATGTCGAAGCTGCTGTACTACTCCATCCTTGCTGGGGACAAGCTGGTGGATGAGAAGAAGTCGAAGGTTGCGGCAGCAGCAGCTGCGGCGCCCAGCGGTGCCGACAGCGCGGCACCTGCGGAGCAGCCCGCTGAGCCAGAGCCCTCCGCCAGCCAGCCTAGCGGGGAGAAGCCCGACAAGCCGAAGCCCGATGCACAGTTCGCCGTGCCGGATGGCTTCTACCGGAACATGAAGTGGCATTTCCAGGACCTCAACCTCCTGTTGGGCTCTGACCAGCTGGTGATGAAGCAGGACGAGGGTGCCAACGAGGTTGCCCTGAAGCTGCGCGATATCGACCAGCCGCTGGCCCCCTCAGATGCGCTGGAGTACTGGCTGGACAACGTGATGAACAACGTGCCCCAAGTCGCCATCTGCTACCATAAGGACGGGGTGACCCAGGGCTACCAGCTCATCAACACGGGGGAGATCCCCACCATGACAAAGGAGGCCCGGTTCGAGCCGCAGATTGTGCAGGAGTATGCTGGCAATGTGCTGCACTGGCTGAAGGAGAACTGCACGCGGGAGGCAGGCAGCTACATCCTGGTGCGTGAGGCGGGCAAGACGCTGAAGCTCTACGATCTCAGCTCTATCTACGACGAGGTGGAGGTATGCATGCAGTGCAGTGTAGTGTAGTGCAGTGTAGCAGCGGGTGTTGGTGTGGGGATCACGCGCCCCCTCTGACCGCCGACCCACCGCCCCCCTCCCCCACCGCACAGAAGGGCCAGGCGTCGCAGGAATCTGGCGATACGGCGTTGGTGCAGACAGGTATGACACGGCGGGACAATGCTTGTGGGATCTTCGCGTTTGACCTGCCTGGCGCAGTGAGCGTCTTTATTTTCATTATTCTTCTCCTTCTTTCTTCAGTTGATTTCGCCTATCGCCTTATCACCTCTCATCCCCCTCCTCGCTCTGCAGGTGGCAACCAGGTGCAGGTCAAGCGCGACGTGCCCTTCGCCTACCCCGTGGCGATGCTGTGCTTCCGGATGGGCTCCAAGCTGACGGACAGCCAGAGCCCCCTGCAGGCTCAGAAGGCGGTGCAGATGCTCCAGAAGGCGATCGTGCTCCTTCCCGACGACACCTATCCAGAGATCAGGGCGCAGGCGCACGCATACCTGGCCACGGCGTACATCCTCAGCAAACGCGCAGAGGCGGGGCAGCAGGAGCAGGCCAACAAGCCCTTCGACATCTACGACGAGCTCGAGGGGTACAGCCTTGCTGCGGATGAGCTGTGCAAGGCGCTTCTCACCCTCGAGAAGTATGACGAGTCCTCTGACAGGCTGGAGCTTCGCGAGCGGCTGACACACTGCTACCTGGAGCTGGCAGTGCGGTGCGCCTCGAAGGATGAGCTGTGCGACTGCCTGCAGTGGATTGCCAAGGCGGAGCAGGTCATCACCAGCACCAACAAGACGACCGAGCCGCTGGCCCTGATGCCGCCCCCGGGGTTCATCCCCGACAGCCCGCTGGCCGTCGGCAACGTGCCGTCGCCTGTCCCGCCGACCATCCCGTCGCAGGTCATCCAGGCCACGGCGCGTCTGATGGAGACGGTGGGCGACCTGCACCAGGCGGTGTCGCGCGTGCAGCTCAGCAACGCGGAGTTCAGCCTCACCCCGCTGCAAGAGCTGGTTCAGAGGCTCGCGGCAGGGACACACCCGAGCTCGGTGATCAGGCGGTGCATGCCGGTGTCGCTGCGGACGGATGACAACATCAACAAGGCTCTGGAGATGTACTACTCTGCCATCAAGCAGGTCGCCATGATGGAGGGCGTGTCTGCGGAGCCCTCAGGCATCGAGGTGATCTACAGCACGCAGGCCGACCTGCGGATGAAGCTGGGGCGGATGTACAACCTGTGGGCCACACGCCTGGTGCGGGAGAACCGGCTGCACAACGCGTCGGAGCAGTTCCGCAAAGCCTACACCTGCTTCAGCGACCCTGCTGCGGAGGTGGGGCGCGCCACGGCGGCGATGAACCTCGGGAAGCTGCTGATGACCCTCGCGGCAACCAACGCGGGGGACGCCCCCACCACACTCAGCGAGAACGAAGAGTCCTTCACGAACAAGGCGCTGAGCTACTACCAGGACGCGGTGCAGATCCTGTCGAACAACAAGGGGCATGCCTCCCTGTTTCACGACGCGCAGATGCTGAGCGCCAACTCGCAGCGGCACCTCGCCAAGCGGATCAAGCACCACTTCGTGGCCCTGACGGAGCAGAGCACGGATGTGGACTATGAGAAGCGGTGTGCGGATCTGCTCCAGAGCGCCATGCAGACCTACAGCGCGCTGAGCGATGAGGCTCTTGTGGCGGAGACGGATGCGCACCTGGGGCAGCTGTACTACATCACGCTGCACCGGAATTACGTTGGGCCCTCGGAAAGGAAGGCGAAGGCGGCTGCGCAGACGCAGCGGCAGGAGCGGAGGTTTAAGATGTCGGAGGTGCACTTCTCGCGTGCTGCGGAGTTCTACGCAGCGAATAAGCACCACTGCATGTACCTCAAGCTGAGGCGTGACATCACGCGCCTGCACCTCTTCCAGCTGACTAGCAACGCTCCCACGCAGCAGTACCTCAAGACAGTGGTGCGGACTCTGCTGAAGGTGCATCCGTGGATGAGCAACTCGAAGGAGCTGATGCAGCAGGGCGACCAGCGTGAGCTGCAGGAGGAGCTGCGCAGCCAGCTGGCGCTGATGAGGGATGTGCTGCAGGAGGCGATGACCGTCTACAGCAACGTGGCGTCGACACCCCCCAAGCGGCAGCTGTCCAAGGCGCAGGAGAGGCGGCTCAACCCCATCAACGACCTCAAGGAGCTGCATACCAAGGCGGCAGGCGCAGTGCCTGATGCAGACCTGCTCAAAACAGCCACCTCGCTTCTTGACTCGATCTCGAAGCTTATTCTTCGGGAGTGATCTCCCTGCACATCTCTCAGAAATGCAGCAGACGGGCTGCTGACGACAAAACGATGCGTGGGCGGATCTCCAGGAGGTGGGCTGTCTCAGAGGCACCTGTCCTTCGAGTGTTGGGTGGCGGGCGGGGGGGGGGGGGTTCTGTTGCATTACTCAATCCCCTGCGTTGGGAACTGGCTCACAACTGGCCCAGTGCCGATTCCTGATCACGCCCGTTGTTGTTTTCTCTCTCTGGGGTGGGTGGGCCTTGGCACTGAATGTGGAGAAATAGCGAGCCGCCCTGGTGGAATGGGCGGCAGGGTAAGGAAGGCTTCGCCCCTTCCGCCGGTTCTTTTTGAGGTGTGTGCGGTGTTGGCAAAAGTGGAGATCGACATCAAGAGTGCAGCAGAGTGCTCGGTGTGGTGATCAGCACGGCTGCAAACAAATAAACAAGATTTCCCCGTGTGGGCGTGGATGACGCTGCTCCCCTGGAATGCCGATGTGCCTGCATGTCTATTTCATCGCCACCCTTGCCCTAACCCGATCTTTCAGGTTTTGCATTATTGACAACCCGCCCTGCCCGTCTGTGCTGCCAGTCACACCGGTAGTTCTGTTGATTGGGTGTGGGGCGGGTCGTGACATGATATGTGATGTTTCGTTTCGTGTGTCTTCTTCAGCTTCTTTTCTATACCCACAGCAGGCTTGAGCAAAGGCGCGGAGTGCCCAGGTGGGATGTGTCTCTTCGTTAGGCGTGTCATTTTGCTTTGCAGCGGCAATGAGTTAAAAAATCCGCGCGGCAATTTTGTTTGTGATGCGAAGGTCAAACCAATGAAACAAAATCCACTAACTAACTTTCGACCCCACACGATGCAGGTGCCGGGTGACAGGAATTAGCGGGCTGCGACACAGCAACGGGCAGTGCAGCTGGCAGCTCTGTTGAGCCGTGGCTAAACTGGCAGCAGAAGTTTCAACAGCAGAAGCCCCGTTGTGCACGTCACTACTCTGGCCATCTCTCATGCCAGGCTAGCGGTCGTCGCCACCAAAAGAAACTCCTCCGGCTCCGATCCCCACCACCCCGACGCCACATCGTCCCTCCGAGCGATACATCGTTTCCCAGTCAGGGTGTGCCCCGCTCCCGCCTCGGTCCTGTTTTTTTCTAACTTCGCTGTGCAGGACGGCCAGGCATCCTATATGTGTTGGCTGCCATCGGTTCAACGCACTGTCTGGTCTGGTCGGGTGGTGGGAGTAAGGTCGTGCAGGGTGGGCAATACGAACACAGGATAAGCACAATTGTCCAACAGAAGCGCAGATCCATCAAAAACGAAGTGTCGTGTGCCCGCCATTACAGCTACGCGCGGGAGTCCAGACCCCTTGTATTGTGTCCCTGCAACCACGGCAGCACTGGAACAGTAAGCACTTTCAGAATTGTGGAGGCGTAGCAAGGGGTGGTGGTGTGTGACTTCTAGGCCTTATATTAGTTTTCTCTTTTCATTAGAGAGGGAGGTCCCGTGCCAATTCTTCGTGCTTCCACCTGCACTGTCGAGGATCGAGGGGAACGGCATCTGTGCATCGGACGACCACCTCTCTTCTTCTGCATCTCATGCAATTTTTTTCTGGATTCAGCAACATATTTTGACATTGGATTGAGACAATAGACAAGCCGATGGCCGTGAGGTTGCGAACGGCCACGACGTGTGTGGGGGTGGGGGTGGGGGCTGGTGCACTGCACCCTCACCCCAGCCACCGGTGGTGTTTGGTTATTCGTTTTGAAGGGTATTGCATTGAGCGTCGCGGCAGCCCTGCGTGTGGAGGGGGTCGGGGGGGGGGGGGGGTTGGGGTGGGGGGGGCGCGCGAGAGGGGTGGGTGCCCCAGTGATGAGCGAAAACCTGCGCGATGTTGTGTCGAAAAACGAGTCCGAACGTTAAAGGCAATCAGGTGAAGCGGTGCAACGCTGGCCCAACCCCGATGATTGGAGATGCAAAGTGGGAGGGAACTGTCGGGGAAACCACACACACACACCCTCTGCAGACCTACCATAACACCACACACAACACAAACACCGGCAATATGATGATGAAGACGCTGGTTGTGGCCCTCGTGGTCGGCACTGCCTTTGCCGACAGCGACAAGGAGTCGAAGAACGTGCGGGCGATGAAGGCGTGGCTTGCCGAGATGTCGGCGGCGGCAGTGGACCCGACCCGTCTGCGGCGGCAGCGGAGTACCTGGACGTGGACAACTTCGAGTACCAGGTGCAGCCTGGGTCGCTGAGGTCCCCGCAGCGCACGTGGGCTGAGTACGTTGCTGTGTACCGCCAGATCTTCCCGGTGCTGTACTCGTGGTACCAGATCACGTACGACCGCATCCTGGAGGACAAGAAGAACAACGCCGTTATCATTCTTGCGCACGGTGAGGGGGCGCTGACGAACGGGAAGCCGTACGGTCAGAACTACATGGCGGTGTACACCTTCGACAAGCACCACAAGATGATTCGTGCTGACGAGTACGTCGACTCCCTGTTCACCGCCCAGTTCCTGGACATCCTGACGTGCAGCCCCGTCACTCCCGCCCCGAGTGCGTAATCACACACAGAGATGCGCACCTGCAGAGTCGTGTGCTTGCTGCCTTCACAGGGCACCATGTCACACGACATTCATTCCTCATGCGAAATGCCAATGCCCCTGCTCAGCCCGATTCCCTGCCCAGCTTTCAGCCATGCTGGGCGTCACGCAGGTTGGTGTCACTGCTTGTCACAGCTGTGAAGCACCGCCTTGCCTCCACTCTGCTTCTGTTGCTTCAGCCCCACAATAAGGGTACTGCGTTATGGTGGGTTGCTGTGGCTTGTGACTATCGCGTGTGGCGTCATTGTTTCCCTTTTGAGTTCCACGGCAAAGGTTCCGCTGCAGCATTCTCTTGGCGGCCTATCGCTGTGATGGTGCAAAGATGGTTGTTTCAACTTGTCAGAACGATGACTGGTCACTTCCAGTGTGATCAACGCGTTCTGTTCGCATTCTGCAACTTACATTCATCTTCTTGTTCCATGTTCCATTTCCCATCTTCCATTCCACTGCCGTGTCGTGCAGACCCGAACAGATCACATCACTCCGAGATAGTTGCCTCTGTGCACAACATCTTGGTGTCCTGTCTCCTGTTCGATATGCACGGAACTGCAACCATCCGAAGACACTCCGAACATACGTCAGCTGTCAGCTGATGCCACTGCGATATCTTGAACATGAATGCCAACCGGAGGTTCCTCATCGGTGCAAACTCCACGTCCAACTCGGCCTTCAGGGCAAACACAGGAAAGCAGAGCTCGAATGATGGAACATATGAAACCACAGCAAGAACCCTTCCCAACTCCCAACCCACCCCTCCTTGCCTCCACACATGAGCCCACTGCTGTGCCGCACAGAGCACATGTACTGAGTGGCCCCGTAGCTTCCTGGTACCCACAACAGCAGCCTCTGCCTGCTGGTAGACTTGCTTGTTGATCTGAGGCACAGCCACACACACACACTGTGCAGACTTACCAACACAACCACCACCACTATGATGATGAAGATGCTGCTGGTTGCGGCCCTCGTGGTCGGCACTGCCTTGGCCCACGGCGACAGGGAGGAGCGGAGGCAGGAGAGGAGGGAGCGCCGGGAGGAGCGCAGGGAGGAGAGGCGTGAGAGGAGGGAGGAGAGGAGGCGCGAGAACTGCAATGACAAGGAGTCGAAGAACGTGCGGGCGATGAAGGCGTGGCTTGCCGAGATGTCGGCGGCCGCAGTGGACCCGACCCGTCTTGCGGCGGCAGCGGAGTACCTGGACGTGGACAACTTCGAGTACCAGGTGCAGCCTGCGTCGCTGAGGTCCCCGCAGCGCACGTGGGCTGAGTACGTTGCTGCGTACCGCCAGATCTTCCCGGTGCTGTACTCGTGGTACCAGATCACGTACGACCGCGTCCTGGAGGACGAGAAGAACAACGCCGTCATCATTCTTGCGCACGGTGAGGGGGCGCTGACGAACGGGAAGCCGTACGGGCAGAAGTACATGGGTGTGTACACCTTCGACAAGCACCACAAGATGATCCGTGCTGACGAGTACGTCGACTCCCTCTTCACCGCCCAGTTCCTGGACATCCTGACGTGCAGCCCCGTCACTCCCGCCCCGAGTGCGTAATCACACACAGAGATGCGCACCTGCAGAGTCGTGTGCTTGCTGCCTCCACAGGGCACCAGGTCACATGACATATATTTTAGTCCCAATGCGAAATGCCAATGGCCCTGCTCAGTCCCATCCCCTGCCCAGCTTTCAGCCATGCTGGGCATCACGCAGGTTGGTGTCACTGCTTGTCACAGCTGTGAAGCACCGCCTTGCCTCCGTTCTGCTTATGTTGCTTCAGCCCCATAATAACGGTCCTGCGTTATGGTGGGTTGCTGTGGCTTGTGACTATCGCGTGTGGCGTCGTTGTCTTTTGCTTTTCAGTTCCACGGCAAAGGTTCCGCTGCAGCATTCTCTTGGCGGCCTTTCGCTGTGATGGTGCAAGATTGCTTGATCCAACTTGCTGGAACGACGGATTGACCCAATGATCGCTCCGTTCTGTTCGCCTGTTGGCGTTCCGCCACCTACGCCCATCATTTTCCATGTCCCGTTTCCCATCTTCCATTCCACTGCCGTGTCGTGCAGACCCGAACAGATCACATCACTCCGAGATGGTTGCCTCTGTGCACAACATCTTGATGTCCTGTCTCCTGTTCGATATGCACGGAACTGCAACCCCTCCGAAAGTACTTCAGCTGTCAGCTGTTGCCACTGCGATGTCTCGAGAATGAATCACGACCGAAATTCCTCATCGATGCAAACTTTGTCGAACTCGGCCTTCAGGCCAAACACAGGAAAGCAGAGCTCGAATGATGGAACATGCCAACCCAAGAACGCCCCTCCCCAACTCCCTACCAGCCCCGAACCCCAGCCTGCTGCAAATGAGCCTTGTGCAGTGCCGCAGGGATTGGGCTCGCCAGTCAGTCTCTGTTGGGTCTCCCTGGTGATCTGTTGATCCGCACGACACATCTGTTGTCTGTACCACCGTGCAGGAGCAGTGCGGGAGTGATGCGCTTCCCTGTTCTTGCGTTGTGTGGGTGTGTTTTTTGTGTGGCTTCATTTGAGATTGAGGGACACACACGCCACCCTGCAGAACTATCACCGACACCACCACCACTATGATGATGAAGACACTCCTGGTTGCGGCCCTCGTGGTCGGCACTGCCTTCGCCCACGGCGACAGGCACAAGGACAAGAAGGACAAGAACTGCAATGACAAAGAGTCGAAGAACGTGCGGGCGATGAAGGCGTGGCTTGCCGAGATGTCGGCGGCCGCAGTGGACCCGACCCGTCTTGCGGCGGCAGCGGAGTACCTGGACGTGGACAACTTCGAGTACCAGGTGCAGCCTGGGTCGCTGAGGTCCCCGCAGCGCACGTGGGCTGAGTACGTTGCCGCGTACCGCCAGATCTTCCCGGTGCTGTACTCGTGGTACGAGATCACGTACGACCGCGTCCTGGAGGACGAGAAGAACAACGCCGTTATCATTCTTGCGCACGGTGAGGGGGCGCTGACGAACGGGAAGCCGTACGGTCAGAACTACATGGCGGTGTACACCTTCGACAAGCACCACAAGATGATCCGTGCTGACGAGTACGTCGACTCCCTCTTCACCGCCCAGTTCCTGGACATCCTGACGTGCAGCCCCGTCACTCCCGCCCCGAGTGCGTAATCACACACAGAGATGCGCACCTGCAGAGTCGTGTGCTTGCTGCCTTCACAGGGCACCAGGTCACATGACATACATTTTAGTCCCAATGCGAAATGCCAATGGCCCTGCTCAGTCCCATTCCCTGCCCAGCTTTCAGCCATGCTGGGCATCACGCAGGTTGGTGTCACTGCTTGTCACAGCTGTGAAGCACCGCCTTGCCTCCACTCTGCTTCTGTTGCTTCAGCCCCACAATAACGGTCCTGCGTTATGGTGGGTTGCTGTGGCTTGTGACTATCGCGTGTGGCGTCATTGTTTTTTTTGTTAGTTCGGCGTAGCCAACTGGGGAAGCTTTCTGTGCCTTTAGCTGGATCGGGCGTCCCCACTCACAGCAGGGGCACAGACCGTTTTGATTTTCAGTTTCACGGCAAAGGTTCCGCTGCAGCATTGTCTTGGCGGCCTTTCGCCGTGATGGTGCAAGATTGCTTGATCCAACTTGCTGGAGCAACTGATTGATGCCATGATCGCTCCGTTCTGTTCGCGTTCTGCAACTTGCCCTCGTCATTTTCCATGTCCCATTTCCGATGTTCCATTCCACTGCCGTGTCGTGCAGACCCGAACAGATCACATCACTCCGAGATGGTTGCCTCTTTGCACAACATCTTGGTGTCCTGTCTCCTGTTCGATATGCACGGAACTGCAACCCCTCCGAAAACACTTCAGCTGTCAGCTGTTGCCACTGCGATGTCTCGAGAATGAATCACGACCGAAATTCCTCATCGATGCAGACTTTGTCGAACTCGGCCTTCAGGCCAAACACAGGAAAGCAGAGCTCGAATGACGGAACATACCAACCCACGGCAAGCCCCCCCCCCCCCCCCCCGCCACGGCACTGCTCCTCCCGACTCCCTCCCCCTCGGCCCACATGACGCGCCTCGACCCGCGATACTTGACCACCCCCAGTTGGTGCCTGGGTCCGTATCGCAGCAATACGCTTTCCCAGCCTGTCGATCACATTGGCCACGTGTGCGCTGAACGTACAGTTCTCCTCCACTACGACTCCTCGATGCTTCACCTCGGGCGGCCACTCCACCGTGTCTCCGTTGTCGAGGGTTAGCTGTGCGAGCTCACCGCGTAGGTTACTGCGGGCACTCCGCGAAAAGAATAGCATCGCCTTTGTTTTTCCCCCAGCCATTGCTAGCTGTTTGGGCTTCGACAGGTTCTCGACCCGCCGCAACGCCTTCTTCGCTCCACTACTGAGGGCCTCTTCAAAGGTTCGCCCGTCACTGCCACCGCAGTGTCCTCTGGGAACATGATTGGCGTGGTGTGCCACTGTTCTCGGGCCCCGACGTCCCCCTGCCCTCCCCCATCCACCATTCCCCACACACTCCTCCACACAGCCGTGCCACACGCGTGGGCGGGGCCCACCATCCCCCAACCCCACGCCCCCCACACACCCACCATGAAGAAGGCGCAGTACCCTGCCGCCCCCTCTGGCCTCTCCTATGTCGACCTCTACAGGCAGGCCAAGGCTGAGCACCCTGCCCCTGTCCGACCCCCGCCGCAACTGCGCTGCCCAGACCTCATCGCGCTGCGCGAGGTGCGCAAGATGACCCCAGGCATTGTGGGGCACCGGCGCTGGTCGCGCTATGCATGCGTCACCCCCTTTGCCCTCCTCTGCTGCGACAAGAAGGGCTTCGTGCGCAACGCCGTCCCTCTCTCAATGCTCGCCTCGGTGAACTACGCCGTCGCAGGAGGGGGCCGCCTCACCGTGCTCTTCAACACACTCCGCATGGGGGCACCCAACAAGCCGGACCTCCCCGACATCCTGCTGGATATACAGACCAACGCGCTGGAGTTCTGCGACACCATCTTCAAGATCAAACAGCTCCGGGGCGAGGTGATGAACGACGTCTCCCAGCAGCAGTTCATCGTCGAGGCCCCTTCCCCAAAGGCACTCGAGAAGAAGGCCTTCACAGGGCGGCCCGAAGGGTACGATGTGGCTGTCACACTCCGCGAGCTTCTCAGCTGGGACAGGAAGGCGGTTGCCTACCTCGGGGAGCGGGGGTTGCTGCGGGCGCCCATCCCGAAGGATGCGAGCATCGGGGGGGCACCCAGGCGGCTGGCATCCATCCGCGCAAACCCGCTGTCTGCCATGGGGGGGGCGGAGGGAGCTGCGATGCAGTCGCAGTGTAGCTCGCCAGCGGGGGAGCCTTACGCCTCCAAGAGGTCTCTCCGGAGGGAGAAGGCGAAGAACGACGCGAAGCGTGCCCTCGTCGGCGCGGCGAGCCCGACAGCCGATGCGTCGGATGTCGAGATGTGCTTTTCCGACGGGGATTCGGATGACCCGCTGTCCGCAGGGAGGCGGAGCAACTTCACCTCCGCCACCATCAAAGATCTCGCCAGGGGGTTCTCGCATGTCCTGCGCGGGTTTGCGGCCCGCACAGCGGGCAGCACCCAGGGGAGCCCGCAGCTGGGGACGCCCGCCTCCACGATGTACCCCAGGGGGGGGGGCATGGGGGGGACGGACGCGTCGCCCACCGTGGTGGAGCTGCAGATCGCGGCGTGGTCGGAGTGCAGCCAGCGGTCGCAGAGGGTGTTCGATATGGCGGAGATCGGCAACATGGAGGAGGGAGGGTCCACCACGGGGGAGGAGGCGACCCCGACGGAGGAGGAGCTGATCCAGTCTCGGCTGGGGCGTGGCGGGGGTGCTGCGCGGCGGCGGCAGGGGATGGTGCCCGACAGTGAGCTGTACGGCAGTATCGATGCGCTGCCCGACGCGCCAGGGGACTCCCCGATGGTGTACAGCCCCGTCCTGCGCGGGGCGGGTCCCGTCGTGTGCTCGCCTCCACCCAACATCAAGCCTCTGTCGAAGAAGTCACGCGCCAGGCCAGCAGGCATCCCCCCCCTTCCTCCATCCAACCCTGCCTCGCCACGCAGCTTCCACGGCGTGTCCCCAAGGAGGTGAGATGGGGGTGCTGGGTGGGTCGGGGACCCAGGGGAGGGGAGGGTGGGGGGGGGGAGTGCCCCTCGGGTTCGAGCGAAAAAAAATCTTCGATGCGCCTTGGCAGGGGGCTCAAGGTGGAGGTTCCGAGGGGTGGGTGGGGGTAGGTTGGGGCGGCTGTCTGGTTCCTGGCAGCAAGGGAGGGGGGGGTGGGTGGGGGGTATGTTTTTCTCGTTTCCTCGGTTTCTTCTGGCCACCACATAAATGTCGTCTTCCTCTTTCTCTTTTTCCATTACCTTGGTTTTTTTTGGGCTTGTTTTGGTCTGGCCTGGAAGGCGGGGCCGTGTCGACACATTTATTTGCCGTTTGCTGCTTCCTATGGTCAGGTGAAGTGTGTATGATGTGTTATATCTCACTCTCGGTATGAAGGGCGGGTGGACCTGGCCTGCACCCTGCACCCTGCAGGCCACCCACGCTTGCCCAAAAGAGCTTCACATATGCCCTACGGACCTACAGACCTACAGTAGATACCCTACCAAGAGCAGGTGCCCGGTGTGTTCTGCATCAAGGAAATACGTTCACCCTCGCCCTAACCTGTGTGCAACGAACGTGCGCAGGTAGAAACGCAGCGACAAGGGAATGATCGGCGTTAGCCGTCAATGTGTCTGCAAAATTCACCCACCTTTCTAAGAATCTTTCCACAATGCTTTGTCTGCGGGTTCATGCGATCAAAAAGGCGCCCCCCATCTATCCAAAAGAACACCGGAAAATGGCCTTTTCAGAGGGGGGTATCGGATGATCTTCTCGTTGTTCTCCATGCTTGATCCTTGTTGCCTTTCCGTTGCACCTCGGGGTGTGTGTGTGTGTGTGGTTATAAAGTTTTAAGGCGGTGTCGCCCTGCACGGGCAGTAGCACCTCCCCTTCAGTATCGCACTCCCGAAGGATTCCCCAACACGGCGTGACACCGGTTTCGACGCGTACTCTTCGTACCCCTCCCCCCGGCCGCGTCTCTTCAGCGAAGAACCGG
Organism: Rhynchopus euleeides; assembly: GCA_963210315.1. NCBI lineage: Eukaryota > Euglenozoa > Diplonemea > Diplonemida > Diplonemidae > Rhynchopus > Rhynchopus euleeides. The sequence goes on from OY723280.1 coordinate 1,834,155, forward strand.
GGATAATCGGACCAGGGCTAGCTAAACCCTGGTGGTGTCACGGGTGGGGTTGGAGAGGGAGAAAAGGAAGAAATAAAGTTGCGAAAAAGTCAAACACTGACACGTGAAATCAATAAAAAAGGCGGTATTTATCGCCCCCTTGCTGCGACGAAGACACTAAATAGTCAGGCCGCTTCAAGAGTCTTGAGGGCTTGAAGGTAGAAACAGGTTGCTGATGAGCCTCAGGAGCAGGCACCTTTTGTCCGCCCACATGACCTTCGCCCGAAGGCGAACCTCGTCCAGCTTGGCTCGATCGCCACAGAGAAGGGGATCATTCTCCGCTGTGGTGAACATCTTAAAAACCGAGGGTGCAGAGGTGGGGCAGCCCACTGGTGCGACAGCAGACCGCCCCCGGATAGCTATAACTAGTGCATAGGAAGCATTTGTGTGTGTGTGTGTGTGCGTTCCCACGCTGAGCCAAGTCTGCACATCAACCGACTTCCAGCACCCCTTCTGCCCTCACTCAAAACCCCCTCCTCGACTGGGGGGGTGGGGGCCTCGCGAGCCTGAGAACTGCATCGCGGCCAGGGCGAATACACAACGTCCCCTCCCACCCCACCCAACACTGCCCTGCGCCTTCGCCAGTTGCTCAAGACCCCCTCTCCCGTCGTATAATATGGTTTCCTCTGTGTGCAGACCGCTGTTTTGGCCGGATTGCCAATGAACGTAGAAGGCCTGGTTGACGCGTGTTCACCATAGGCACACATCTGCGGTGGGTGGGTGGGGGTGAGGAGGGGAGCCAGCCCTTCGCAATCAGCCTGTGACTTGAAAGGTCAAGCCTCGGGCATCGCGGTGAGGGTGCCGGGTCACAGCGAGAATTTTTAGGATCTTGTCTCTTCTTGGAATGTGAAGTGGCCCTGTCTTCCAGTCTGTCCGACGTGCCTCTGAATCCTGAAATCTAGAGGTCTCTGAGGCTGGGAGGTGTGCCCGGCTCAGACTCAGTGCGAGTGCATGTCATGCGGGTGGGCCTTCAAGCTCTCTCTGTGGCAGGACTGCGACAGGTTGCCTCTCCTCCTTACGGGAGGCGGCTCGCTTTGCTGCCCTTCTGAGCGACAGCCACCCTTGCGTGCAATCAAAACCAAAGCAACCCCCAGAGGCCCTGCGCAAAGTCAACATTTTTGAAACAGAAAAGGTCACGTGCGCGAACACTTCGCTTCCTTCATATCTTTCCCTGCACAGCTGCGATGGATGGACACGTGATTTGTTCTTTCCTGTCTGTGCTCATTCAACGACGCACGAAAAAATCTCCCGGCAAAAGGCGTGGACTAAGGTGTCTCTCGGTGTGGCATCCACATCTCTAGAAACAATCACGCCTGAGCGGACTGGATGTTGGGGTTCGCGTCGCTGGCACCGCACCTCGAGAGGCGAGAGGGGATCGAACCCGCCGTACGCCTGAGCGATGGCAGATGCCGCGAACACAATATTACGGGAGAAACCGCTATCAAAGATCTGGCGGTGCAGAAGGAATAAGCGAATTTTGCCGCTTTTTTATCACTGCACGGCTATCACCATCGCCCCCCCCCCCCCCCCCCCTCACGCCCACCGCCGTATCTTATCAACCTTCCGATGCCGCTGCCGCTATGTTCCAAACAGACCCCATATAGGATGGGCCATGCGACTTTCGAACAACGCATGAACAACCGTGTTGAGTTCTCAAATTGACAAGAGAAAGTATAAGCAAGGATGACCAGACCCAGACACGCGTCACTCCGGCTCATATTGTCTGTGCCCATTATGGGACACAGTAATGGGTGCGTTGTCTGATAACGCTGTCAGGCGTTACGACCCGCTGTGCATGTGGAGCTATTATGCAAACAGGGAGGAGGGGTGGGAGGGGAGGGGAAGGGGGGGGGGGGTGATTGATGTGTTGTTGGGACACCTGAGAATGGGCCCCGAGTCCTGAGTCCTGAGTTTTGTGGCGCGGGTCCTCACGGCCCTGCTCCTGCGCCGCCGAAAAAAATCACCGAAGCCACGTTCGATTCCACATGCATCCTCTTTCTGGCACTCCCCGCCGCCACACAAGGTGGAGTGGCAGGGGGTGCCGCTTCGACCCCTCTCCCACACACACGGAAGCTTTGACGGAAGCCCTTTTGCAGCTCTCTCAGGAAAGGAAGCTTGGCTGCTGGGTTGCGGGGCCACACTGCACTGCCCCTGCCCCCCACCCCCCCTCTCCCCTCCCATCCCCCACGCATGGCGTTGCATCTTGACAAGCTTGATGTCTGGTGTTGCTTGCTTCAGGAGAGTCCCGTCCGGCCCGGGTGGGGCGTTGTCAACCCTCTCCTGTATCTCGGACGACTTGGAGTGCCAGGTGCCAGGATGATCTCTTGTTTGGGGCGGTTGTCTCTTTCATTATTCTGTGCCGGCCCCTCCGGCTTCCACACACCCTCTCTCAGAGGAGGAACGCTGCACAATGCTCGCCGCTGCAGTTGCTCTCAGCACGGTGGTGCTGTCGGGATACCTGCAGCGCGACGCAGATGCCTTTGTCGGCGCTCAGCACTGGTGGGAGAGCGGGTGGTACGCAACAGGCGGGTTGAAGGAGCACTATGACGGCTACTTCTGCCTGTGCAGCTGCAACGCCACCGAGGAGGGCGTGTTCTGCAAGGGCGGCGGCGTGCACCCCGACAAGACCCCTGTTGCGACCTTCCTCGCTGTCTTCTCACAGGAACGCGACTCCACCTGGCTGGGCAGGCTGGCGACCTACGACACCGGCAGCCCGTTTGTCGACACCTTCACGCAGCTGACCCCTGGCGGGCCTGCGAACTACACGGGCGTCTCCCAGGCACAGGGCAGCGGCAGCTTCGTGTGGAGGGGGTACATGGGTGGGGTTGACTGCCAGCACCACACCTACTGCGACGGCTACTGCAACAGCTCTGCGCAGTACACCAAGTGGAGCCGCGGGTGCCCCTGAGCCTTTCTCCGACAGGGGGTGTGGGGCCACAGGCTCGCTTGTCACTCGACCCACCACCCCCACGTCACCCACGGGGTGGTGGTGCGACATCGCATCAGTCACATTATCCGGACGTGATATTTCTTAGAGGGTGCTGGTGGTGGCATGCGCACACCACACACCTCAACCCGCGGACCTACACATGTGAGCTGTGGCTCCTTCTTGCAGCATTACACTGCCTGCTGCAAAGGGCGCTGCTCCTTTGTGTCTTGATTTCCTCGAGGTTGCATAGGTGGCACAGGAAAATCCCCGGGGAGGGGCCTTGGCAGGATCACCGCCAAAATTCGTTCAAAAAGAGTGTGTGTCAGTGGGTGGGGATGCCCTTTCCACCCCCGATGTGTGGGCCTCTCCCCCTCTCCCTCCTCTCCTCTCTCTTCTCTCGCCTGCTTTGAGTGTTCCCACCACCGGGTTCTACCCTTTTCTCCGTGCCTATTCCTTACAATTATGCTGGGATCTTGCGGACCCCTCCGCGCGCCCCACTCCCTGCAGGGAGTCGTGTTCTCAAAGAGCGGGGTGGTGTCTGCAGTCCCACAGAACAGTTGCGACGCAGTGCAGGGGTGGGGTGGCGGGAGGGAGGGGGTCACGGTGTGCTCTCTGGAAGGCACACCGCCAATATCTCCCCCCCCCCGCCCCACCCCACCCCCCCCCCCCCCGCCTCTGTATTAGTGTGGTGTTCTGTTTTATCCGTGGGGGTTTGGTGTGCGCCACTGGGGGGGGGGGCATTGTTGTTAGCCCCCATTTAAAACTTTACGTTTTAAACGTTTTAAATGTTTTAAATGTTTTAAATTAAAACGCGTTTTAAATTAATTTAAAACGGAGTTTAAAACGGGGGTTAAAACAGGGCGTTTCTGTGGTGTTTTCACACCAAAAAAAAAAATTCGGCCAAAAATTTTTTTCCATGCCCCCTGAGGCCCCCCAGCTCATATTCTGGGTGATTATTCCTGCATTCCTGTCACAGCGGACACATTATTGGTGGAAAATAGGTGGCACTGACGTTGTGGTGAGGGTTGCATCAATCGCACCGGCATCAGTTGGCACACCCCCTCCGTTGTTCTCAGGAATAATGCAGTTTGACATCAGCATATTTCTGGAGTGTCGAATCTTCATCTTGCATCACTCGATGTGCACCCTTTTGAGCTGAATCCATGATACAAAGTCGCAGGTTGAAGGCCGGATCACCATGATGGGGATGGCAATGGACCCAGCGAACTCCACCAGCTCCTTCGACAGTCCTGGAAGCACCTTCTGGAAAAGTTGCACAGTTCCAGTTGCCACCTGGAGCCTACCTTTGGCCTGCCCCTCTTTGAGAGGAGCATATCTGTATTCCCTTTACTCTCCTATGGACGCCCGACTTCTCTGATCGAGAGAAGCCTACAAAAGGCGTAACCATCCTCGTCATCTATTCTTTGCCTCCAACTTTCACTTTTGCAGAACGGATCCCGACGAACTCCAAACAGGAAGTGCAGCCAGCTTCATCACGGCTGTGTTCAACAAGACAGCCAGGTGATGTTGTTGCTGTCAGAACGATGGTTGCAGCACTCGGCTGCGCCCCACCTGGGGTTGCTCTGGCTGTTGCCAAGCTAGTGTTTGGGACAATTATTGATCACCTAGCCATTCTCTCGGCACCCTAATGATCGTGGGTAGGCAGCAGGAACCTGCACTCTGGGGGGACATCATCGATGAGTTTCTTTGAAGAAACCGGCGGCTACCGCTGGAGTTAAGGTCCGAAGGGGTCAGTACCACGGGCGCCACACCGCTCGTGTTGGGGCATCGGGTTTCGGTGAAGGCGGGGGCGCTGAGAAAGCGAAATGTACGGAACAAGCAATGATCAACCATACACCAGCAAGTCAAACAGGCACCACCGTTGGATCGTTCGTGCACCCGAGTCTGTACTGTACCATCCTGAATCTTTTCTGGGTGATTGTCAACGATGAGGGCATGAGCTTGCGTCAGGGTGAGCAGAGGAACGGGTTGAGGCCAGGGTGAATGGAGAGTGAAAAGTAGCCCACTTCACCAGGAGGCGAATTTTCGCAGAAAGCCCTGCCACACAGCTGTGTTTGCCTGATCATGCTCAAAAGGCCTGCAATAGGCTATTTCACACAGGGAATTTGTTCACCCATTTGGGACCCCCAGGGAGCCTCAAAATTGGATTTTTTTGCCGAAGATGGCCTCAGATGGCCCAAAACGACCAATTTTGGGTTCCAGAAAAAAAAATCGAAAAGTCTCCCCCTATATTTTGCAGGGTTTTTTGCCGTTTTAAACCCCGTTTTAAACCCCATTTTAAATAATTTAAAACGGCGTTTTAAACTTTAAAACGTTTAAAATGTTTAAAACTCGGTTTCTAACAACACTGGGGGGGGGGGGGGGGCGGAAAAACCCACCCCCGGTTTCGATATCATCCATTGCATTATTTCGACCGTTTTTTTTGTCGGTGCCAGTTGGGGTCCTCGCGACCCCAACTGTGTGACTGGGTGAGAAAAAGCGAGCAGCAGCCCCACTTCCCCCCCACTGACTGACGAGCTGTGTGACTGGTAGAGAGACCCCCCCCCCCCCCCCGGTTGAAAACTGGTATTCTCCCTTCGCTCCCATCCCCCCCGGCAGCGTGTTTGCGTTCGCAGGGAGAAAAAAACTCACCGTCTCTTTTGCGCGCCTCGCTGCCCCGCCCCCTTCACGTTAGTGTCCATCAGTGTGCGCGTTGTGTCCCCTTCCCTTTCTCCTCCCTTCCCCATTTCACCCACCCTTCCCCCCCCGCCGTGCTGTAGGTCGGCAGGGTGGGACACCTGAAAGTGTTGCGGTGGGTGGGACGGGGAGGGGCGTCGCACCGAGGGGGGGCATAGCAGCAGCAGCAGCACAACGACCCCCCCCCCCTCCCACACATAGCCCCACTCTTCTCTCCCTCGCTTGACAGCGTGCCGTGGCGCACTCCTCTGGAAAGCTCCAGTCAACAGAAGCACCACGCAAGCCCTACGGTCACACCTGACACGTTTTGGCTTTCACCATCTCCCTCCACCTACCATATTGCAGTTTGGGTTAGCGTGCTGGCATCGCAGAGTGGTCCCTAGGGTCCACACCGTAAGAAACTGGCCCCGCTATCCTCCTCCTGCTCTACGTGACCCCCTATACCACCCTCCCCCTACTCTGGATAGGATCTCTCCACTGTCACACACACACCCTATGATCGGCAGGATACACCACAGCAGCACACCGCACCCCTCCCCCCGAGACCTCGGTGTCACACGCGCCTCTCTGGCACAGTTGTTTGCCAACCAACTGTTCTTGGCCAACGAGCAGGCTCCCACCCAGCCCAAAGAACACCTCACACCTTCCTCCCCAAGCAACCCCCACATAATGCCCGGCAACTAACAGGCTGCTGACCACCCCCTCACTGGGAGGTGGGGCAAGGGGAGTGCACCCTGGGAGGATGCGACAAGGCCCCACATCTCCCCCTCGCCTCCCACGCACGCACTCGGCAGCATGACTGCGTCGGTGGCGTCGTCGGAGGTGCGGCGGGCGGACTGGCTGCCCCCGCCATCCGGCAAGCCTCTGCAGGAGATCTACAGCGATGTGATGCAGGGCGCACCTCTGCAGGTCGACAGCAGCCTGCAGCGACATATGGCCCGCAAGGCGAACGACGTGATGCGCGTCCTGGTCGTCGACAAGATCAACAACAGGTGGGGACGGAAGAAGCGGCTCGCCTGCCTCACCCCACACTCCCTCTACATCTGCAACGTGTCCAACGGCAAGATCCACCTCCTCATCCCCCTCTCCTGCCTCCTCAAGGCCCAGGTGGCACGCCCCAACCCGCCTGCCTGCCAGGCCCTCCTGGAGACAGTCCCCGAGCTGCCCGATGTTCTCCTCGACGTCGTGCCGGACCCCCGGAACGTCACCACCGCGGATGATTTCTTTGCAACCCTCGCATCCGTGATGCACATGCGGGGCGACTGGCCAGCGGGGCAGGGTGTGGCGGAGGGCGCGCCTGCCGGCGCGGCCCTCCGCTCCCTCGCCTCGCTGGGGAAGAGCAAGCAGTTCCCATGCCCTGCGACGTTTGTCGACGGCATCAGCCTCGAGAGGGAGCTGCTCAGGCGAAACCCCTCTCTCCCTGCGGCTGCGCTGCTCTCCCCGAGGGCGGCAGCGCCGCCGCCGGCGCAGCAGCAACAGCAGCAACAGCACCCACAAGGGGGTCCCGGGCGGAGCCCGGTGGTGCAGCCCGCTGTGCCGCCCCCCGCATCGGCAGTGCCAGCCCTGGCGTCGGGTGGCGGTGGTGTCGGCGGCGGGCCCATGGGGAGTAGTGTGGCGCTGCGCCCCCCGACCAGCATCGCCGTGTCGCCACAGCCCGGGGGGCGGGGCTACTCTCCGCTGCCGCCGCCGCATCTGGGGGGCGGCGTGGCGTCGCCTGCCGCGGGCAGCCCCGCGTGGGGCCCGCAGGGTGTGGCGCAGGGCGCTGCCGGGCTGCCCAGCCCGGCCGCGGTTCCACCCGGCGTTGCCCCTGCCCCTGCCCCCGCCCCCCCCGGCCTCGAGGCCCTCGTGGGGCCTGTCGGGCTCTCCGCTGCTGCTGCGGCAGCCGTTGCGCCCCCACCCGCACCCCCGCCGCTGCACGGCGGGGGTGGGGGTGGGGGTGGTGGCGTAGGGCTGGCCCCGCCGCCGCCGCGGCGTGTGACCATAGCGGTGGACCCTGCAGGGGTGGGTGCGGGCAGCCCCGTGTTGTGGGGCCCCGACCCGGAGGGGCGCCCCCCGCCCGGCCTGGGGTCGATGGGGGTGGAGACGGCGGTGGTGCCGCGGGTGGAGGGTGGTGGTGGTGGTGCGGCGCTGGATACGCTGAGCATGCTTCCGGTGCAGGAGGTGGCCCCGCAGGGGAAGGGTGTGGGGGTGCCTGCACCCTATACGGCGGAGCCGGAGGCGGCCCGGAGCCCTTCGTCGGGGGCTGTGGGTGGGGTGGCGGCAGCGGCGGCGGCGGTGCAGCACCCCCCGCAGCACCCGCAGGCAGTGGCGGCCGGGGAGAGGCCCGTCGTGCCGACTATGGTATGTTAAAGTGTGGGGAAGGGGAGGGGGAGGAGGAGGAGGTGGTGGTGGGAAACTATCCCGCACCCTGGGTGACTTGTGCCTTGATCTCCCATGTTTTTTTCACATTTCCCGTGTGACACCGCATGGCACACCTGCACACACACAACAGCCGTGGTTTGAGCCATATGACGATCCTGTTGCCCGGGCTGCCTTTGAGCAGGTGCGATATTCGGAGGATCAGCCGTTCGTCGCCTTTCCGTCAACAAGGTGTGTGCCGTGGTGTGCATCACTCCCCCCCTCGACAGGCAGCTTTGCTTTGCTTTTGTCGCATCAAAAGGGGGGAGAGTGCACGGCTCTCGCACCACAGTCAAGTTTTTCACACACAACAAGAAGCTTGTCACAGTGAAAAAGATAGTTGGCAGCGCTTTGGGTGACAAACACAATCTACCTTGCCTTGTTGCTATGACTGTGCAAGGTTTGGCGAACAACGCCTTATCTTTTTGAGACAGGCATCACAATATTGCCTACACCCACATCTCCCGCACCCCCCCACCACAGGGACTTCTGGCTGAACCTGTCGACGCAGTGTGGGTTGATAGGCGGTGCGTTGGACCCCCCTCACTTCGACGTCCTGTCGCTGCACTCGACAGCGCCCCTGCTGGTGAACCAATCCCTGCTGCGCCGCTTCGTCGCAGCCTGGGAACAGGCACACCCCCGCGTGGTGGTGCTGAAGACCGCCCACAGCGCAGAGGCGTTCCACGCAACACGCGAGTTCTGGCAGCACTTTCTCCGGGAGAAGAGGCCTGTGGTGGAGGAGGTGTTCGGAGGGGCGCCGCGTGTCACCGTCGACCTGTCTGTGCAGTGCGACGCCCACCCGCCGCACCTCCTCGCCTCCTGCGAGTGGAACCGCATCTGCCGCCTCTGGGAGGTGCGGAAGCGGGTGTCCGCAATGGATAAGTATGCCCGGGTGTGCCAATCAAAAATACCCCCCTGTCGCTGCGGGGGGTGGGGGTGGGGGTGGTTGTGTTGTGTTGTGCGCTGTGCTCTCCCCGCCCACGGCTGTTCGGCGGTGTCGCCCCTCACCCCCTCCCCCCATCAGGCAACTGCTGTACGAAATGCGGCTGCAGCAGATTAAGCAGAAGTCGCACTCACGGCTGCTGCTGGGCCACGCCGCGCCGAATGCGTTTCGCATCTCGGCCCCTGCTGCTGACAAGCCGGCTGCGCCCAATCCGCAGCCAGAGCTCGCTGTGGCGGAGGCGCCGCAGGAGGCCACGCTGGTGCGGCCAGACCCCCCTGTCTTCAAGGACAGTGCGACGTCACCGCTGGTGCAGGTCGAGCGGCCGCCTCTCAGCGGTGTGGCACCCCCAACATCTTTCGAGAGGGTGACGGCACGCACGGTGTGCACGCAGACCCTGCCGCAGTCGCAGTGCGATGGGTGCCGCAAGCTGTTGGGCGTACCTCAGCAGGACGGGCTGGTAAACTTCGCGTCGGTGACGGGTGCGTCTGCCGCGTCCTTCACCGGGCCACGAGCCGCACGCCCCCCAAGGGTGGGTATCGCCAACACCGTGGTGATGCCGCCCCCTGTGCTGGCGCCGTCACCGCCGATCGTTCCCGCCTCCCCACAGGAGTTGCTGTCCCCACACTCCGCCACGTCGCGGCGCAGCGGTATGTTCTGGACCGCCTTCCTGCAGGGGTGGGATCGGGCAACCAGCGCCTCGCCCACCAGCCAGCAGCGAGTGCAGAGCAGGGCAGAGGCACCGCCACGCCCGCCGCATTCGGCCTCCGTGCGCCACCCCTCTGCATCGGTCATGTCGTGGCACGACCGAGATAGCAGCCGGCGCGTCCCGCCGCCGGGGCGGCCGCCGTCTTCCGTCGGCCATCAGCCCTACATCGCCTACCCGCAGCACGGCGTCGGCGTTGCTCTGTAGATCTGAGCGAGGGGGTGGGGTGGGATGGTTATCAGAAAAGCCATCGAAAACAGCAGCCCCTGCATCCCAGTAGAGTGCGGGAGAGTGGCTGTGTGTATGTGTGTTGTCGGGGCTGCCGAGAGACCGTATCGATCGTTTGCCCGTTCTGTGGCGTTGGGGGGGTGGGGGGCGGAGAGCTACTTCGTTCTGTGTCATGAGACCTGTGCCGAGTGTGGCACAGTTCTTCCTTTTCTGCTTCTAGTTTTATTCCCGCACCTTAGAGCGGATGTCACTATTGTATTGTTGAGAGGGGGGTGCCGGAGGGGCTCAGCTTCTTCGCCGAAGCGGAGAGGGGGGTGCTCGCAGTGCGTTGGCCACAGCTCCGGCACGTCGCACGATGACCCATGCGCGAGTGTTAGTGAGGGAGACCTGAGTGCACAGCGCAGCATCCCGCACACCTCTTTGGTGGTTTGGCGGGTTTGGGAGGCCCGCTTCTGGGAATTTCCTCACGCGCCCCGGCCCTGCTGCCTGCTGGCTTTGATAGATGTAACATCACCAAAAGTTTGTTGTTGTATTCACATACATCGGGCGTTATTGCGTTACCAGTAACGGTAATACCGTTATTTTTTCGGTAAAATAACTTACCGTTATGGGGCTGTCGGGCCAGTCGAAAGTTTTTGGGGTCAAAAAAAATTGCAAAAAATCACAAACGGACCACAAAAAATTGCAAAAAATCACAAAAGGCGGTCGCGATTTTTTGCGATTTTTTGTGTTTTTTGTGTTTTTTGTCCTTTTTGAGCCCTTACGTGGGGCGTCGACTTCCTTTCTCCCCTTCCTCCCCTTCTGAGTCCTCGGTTCCCCGCGCGCAGAAACGTGTAGCGCACATGCGGGAGGCAGACGAATCTGCCCTGGAGCGATGCTCGTTTCATAACAACAGAGCAGGTTTTCCTTCCTCCCGCACGATCATCAGCACAGCTAGATCAGGCGTGCCTTCCCCTTTCCCACGGGCCTCACAGGCCTTGCGCTTCTTGGAGCGCAAGACACGTGCTGTCCGTCCTTCTCGTTCTCGTTTCCTCCAGAAGCAGGTGTTGCGTGCGGTTCCGAAGCGCACCCGCTGCATCCCCTCTCCCACCATCTTTCGTTCGGCGGCTATTCCGCGCTCTTTTCAACGCGTCGTCGCGAAGATTGCGCCTCAGTATCAGCAGGCGCAATCTCCGGCTTCCAGTGTGTGTGTGTCCCCCCTCCTTTACAGCGCAACGAGGAGGAGAGCGAAACCGTGTGGTGTCACGTAGAGCAAGAGTAGGATAGCGGGCCCGGTTCCTCACGGTATGGTCCTTCGGGGCCAGGCTGCGATGCCAGCACGCTAACCCAAATTGCAATACGTTTTTTTGTGATTTTTTGTTGATGCGGCGCGCTGGACCCCTCGTGCACCCCTGGACGGCTGCTCTCTCCTGGCCGGCAGAGGCTTTTGACTTCGACGTATCCAGTATCCCAGAGAAGCCAGCAGCGCGGCTGTGGCCGTATAGCGCTGCGTCTCTCAGGGCGATACTTGCGTGGCTCGCAGCGCTCCAATGGACGAAGCAAGGCACGGTGTCGAACATCGAGCTCGCCCTTGACTTCGAAATCTTCACAGGGAAGGCGTTACAGCCCTCGGAGCGCTCGGCACGAACCTCCAACCCCGCGATGGCCGAGCGTGGCAACCTCCTCTGGACGATGATGGGCTGCCTGAAGAGGCTATGCGACCAGCTAAGCCTTCCTACCCCGTGGCCTGCGCGACGCGAGGACCGGGTCGGCTCCCTCTGCTCGGTAGGCGCTGGAGAGGTCTGGGGCGGGATGACACCCCGGCCCGTGTTCGCAGGTGGCGCAGAGACGATCGCGGCGTTAGAGGCGAGTGCAGAACAGGCATGTGCGGCCGCAGGCGTCGATGCAGACGGCAATATCGTGAGGTGGGGAACAAACGTGTTCCCAGACTACACTGGGATCCCCCGGACCACGCGAGCCTCACAATGGGATGGGCCACGCCCGCCCCCGCCGCGCAGCGCTATACCCGTACCAGTGCCGCGGTCGCTCGCGAGCACGTCTCTGGGCCCCCGGAAAGTGTGCAACGCGCATTCGAAACCGAAATGCGACGAGTGCGATAATGCCAAGCGGAATTACGCACTGACGATAGCTGCGTGTTGCCGCGTCCACCACCACCACGCGGACGGCCTGAAGGTGATGTGTTGTGAGACACACCACATGACGCGATGCGGCACCTGCGCCAATGTGAAGACATGCTGCGCGGCCGGCCACCATGGGCGCGCCCCCAGGGTCGACCAAGTTGCGAGCACGGATGACGACAGCAGCAGCTGCGATGACGACTCCGACAGCGAGGGAGAGGAGGGCAGCTCTGGTGCCACTGAGCATGATGGAGACGACGCTGAAGATGCGGGCTCCACCAGCGAGGAAGTCCCTCCCTCGTCTGAGATGGATAGCGACACGACGGCTGCGGCTGCGGTGAAACGCACCGCTATCGTTCTGGACGCCTCTGAAGAGGACTCGATGGGGCAGGATGCCGTGAAACGCACCGCCATTTGTTTGGATCACTCGGACGAGGGCCCGTCCCTCTGGGGGGCTGGGATAGTGTGTGTGCGTCAGCCAGAGTGGGACATGTGTGCGTCTCTTCTTCTTCTTTGGCCGGGCGTGATTGAGCATTTGGCTCTTCACTGCCCCGACGATCAGCCCAGTGAGGGCGAGTTGGGTTCTTCTGCGGAGTCATCTGCGTTGACCCCACGCGAATTTCCTGGTTTTCTTTTCTCGCCTTCCCCTCGAATGAATACCCCTGCTTCCCCTACCCCGCGTCAGATGGGTGTGGAGCACGTTGCGCTTGTTGCGGAAGACTCGCCGGGCTCCCAACCCGGTGATGCTCGCCGCGTTCCACCAGCAGATGCAGCACCGCCTCCGGCGCCCTCTCCGGCTCCGGAGCTCGTGCTGCACACAGACCTGCTGGACGGGCTACAGACCCCGCAGACGGGCTCACCGACCCTTCGAGAGTGCGCCTCACAGCGGGGCTTTCAGAGCCCTTACGTGGGGCGCCGCCTTCCTTTCTCTCCCTCTCCCCCCTCTGAGTCTTCGATACCCCGCGCGCAGAAGCGAGTGGCACCCATACAGGAGGCAGACGAATCCGCCCTGGGGAGACGCTCCTTTCACAACAGAGGAGCAGAGCCTCAACCTCCCGTGTCCACTGGCTCACCGGTTTCAGCGCCAAGCCTTCGGCCTGACGAGGATAGTATCATGTCCCCATCAGAACTTGCTTCCCCCCTTCCTCTCTCGCCTGCACCCTCTCTTGTTGTGGATGACCCGCCGGGCTTTCAGCCCGCCGACACTCGGCTTAGTCCCCCATCAGACACTGTGTCACCCCCACCACCCTCTCCATGTCAGGAGCCCCTAATGCCTCTAGACACTGCAACACCCTCTCTTCCAGACTGGCAGGCAGAAACGCCGTCTCACCAGGGGAGCGGTTTCAGCGTCAAGGGTCTCACCAGGGGACCGGTTTCAGCGTCAAGCCCTCGGCCTGACGAGGATAGTATCATGTCCCCATCAGAACTTGCTGCCCCCCTTCCTCTCTCGCCTGCACCCTCCCTTGTTGTGGATGACTCGCCGGGCTTTCAGCCCGCCGACACTCGGCTTAACCCCCCATCAGACACTGTGTCACCCCCACCACCCTCTCCATGTCAGGAGCCCCTAGTGCCTTTAGACTCTGCAACCCCCTCTCTTCCCGATTATCAGGCTGAAACGCCGTCTCACCAGGGGAGCGACACGCTCTCCCCCGAGTGCACGTCGCCGAGCCCCTGCGTGGGGCGTCGACTTCCTTTCTCCCCTTCCTCCCCTTCTGAGTCCTCGGTTCCCCGCGCGCAGAAACGTGTAGCGCACATGCGGGAGGCAGACGAATCTGCCCTGGAGCGATGCTCGTTTCATAACAACAGAGCAGGTTTTCCTTCCTCCCGCACGATCATCAGCACAGCTAGATCAGGCGTGCCTTCCCCTTTCCCACGGGCCTCACAGGCCTTGCGCTTCTTGGAGCGCAAGACACGTGCTGTCCGTCCTTCTCGTTCTCGTTTCCTCCGGAAGCAGGTGTTGCGTGCGGTTCCGAAGCGCACCCGCTGCATCCCCTCTCCCACCATCTTTCGTTCGGCGGCTATTCCGCGCTCTTTTCAACGCGTCGTCGCGAAGATTGCGCCTCAGTACCAGCAGGCGCAATCTCCGGCTTCCAGTGTGTGTGTGTCCCCCCTCCTTTACAGCGCAACGAGGAGGAGAGCGAAACCGTGTGGTGTCACGTAGAGCAAAAGTAGGATAGCGGGCCCGGTTCCTCACGGTATGGTCCTTCGGGGCCAGGCTGCGATGCCAGCACGCTAACCCAAATTGCAATACGCTTTTTTGTGATTTTTTGTGATTTTTTTTGTGGGTTTTTGTGTTTTTTTGTGGGAAACCCCCGGGCCTGGACCGACCCGTAGCGCCTCTCCAGTGCTTGTACCTGATCACCTGGCCATACACGACAAGACGCGGGTCTGCAACGCGCACTCAAAACCTAGGTGCGACCTCTGCGAAGGCCAGGAGCGCAACTACCAGACGCATCTGGAAGCGTGCTGTCGCGCGCACCACTCGCATGACGACGGCCTGTCTGTACGGTGCTGCAAGAAGCACAAGATGACGAGGTGTGGTGCATGCGCCAAGGCGGAAACCTGCTGCGAGGCGGGCCACCACGAACCCCCCACTGACGAGGACAGCGAGATGTGCTCTGCTGATGATGACGGCAGCGGCGATGGGCACTCCGCGGGTGGCCCCTCGAACGGCGGCAACGAGGAGGTGGACTCCTGCGACGACAACGACGCGGATGGGGACAGCCCCCCTGCCGCTGGGGGCGGAGACGGGGATGCCGGCCTCAGCGAGCGCGACGAGGCCGCCGACGCGCCCTCGGCGGCCGCCGACGATGATGATGATGGACCCCCATCTGAGGGATGTGAGACCGCACTGGGACAGGTTGCCACTGAGAGCGCCGCCAGTTATGTTTATGAGAGTGGCCCAGTGCCAGAGAGGGTGGAACCCCCCTGTTCGGATGTGTCTTCTCCTGGTGTGGACGAGGTTGTGGCATGCTGCGACCTCGAGCTACCGCCAGCCCCTTCTCTCTCTTCCCTGCCTCTTCCTAGCTTGCTTAAGAGGCTGGCTGACGTGCGGGACGTGGCTGATGCCGCGCCTTTCAATAAAAGACAAGCTACCTGCACCGTAGTCAGCTCCTTGAGTGGCCCTTGTCCTGATATCTCGTCGCTTAGACCTTTCCCCAACGTGGCATCCCCTCCCCCTTTGCCGGAGAACACCCCACCTCCCTTTCGTCTTGTCACTGACCCGGGTACACAGACAACCGGCGGGCTCGGCAAATCAACAAAGGTGCTTTCATCAAAGCGCACTGCCCAGTCGTCGCAGTCTGAACCTGGATTCACCTTCCTGCCCCCTCATGTCCCATCTGCCGCAAAGAGAGAGGCGGATGCCCTTGGCGCGCCCGACATCCCGCCACCGGGAAAAACGCCTGCAACTTGCGCAACGGTTAGCGCCTTGGACGTCCGGCCTTTCCCAGGCTTACTTCCCCTACCCCTCTGCAAGGGTACTCATTGCCCCTCGTTCCTCTCACCCCGCCCCCTGGGCGCCCCTGTTTCGAAAACAAAGGCCGTTGGGCAATCTGACTCGAAACCTCCAGCAGTGGCTACCGGCTTCCTGTTTGATGCGCCAAGCAGGCCACTAACTACAGCTAAAGTCAAGGCATGGAGGTGGTTACTTCCCCCTTGCGCGATTGACCCCATTCCCCACAAGGTTCGTCTGTCGAAGATCCATCGGCGGAAACGTTTCCGAGCCCGGGCTTTCCCTTTTGACCCCCCCCGCCAGATCAGGCGTTCATCAGACTTCCTTCCCAGTAAGTGGAAGGTCCCGCGCTATTTTCAACGCGCGGCCGAGGTATCACCCTCCGAGCTTCATTCGGTGGAGCCTCCGACCTTCAGTGTTCACGTGCCTTTCCCTATTTTAACAAAAGAAAGGAGCAGATCGCGCCCGTGTGGTGTGACTTAGTAAATGACTTGGATAGCGTATCAGTTCTCGTGCGTCGTCTTTCGTAGACGTTCTGTACGATGCGGATCCGCTAATCCAACATAGCAAACGTTTTTTTGTGATTTTTTGTGATTTTTTTTTGACCAGAAAAAAATTCGACTGGCCCGACAGCCCCACCGTTAATAACGTTCCAGAACGGCCGAATAACGTTATCCGAAAATCGGTAACGTTATTTTTCCGCGTTATACCGTTATCGATAACGGTAATACCGTTATTACCGTTATCAGGAACGGTAATAACGGTAATAACGTTATCGGTAACGTTATTACCGTTATTACCGTTATCGGTAACGATAATACCGTTATCAGTAACGGTAATAACGTTATCGGTAACGTTATTACCGTTATTACCGGTAATACCGCGTTATTTTCGGTATTTTTGGGCAACTTCTATAGGGGGACCCTTTTCGAATTTTTTTTTCGGGGTGGCCACACGGTGGACTCCAGCGGCCCTAGCGGGAGTCTGGGAGCGGGAGTCTGAGCGGGTGTCAAAGACTCCCGCTAGCGGGAGTCCAGACTCCCGCTAGGGGGAGTCTGACTCCCCCTAGCGGGAGTCTTTTCACCTATTTTCATCCATTTTTCCCATGATATAGTTACAGTCTACTGGCGTGGGGGGTAAAATCATGGTGGAAGAGGGATGGGGAGGGGCTTGTTTTGCTTCTGTCAGTTTCCCCGGACTCTGGACTACCTACCTATCCTCCTGGTAGCGGCTGCACCTGCGGAGGTGAGCGGTTAGAATTTGAGGTGTCAAAGTGCGGCCATCGCCTGTCGTAGTTGTGTTACACCTTGGGCAAGACAAGCCATCCTGCAGGCCTCATCTTCTTCGTCAGAACTGTCATCCCCCTCCTGCTGTGCGCGTTGGTCAAGCGTGCTCAAAGTCGCCTCGGATGACACGAATGGTGTGAAAGTCGCCCCCAGCGGGATTGGCATTTTGCACAAGCAGAGCGATAATTTGCGGTGTCCTTCGGGGAACCGGGACAGGAAGTAGGGCGCGCTGATGGGTTCAACGAAGTCCTGTGTGTTGCAGTGCACAAACCCCTTCTGCAGCTGTGTCAACTGTGTGCAAAGAACATACACAGCCAATCTATGAGCGTGTCGGGTGTGCAGACACGGACACAGAATGACTTCTCTATACCCGAGGATCCCGTCCTGCGACAGGTGCGCAACCTTCCAAGGCATGCCCGATGCGCGCCGCTTCTCTTCTGCCATCGCAAGATCTCTCTCGTAAGTTGCGGAGCTGGCGATTGTAACGGCATCTTTCTTGCGATGTCCGTTCTCTGCTTCTTCAAATTCGTCGTTGTTCTGCAGAGGCACTGCATCTTCTGGAGCCCACCAATGATGGAGACTGTGTACGTAGGCATTGCGCGTTGATCCCTTTTCGGCATGCTCCATCAACCAGTGAAATATATGCCCTGAGATCCGAGCACGCAAGAAGGGAATCCGGGCTGACTCATCCTTGCATCCCCAGAAGTGCCAGGGGATGTCTGCATACCGGAAATGCATGAGGTCTGCAAGGGAGACAAAGAGGTAGCGGAACAAGCCCTTGTAGGTGTGTCCTGTGACAGGCAAGCACGACCTTCCGGAACTGAGCACCTGTCCCATTCTGCGACACATTCAGTGCAAGGTTTGTACAGGTCTTGTCGAATATTTTTTTGTTGTCTCATCCAGTACCCTGATCAGCCGCATGGCGAGCCCCTTGCAGTCATGGAGTGCTGGGGTGACGTAGCGGGTATTGGGAAGCACACCTGCCAAGAGGGAGGGGTAGCCAGCCTCTTTTATCTCAGAGAGAGTCAGGTGCGGGTATCGATGCACCTGTTGATACCAGCGTTCTTCTGGGATGTCGCACAGTGAGCATCGGTGCCCTCGCCCCCCGCATCGCCTCATTGTTGCCCACTGCTGATCTATACTCCCGCTAGCGGGAGTTGGACTCCCCCTAGTTGAGACTCCCGAAAAGGGTTAAACCCGGTAGTGGTACCCTACCCCCGCTGGAGTCCACCGTGCAAGGCCGGATCAGCCCACGGGTGGGTTTGAGGAAGAAATCTGGGGGGGCAAATTTTGCTGCGACTTCCGGTTTCACCCGGCCGAACTCCAGCATCTATCCAGACCCACGGTGCCAAGCCGTTCGCCCGTGTCGCGATCATTCGCGGCTTCAGGCTGCCCCCGACGACACGTTTGTATCCTGCACCTTGCCATACTTCGCCTCCACCTTGTATATGACGGAGAGCGCCCTCCTTCCGCATCGTTGCGACTTCCCTGACAGCGAACTTATCCATGTCAGGGAAGACATGGCGATGATTGCGTTGGCCACCTGGGTGCTGTGCTTGTGGAGCTCCTTGCTCAACACCGTTGCTAGGAGCCTTCTAATGGATCCCAGTGTCAGCACACTGCCCCCTTTTTTAACAGGGAAGGCCGTGCAAAAATCATGCACAATGTTCGTCGCCTCCGCAGCCTCGGGACTCTCTGCGCTCTTCTTCTTCTTAATCGACTTTGCCGCCGGCTTCGCTGCCGGCTTCGTTGTCGTCTTCCCCATTTTTGTGAATCAGGTCTGCGAGCTGGGATGGGTGGAAACGTCCGTTTCGTTTGGTGTGGCTGTACTTCAGTGACGAGTGCCACATTGCATAGGTATCATGGGAAAAATGAGTGAAAATAGGTGAAAAGACTCCCGCTAGGGGGAGTCAGACTCCCGCTAGCGGGAGTTGGACTCCCCCTAGTTGAGACTCCCGAAAAGGGTTACCCTACCCCCGCTGGAGTCCACCGTGCAGAATGGGCTGTTTTAGGCTATTTGAGGCCATTTTCGAGCAAATTTTTGGGTTTAGAGCCACGCAAAGGGTCTAAAATGGGCATGCCAATCTCAAAAAATGCTCAAAATTCCGAGAGATTTCAGATTTTTCGAATTTTTTACCACAACAGGGAACCTGTCAGTGTCAAAAAGATAGTAGGCAGCGCTTGGGCAACAAATTCAACCTCCTCATCAGGCTGCGGAGTTGCTTTTGTTTTGCCCGGATTTGGCGCACAAACAACAGCCTTATCTTTTTTGACCGAGAAAATTCTGACCCCAAAATGTGGTCCTTGTGGTCTGGAACTGTCCGTTGTCGAAGGAATTGGTGAAAAAATCGTGATTTTTGGCCTCTGGATCACCCATGCCGTCCCAAAAATCAAGCAAAAGAGGTTTGGTAGGTGCATTTTTGGGTGAACATGAGCCATTGTGCCAACCTGCTTGATTTCACCCGAAAATCGGAATCCGTTGAATATGGTTTCTGATGAAAATGTGAAAATTCTCGACCTTCTTCGCAGTTTTTGCCACTTCCTTGCCCCATCTTTCCCACCCAAAATCGAAGTACCGTGAATGGTGTTGTTGAAAGGTCCAAATTGCGTAGGTTGTGCGTAGTTCTGCCGAAATCGTGCACACGTTGTGCGTAGTGCATGTGTAACGCCATTTGCGACCAAAATGTATATTTCCTGCACACGAGCGTTGACGCTTCCACACACCCTTACAAACCCACTTGCCTGATGAAGGGGGTGGTGTGTAGAGCACGTTTGGCAGGGCTGAATGACACTTTCCGCGCGAAGGTCGTGTGCGTAATAAAAAAACGGTCCGAGGGCCGGAGGCCCGAGGCCTTTTTTTACCTGCACGAGGGTGCAATTGAGGCCGATACGGGGTGCAGATGATGGTTTCTTGCACAACCCAGTCATGTTTTGCACAGCACGACGAACTCGGAAATTCCTCATATTTGCACTCCAGGTCTCATATTTGCACTGGTGCAAATATGGGACCTGGAGTGCGTGCAAATAATGGCTGGGGGGTGCAAGAAAGTTCAAATTGCGTAGTTCCTGCGTACTTCGTGCGTAGCCCGAGCGTACTTTGGGTAGTTCGTGCGTATATTGTGCGAAGCGTTTTTGACAGCACCAGTAAACGGACTTTTGGAGCGTAAATATTTTAGAACGGACCGGGAAAAAATGGGCACGTCGCTACTTCGCGCTACTTCGTCGCTCGTAACGAGTAAAAATATCAGGTGGTTTATACACCGCCAACGTGAGGTGTGCGGGTGTATTCCTGAAGGATTCACTTCTGCGTCCACACTGAGTGATTTTGGAGTGATTTTCACTCCAAATTTCACTCCAGGAACATTGGATACTGCAAGGTTGCAGGGGTTTCTGCAGTATTTGCCTTGAAAAAGCCAAAAAACATGATTTTTTCACGAAACTCGACATGTCCGTGCGTTATTATCCAAAAAATGGTCCCAGGGGGGTATTCTGGAGCCATCTCCACCAAAAACTACACCATCCGCCCGCAAAATTGTCCGAATAACGCAAGTTTTCATGAAAATAACGGAAAAATAACGCGTTATTTTCGGAGAAAACGTTTTCCAATTTTTTGACATCACGGAGTGGCCCCCTGGAGTGATATTTTACCCAAGAAAATTCTTTTAGGGGGGGTAGGGACCCGAGTTTCGGGTCAGATTCACCGGGAAATGCTGCCTTTTTTGGGGTCAAAAAATAACGCAAAAATAACGTTATTACCGTTACTGGTAACGGAATAACGCCCAATGTATGTACCGTAAACAGAATAAATCTGGACCGTAAGAAGTCCTGGACGTAATAATGCTGGACCGTAAAAATTCTGGACCCCGGGGGTCCAAACCGATTGGACCCTTTTTCCGGTCCAGAGTGGTTTGCCGTTAGAACTGGCACTTTAGTGGGAAACAAAACGGGGGGGTGGGGAGGGCATTGTGGTGGCTTCCCACTCGATGCACTGAACACAAAAGACGCTGCTGCGGGGGGAGGGAGCCGTGCAGCCGTCAGACTACGCGGTACGTTGAACAACGGAGTATACCCAGGTGCGCAGGCGGGATTGCCGCAACCACTGGATATGCCAACCATGGGATCTGTGTGAACACAACACACGGATCGAACTGTGCCTGGAAATCAAAGGCACCGAGTGTGCTTTGGATGTGGGCTATGGAAGAAGTGTGGGGGACTCTGCCCGTTTGTGCGTAGCTGCCTGGACAGCCGAGTTGCGCCCCTCGTCCTTGTTGTACGGCTTGAACTTCGACATTGTAGTCTTCAGCCTTTCATACAACCCTAAGGGGGCCGTCTTCGGTGCACTGCTGATGTCTGATACCAGTCCATGCCCCCTTCTTCATGGTCATCGGATGGCTCACTGCCACTATCACTGTCACTGGCCCAAGAACATGGGCACACAGCTTCTGACACAAGTGATTTCGCAAGTGGCACAGCGCTCCTCTGTTGCTCGATATGCCTACGGTTGATGCACTATGCCAGTCCGATCAGCGATTCTCCCGCTCGAGTAGATGCAACCGATGCGTCCGAAGGTCTGAAGGGGCTGGAAACATGCTCCTCCTCTAGTACCTATGACCCCTTGTTTCCGGTGATACTTTTCTACTGTCTCGCATGTCACACCGCAAACAAGGTGTTGTCATGTTGCACTTTTGACCCCACGTATCGTCGGGCAGCACGGTTGGCAACACCGCTCACTGGATCACTGCGAGACATGATGGTTTGCGATTCTGCCTTCTGCCCAGGGGGGGCTGAGGCAAGGTGACCAACCCTACAGCTGTCGGCCTGTCGGTCGGCCAGTCGGTCGGTCGGCCGACAGCAAAAAAAAAATCCGATTTTTTTTTACTAGTTACGAGCGACGAAGCGTAGCGAAGTCGCGAAGTAACGAAGGAAATCGTACGACTGAAGCTTTGGATTAGCACCTCATGCCACTTCACAGGGCCTCAACACAGCCTTGAGACAGCAAGTGTGCGCTCAAGTTTAACAATGGCCGGAAGAAAGAAGAAGACCCCAAAATCCAAGGAAGCCTCGCAGACTACACCCCCGCCTCCGCCTCCGTCTGAGGAGGAGTCCGCCGCGGGCCAGGCCATCGCAGCTGAGCCTGTGGCCGTGACACCAGTCGAACCCCAGGAGCCCCCGCAGATTCCCCCATCGCAGCTTCCGCCGCCGCAAACCGCCAACCCCGTGCCCACGGGGGCCCCTCATCAGAGCCCGGCCCAGCACAACACACATGCTTACCCCACTGTGTACGCCTATGCACCCCACCACCAGAACTTGTACCCAGCACCCGGTGCTTTGACAGCGCAGCCCCCCCCCGGGCAGTTTGCACATGCTGGTGCCCCCCCCCACACATCATCTTACGTGTTGGTTCACCACTCCCCCGGTGTCCACACGCTGCAGCAGGCTCCCCTCCCAGCGCCCGCCCCCGGTGCTCCTGCAGCTCAGCCGTCCCCCCCAGGGCAGGCTCCACACGTCGGTGCGCCCCCGCCCCAGGCACCGGCCGTGTCGGCACACCACTCTCCCGGTGTCACCACGCTCCAGCATGTTCCCCACCCAGCGTTTGTCACCGCTCAGCCGCCCATCCCAGGGCAGGCTCCGCACGCCGGTGCACCCCCGCACCCTGCTCCGGCTGTGTCGGCATACCACTATACCGGTATCCCCACGTTGCAACATGCTCCCCACCCAGCGCCAGCGCTCCCCAGCGCCCAGCCACCCGTTCCAGGGCAGGCTCCACATGCCGGTGCACCCCCGCCCCACGCACCGGCTGTGGCCGCACACCACCCCGGTGTCGCCGCGCTTCAGCATGATCCCCACCCGGCTTTTGTGTCTGGTGGTGCACCTTGGGCAAACACAGCAGGCTTTGGCGCAGACCAGGCTTGGGCTGCCATCGCTGCGGGCCACCCCCCTCCCCACGCCAGCCCGGCCCCGCTTCCCCAGTCCTCCCTCGCCCCCGGCGCTCTCGCCACGGACCTTGAGCCTTCTCTGTGGGCCACCATGTCTGCGGACAGGCGGGCTTCAGTCCTCCTCGGGCTGGACGTCCGGTTCGGTCCGCTCTCCTCCAGTGGTTCCAGTTTGTCCATCGAGGCCGCACACCGTGTGTCGGACCTGAAAGCGATGGCGAACAAGATTGGGACACACGGAACACTGGAGGAGGCGAACAAATTTTTATGCGACATGGCCCACAGGGAGCTCATGAGGCTCTTTGTGCTGGAACGGGCCGCTGGGGGCGACTCGGCAGGGGCGAGGAAGATGGAATCCGCTTTTTTCGCTGCGGACACACCGCCCGTGTTCGCTGCCCCCGCCCTCCAGGCTGCCTCGGGCCCCCTCGAGCCCCGCCACGAGCCCCGCCAGGGCCCCAAGCGGCAGCGGTCTGACCGCTCCGTTTTCGCCGGCCCCCCTCCCAAGATGGCCCGCCGAGAGGTTACCGAGAGGAAGCCGGATTTTCGCGGGCACCCCCGGGGGGGCTACCGCCGGAACTAGGGCCCACCAGCCTGTGCCCCCCCGCCCCGTCCCGCCCCCTCCCATCCCTCCCCCCCCTCCCACACCCACCTCACCACACACCCTCCACTGCCGACGAAAAAATCTCCAAAAAAGCCAGCACCGGGTCGGCCGCGGCACCAGGAGTCGATCACCTCTCCGGGCCAGGTCAGGCAGGTCTACAACCACGCCATGTCAACCCTATCGGGTGCTCTGGCCCCATCGACTTGGCGGGGCCAGATCTCGGTCGCTCGCCGAATGATGGACTTCCGGGTGCAGTGGGAGGCGTGGACGGGGCACCCCCTCGCGGTCGACGAGGCCATCCTCCTCTGGCTCAGCAAGAAGTCGGTGGTGGATGGCCTCAAGCCCTCAGCCCTTCTGCAGTACCTGCAGAACCTGAAGGCGTGGGCAAAGCGCGCGGGGTTCTTGGAGCACCCTACCCCCATGCTCCGGGACTTGGAGCGCTCCTACAAGAGGTCTGGAGCGCTCCGTCCCTCTCGTCAGGCAGTGCCCGCCGACCTGGCCACGGTGCGACAGGCCATCGACGGGGAGTCGTCACCGGTGGTGCGCGTCGCTTTGGAGGTCGCCTTCAAGGCGGCAGCTCGCGTCGGCGACCTGTTGAAGCTCGACGTGCGGGCCCTGTCCTTCGAGGACTCGTACGTGGGCTTCGACTGGTCGGGAGGAAAGTCCGACCCTTTTCGTTTGGGCCGCACAACCGGTGTCGCTCTGTCCCCGCAGGCCTTCGACTTCCTCCAGACCCGCTGCAGGTCTCTTCCTCCAGACGCGCCGGCGTTCCCCACGACGCGGCAGAAGTTGGTGGCTGCCCTCCGCCGGGTGGACCCCCAGCTGTCGGGCCACTCGCTCCGGCGGGGCGCGTTGATGCACCTCATGCAGAAGGGCCATTCACTCGCAGAGATGATGTCAGTATCCCGCCATGCGACGGTGGAGTCCCTCCTCCACTACATCCCGCTGGCGAAGGCTCATCCAGCGCGCGAGGCAGTCCGGGTCTCAGCGTCCCTCGACCTGTGGCAGTGAGTGGGGTTCCGGGTCTCTCCCCCTTTGCCTTCTACAGCCAACCATCACCTCCGGAGTGCACAGATTTTCGCCCAGACATCATCTTCCCTTACGATGCATCGCTGCGGGTGGGCCTCCCTACGCAGAGCGGTTTCATATCACCCCCCTCCACACGCTCTGACGCGCCTCTTGCCCCCATTACCAAGAACCGCGTGAACCTGGATAGGCTGCTGGAGCTGGACACCGGGGGTATCCTACTAGGCATCATCGAAGTGATCCGGTCAAAGGAAGGTTTCCTGGCCCAGTGCGCAGTGCACCCCGACACTCTCCCGTACGGCGCGAAGAACAGCATCTCGAGGAACATGTTGAAGCACGTGCCGACTCTCCGGCAAGCTGAGGTCATCGAGCCCCCATCTGACTCCATCCAAATGTGTCTCCCGCAGTTCACGGTGGCAAAATCCTCGGGAGGTTCGCGTCTGGTGACGAATGCAATAAAGCTCAACGAATGCATGCGTCCCCCGCCGCCCATGGGTTTACCGGACATCATCGTCGCCGCCACTCGGATCGCGGCTGCAGACCATGCCATCCTCGAGGATTTTCGATCCTGGTTCTACCAGATCCCGCTTGCGACAGACGTGCGCCC
Organism: Rhynchopus euleeides; assembly: GCA_963210315.1. Classification (NCBI taxonomy): domain Eukaryota; phylum Euglenozoa; class Diplonemea; order Diplonemida; family Diplonemidae; genus Rhynchopus; species Rhynchopus euleeides. The sequence continues at coordinate 1,859,115 of OY723280.1, forward strand.
TTTCTTCGGGATGAAGCTGGCACCGGAGAGGGGTCGTTACAGCACCTACTGGCTGACAGCTCTCTGCATGGGCTGGTGCTGGGCCCCCACCATCGCGCATCGAGCAGCGTCGGTCATCCTTCCCTGGGAGAGGGGTGTCGTGTGGGTTGACAATCTCATTGTGCTGGGCAACACCGCCGACGAGGCCGTCTCCCGCCATGCGGACGTGCGCCGGCGAGCTGCGCATGTGGGAGCGGAGTTCAAAGTGGAGGACGGGGCCGGGGTCCCCCTCAGGAGGTTCACTGTTCTGGGCATCGACTTCAACCTCACCCTCCATGCATACCGCCCCTCCCAGGCCTGGGTCAATGCATTCCTCGTCTCCCCGGAACTGGGGCGTTTCAAGGCGGGCGCGCTGTCAGCGCGGGAATTGTGTGTTGTCACGGGGAGGGCACTGCGTTTCTGCCACATCGCGGGGCACCGTCTATGCAACATGTGGTCTACGCTCTCCTGCATTCGCAGGATCAGCCGCCTGGTGGGCAGCTCCCTCCTCGGATGGGACGACCAAGTGCGGGTCTCCCCCTCGGTGGTGCACGAGGTGGTCGAGGAGCTCCCCGCCATGGAGATCAACGCGTGGGTGGACGTGCCCCCGCCTCTCCCAGCAATCGCCCTGTGGTGTGATGCCTCACAGCGCGTCTGGGCCGTGGTCTCCCCCGACTTGGTCGTGCGTGCGCCTTTCGCGACGGTGGAGAAGCCGCACATCTTCATCAAGGAGATGCTGGCGGCAGCTGCTGCGGTGCTGCTCGCAGCGCGTCTCCACCCCGGACACCGAGTCACCCTCCACATCGACAACTCGGGTGTCGTCGCGTGCGTAAAGGTGGGCCACTCACGCAACCATTTCGCAAACCAGCTTCTGCGCTGGATCTTTGCCATTGCAGACTGGGGCCGCCTGCAGCTCGATCCCCAATGGGTCCCCACCCATGTGCAGGCCGCTGACCCCTTCACCAGGGGCGCCCCGGTCTCAGCATCCCAGGCACGACTCGGGGCACCCCCCCTCCCCCCGCCCCCCGTCGTCGCCGCGTTTGTCTCCTCCTCAGGGGTCGCGGATGCAGCTCTCTGCCCGCGCGTATAAATTGCACCAGTGTTGTTCCATAAATGTTCGTGCCATCAGCGTGAAGGTGCTCATACCCCTGGGGGAAGACATCCTGCAGTTCAGTCAAGTTGCCGTATTCACGGTCCCTGAGGGAACCCAGTGTGCGCTCAACAAAAAGTAGTCCGGAACTGTTCTCCCACAGTTGCTGGACAGGGTGTCTATAATAAAGCGAAAGGAGTACGATTTTTTACTAGTTACGAGCGACGAAGCGTAGCGAAGTCGCGAAGTAACGAAGGAAATCGTACGACTGAAGCTTTGGATTAGCACCTCATGCCACTTCACAGGGCCTCAACACAGCCTTGAGACAGCAAGTGTGCGCTCAACAAAAAGTAGTCCGGAACTGTTCTCCCACAGTTGCTGGACAGGGTGTCTATAATAAAGCGAAAGGAGTACGATTTTGCCGATTTGGTGACACTTTTTTTTTTTGCCACGGGGAAAATTTTTCGAGACATAGAGATTTTTCAGAAAGTTGGGGGTGGTTTTTTCGGGTGGGCAGAATTCGACCCAAACCCACCTGCCGGTGAAAAATCGCGAGATGCAGCCGATGCACCGCCATTCCGTGGGTTTCTGGGCGGTTTGGGCCGAAAAAATGTCGGTTTGTGAGGTGGCCCGAGAGGCCGACCGACTGACCGACAGGCAAAAATCGGGCCGACCGACCGACCCGACAGCTGTCGGCCTGTCGGCCGACTAGTAGCGTTGGTCACCTTGGCTGAGGTACAGCTTTGTGGTACATTTTTCCGGAACACGACTAAACTGTTCAGAAGTGCTCAAAAGTGCCCAAAACCGGGCGGAATTGTGTTTCTGGGGTCCCAGGGGTCATAGTTTCAGGTTTGGTGACGTTTTTGGCCCCCAGACGCCGATGGTGAAAAATTGGCCAGGTTAACAGCTTATAAGCACGGTGGGATCTTGTAAATTTTACATGTATAACTACAAGTATATACATGTATTATACATGTATAATACTTGCATGTCAACTATTATACATGTATAATACATGTATATGCCTGAAATATACATGTAAAATACATGTATATCAAGTAAAAATACAAGTATAATACTTGCATGTCAACTATTATACATGTATTTTTACTTGATATACATGTATTTTACATGTATATTTCAGGCATTTACATGTATTTTACATGTATAATACTTGTCATGCAAGTATTTTACATGTATAATACTTGCATGACAAGTATTATACATGTAAAATACATGTAAATGCCTGAAATATACATGTAAAATACATGTACCGTAAACGGAAAAAGGGTGGACCGTAAAAATGTTCCAAGTTCCCAAAAAAAGGCCAAACGTTCCATCTTTTTTACGGTCCACCATTTATTGGGACTGAATATGGAAAAGACAATGCGATTTTCGCCCGCAGGCTGGTGGGTTGCGGGGCGCGGACTGCGGCCTCCACGCCGCAGACTCCCGCACGTAGGCCTCCCGACCTCCCAGCTTTGGACCCTCCCTCCACCACCGCAACCAACACCAGCAAGAGAAGCAAGTCCTCCCTGCGTGTGGAAAGGGCACGATCACCACCACTCACCTCGAGACTCACCCACCACCACACCTCGAGAAGTGTAGTACCATGCAAGGAGCGTTCCGGTAGAAGTAAAAGTAGAACCTGCTGCACGAGCCCACAAAAGCAGCCACAGTACGGCAGGGCGCGCAGACAGAAGCTGAGACCACCGGGCTCCCTCCAGATGTAAATTCGTGAATCAGTGCCCGGAAAATTCAGGGAAATCGTACTCCTTTAGTGTAGTACACCCTGCAGTAACTGTGGGAGAACAGTTCCCGGACGATGGTGAGCGCACACTCTGTGTTGAGGCCCTGCGGTGTTAATCCTGCAGCTTCAGTCGTGCGATTTCCTTGGTTCCTTCGCGACTTCGTCGAAGGAATTCGTAAAAAAAACCGCCAAGTCCACTATCCCAACCGTAAAATAGGTGGACCGTAAAAATGTTCCAAGTTCCGGAAAAATCCCATTTGTTCCATCTTTTTTACGGTCCACCTATAGTACGGTTCACCTTTATTACGGTCCACAATATTTCCGTTTACGGTATATCAAGTAAAAATACATGTATAATAGTTGACATGCAAGTATTATACTTGTATTTTTACTTGATATACATGTATTTTACATGTATATTTCAGGCATATACATGTATTATACATGTATAATAGTTGACATGCAAGTATTATACATGTATAATACATGTATATACTTGTAGTTATACATGTAAAATTTACAAGATCCCACCGTGCAGACCACCCCTACCCCCCCCCCCCCCCCCATCCTGAGAAATCGCCATGTATCGCCAAGTCCCCCAAACTGGTCTGGACCGGACAAATTCTGGACCTCGGGGGGGGTCTGGAGGTGGATTGGACCTTTTTTACGGTCCAGATTTATTCTGTTTACGGTATTCAAACCTTTCTGAGATTCCCGAACAAGGGTTTTGCGGCCCTAGCTCTTTTCTTCTGTTCCTTTGGTCGGCAGGTCGTACCAAATGGCCCACGAGTCTGTCATGGCAAGTTCGCCGTGTGTGGCATGAACAGGGCCGTGCAGATGGAAGCTGTGCGGGGAAGAGGGGGTCTGCATGTGTCCCCAGGACCCCAGTGGCCCTGATCTTGTCCGTCATGTCCTCAGATGATGGCGTGGTGTTCCTGGTTGACAGCGACCGGGATCCAGAGGGGGTGTGTTCGTGCCATATGTTCTTTGTGGGGAAATCATGCACACACACTACGTGCAGACCTACCAACACCAACACCTACACCGCCAATATGATGATGAAAACGCTGGTTGTGGCCCTCGTGGTCGGCACTGCCTTCGCCGACAGCGACAAGGAGTCGAAGAACGTGCGGGCGATGAAGGCGTGGCTTGCCGAGATGTCGGCGGCCGCAGTGGACCCGACCCGTCTTGCGGCGGCAGCGGAGTACCTGGACGTGGACAACTTCGAGTACCAGGTGCAGCCTGGGTCGCTGAGGTCCCCGCAGCGCACGTGGGCTGAGTACGTTGCTGTGTACCGCCAGATCTTCCCGGTGCTGTACTCGTGGTACCAGATCACGTACGACCGCATCCTGGAGGACAAGAAGAACAACGCCGTCATCATTCTTGCGCACGGTGAGGGGGCGCTGACGAACGGGAAGCCGTACGGTCAGAACTACATGGCGGTGTACACCTTCGACAAGCACCACAAGATGATCCGTGCTGACGAGTACGTCGACTCCCTGTTCACCGCCCAGTTCCTGGACATCCTGACGTGCAGCCCCGTCACCCCCGCCCCGAGTGCGTAATCACACACAGAGATGCGCACCTGCAGAGTCGTGTGCTTGCTGCCTTCACAGGGCACCATGCCACACGTCATTCATTCCTCATGCGAAATACCAATGCCCCTGCTCAGTCCCATTCCCTGCCCAGCTTTCAGCCATGCTGGGCATCACGCAGGTTGGTGTCACTGCTTGTCACAGCTGTGAAGCACCGCCTTGCCTCCACTCTGCTTCTGTTGCTTCAGCCCCACAATAACGGTCCTGCGTTATGGTGGGTTGCTGTGGCTTGTGACTATCGCGTGTGGCGTCATTGTTTCCCTTTTGAGTTCCACGGCAAAGGTCCCGCTGCAGCATTCTCTTGGCGGCCTTTCGCTGTGATGGTGCAAAGATGTTTGTTTCAACTTGCCAGAATGACTGGTCACTTCCAGTGTGATCAATGCGTTCTGTTCGCATTCTGCAACTTACATTCATCTTCTTGTTCCATGTTTCATTTCCCATCTTCCATTTCACTGCCGTGTCGTGCAGACCCGAACAGATCACATCACTCCGAGATGGTTGCCTCTGTGCACAACATCTTGGTGTCCTGTCTCCTGTTCGATATGCACGGAACTGCAACCATCCGAAGACACTCCGAACATACGTCAGCTGTCAGCTGATGCCACTGCGATATCTTGAGAATGAATGCCAACCGGAGGTTCCTCATCGGTGCAAACTCCACGTCCAACTCGGCCTTCAGGGCAAACACAGGAAAGCAGAGCTCGAATGATGGAACATATGAAACCACAGCAAGAACCCCTTCCCAACTCCCAGCCCACCCCTCCTTGCCTCCACACATGAGCCCACTGCTGTGCCGCACAGATCAAATGTACTGAGTGGCCCCGTAGCTTCCTGGTACCCACAACAGCAGCCTCTGCCTGCTGGTAGACTTGCTTGTTGATCTGAGGCACAGCCACACACACACACTGTGCAGACTTACCAACACAACCACCACCAATATGATGATGAAGACGCTCCTGGTTGCGGCCCTCGTGGTCGGCACTGCCTTGGCCCACGGCGACAGGGAGGAGCGGAGGCAGGAGAGGAGGGAGCGCCGGGAGTAGCGCAGGGAGGAGAGGCGTGAGAGGAGGGAGGAGAGGAGGCGCGAGAACTGCAATGACAAGGAGTCGAAGAACGTGCGGGCGATGAAGGCGTGGCTTGCCGAGATGTCGGCGGCCGCAGTGGACCCGACCCGTCTTGCGGCGGCAGCGGAGTACCTGGACGTGGACAACTTCGAGTACCAGGTGCAGCCTGGGTCGCTGAGGTCCCCGCAGCGCACGTGGGCTGAGTACGTTGCCGCGTACCGCCAGATCTTCCCGGTGCTGTACTCGTGGTACGAGATCACGTACGACCGCGTCCTGGAGGACGAGAAGAACAACGCCGTCATCATTCTTGCGCACGGCGAGGGGGCGCTGACGAACGGGAAGCCGTACGGGCAGAAGTACATGGGTGTGTACACCTTCGACAAGCACCACAAGATGATCCGTGCTGACGAGTACGTCGACTCCCTCTTCACAGCCCAGTTCCTGAACATCCTGACGTGCAGCCCCGTCACTCCCGCCCCGAGTGCGTAATCACACACAGAGATACGCACCTGCAGAGTCGTGTGCTTGCTGCCGTCACAGGGCACCAGGTCACATGACATATATTTTAGTCCCAATGCGAAATGCCAATGGCCCTGCTCAGTCCCATTCCCTGCCCAGCTTTCAGCCATGCTGGGCGTCACGCAGGTTGGTGTCACTGCTTGTCACAGCTGTGAAGCACCGCCTTGCCTCCGTTCTGCTTATGTTGCTTCAGCCCCACAATAACGGTCCTGCGTTATGGTGGGTTGCTGTGGCTTGTGACTATCGCGTGTGGCATCGTTGTCTTTTGCTTTTCAGTTCCACGGCAAAGGTTCCGCTGCAGCATTCTCTTGGCGGCCTTTCGCTGTGATGGTGCAAGATTGCTTGATCCAACTTGCTGGAACGACGGATTGACCCAATGATCGCTCCGTTCTGTTCGCCTGTTGGCGTTCCGCAACCTACGCCCATCATTTTCCATGTCCCATTTCCGATCTTTCATTCCACTGCCGTGTCGTGCAGACCCGAACAGATCACATCACTCCGAGATGGTTGCCTCTGTGCACAACATCTTGATGTCCTGTCTCCTGTTCGATATGCACGGAACTGCAACCCCTCCGAAAATACTTCAGCTGTCAGCTGTTGCCACTGCGATGTCTCGAGAATGAATCACGACCGAAATTCCTCATCGATGCAAACTTTGTCGAACTCGGCCTTCAGGCCAAACACAGGAAAGCAGAGCTCGAATGATGGAACATGCCAACCCAAGAACGCCCCTCCCCAACTCCCTACCAGCCCCGAACCCCAGCCTGCTGCAAATGAGCCTTGTGCAGTGCCGCATGGATTGGCCTCGCCAGTCAGTCTCTGTTGGGTCTCCCTGGTGATCTGTTGATCCGCACGACACATCTGTTGTCTGTACCACCGTGCAGGAGCAGTGCGGGAGTGATGCGCTTCCCTGTTCTTGCGTTGTGTGGGTGTGTTTTTTGTGTGGCTTCATTTGAGATTGAGGGACACACACGCCACCCTGCAGAACTATCACCGACACCACCACCACTATGATGATGAAGACACTCCTGGTTGCGGCCCTCGTGGTCGGCACTGCCTTCGCCCACGGCGACAGGCACAAGGACAAGAAGGACAAGGACTGCAATGACAAAGAGTCGAAGAACGTGCGGGCGATGAAGGCGTGGCTTGCCGAGATGTCGGCGGCCGCAGTGGACCCGACCCGTCTTGCGGCGGCAGCGGAGTACCTGGACGTGGACAACTTCGAGTACCAGGTGCAGCCTGGGTCGCTGAGGTCCCCGCAGCGCACGTGGGCTGAGTACGTTGCTGCGTACCGCCAGATCTTCCCGGTGATGTACTCGTGGTACGAGATCACGTACGACCGCGTCCTGGAGGACGAGAAGAACAACGCCGTTATCATTCTTGCGCACGGTGAGGGGGCGCTGACGAACGGGAAGCCGTACGGGCAGAACTACATGGGTGTGTACACCTTCGACAAGCACCACAAGATGATCCGTGCTGACGAGTACGTCGACTCCCTGTTCACCGCCCAGTTCCTGGACATCCTGACGTGCAGCCCCGTCACCCCCGCCCCGAGTGCGTAATCACACACAGAGATGCGCACCTGCAGAGTCGTGTGCTTGCTGCCTCCACAGGGCACCAGGTCACATGACATATATTTTAGTCCCAATGCGAAATGCCAATGGCCCTGCTCAGTCCCATTCCCTGCCCAGCTTTCAGCCATGCTGGGCGTCACGCAGGTTGGTGTCACTGCTTGTCACAGCTGTGAAGCACCGCCTTGCCTCCACTCTGCTTCTGTTGCTTCAGCCCCACAATAACGGTCCTGCGTTATGGTGGGTTGCTGTGGCTTGTGACTATCGCGTGTGGCGTCGTTGTCTTTTGCTTTTCAGTTCCACGGCAAAGGTTCCGCTGCAGCAGTTTCTTGGTGGCCTTTCGCTGTGATGGTGCAAGATTGCTTGATCCAACTTGCTGGAACGACGGATCGACCCAATGATCGCTCCGTTCTATTCGCCTGTTGGCGTTCCGCAACCTACGCCCATCATTTTCCATGTCCCGTTTCCCATCTTCCATTCCACACTGCCGTATCGTGCAGACCCGAACAGATCACATCACTCCGAGATGGTTGCCTCTGTGCACAACATCTTGATGTCCTGTCTCCTGTTCGATATGCACGGAACTGCAACCCCTCCGAAAATACTTCAGCTGTCAGCTGTTGCCACTGCGATGTCTCGAGAATGAATCACGACCGAAATTCCTCATCGATGCAAACTTTGTCGAACTCGGCCTTCAGGGCAAACACAGGAAAGCAGAGCTCGAATGATGGAACATACGAACCCACAGCAACAGCCCCCCAACCTCCCTACCAGCCCCGAACCCCAGACTGCCGCTAGTGATAGCCTCCATCCCACATGAGCCCACTGTTGTTGTGTGCCGCACAGATCATATGTGCACGTACCGAGGGAGTGGCTCACAACAGCTGCCTCTACCTGCTGGTAGACTTGCTTGTTTGTCTGAGGCACAGTCACACACGCCGTCCACGTGCAGACAGTCCTTTTCTCGGATTGCACAGGCGGCTACGGGTTTGCGTCGCGTGACTTGAGTTTTTCGACGGCTTATCCTTATCTGTTGGGAGACTCTGCAACCTGGATATCGCCCACACACACACCCTCTGCCAGGTTCTGGAAAAGGAGACAGTACGGCCAGCAAGAGGCAGGCGGCAGGCGGAACGATGAGGGGGCTTGTCGTGGGATGGGTGGTAGGGCTGGCCTGGTGCGCATCTGCCAGCCTGGAGCTGAGTGGCTGCACGGGCGGCGAGTGCAGGGATTGAGCTGACCGACTTCGGGCTCAGCGCGACCGGGTCGGTGGCGGTGGACAGCAGCAAGCTGTGCTCGCGCAGCAACGGGGGCGAGGTGAGCGTTGTGCTGACGCTGGCAGGGCACGAGCACACGGCGAGCGGGTCGCTTTGGCAGCAGGACGGGTGCGGGCCTGACGGGAGCCCCGTGTGGGAGCTGAGCTGCTCGTTTGCGGGGGACCTGGCGCTGCCTGCGCCCGCACACAACCTCGCAGTCAGGTCCGCGGCGCTGCTGCTGACGTCGGAGCAGTCCGGTGGGGAGACGCGCCTCAGCGGGTCGCTGCAGGGCTCTGTGAGGGTGTCGGGGGCGAGCGTGTCCGGGACCGTCGGGCTGGGGGCGGACGGGTCGGTGACGCAGGTGTCGCTGGAGGCGTCGTCGCTGACAATGGGCCCGCTGGTGGGGGTGGACCTGGCCTTCAGCATGGACACGCAGGGCGTCTTCTCGGGTAGCGGTGCGCTGGGGCTGGACCTGTCGGAGTACTCGGGGCCCACTTTCGAGGGGCTGGTGGTGTCGGCGCTGACGTACGACTCGGTCGGGGGGACGTGGGCGCTGGAGGCGTCGATGCCTGATGAGGGCAGCAGCTACACCGTGCTGGGGGTGCGCCTGAGCGGGGTTGAGATTGCGCTGACGAGCGCGTCCGGGTCCGAGTCCGAGTCAGGGCCAGTGTGGAGCGGCACCATCGGCGGGACGGTGTCGAACCTCTTCGGTGGGAACGTCGGGGCTTCGGCCGCATCGATCAGGCTGCAGAGCGAGTTCTCGTCGGTGGACGGGCTGACGCAGCTGGCGGGGGACGCCGTGATCAGCGGGGACGGGGTGTCCTTCTCGGGGACGGTGGAGACTGACGGGGCGGTCACGTCGGGGTCAGGGGCGCTGCTGCTGGTGGGCGGGGTGGCGGGGCACGCGTCGGTGAGCTACATGCATGCGACGAAGGCCTTCTCCGTGGAGGGGGCGGTGGACGGGGGGCTGGTGGTCGGGGCGGTGTCGCTGTCCAGCGTGGCGGTCGTGTTGGCGAAGGAGGGGGCGGGTGCGTGGGGCGGGACGGTGTCGGGCTCTGCGCACCTCTTCGGTGGCACTGCGGAGGGGTCGATGGTGTTCGCGGACGGGGCGTTCGGGGCGCTGCAGGTGTCGACCATCTTCATGGCGGGGGACGGGCTGCTGAGCGGGTCGCTGGCCTTCGCGTACGCGAAGGCAGACGGGTGCTCCACATCGGCCGGCACCTTCTCGGGGCAGCTGAAGCCGGCGCACAGCGACGTGCTCGCGTTTGACGGGACGGTGTCCTTCGACGGGTGCACCGGGGCCGTGGTCGTGTCCGCCACGAAGCCGAGCGCGTCTGTGTGGGAGGCGCCGGCCGCGGTGCGCGTGGGCGGGCTGACGGTGTCGGCGACGAGCAGCGGGTTTGCGGCGGGGGACGTCAGCACCCCGCTGTCGGAGCAGACGTGGGTGGTGGCGGTGGCGGGGACGACGGAGGGCGGGCTGGGCTTCGAGCTCGCCCTCAGCACCGACAAGGACGAGTTCGAGCGCGTCGGCGGTGCTGCACTACGCGGACGACAATCTGGCTGTGCGGGTGGCGGTCGGGGCAGGGGCGGGCTGCACGGGGTCTGGGGCGGTGGCGGTGAAGAACCTCCCGCACGGGCTGCCGGCGTTCGAGTTCGACGTGGTGTACTCGAAGGAGAGGTGCGACAGGACGAGCAAGGCGTGGACGCTTCAGGGGTCGCTGCCGGGAGCGACGAAGACGCTGGACTTCTAGGGCCGCTCCCTCTCGCTGGGTGCGCCTAAGCTGACGGTGCGGTGTGCGGAGGACGGGATGAAGGCGGTGGAGCTGGTGGGGGCCTTCTCCCCGTTCGAGCTGGTGCTGGCGTTCGGGACGTCGGCCCCCTTCCAGCTGAGCGCTCGCACGATGGCGGGGGTGTCGGCAAGCCCGGCGGACTTCCTGCGGAAGGTGTCGGGGAAGCCGTCTGTGTTCCCGAGCGGGGCGAATGCTGCGAAGGAGGTCTTCCGCGAGCTGCAGGCCGTGGCGCTGCAGGATGTTGCAGTTGCGTTCGAGTTCGACAGCCCGTCCATCGTGCTGCGTGGCACGGGGACCGTCTTCGGGGGGTCGTTTGACGTGGCGGTCGTGGCGGAGAAGAAGGGGGCGTGGCAGTACGCCCTCGCCGTGACGGCGGCAGGGCTGGACACGCTGTCGCTGCCCGGGTTCCTCGGGGCGGCCGTGGGGACGCTGGCCCCGCGCCACCTGATGGTGTCCGCCGCGTCGAAGAAGACACGTTTCGGGGAGCTGCAGATTCCGAAGGGGTTCAGCTTCTCTGCCGCAATGCCGACGGGCTCGGGGCTCATCAAGACCATCCTGGACGTATCCCCGGGGTCGCTGAGGTCGCGCGTGACGGACGGCAGCAGCGGCGGGGAGGTGACCATTGTGACAGCGCTGGCAAGTGCAAAGGACATATCGCTGTCCCTCAACCTCGTGGGCGGGGTGGAGCTGGGGTCGCCGAACGTGGTGCTGAGCACAGTCGCCCTGCGCGTGGTGCTGTCTGCCGCAGCAGCCCCAAAGCTGGGGTTCGCCGTCACCGTGGACGTGACGATGGGGTCGCGCGTGCTGAGCGCATCGGCCTTCCTCGCGGCGAGCGTGACGGGGCTGGAGCTGGGCGTCTCCTTCACCGGGAACCAGCCGTGGGAGAGGCCGTTCGGGATCAAGGGGGTGGCCATCCACTTCCCCCTCGCCTTCAAGCTGGGGGTGATGCCGGCCCCCCCGTTCCTGTCCGAGTTTGCGCTGATCGGGAAGGTGGGCATCGCCAGCACCACGGGCTCGCTGGCCATGTCCGTCAGCCTCACGGCCCCGACGAAGAGCGCGTTCCAGGCAGAGCTGCGCAACTTCGACCTGCAGGAGATCCTCGTGGAGGTGATGGACTGCCAGGCGTGCACGTCGGGGGTGGGGGCGGTGCTGACCGACATGTCTGTCGACCTCCTCCGCGGCAGCTTCAACCCCGACCCGGTGAACGCGGTGAGCATCGTGGTTGCGGACGTGAGCGTGGACATCCCCGCAGGCGTCAGCTTCGAGCTGGTGAACCTGGACCTGTGGGGCGTGGTGCAGGTGAAGCGGGCACACTTCGCCCTGAACACGGACGGGGTGGAGGCGGGCTTCCATGCGGAGAAGGTGGACTGGGGCCCAATCACCATCACGTCGATGAGCGACACGCAGAAAGGGCCGCGTTTCGATCTTGTGCTGACCAAGTCCAGGCAGGCGCTGCTGATCGACGGGAAGGCGACGGTGCTGGGGCAGAGCGTGGGGCTCTACCTGAGCATGTCGGACACCGAGGTGGTGGGGCACTTCCAGCTGTCCCTCGGGGGCGCGAAGGTGGACGCCAGGCTGCTCAGCACCGGCACCCCCGGGCAGCCCGGGTTCTCGAGCACCGTCTCCGCGACGCTGGAATGGGACCTGTTTGGGGGCATGGTGCGTGCCGCAACCCAAGCCCTGCTGGGCCTTGCGGAAGACGCGCAGAAGGAGCTGCAGGCCGCACAGGCGCAGGTGCAGCAGGAGAAGCAGAAGGTGGACGATGCAGGGCGTGCCCTGAGAACAGCCAGCGGCAATGTCCAGCGCGACCTCCGTTCCGCAGAGAGCAACGTGCAAAATGCGGCGCGCGAAGTGCAGAACTTCAACTGCGGTGACATGTGGCTCATCTCCGACATCTGCGAGATCGGGAAGCGCATCATTGTCGCCATCCTGCGGATTGCACGGGCGACGGTGGCGGGTGTGCGCAAGATGGCAACCGCCGTCATCAAGGCTGCGGAGGTGATTGTGGACGAGTCGAAGATCCTGCTGGACTTTGCCAACGGTGTGCTGGTGTGGGCGGAGGGTGCTGTGGGGGTCTTCGAGGGGGCGGTGTCTGACATCGGCGGAGCGCTGGAGAAGATGCTCATCATCCACGAGCTGACGCTGACGGGCACCCTCAGCAGCAGCTCTGCGGCTGTGGGGTTCCGTGCTGACCTCACTGTGTTCGGGAAGAGGGTTGTGTTTGAATTCGCCGCGCAGCTTGACATCGACAGCATCACGAGGGAGCTGAAGCGGATTGTGGACAGCATCTTCAACAAGGACTACGACGTCAAGAAGCTTGAGGGGAAGCCGCTGACGCCCACCGGCTTCACCACCGCCGAGGGCGCCTCCGGGACGATGGAGGAGCGCGTTGCCGCAATCAACGACTATACCGCGGAGCAGCTCGCCGCGGAGACGACGGACGTGTGGGCTATGGAGCGCGACTGCAGGGACATGCGGGAGAAGTGCAAACGTGCTAGGGCCCAGGCGAACCGGTGCATGGCCCGCGCGGTGCGGGGGTGCAGGAGGATGGAGCATCACCTGGGGCTCCAGGCTGCAGCCAGCATCAAGTTTGTCGAATTCAGCCAGAAGGACGTGCTGCCCATGATATTGATGCCGGCAAACCTGCTGGCCCTTGCGCAGGCGGTGCTCCCGAAGCTGAAGCCTTGCAAGAAACTGCCGGACTGGCTCTGCCCGTTCAAAATCATGCGGGGTCTGCGCACGGGCTCACAGAGTCTACTGGAGCGCAACGCCAAGACGCTGGTCGATGCTGTTCTCGTGGCGTCGGGGAAGGCCTCGCGGGCTGATACTGCGCACGCCTCTGCGGTACAGGCTGTCAAGAAGAAGGAAGAGGAATGCGCTAAAAAGAACGATGCGGCGTGTCGGGCCAGCCTGAGATCCCTCAGGACGGAGAAGGCGGCGGCCTCTCTCGAAAAAGGGCTCAGGAAGCGGCAGTGGCAGAACCTGGACGACACGCTCTTCGAGCATGTGCTGACCCCCTTGTCGAGCGGCTCTTACTCGCCAGGCAAGCTGCTTGCCCTGGGGGAGCTGAAGAAGAGCCTCGTGGACACAGTCGTGCAGATGGACAACAAGATCGCCCGGCTGGAGAAGAAGAAGTGTGCGAGGGGGTGGAAGTGGCTTCAGTGCAAGCTGGCTCTGAAGCTGCAGCTGGTGGGGGCCCGGGTCACACGCGACATCCGGCAGGCTCGTGTAGACCGTGCGGCACCGCACTTCACACGCGTGTGAGCAAGGCGAAGACATGGACAAGAAGAAGCAGAAGGGATTTTTTGTTGAAGCACACTCGTGTGATCGGAAAGCGTACCACCACAGCTGCAATTAAACGCGCTCTATACACTAGCCCCACCCTTCATCAGGCTCAGGGTGTGATCAGTTCAGGGTTTTGTGTGTAGAAGGACCCGGGGTTCCGAAGAATACCGAGCGGCGTTCGCTGCTCTACCCGTGCCAAGTGATTCCCGATGTTCCAAAATCAAGTGTCAGTGATGAGAGAATCTGTGTCACAGCAGGTCAGCAGCAGAGGTTTCGCGCAATTCTGCCCTCAGCCGCTTCGCAGGTCTGAGCGGCGCAGAAGGCAGCGGGAAGCCCAAGACCACGTTGTGACGCGAGTTTCACCCTCCAAGCATCTTTCTCAACTTACAGACCCTGCCAAGGCAGCCCTGCCCCGGTTGATACATTGTCGAAGCGGGGCAGCAGGCTGCCTGTGTTGTGGCTGTCACCCCACCACCGCATCGCGCCGTGGGGCGGGAGGCCGTGTGCAACGTGGCCATCTCTGGGGGTGTTCGCGAAGCCCTTTTTGGCCTGCGCCACACACACGGCGCCCTAGTTTTGCCGAGTGGGCTAACTCGTTGTGTTTTAACTCGTTATTTGAAGAGTGATCACCCGAAATTACCGAGCAATCCCTCGTGGTCACTTGTCAGGCATATCACTCGTAAAACAAGTCCACTCGTCAGATAGCTAGTTATCTCGTCGGCTAGTGCGCCGTGCGCTTCCTCCCCCCCTCCTCCCCTCTCCGCTCCCGCATCCGTGTTGCCACCCAGCAACGCTTTGCTGTCCATCACCACTCTATTTTGATTTGCTCCACCCCCATCCCCGCCCCCACCCGTTCTTCTCTTCCTCCCAAGTGGTGCACCAGTCCGTCGTCTGAAGGCTGAGCGCTTGCAAGGTCCAGACTGCGACTCGGTGGTGTGCTGAGCCCGCTGGGCCAGGCCCTGCCACAGAATACATGGAACAAAAGCACCACGGCATGTGCATGTGCCCTCAACCGAGGGGCAGTGTGTGGAGAGTGGAGGCATCAGAATTTGCTCCGTGCGCTCGACACTAAACAAAGCTTAAGTGTGTGTGACAGTGGAGGTCACACCAAGACACTTGTGGTCGGTGCGATCTACACTACAAAAAGATTGGCTGTTGGCAAGCCTGGTGTCTTTTCTGCCGTTCCATTTTATGAACTCGAAGTGACACGAGCAGTGAAGTTGCCAAGTCACCGAAGAAGGAAGGCGTGCTAGCCGAAGCTTAAGGGAACAGACACCGGCAGTGTGACTGCATAGGGCCACACAGCCTTGGCACACAGGTGTGCTGTTCCACAACACAGATCAGCTCTCTCAGTCCTGCATGTTGCGGATGTGTTGCTGTGTCTAAGCGACAGGGAATGCGCTGTTCCGCATTGAATCGAACGGTCCCACATGCGAGCACTGCCGCGTGTCCACATTGCAGCTTGCAGTGGCTTTCCACTATCCCTTCTTCCCTTCTCTCCTCCTTCCCCTTCGCCTTTGACCCTTCTCTTTCTCTTTCCTGTTTCTTTCCCTTTCCTGATTTCCTCTTTTATCATAGTCTATCAACGCCGCTGGGTCGACGCACCTACGACAGCGACGCCCAGAAGGAGACGTGGCTCCAGGCTTTCTCCATCGTGGTGCAGCTTGCAGCTGTGCTGCGCTGCCTATTCATTGGAACCACTATCACTATCATTGCCGCTGCGGCGTGCGAAGCGCTCACAATATATATTATGCAGCGTTGCTTTCTCATCGCAGCCGTGCTCATCGTGCCCGTTGCTGTGTGTTGTCTATTTTTTTCCCCCGAGCAGAGCATCGGCGGGGTTTGCGGCGGTGGAGGTGCCAACGTCAAAAGGAGCCAAGAGTGGTTGCAAGCGGCACCGAGGCACCCGAGGCTTGGCACCGGCGCTTGCCGCAGCACCCTGATGCAAACATGGTTTCCTGGTCGGCATCCTGCCGAGGCCTTCGGACAGGCACGGCTGGCTGGGAATCGCACGTATGAATCGCACGGAACATCACACACACTTCAGCTGTCAGCTGATGCCACTACCATGTATCGAGAAATGAATCACGACCGAAGTTCCTCATCGATGCAAACTTTACGTCCAACTCGGCCTTCAGGGCAAACACAGGAAAGCAGAGCTCGAATGATGGAACATACAACCCCACAGCAAGAACCCCTTCCCAACTCCCAACCCACCCCTCCTTGCCTCCACACATGAGCCCACTGTTGTTGTGTGCCGCACAGATCAAATGCGCATGTACTGAGTGGCCCCGTAGCTTCCTGGTACCCACAACAGCAGCCTCTGCCTGCTGGTAGACTTGCTTGTTGATCTGAGGCACAGCCACACACACACACTGTGCAGACTTACCAACACAACCACCACCAATATGATGATGAAGACGCTCCTGGTTGCGGCCCTCGTGGTCGGCACTGCCTTGGCCCACGGCGACAGGGAGGAGCGGAGGCAGGAGAGGAGGGAGCGCCGGGAGGAGCGCAGGGAGGAGAGGCGTGAGAGGAGGGAGGAGAGGAGGCGCGAGAAGTGCAAGGACAAGGAGTCGAAGAACGTGCAGACGATGAAGGCGTGGCTTGCCGAGATGTCGGCGGCCGCAGTGGACCCGACCCGTCTTGCGGCGGCAGCGGAGTACCTGGACGTGGACAACTTCGAGTACCAGGTGCAGCCTGGGTCGCTGAGGTCCCCGCAGCGCACGTGGGCTGAGTACGTTGCTGTGTACCGCCAGATCTTCCCGGTGCTGTACTCGCGGTACGAGATCACGTACGACCGCATCCTGGAGGACGAGAAGAACAACGCCGTCATCATGCTTGCGCACGGTGAGGGGGCGCTGACGAACGGGAAGCCGTACGGTCAGAACTACATGGCGGTGTACACCTTCGACAAGCACCACAAGATGATCCGTGCTGACGAGTACGTCGACTCCCTCTTCACCGCCCAGTTCCTGGACATCCTGACGTGCAGCCCCGTCACCCCCGCCCCGAGTGCGTAAGCGCACGTCTGATAGATGCAGTCGTGTGGCCTTTTCATGCTGCCTTCACAGGGCACCATGCCACATGACACTCCATCATGTTCCCATTACAACTTCCCATGCTCAAACCCATGATGCTCAGCCCCATCACCTGACCAGATTTTTTCCCACGCTGGGCATCACGCAGGTTGGTGTCACTGCTTGTCACAGCTGTGAAGCACCGCCTTGCCCCCGTTCTGCTTATGTTGCTTCAGCCCCACAATAACGGTCCTGCGTTATGGTGGGTTGCTGTGGCTTGTGACTATCGCGTGTGGCGTCGTTGTCTTTTGCTTTTCAGTTCCACGGCAAAGGTTCCGCTGCAGCATTCTCTTGGCGGCCTTTCGCTGTGATGGTGCAAGATTGCTTGATCCAACTGGAGCAACTGGTTGATCCAATGATCGATCCGTTCTGTTTGTGTTTTGCAACTTACATCCGTCATTTTCCATGTCCCATTTCCCATCTTCCATTTCACCGTCCGTGTCATGCCTATCAGAACACATCACGTCACTGAGATGAATGCCTCTGTGCGCAACATCTTAGTGTCCTGTTCTGTTAGGTAGGCACGGATATGCAGCCCATCCGAAAACACTTCAGCGTCAGCTGATGCCCGTGCGATTTATCCAGAATGAAAATGCCAGAAAGACACCCTGAGTTCCTCATCGATGCCAACTTCACGCCAACTCGCCCGACAGGGAAAGCACAGGAAAGCAGAGCTCGAATGATGGAACATACGAATCCACAACAAACCCCCCGCCCCCAGCCCCGAATTCTCTCACCGGGAAGCTGTCGGGGCCTCTCGTCCGAAACCTTTTGTTTGAATGTCGCCTGTTCGTGCAATTTGCATTCTTTCTGCACTTTCTGCAACACATCACACCCCTCAGACCAACCCGACACAGCAACAATGCAGCAGGGCGGGTATGGTGCGCCTGCGGGCTACCCGGCACCTGGTGCCCCTCCGGCTGCTGGTGGTTACCAGCAGCCCGCACAAGCGTATGGGCAGCAGCCTGCGTACGGCCAGCAGCCTGCTTACGGGCAGCCCCAGCCTGGATACGGTCAGCCCCCTGCACAGCAGCCTGCCTACGGTCAGCAGCCCCAGCAGGCGTACGGCCAGCCGGCCGGGTACCCTGCAGCGTATGGCCAGCCCCAGGCACAGCCGCAGCCGCAGCCGCAGCCGCAGCAGCAGCAGCAGCAGGCGGGTCGGGAGCAGATGCGCCAGTGGTTCCAGTTTGTCGACACCGACCATTCCGGAAAGGTGGACTACAAGGAGCTGCAGCGGGCGCTGCAGCAGGCACAGCTCAACTTTTCTATCATGAGCTGCAACATGCTGCTGCGCCTCTTCGACAACGGCAGGACTGGCAAGGTCTCCTTCGACGACTTCTGCCAGCTGTACGGATGGGTCCGCGAGAGGCAGAACGTATGCCGCACTCCTTTCCCTCGAGGCGCTGCTTCTTTTCGGCCCACTCAACATGGGTGGAAAGCTTTCCTTTGTTCGTGCCCCTCGCCTGCAGTGTCAAAGCGCAGCGCCACTTTGTGCACAGGCAGGCACTGTGTCGCGGGAACCCCTACACACCCCTCACCCACCCCACACCACTACAGTCCTTCATGCACTTCGACGCCGATCGCAGCGGGTTCCTCGACATCGCCGAGACACACAGGGCGCTGGAGCACGCTGGATACCGCCTGGACCAGCACGCCTTCTACGCGGCAATCAAGGTAACGTCCCTGGTTTGGGGAAGTGTTGTGTCTGATCACATCTATGCACTGCTGGGCCAGACTCTCCACACCAAGATTCGCTGTGTGTGGCGGTGGCAGTGGAACGCTAGGGTCTCTTGCTGCACCGTACGCAAACAGAAAGGGTTAGCATGTGTGTGCACTGGGCTCGCTTTGTACTTGTCTCACCCCTCCACAGGCCTACGACCCTGACCAGAATGCCAAGATGTCGATGACGGAGTACGTCGGTCTCTGCGCATACCTGCAGCTGGCCATCAACACCTTCACCAGCTTCGACACACAGGTATGCAATGCGAACCCATGACTCTCGGGTCGTGCCGCTTCGTGCCCCCAACGGATCCACCGCCCGCTCCACGCTTGTGGACACCACACGCATGGCTGCACCCTCTCCCCCTTGCAACACTCGGAACGATTCTGGGGCCTGGACCCAGTGGAGGGACACTGCCCTGGAGCCTGTTCCTCTGACTACACCCGGGTGGCTTGCCCTTCTCCACTCCCGTGCATCGCCCCGTCTTGCCCCTTCTCCGCTTCACTCCCCACCACACCACCACCACCACCACAGCACACCGGGAACGTCAGCCTGAACCTCAACCAGTTCATCTACGCCACTTCCCAGTGCAAATAGTCGCCGGAGGAAGGCTTGGGTTGGGAGAGGGTGGCCATCGCAGCATATCCGTCTGGCTCGCAGTTGCGTTGGGTTGGATTGTCCATGCAGGTACCGCCGAGGGAAAGGGGTGGGGCTGTGAGAGGTGCGGGGGTAGGCGGGGCAGGTGGGGGGGGGGGGGAATGTATATTCTGAGGAGGACACGTTGCCAGGCCATCGCGTCCCTCTGTGTCTGGCGCCCCCTCCTCCCCCCCAACTCCCTCCCGCGTCTTCTTCTGTCTGGGGCAGTCAACCGCACCCCTTCCCGCCCTCTCTCCCCCCCATTTCCACCTGTGCGTGTGTCCGAAGATGTGGGGTGATCGCATCAAGAGTGGGAGACGGATAAAGAGAGAGAGAGAACGCGGGCTCGGCTCGGCCTATTCTGTGTTTTACTACACTGCAGCACGATTTGCCTGTCTGTTGGAGTGTTGCCCCCACACCCCCTACCGCAGGGGCCGGGCCGAGCTCAGTATATCTTCTTGTCGATGCCAAAAAAACAAAAATACACAACAGGGGCGGGGAGGGTGTGTGGGGTGGGGGTGGGGGTGGGGATGAGTCTGGCCTTTGACGACTTTCTAACCGACGAAACCCGTGCTGGGGGGTGTGTGTGAACAGGGTGGTCCATGAGGGGATCGGGGGGGGGGGGGGGGCTCCTCCTCCTCCTCCCCCCCCTCCAACCCCGCCTTTCTCAGACCCTTCTGTTCGAAACCTGAACTCACCTCCCCTTCTCCCCCCCTTCCCGCCTTCACCGGAGGGTGATGTGGTTCGAGGGGATGGTGTCAGCGGGGCTGGGTGGGTGTGTGGTCTGTGTGGCCTATCGTGTGATAACCCCCCCCCCCCCAGCCACCCATTGTGTGCAGGTTTAATGGCGCGATGCCGTGGCACTCTCCAGCCCAGTCGTCTCAACGGTCTCTCTCTCTCTCTCTCTCCCCCCCCCCCCCCTCCCCTACTTGGAACTTGCACGATTGTCGTGCGCCCACAGCGTATCGAAACGTTCTCTGCACGCTAGCCTTCCCCCATTGCAGGACAAGTGATGTTTTTGTGCCGTGCGCACAGTCGTGGTGTTGTTATGTGTTTGTGTGGTGATTCTGTGCTGTGCTGTGGGTTTCTGCGCGCTTCTCGGAGGCGGGGCTGATTATGCTGGATCCCCTCCACCCTCCGTTCGTGGTGTGTTGTTTGGACGCCTTTTCTCTTCTTTGCAGTGATTCCATCGCTATGTCAGACAAAGCCGGTTCTCTATTTTCTTTTGCATGCAAACTTCTAGCTGTCGAGGCAACGGCCAACGCGCAAGGCAGCACCTTCCCCCCCACCCCCCCCCCCCTTCCCCCATCCACCCCCACCCCCCGCCACGGCAATCGGTTCTCCAAACAACATGGAATGGGCGGCGTGGAGAGCGGGCCGATTTAACCATTCCCCTGTTGCAGAGCTTTTCGGGTGTGACTGTGATTTGTGGCATGGCTGCTGGCTGCTGGCTGCTGGTCGTACCCCCCATTTGGGTGGTGCAAAGGGGCGCCCCCTGGCTGGAATGATTTTTTTTGCAGCAAAAATCACACCGCTCTGCGTATGTTTCGTTCATCCTCAAGTGAACCGGTGCAAAGCGCTATCTCGAAGGGGCCCTCGTCTTCAGTCCAATCCTTCTTGGAGGTTTCTGAAGATCCGTAAAAACCATACATCTCGTTCAGAATTGCGCAAGCAAATCTCCGCACAGGGTAGTAACTCGTGTATCAGCATTTTTTTGAAGCCAAATCCCGCATCGCGTTGCGTATCCCCTCCCCCACCCAACCACCCTCCCCCCTGCCACCCCGCAGACTCTGCACCTTGCTTGTCTCTGCAGTTGCCGGTCTGCAGTACGACCCCCTTCCCCTACCCAACACACCACAGCAACACCACAGGAGCGGGCCACGTCCCTGCCTCAGCATGGACCCCGCTCGGGCTGGCGGGGTGGTGCTGTCGCTGGCATGCGGTGGCGCGGCTGCTGCCTGCCTGTGGCAGAGAATGTCACGCCCTCCGCCTCTATCTGAGGCCGAGCGTGACAAGTTCAAGCAGGAGTGTGCAAGGTGTGTGGAGGGGGCGGGCGGTGCCCAGTTCGGGGGTCAGGTGGCACGCCTGATCGGGCGTGCGTCGCTGTACGGCTTCTCAGAGGAGCGGGCGCAGCTCGTGAGTGCCGCCACACAGAGCATCGCCCGGCAGGTGCGGCAGATCCTGCGCATGGAGGACGACCCACGGCATGCCCTCAGGATTGCGCAGCTTGTCAGCGAGATGAAGGGCCTCGCAAGGCACGGCGTCCCACACGACCAGCAGCTTGCAGCACACCTGTCACCCGAGGAGGTGCAGCGCTACCACAGCTGGCTGGCGGGGATGCAGCGCAGGGGCTGGGTGGCCTGCCTCCGCCTCCTCGCCTCGCAGTTCAAGCCGGAGCTGCTGCGGTTGGTTGCCGACCTCGCCGGGGGTGTCCTGAGCCTCCGCATCACGGCAGGCGACGCAGACCTGATGCGCGCCCTGGCGCAGCAGGAGGACACCGCGCTGCTGCTGCCCCTCGCCACCACAGTCACCCTCCTCCACGCCGCCAACTGGATGGTGCTCCACTACAAAAGACGCATTCACCGCACCCTGGTGTTCGCTTCGCAGGAGAAGGTCTTTCATCATATGGTCGAGAACCTGGCGCGAGCCGATCTGGTATTCTTAACGGAGGCACGCTCTGCGGTGAACGTCGTGAGGAGGGACATGCAGTCCTTTGCCCGCTGCATGGGCTCCGTCAGCGGGGTACTGAAGCCAGTCGGGGAGGCCACGACGCTGCTCTTCACTGTGAGCGTCCCGCTGCCACAGCTTGGGGCCTGCGTGGCAACAGCCATGGCAGCAAGCTGGGCTGTGGGGTGGCTGAACAGCCTGCCTGCCTTCTCCGCACAGAGGCGGAGGAAGTTTTCGAAGCATAAGGAGGTGGGGGGGCGCCTGGCCTGCATCCCCGACCTGTCAGCGCTCTTTAAGTCGACTGCGACGGTGCTGACACTGCGCGGCTGTGGGCAGGAGGTGTTGACGGCGCTGGCGATCATGGAGGAGGCAGAGGTGGAGATGGAGAGCCTCCCTGATACTGCCTCCGTGCTGCTTTCGTCGATGAGGCGCATGGTTGAAATCACAGTGTATCGGGTGGAGGGAATGGTGGGCACGTCTGTGTTTGGCCCCGGTCTGTTGTTCACCAAAGTGGCGAGGCTCTGGCGTGACATCCTGCACCTGCGGCACGGGCTGCAGGACTTCTACGATCAGACGTGGATCATCGCTCTGCGTATCGACCTGCTACTCAACTTGCCGCGTACGATCGACCTGGGGGACGATGTCGGGCTGCGCTGCCTGGAGGAACCGCACACGCTCGACCTGGAGGGTGTGTGGTTTGGGTACGACGCAGAGGACAGCGAGGCAGAGGAGGAGGCGGTGGAGGGAGGGGAGGAGGGCGAGGAGGAGGAGGAGGAGGAGACCAGCGGGAGTGGTGGGGAGCAGCAGAAGCGGAAGGGTGCTGTGCTGCGTGGGATCGACATGCACATCGAGGCGGGGACGCACATCGGGATTGCGGGCCCGTCGGGGTGTGGAAAGTCGACGCTGATGGCGCTGCTGTCGCGGCTGTACGACCCACAGCAGGGTGTGGTGAAGCTGGGCGGGCGGCCCCTGTCCGACTACAACGTGGGGTGGCTGCGGCGCGAGGTGGTGTGTGGCAGCAGCGCAGCGATGGAGCTGGTCAGCGGCAGCATCGCAGACAACGTGCGTCTGTCACGGCCCGAAGCAACAACGGAGGAGGTGCGTGAGGCACTGCGCGCTGCGTGTGCGGTGGACTTCGTGCAGGAGAAGGGGTTGATGACACGCACACAGCACGACGCACCCGACTTGTCGTCAGGGCAGGCGGCACGTGTCCTCCTCGCACGTGCACTCGTGGCAAAGCCGAAGATCCTTGTGCTTGACGAGGTGTCGGCACACCTCGACCCGGTCATCGAGGACGCACTGCGGAAGGAGCTGCGTGCACTGCGGCAGAGCGGAACCACCATCATCAACGTCAGCCACAGGCTCAGCTTCCTGAAGGACTGCGATGCGGTGCACGTGTTCGGTGGCGGGAAGATTGTCGCATCCGGCCGCCACAAGGAGCTGCTCACCCAGTGTGCGTGGTACAGCGACGCATGCCAGAAGCAGACACTCGCCTCCAGAAGCATGTCGTACTGAGTCTGAGACTGACGGCCCACGCTAGACCGACACCGCCACCCAGACACCTGACTCCCTTCTCCTCCCAACCACCCGCCGACACCGCACGGCACGCCACCCTGCAGGGCTTCCCGAGGCACCCTGAGCCCGACCCTCGCTGCCTTGACAGCCCCCCGATATCACGCCAGACGCGATGCTCGGCAGCTGCCAGCCACCCCCCACCTCTAGCCTGCTGGCACAGCGCCTCTCTGGCCCCTCAACTCTTCTGCCACCCATCCCCCACCCCCCACTTCCCAGACACCTGCTTGCTGCGGGGTCCATCCAGAGCCGTTGCGCGGAATCTCTTTTTCTGCGCAACCAAGCTTCTGTCTCCCCTCCCCCCTCCCCTCTCTCTCTCAACAGCTTGAGAGCAGATCTGTGAGTGTGACACATGTAACACAGGACCGTGCCATACTTGACCGAAACACCCCACCCCCCACCCCACCCGACCTGACCGCCTGCCAACGCCCCACTCCACCACGAGACACATGCCACTGCCTGTGCTTCCAGCCCTTCTTTTCCATACCGCCCCCTTCCCTTCCCCTCCTTCGGCGGAAGCAACCAATCCCCCCCCAGCAGGTGCCTTGCAATGTCTGACAACGGGCATGGTACCCTCATCTGGGTGGGTGTCTGCGGCGGTGCTGTGACAGCAGGCATGTGCGTCCTGCGGCAGTGCAGGATGATTGCGGATGTGCAGGCGGAGCGCCGCCAGGATTTCCTCGAACACTTCGACGAGTGGTTCGCCACGACGGCCACGGCAGGGAGCGACGACCACGTTTTGTGGGAGAATCTGAAGATGGCACGCGGCTTCGGGTGCGACTCGCAGGCGGAGAAGCTGCAGACCATGCTCAGCAAGATGACGGCACGCAAGGTGCGGTCCATCCTGCGCAGCCCGGACGACCCGCGCCACCCCATCGACACCCTCCCCAACCTGCTGCAGGAGGAGACAAAGTGCGTCGCGGTCTGCCCATGGGTGCCCTACCTTGAGCGCAGCCTCACCCCCGACCAGATCCGCGACCTGGGCGCCTGGAAGCTGGCGCAGCAGTGGCGCGGGCTGTGCGCCCTGCGCTCCTTCGCCTGGCGCTACTGCAAGCGCCTGTTCCTCTCCTCCGCAGTCTCCTGCGTGCTGGGCACTGTGCGCCCCGCCAAGGCCTCCGTCGAGGCCGCCCTCACCGAGGGCCTCATGCAGCGCCGCCCTGCCGCAGAGCTCCTGCCCCTCGCGGCGACGGCCTGCGGCCTGCAGCTGCTGCTCCAGAGCACCGAGGAGGCGGTGCGGGTGTTTGTGAAGAACGCCTCTGCGCATGCCGCGCATGAGCTGCGTCTGGCCTGCGTGGAGAACGTCGCCCGGTGCGACACGCGGCTTCTGCAGTCGTTGGATGTGGATTCGCTGCTGACGGCGATGGAGGACGACCAGGAGGAGGTGTTCGACGACCTGGAGAGCCTCCACAGCGTGGTTGACGTGGCAGGGCAGTGCGCCGTGTTGCTGCTGCAGGGGCGTGACTGCGCTGCGGCGCAGCTCCGTATATTCGCCTTCTCCTGCGCTGGGGTCGGCTTCCGGGTCCTGCTGAACCGGGCGGGACGGAGGTTGCGCGACCTGGCGTATGACGAGGCGGAGCTGAACCAGGCGAGCAAGGGGGTGTGCATGTATGATGTGTTGCGCAGCCGCGAGTCCCTCTGCACCTACCGCATGCACGGGCGGGAGGTTGAGCTGTGCAAGCTGGGCATGCAGGACGAGCAGACGCGCCGGGAGGACAAGGTGGGGAACAGTCCCATTGTGAACCTGCTGGATGGCCACACCATGCAGTCGGTGTTGATCATGTGGCTGAAGGTGTTGTCAAGCTCATGGGGGGCCTTCCAGCCACGCGCTGTGGACCGTTTTGCCGAGTACACATCGTTTGTCGATCGCCTGCGGAAGGCGAAGGGGGCCGTGACCAACATATACACGAGGACATGCTATGCGGCACTGCGGATTGACATTGCCATGCAGATCCCGCGTACGATCGACCTGGGGGACGATGTCGGGCTGCGCTGCCTGGAGGAACCGCACACGCTCGACCTGGAGGGTGTGTGGTTTGGGTACGACGCAGAGGACAGCGAGGCAGAGGAGGAGGCGGTGGAGGGAGGGGAGGAGGGCGAGGAGGAGGAGGAGGAGGAGACCAGCGGGAGTGGTGGGGAGCAGCAGAAGCGGAAGGGTGCTGTGCTGCGTGGGATCGACATGCACATCGAGGCGGGGACGCACATCGGGATTGCGGGCCCGTCGGGGTGTGGAAAGTCGACGCTGATGGCGCTGTTGTCACGGCTGTACGACCCACAGCAGGGTGTGGTGAAGCTGGGCGGGCGGCCCCTGTCCGACTACAACGTGGGGTGGCTGCGGCGCGAGGTGGTGTGTGGCAGCAGCGCAGCGATGGAGCTGGTCAGCGGCAGCATCGCAGACAACGTGCGTCTGTCACGGCCCGAAGCAACAACGGAGGAGGTGCGTGAGGCACTGCGCGCTGCGTGTGCGGTGGACTTTGTGCAGGAGAAGGGGTTGATGACACGCACACAGCACGACGCGCCCGACTTGTCGTCAGGGCAGGCGGCACGTGTCCTCCTCGCACGTGCACTCGTGGCAAAGCCGAAGATCCTTGTGCTTGACGAGGTGTCGGCACACCTCGACCCGGTCATCGAGGACGCACTGCGGAAGGAGCTGCGTGCACTGCGGCAGAGCGGAACCACCATCATCAACATCAGCCACAGGCTCAGCTTCCTGAAGGACTGCGATGCGGTGCACGTGTTCGGTGGCGGGAAGATTGTCGCATCCGGCCGCCACAAGGAGCTGCTCACCCAGTGTGCGTGGTACAGCGACGCATGCCAGAAGCAGACACTCGCCTCCAGAAGCATGTCGTACTGAGTCTGAGACTGACGGCCCACGCTAGACCGACACCGCCACCCAGACACCTGACTCCTTCTCCCAACCACCCTCCCCAACTCCGATACCGCACAGCACACCCCCCGCTTGCGACGGACACACCCGCATCCCACACTCTAACCTCGGCACCATGTGTCCCGCCGGGATGGCTGCTGCACACGCGCGTTGCACCTCGCCCCCTACCCCCTCCACTCCACCCCGCCACTTTTCATCACATACGACGCATTCCGCGCTGCGGCCGGCTACAAGCCGAGGGTTGCGTCCAGAATAACCTGTAAATCCACACAAGGCCCCTGCTCGGGTGCAAGTTCCGTGTGCATCACGCTGCGAATCTGAGATGGGTCTCTTCTGCACTGTAATGACCAACACACCACAGCAACACCACAGGAGCGGGCCACGTCCCTGCCTCAGCATGGACCCCACTCAGGCTGGCGGGACGGTGCTGTCGCTGGCATGCGGTGGCGCGGCTGCTGCCTGCCTGTGGCAGAGGATGTTCCGCACCGTGCCCCTGTCTAAGGTGGAGCTGCAAGAGTTCCAAGCGGAGTGCCGCCTGTGGGTTGACGAGGTGGACTATGACGAGCCCAATACACGCACAATGCTGGCACTGCTGGTCAAGGCACGCAAGCACGGGTGCCTGCAGGAGTGTGAGGAAGTCATTCGAGCAGGCACCCTCCGTGTGGCAAAGCAGGCCCGCCGCATCCTGCGAACCCCCGACGCACCCAGCCACGTGCTGGCCCTGCAGGACATGCATTATGCCGTTGAGGACCTCGTGTCGGTGCTATCCTTCGACGAGCAGCTTGCAGCACACCTGTCACCCGAGGAGGTGCAGCGCTACCACAGCTGGCTGGCGGGGATGCAGCGCAGGGGCTGGGTGGCCTGCCTCCGCCTCCTCGCCTCGCAGTTCAAGCCGGAGCTGCTGCGGTTGGTTGCCGACCTCGCCGGGGGTGTGCTGAGCCTGCGCATCGAGGCAGGCGAGGCTGATCTGATGCGCGCCCTGTCGCAGCAGGAGGACACCGCGCTGCTGCTGCCCCTCGCCACCACAGTCACCCTCCTCTACGCCGCCAACTGGATGATGGTCTACTGCGGGGAGCAATTCCGTGCAAAACTCGTGACTGAGTCCTGCGAGGAGGTGGCACTCCGCATTACCGACAACGTCTCCCGTGCAGACTTAAAGTTTTTGGGCGAGATCCCAAATGCCTACTACTACATTGTGGATTCTGCCACTGGAGACCGCCACATCTTCTCGAAGGAAATCCGCGGGGTTGGGCGCGTCTTCAGCTTCCTTGCCCAATCGGCGGAGCTGCTGCACCTGAGAGGTGTGTCTGCATCACAGACAGCGATGTGCGTCGTTGCGGCAGTTGCCTTGGAGGTGTGCCTCAATGGCCTCACAGAAATGCTACCGACTCGGCGCGTCCGGAAGCAGCCAGACACGCGGATCCGCGCCTTCACAGACATATCAGACCTGTTCGAAACCAAGGAGGTCGTGGTGACTCTGCGGTCCTACGGGCAGGAGGTGTTGGCTGCCATGGACCTCCTCGACGAGGAAGGCAAGGCGCTTGGCGCGGAGACGAGTCGGGTGGCAACGAGAAGCCTGAGGATTGTCATCGGCGACTTTATCAAGCAGAGCGTGAAGCTGTTGGCACCGCTTTACACAACAGGGGATGACAAGGGCGTGGTCCTCTTTACTTCCGCGTCAAAGCTCTGCTCCAGCGTGAGGGCCATGCAGAGAGACGTCACGTCTATCACGAAGGAGCTGTGGATGGTGGCTCTGCGTATCGACCTGCTACTCAACTTGCCGCGTACGATCGACCTGGGGGACGATGTCGGGCTGCGCTGCCTGGAGGAACCGCACACGCTCGACCTGGAGGGTGTGTGGTTTGGGTACGACGCAGAGGACAGCGAGGCAGAGGAGGAGGCGGTGGAGGGAGGGGAGGAGGGCGAGGAGGAGGAGGAGGAGGAGACCAGCGGGAGTGGTGGGGAGCAGCAGAAGCGGAAGGGTGCTGTGCTGCGTGGGATCGACATGCACATCGAGGCGGGGACGCACATCGGGATTGCGGGCCCGTCGGGGTGTGGAAAGTCGACGCTGATGGCGCTGCTGTCGCGGCTGTACGACCCACAGCAGGGTGTGGTGAAGCTGGGCGGGCGGCCCCTGTCCGACTACAACGTGGGGTGGCTGCGGCGCGAGGTGGTGTGTGGCAGCAGCGCAGCGATGGAGCTGGTCAGCGGCAGCATCGCAGACAACGTGCGTCTGTCACGGCCCGAAGCAACAACGGAGGAGGTGCGTGAGGCACTGCGCGCTGCGTGTGCGGTGGACTTCGTGCAGGAGAAGGGGCTGATGACACGCACACAGTACGACGCACCCGACTTGTCGTCAGGACAGGCGGCACGTGTCCTCCTCGCACGTGCACTCGTGGCAAAGCCGAAGATCCTTGTGCTTGACGAGGTGTCGGCACACCTCGACCCGGTCATCGAGGACGCACTGCGGAAGGAGCTGCGTGCACTGCGGCAGAGCGGAACCACCATCATCAACGTCAGTCACAGGCTCAGCTTCCTGAAGGACTGCGATGCGGTGCACGTGTTCGGTGGCGGGAAGATTGTCGCATCCGGCCGCCACAAGGAGCTGCTCACCCACACGGTGGACTCCAGCGGCCCTAGCGGGAGTCTGGGAGCGGGAGTCTGAGCGGGTGTCAAAGACTCCCGCTAGCGGGAGTCTATACTCCCGCTAGGGGGAGTCTGACTCCCCCTAGCGGGAGTCTTTTCACCTATTTTCATCCATTTTTCCCATGATATAGTTACAGTCTACTGGCGTGGGGGGTAAAATCATGGTGGAAGAGGGATGGGGAGGGGCTTGTTTTGCTTCTGTCAGTTTCCCCGGACTCTGGACTACCTACCTATCCTCCTGGTAGCGGCTGCACCTGCGGAGGTGAGCGGTTAGAATTTGAGGTGTCAAAGTGCGGCCATCGCCTGTCGTAGTTGTGTTACACCTTGGGCAAGACAAGCCATCCTGCAGGCCTCATCTTCTTCGTCAGAACTGTCATCCCCCTCCTGCTGTGCGCGTTGGTCAAGCGTGCTCAAAGTCGCCTCGGATGACACGAATGGTGTGAAAGTCGCCCCCAGCGGGATTGGCATTTTGCACAAGCAGAGCGATAATTTGCGGTGTCCTTCGGGGAACCGGAACAGGAAGTAGGGCGCGCTGATGGGTTCAACGAAGTCCTGTGTGTTGCAGTGCACAAACCCCTTCTGCAGCTGTGTCAACTGTGTGCAAAGAACATACACAGCCAATCTATGAGCGTGTCGGGTGTGCAGACACGGACACAGGATGACTTCTCTATACCCGAGGATCCCGTCCTGCGACAGGTGCGCAACCTTCCAAGGCATGCCCGATGCGCGCCGCTTCTCTTCTGCCATCGCAAGATCTCTCTCGTAAGTTGCGGAGCTGGCGATTGTAACGGCATCTTTCTTGCGATGTCCGTTCTCTGCTTCTTCAAATTCGTCGTTGTTCTGCAGAGGCACTGCATCTTCTGGAGCCCACCAATGATGGAGACTGTGTACGTAGGCATTGCGCGTTGATCCCTTTTCGGCATGCTCCATCAACCAGTGAAATATATGCCCTGAGATCCGAGCACGCAAGAAGGGAATCCGGGCTGACTCATCCTTGCATCCCCAGAAGCGCCAGGGGATGTCTGCATACCGGAAATGCATGAGGTCTGCAAGGGAGACAAAGAGGTAGCGGAACAAGCCCTTGTAGGTGGTGTCCTGTGACATGGCAAGCACGACCTTCCGGAACTGAGCACCTGTCCCATTCTGCGACACATTCAGTGCAAGGTTTGTACAGGTCTTGTCAAATATTTTTTTTGTTGTCTCATCCAGTACCCTGATCAGCCGCATGGCGAGCCCCTTGCAGTCATGGAGTGCTGGGGTGACGTAGCGGGCATTGGGAAGCACACCTGCCAAGAGGGAGGGGTAGCCAGCCTCTTTCATCTCAGAGAGAGTCAGGTGCGGGTATCGATGCACCTGTTGATACCAGCGTTCTTCTGGGATGTCGCACAGTGAGCATCGGTGCCCTCGCCCCCCGCATCGCCTCATTGTTGCCCACTGCTGATCTATACTCCCGCTAGCGGGAGTTGGACTCCCCCTAGTTGAGACTCCCGAAAAGGGTTAAACCCGGTAGTGGTACCCTACCCCCGCTGGAGTCCACCGTGCAAGGCCGGATCAGCCCACGGGTGGGTTTGAGGAAGAAATCTGGGGGGGCAAATTTTGCTGCGACTTCCGGTTTCACCCGGCCGAACTCCAGCATCTATCCAGACCCACGGTGCCAAGCCGTTCGCCCGTGTCGCGATCATTCGCGGCTTCAGGCTGCCCCCGACGACACGTTTGTATCCTGCACCTTGCCATACTTCGCCTCCACCTTGTATATGACGGAGAGCGCCCTCCTTCCGCATCGTTGCGACTTCCCTGACAGCGAACTTATCCATGTCAGGGAAGACATGGCGATGATTGCGTTGGCCACCTGGGTGCTGTGCTGGTGGAGCTCCTTGCTCAACACCGTTGCTAGGAGCCTTCTAATGGATCCCAGTGTCAGCACACTGCCCCCTTTTTTAACAGGGAAGGCCGTGCAAAAATCATGCACAATGTTCGTCGCCTCCGCAGCCTCGGGACTCTCTGCGCTCTTCTTCTTCTTAATCGACTTTGCCGCCGGCTTCGCTGCCGGCTTCGTTGTCGTCTTCCCCATTTTTGTGAATCAGGTCTGCGAGCTGGGATGGGTGGAAACGTCCGTTTCGTTTGGTGTGGCTGTACTTCAGTGACGAGTGCCACATTGCATAGGTATCATGGGAAAAATGAGTGAAAATAGGTGAAAAGACTCCCGCTAGGGGGAGTCAGACTCCCCCTAGCGGGAGTATAGACTCCCGCTAGCGGGAGTCTATACTCCCGCTAGCGGGAGTTGGACTCCCCCTAGTTGAGACTCCCGAAAAGGGTTACCCTACCCCCGCTGGAGTCCACCGTGCAGTGTGCGTGGTACAGCGACGCATGCCAGAAGCAGACACTCGCCTCCAGAAGCATGTCGTACTGAGTCTGAGACTGACGGCCCACGCTAGACCGACACCGCCACCCAGACACCTGACTCCTTCTCCCAACCACCCTCCCCAACTCCGATACCGCACAGCACACCCCCCGCTTGCGACGGACACACCCGCATCCCACACTCTAACCTCGGCACCATGTGTCCCGCCGGGATGGCTGCTGCACACCTCTGAGTTGCACCCCACCCCCCACCCCTCCACTTGACCGCCACACCTCGCATCCCCCGATCACACCCCCGCGTTGCACACCCCCCGCCCCCCACCACCACACACCCACCCCTCCCCCGCAGGTCCGCACCATGGGCCACACCCCCACACAGCACCCCTGACCCCTTCGTCTCTCTGCCATCCCCTTGCACTCTGGGATGATCCCCGTGCCACCCCCGCCACTGCCTACCGGCAGGCCGTCCCTGGTTTCGCCCGGAAGCCCCGCCATATCCGGGTTGGGGAGTAACGTGGCAGGCGCACCTCACACCGCACGGAGGGACAGGGTGGTGCCGTCGTCGCTCCAGCCTCGCCTGTCGACGCAGTTCGGCACCCCGCAGTTCGATGTGGCCTCACCTTCCTTGGAAATAATGGGCCTGGTACCCAACACGACGCCACGGCTTCACAACGACAAGGACTGCTGGAGGGACGAGCACCTCCTCGCAGAGTCGCAGTCTGAATTCTCCTCCTTCCTCTCCGGGACAACGCCGCTCCTGCTGGCCCCCTCCGTATCCCGCTTCAGCGTCTCGCGGGACTCCGGCGCTGGCCTGGGGAGGGGGCACGCCCCCAACTTGCGCGGGACACCCAGCTCTCCGCTCGGAACCACCCCCAAACGCAGCGCGAAGCGAAGGAGCCGAGCTGTGCAGCAGAGTGGCGGTGCCACCGTTTCTTCTCCTTCATCCTACCCACAGCCCCTGCAGCCCAGGCTCGGGTCTGGGATGCAGAGGGATGCCTTTGGTCAGGAGAGGCCTCCGTCACCGGTGACGCCCATCCACCAGCGGCTCGGGAGGAGGTGCGATGCTGCTGTGTCCGGGGATCCCGGGAGAGGGGTGGTGGTGGTGGTGGATTCTGCGGCGGGGGCCCACCCCCCCGGCGTCGGCGTGGTGGTGAACGCGCATGACTTTTCCCCCGGGGGTGCCGGGGGAGGAGGAGGGGGGGTGGTGGCGGCGGAGGAGGAGCTGGCCCCAGGCGAGCCGCTCCTCACCGCGGAGGAGAGGCTGAGGAAGTATTTCACCTCGCGGCAGCACCAGATGGGTTCGGAGACGGATAGGAAGATCGCGGATCTCCTGTCACATTCACACCGCCTCGGCCGGGCTGTCGACCCCCTCGCAGCCTACCAGGCATACTCTCTGCTGGTGAAGCCTGTCCACAGCTTAGAGGAGTTGGAGGAGGAGGTGATCTCCCCCATGGTGTCAACTCTGAAGGGGGTGCCGAATCCCTATCTCGAGGAGAAGGCGTCCGGCGGAGGTTTCACCTTCTTCGATATTTTCTTCTTGCACTTCCATAAGCACTGCGAGATCTTGAGGGAGAGCAGCGGGGGACACCTCGGGCTGCTGACGGAGACCCTCCTGGCGCAGAGGAGGAACCGGGAGGGGTTGGAGGAGGTGGAGGCGGAGCTGGAGAGGACGAGGGAGAAGGCGGAGTCGCTGGAGGCGTATAATGACCTCCTGATTCGGCAGACTATGAAGGGTGATCGGAATTTCTGCGATAACCTGCTGACGCATCTCAACGAGGAGCCGCGATATGTCGACCGGCATGTCATGACCGACCCGATCCCGGCGGATCCCGCCTTGGTGGCACAGATCGATGATTTGACTCTGAAGAACACAGTGCTCAGCACGACTTTGAAGATGAAGACGACGCAGCTGCAGAAGGATATCTGGCAGCGCGACGCAGCTCTAACAAAGTGTGAGGCTCTGTGCGATAAGCTCCGCGATGAAGCCGAAGACGCAAAGGATGCCCTCGCCGAGCTGAAGGAGAAGGAGGTCAAATCGGTGCACTGCCAGACAACCGGAGGTTCCTCTGGCGACCCCTTCAGCCAGATGGTGGAGTTCCTTGTGTCGGATGACCTCTCCAATGTGGAGGTGACCTCAAGCGACGGGGATTTTGAAGGCACCGTGTCGGGTCTCCCGTCTCGGAGGCAGACGGAGGAAGACCTGTCGGTGCAGATCCAGAGGCATCTCCCGGTGGAGGTGGCGCCGACGGGCAACGTCGCGCTCGTCTTCACGGATATCCAGTCCTCCACTTTTCTGTGGAACCTTTCCCCCGTGGGTATGCGGCAGGCCATCAAGGATCACAACGTTCTCATGCGTGCCGCGATTAAACGTTTCAGAGGATATGAGGTGAAAACAGAAGGAGACGCTTTCATGGTTTCCTTCCAAGACCCTCTCGACGCCTGCAGGTGGTGCGTCGAGACGCAGGTAGAGTGCTTACACAGGGAGTGGCCCGAAAGCATCTGCGGGTCGGAGGATACGACAGATGTGATCTACGACGACGATGGGAACATAGTCTTCGCTGGAATCCGCGTGAGGATGGGGATCCACGTGGGGGAGGCGATGGCCGAGGAGGATCCGACGACACTCCGGATGGACTACTTCGGGCCGGAGGTTAACTTCGCGGCGCGTGTGTCCTCCAAAGGGAGGGGGGGTGAGGTTGTCCTGTCCGGAACAGCGTATGACGCGTTGAAGCCCTACCTCAGCGAAGACCCATTTAAATACATCTCTGTTGGGGCGCATATCTTCGAGCTGGGACACTTCAGCCTCAAAGGGTTTGACGACGACGTCCTGCTCCACCACGTCTTCGCCGATGAGCTTGTCACCCGGAGGTTTCACTTCAAAAAGGACCCCCCTCCGCCGAAGGAGGTTGTGGTGAATCTGACCCCACCTCCGAAGGGGGAGATCGCGATGGTCTTCACGGCGATACACTCCAGCACGGCGCTGTGGAATGCGACTCAGGGGGGCATGATGGCGGCGATTGAGATGCACAACGTACTTATCCGCACCACCCTCAGCGACGCGGGGGGCTACGAAATCAACTCCGAAGGCGGTGCCTTCGCTGTCGCCTTCGAGCAACCCTCCGTTGCACTCCGCTGGTGCATCTCCATACAGCAGGCCCTCCTCGACCTGGAATGGCCTGCAGACCTCCTCGCCATTAAGGAGTGCAAACCCGTGACACACTCCGCATCCAGCACCCTCATCTGGCGAGGCCTCCGCCTGCGCATGGGGATGCACGTCGGGTGGCCCCTCTGCCAGGAGCACCCCAACGGCAAGGTGGAGTATCTGGGCCCTGTGTGCAACAAGGGTGCACGCATCATCGAGCATGCCCAGGGTGGTGAGGTGATCCTCTCGGCGGATGCGAGGGAGCATCTCAGCGCTGAGGACCTGCAGGGGATCCCTGATGGGGTTGCGCTGACGAAGCTGCCGTTTCTCAAGCTGACGGGGTTTGACAGCGAGGAGCTGTGGTCTGCCGTGCCGAAGGCCCTGGCGCCACGCATGGCGAAGGTGCAGCGCGGGGCGGTTGTTGGGGAGACGACGATGCAGGTGCAGGAGCTGACCGATTCGCAGCAGCAGGATATCGCAGAGATGGAGCGGAAGCTCGCCGAGGCGGAGCAGGCCGCCCCCAAAGGGGACGTCACGCTCATTGCATGCTACGCCCACACTGCAGGGCTCTGGAACATCGCGCCACAACCCACCACAGCAGCGCTGGAAGTTCTCGCTGGGATATACCGCACCCTCCTCGACACCCATCAAGGATACCTCATCCGGGCAGATTCAGACTTCGTCTCCGCAGCCTTCCAGACGCACCACGTCGCTCTGCTGTTCGCCACGGAGCTGCAGCAGTGCTGCCTGAGTGCGGCATGGCCTCCTGACGTCTGCGGGATCAGCAACCTGACGGAGACAGTCCGGACCCCATCGGGCGGGCTGCTCTACGAGGGCCTCCGGGTGAAATCCGCTGTTTACTCAGGGAAGCCGACTCTCAAAAAGGACCCCCTGACCTTCCGCACGCATTACTTCGGGGAGCCGGCGGACACCGTGATGGGGCTGCTGGCGAAGGCAAAGCCGGGGCAGATCCTGGTGGAGACCGCCTCACTCACCCTGAAGGACCGCAGCCTGTCCATCTCCGTGGAGGACCTCGGGGAGGTGGAGGTGTTCACAGAGCGGCAGAAGGTTGCGGTGTCGCAGGTGCTGCCCTCGGATCTTTCGGGGCGTTCCGCGTTTCTCCAGGCGATGGATCCTGTGGATGATGGGAAGCTTGCACCCCTTGGTGACGTCACCATGAAGGCGCCCTCCGGAGAGGTGACAGTCGTTGTGATCGATCTCGAGGGGAGCGCCGAACTGTGGAGCCAGCTGTCGGGCCCCATGCAGGCAGCCACCGCCTTGAAGAACAAGGCGATCTCCGCCTTGTCAAATAAACACCACGCCTACCACTCCTCGCAGGAGGGGGATGGAAGCCTCTTCGTCTTCACCAACACCCAGCACGCCGCCTCGTGGTGCCTCGAGCTGCAGAGCGAACTGCTCAGCCTGGAGTGGCCCCCCGAACTGGCGTCCGTTCAGTCGGCAGAGGTGGTGAGGGAGGGCGGGTCATTCCTCTATAACGGGCTCCGCCTGAAGATGTCCCTCGAGAAAGGTGTATGCATTGCGGAGCAGGCTGATTCGGGAGTCATGTCCTACAAAGGCCTGTGTGTGACAAACGCCGTGCGGGTGCTCAACGCCTGCAAAGGGGGGCAGCTCCTGGTCCCGGAGAGCGTCGCATCGGAGCTGTCGGGGTATCTGGGCGGCCTGGGTGTGCACGTCAAAAAGGTGACCCTCACGGGGTTCTTCACACCACTCCAGATGTACTGCTCGCTGCTCCCGAAGGGGTTGAAGGGGCGCGATGCAGACACTCCGACAGACCTGCCCTCCTCCCGCAGGGGTGGGGTCAACCGCTCGGTGTTTCACGTCGACCTCTCGGATAAGGAGCGCGGGATGCTGAAGAGCATCGAGAAGAGGCTCGTCACCCTGAAGGACCAGGCACACCCCAAGGAGACCGCGATGCTCTGCACGGATATCGACAACGCGTTTGCCCTGTGGGAGGGCGACCCTCTCCGGATGCGCCAGGCCGCATCGGTCTTCATGGGCATCGTGAAGGACATCTGCGACAAAAACGACGGTGCCCTCGCCAGGTCAGGGGCGGACTACGCCCTCCTCACCTTCGGCAACCCCCTGAACTGCCTCTACACCGCGTCCCTCCTGCAGACGGCATGCGCAGGGGCGAAGTGGCCACCCGGGGTGGGAGATGACCCGTCGATGCCGCATTGGGGGGGTCCCAGGATCCGCATCGGCTGCGCGGTGGGCACCCCGATGTTTGAGAAGAGCGTCACGGCGCTCGGCACATCCTATGCGCTGGGCCCGGAGGTGATGAAGGCGGCAGACGTGCTGTCGCAGTGCCGCGGGGGGGAGATCCTCTGCCAGGCGGGGCTCTGGGAGTCGGTGCAGCATGCGGCGAAGACGCTGAAGCCGCAGGGGGAACGGGAGGGGCACATCTCGCTGCAGCCCGCCTCCCTGAAGGCGAGGGCGAAGCAGCTCGGTGTGCTGCACAGCGGGGCGCAGAGGTTTGCCTGCTTCACGCGGAGGCCGCCGCAGCCCCCGACAGGCGAGGTGTACTGTGCTGTGGTGTACGTCGCGCCGGAGGATGCGCCGGCCATGTTCCCGCATATCCGCAACACCCACTCCGGCTACCTCCTAGAAGAAGAAGGGAACTGCCTCGTGATGGTTTTCTCTAACGGCAGGCGTTTCCTCCGCTGGGCGAAGGAGGCTGCGAAGTCTGCAGCGGCTGCGCCGGGTGGGGGGAGGGCTTCCCTGAGGGTGCGTGTGGGGGTGCAGATGTCGGGGAAGTTGCGGGCGGGGCGTGGGTCGGATGCGGCGACGCTCAACCCTGACAAGATGAAGAAGGCGGCGAAGCTGTGCAGCACAGCGCATCAGGGGGAGATCCTGGTCACGTCGGACACGCTGAAGCAGCTCGCCGTGGCGGACCTGGAGGCAGAGGGGTTCCGTACGAAGGCTGACAGCTACCACTCGGTGTTCATCCCGGGTGTCGCGTTTGAGGTGGATAATGCAAAGCGCACAGCAGCCCCGGTGCACTTCCCGTGGTTCGCATCGACGGAGGGGACCATCAGGAAGCCTGTGAATGAGAAGGTAAAGCAGGTGTACCTCAAGACGTACGAACAGCGGATGAACATCCTGGGCTGCACCATCTCACTCGTGGCGGACATCGAGTCGGAGATCATGTTCTGCCACGACACGCATACCAACGGGAAGGACAAGTCGGGGCAGGCGAGCCCTGCGCAACACACAATCTCCATATTCTACCGCAGCGTATCCTTCCTGCTGGAGAAGCCTGAGAGCATGCGCTACCTCTCGATGATGAAGGAGCGTGCGCAGAGGCTGAGTATGCCCCCGCCCCTTCAGGCAGGGTGGAGGGGGGTTGCGCAGCATGCGTCAAGGTGTTATGTTGTTCTGCAGTGTGCCTTCCACCCCCCTTCCCTCTCAACTGCCTCCACTGCCCCACACCACCCGCACAGACAACGCCCTCAGAGAGCGCTCGGTTCTCCGCAAGGCGAGCGAGGAGGCGGAGCGGGCAAAGCGGCATGCGGCACGGATGTGGCTGTCCTCCCTTGCACCTGAGAAGACACGCGACCCGCGCCCCCTGACCCTCGAGCAGGAGGTGATGACGGACGCGATGGAGAACCTGCCACTTCGGCATGTGCACGGCAAGGTGCACGAGTTTCTCCATACGGTGCAAGAGTACATCTGTGCAGAGCCTCAGCCGTACTCACGGGGGGCCCTTGCGTGGATGGCTGTGAACGGCATGCTGTTGCGCAAACCCTCCCTTGAGTCTGCCGTCAGCGGGGCTACCTCAGAGGCCATGACTGTTGGGCAGCTGGAAGCGCCCCCCATCTGTGCTGGGACAGAGACCATTCCCGATGGCGACGCCACGTCCTGCATCGTGAACATGTTGCTGCGTGTCGCGAACCTTGCGGAGTCAGCCGTGCAGACGGAGCAGGCGAAGCAGCACGTCGAGGAAGCTGTCTGCGGGCATTCAGAGATGGACTCCGTCTCGGAGACAGTCCCCACACCCAAGCAGAAGGTCAAGGTGGACATGACGAAGATGCTCATGGGTGCGGTCCTGCCCTCCCACCTGAAGGGGAGCAAGAAGAGCGAGGATCGGAGCGATCGGGGCTGATGATTCATGCGTGCCCCCCCCCCCCCTAGGGGGGGTCAAATGCCACCCTTTTACGTGGACAAACACGATTTTTCAAAAAACCGGCGCAGAGGCCCCAAAGCCCCCGTAAACCCTCCAAACCCCCCCAGATCGGTCCGGAAACCCATCGAACCCCACTTTTCCACCATTCCGGGCACCTCAGGTGCCCGAATTGGGGTACCTAAATTTTGTGCCACCGTTTGGTACCGGACAGTGCCACTGTGTGGGAGGTTGGAAAAGAAAATGCCCCAACACACCACATCTGAGGGTTGCAATGCATGTTGCTTGCCAACCACGTCATCCGGTGGGTGTCAGGCGCTATGTAGGTGGCATTAGCCAGGTCTTCGATGAGTTCTGGCTTGTATATGTACCTCCCTGCCACCATGCACCGGGAGGCTGCCTGTAGGTACGGAACAAGTCCAGATGGTCGTGTGATTCCTGTGCAGCAGTGCTCCACAACCGGGATGTGTTGACAACGACTGTTGCAACACGAGCTGTACATTCCGGGAACACACGAAGTGCGCTGTCGTGGTACCCATTGTGCCAGAATTGGTAGTTGCTGCGGTCTACTTTGCCTGGCCCAAGAGCACTGGTACTGAACGGTGCAATATGCGTGGCGAGGTGAATGCAACGGAAGGGCGCAAAGTCAATACAGCTCTCGGATGGCGGATGGTGGTGCCACTAGTGTGTGACGTTCACTCGAGGATACAACGCATCACAATGAATCAGCAACCGTGGACCGAGTACAATACGCTCTCTGTGGCTGGTGTGGGGGACAAAGGCAGTGCCTGTGCCGCAGGCAGGGAGGTACATATACAAGCCAGAACACATCGAAGACCTGGCTCATGCCACCTACATAGCGCCTGACACCCACCGGATGACGTGGTTGGCAAGCAACATGCATTGCAACCCTCAGATGTGGTGTGTTGGGGCATTTTCTTTTCCAACCTCCCACACAGTGGCACTGTCCGGTACCAAACGGTGGCACAAAATTTAGGTACCCCAATTCGGGCACCTGAGGTGCCCGGAATGGTGGAAAAGTGGGGTTCGATGGGTTTCCGGACCGATCTGGGGGGGTTTGGAGGGTTTACGGGGGCTTTGGGGCCTCTGCGCCGGTTTTTTGAAAAATCGTGTTTGTCACCCCCATTTGACCCCCCCTACCCCCCCCCCCCCCCAATCCGGCTCTGCTGCGAAGCCCTGCCTGGTGTGGCAATGTGTCAGCCCGTTTCCTCCGATGCCGCAAGACCCTGTGGCTTTTCCAAGCCGCATGGGGAGATTGTGGCCTCGCGAGGCTGAGCGTGCTGCACCGCTGCACAGCAGGAGAACCACTTTGAGTGCGGTGTGCATCGTCGCCGATGTACCGCTTCCAAAAGAAGTCGGGTTGCATCCTCCGGTAGATCAGGTCCGCCGAAAATATCTGAGAATCACCCCGACACCCCATCACACCGACAGGATTCACATCCTTTTGCGTGTGGTTGCGGGTTCCTGTATCTAGACGTTTTCAACATCGTGTCGTGTGTCGGGCTGTTTGTCACCTTCACCGAAGTGGTTCGTCATCCACCCAGCCAAGAAGGCGCAGCTTCTCCCTTTGGGGTGTTTTTGCACACGCCCTTCTGCCAGGCACCCGAAGCAGTGCGCTGTCCGGCCGCTACACCCCCCCACACCCTCACCCGCGTTAACCGCTCTGTTTCGGTTGCTGTATCAGTTGCACGGCACACACTCCACACCACATCCGAATGCAGGGCGGGCCTCAGCGGGCCTTGGGATCTCCACCCACGATGCCTGTGGTGAAGCGCAAGGTCGTGAAGCGGGTTGTCGTCAAGAAGCGGAAAGATGCAGCGGCGGATGCTGCCCCCGAGGCGGCAGCAGGGGGCGGTGGCGGTGGTTTGCTCGACGCGATGGTCGCTTCGGGCTCCGTCCCGACAGCAGAGGGTTCCGCAGGCGATGCGGCGGCACCCGGTGCCGACAACTCACTGAAACGAAAACGCGAGGGCGGCGACTCTGGGTCCGACTCTGACTCCAGCTCGGAGGCCGAAGCCGAAACCACCACCACAACCCTGCGGAACCAAGACATGCTCAACAGGTTTGTGGAGCGCAACTCAGGGCTGTGGATCGAGGCGGATGTGCCGGAGGCGCGCGAGGTTCCCCTCATCGACGACGCGATGAAGAGCCAGCTGAAGAGGAGACGACAAGACAAGGCGGCGGTGCTGCAGCGCGACACCGGGTCGTTTATCCAGGCACCGGAGGACTCGCCCACGCTGCCCGCCCCGCAGCTGAGCTTTGAGAGCAACGGCAGCACGACAGAGCGCACGTCGCCTGTTCCGGATTCTTCGGCGACAGCCTTCGGTGGGAGCGACATGGTCGCGTTTGCAGAGGATAACGAGGAAACCATCGAGCGGCGGAGACCAATGTGGTGCAAGCGTGCCTACACACACTCCAACAGGTTTGTCCGCCTCCACGACGAGGTTGTCGACCTGGTCAAGTACCTCCGCCCCACGCATGAGGAGGATGTGATGCGCAAGATGGTGGTCAACCTGATGACGCAGATCGCGGATACCCTGTTCCCCGGCTCCAAGACTGTTGTGTTCGGCAGCCTTGTGACGGACCTTGTCCTGCCCACCTCCGACGTGGATATGACAATCTGCTACGACAAGCTGGACACCGGGGACAACTTCGAGCTGCATGCTGCGATGGACCAGCTCGCGCAGTACATCCAGAAGCACAACATGTGCGAAGATGCCTACCCGCAGGTCATCAAGAACACAAAGGTGCCGCTTGTGAAGTTCACCCACAAGGATACGTGGATCGACGTGGACATCAGCTTCAACGCGCCCAACGGGCGTGTCAACTCCGAGATGGTGAGCATCTACCGGAAGAAGCTGCCGATCATCACGCCGCTGTCGACGGTGATTAAGTATTTCCTGCAGCAGCGTGGCATGCATGAGCCGTTCACAGGGGGCATCGGGTCGTATGCCACGTCGCTGATGGTGATCGCCTTCCTGCAGCACCACCCTGCGTATCGGAGAGGGGCGGATGCGTCGTCGGTGGGCCTGGGGGGCCTCCTGGTGGACTTCTTCCGCTTCTACGGCGTGCTGTTCCGGTTCAACGAGATGGGGATTGATGTGGGGCGCACAGAGCTCCTGACGAAGTCGCGCCACGAGCGTGCTTCATTCGTCCTTCTCGACCCGCAGAACGCATCGAACAATGTGACAGCGAGTTGCCGCCAGCTGGATGCAATCCGTTACGCCTTCCAGCACGCGTTCCTCGCCCTCGTGTCGGATGATTTCCCTCTTGTCGACCACAGGGAACGCAGTGCGGAGCACCCGCACATACACTACAGGGTATGGTGGAGTGTTTGCTTCTCATGTGTTGAGAATTTTTGACAGCGCTCCTACACGGTGGTCTTATGCAGAAAATGCATATCATTTTGCTAATCAAAATTTTGCATATCAAAATTTTCCGATTTACATATGTAAATTTTGGAGTTTACATATGGCTTCGTTCATAAACACCCCCCCCCCAGATTGGGCCTTTTAGCCATTTTTGGCCAAAAATTGGGAATACTCGCATTCACCACCCTCGTCTGCCCCCCACCTGCACTTCGGGGGGTCCGGGTGGGCCACGGGGGACCCAGGAGTCCATTTTGCTCTCTCATTGGCACGAGAAATGGGGAAAAATACCTTCTCGCGAGCCTGGTACCGGATCACAAAAGAGCTGCCGAAATCGGCGTAAGTCTTCGTTCGACGAAACAGATGAGGGATCAGCTTGCTCGCGGAGTGGTCGTAGTCAGTGTCTCGGTATGCTGGCACCGAGCATCATTCAGCAGATGACAGGACTTCAACCTGGAGAGCAAACGCCACATCGTCCACGGGTTCCGGGATGACGGATAGTCAGAAGAGTGTAACATGCCCGTAGGTACAGGGTGTTCTCGAGGCAAGCGTGAGCCCCGGCGGTCGACCCACTACGATTCACAGAGGACAACATCGATACGAACCAGTGTTCGACGGTGTGCTGATTCGGATGCACAAATGAGGGTCCCGCAAATCAGGCATCTACCTGGGCTCATTGCAGCTTTGGAAGGACACTGTCTGGTATAACCAGACGATGGCGGACGAGTGTGGTGAAAGACGGGTATCATCTGCACAGCTCGACGACCAATTACATGTGTCACACAAGGCCATCCGACTGGTGGCTACTGCACTCGGGAGGGCAGCCCCCAGACGGAGTGAAAACATCTGCCGCAGCCAGTAGGACCACCACACGTCGGGAGGAACTGCAGGATTTGCTCCACTCTGATGGTTCATTCTGACTTTTGTTAGGGGTCTGACACTCTGGCGCAACTCTGGCAACTGTATCGACGTCAATGGAGGCGCAACGAACGAAGCCCCTATCAAAGGAGTCCCTGGTTCCCTCGTGGATGACATGTGCTCTGGTCCGGGTAAATACCAGAAGGCAGGAGAGTCGCAGAGACGGCCTAATGGAGCGTGGAAAAATGATACATTCCCCTCATGATTATGGGTCTTTTGCACAAAAATGGCCGGAAAAAGACCTCCCAAGTGCCCCCGAACCTGTTTTCCCACCTCGAGGGTGGTTGCGAGGGTGGTGAATGCGATTTTTCCCAATTTTCGCCCAAAAATGGCTAAAAGGCCCAATCTGGGGGGGGGTGTTTATGAACGAACCCATATGTAAAATCCGGAGCTTACATATGTAAATCCGGAGGTTGCATATGTACCCCCGAGGCAAAAATGAGCGAACGGGCAGCATGCCGTTCCTCTTTTTTGCCTCGTGAGAGGTTCCCCCCCCACCAGGCAGGTGAAAAATGAAGAAACGGGCAGCATGCCGTTCTACATTTTCCCTTGCAAGGCAGGGAGGGCGCCCCCCATGCCAGACAGCAGCCACCCCTGGAGGGGCAACAACTGACGGGCATGGGGGAACGAGGTGGGTCTGGACCCGACACCGCCACCACACGCGCAGTGCACCTTTCGGATACACTGTCGTGAGTGGGGTGTGGGCAGTTCCCCTATCCTGTGAGCTCCTTTCGGACGAAGAGGTGCAGCGGTTATCTGCAACCTTCGTCCTGGACTTGCCTCGGGGGGAACGCCACGGTTTACCGCGGGTCCCGACGAGGGCACTCAGGCAGGATCTTCACGCCACCCCGCACCGAGGTCCCTTCTCACGCGGCGTGTCTCCCAGGTTCATGGCGGCGTCATCAGGTCAGGCTTTGTAGTCTCTACACCATCAGTAATA
Source organism: Rhynchopus euleeides (assembly GCA_963210315.1). Taxonomy (NCBI): domain Eukaryota; phylum Euglenozoa; class Diplonemea; order Diplonemida; family Diplonemidae; genus Rhynchopus; species Rhynchopus euleeides. The sequence continues at coordinate 1,903,149 of OY723280.1, forward strand.
AGGGAAATCCTAAAACCATACATGAAATCCACCTTTTGGGCCGCTGGTGTACGAGGCTTGTTCCTCCAATTGAATCATGTTTGCTGTGTCAGGCAATATCAATACAGCCGCTGAAAGAAGTCAAGGTGTTGTGGATCTGCTGCTCACAGGAAGGATTCAGGGTGGATCACAAGACTGACCACCCTCTTTCCTTTGTCAAGTACCCTGTAAAACATCAGAACACCAAGTATCTTTCAACACTACATGTTCAAGAGTGGAATCAGTGGAATCGGAAGGGGTCACCTACCACACGGACACAGTTCCCGCGACTAATAAATGCCGAGAGTTCCGGTGTCCGACCACCTGGTATTACTTGGCTCCATCCACCCAGTCATTACGAGGGGGCGTCCCTTGAAGCCAGTTCCGCAGAACTCAGACCCCCCTTAAAACCAATGTCCTGTGTAGACAACTACTTAGCCTGCCTGATGACGACACCAATTCGCTGGGAGAGACGCCGCGGTCCAGGACCCCAATGGGGATGACGTGGCATTGTTTGACCGAATCGGTTGTGTAAGTGTGTAGCCCCCTCCGCCCTCTGTCCCTCCCCCCAGGGTGGTGTGTGGAGGCGAGAAGCGCAAACAGCAGCAATGCAGGCATAGCAAAAAGTGGATCCCTGCAGGTAGACCCTCGGGGTACATCCCTATCATCGGGTCACCTGAAATTTCCCAATTTGAAAATCTGCAACAATCAAGGCAACACGCGATGGGACGGGGCACATGACCTTGCACAGGGGTGGGGGGGCAGAAGGCAGGGGGTGGGGTTGCGGTTGGGGTAGGTATAGCGTTTGAATACTTGAGTTTTGTCTGAATTTCGCACAAGAGACGACCCGAACCTCAATTGGCCGATTTTCTCCCCACAACCCCGATTTGGAGGCAACCCTCATTTGCTTGATTTTTGGGGTCGCATGAGGGAACTCGGGGCGGAAACTCGAGATTTTCTCACGACTGTCTTCGAAAATGGACAGTTCCAGACCACCAGGACCCGATTTTCGTCCCAGAATATTTTGGGTCAATATTTTGGGCGAGATTTGGCCAAGGCCAAAAATCAGCCATTTTCGGGACCGGTTTTAACGCGTTTTAGGGCCCAAAATAGGCTCAAAACTCAAAAATTCCTTCGAAATCGGCCTCAAACGTCCAAAATAGACCCACCCCGGAAAAAAAATTCGAAAAGGGTCCCCCTATAAATCGCCGGATTTTACATATGTAAATCGGAATTTACATATGTAAATCCAGATTTACATACCGTAACCGAGGAGGATTCTTCATATTCCTGGATTTCCCGAATTTCCTGGATTTCCCCCGGCCCCTTAGGCGATTTCAGGGCGGACAGGGCGGACATGCCCGGACCCGGAAATCCGGGTGTCCGGATGTCCGGGTCCAATTTTGACCCCCCCCCCCCCCCCCCCCCCGGACATTTCCCGAATTTCCCGCCCGGACATGTCCGCCCGGACATCCGGACATCCAGAAATGTCCGCCCCGGACAGGGCGGACATGTCCGGACCCGGAAATTCGGGAAATCCAATTTTGACCCCGCCCCGGACATGTCCGGCCAGGACCTCAATAGTTTGATTTTTGGTCCAGAAAATAGTTTGAAAATTTTTGAAATCTGGGTGCCCAAATTTTTTGCTCCTAAGACCGGCGATTTGTAGGGGGACCCTTTCGAATTTTTTTTTGGAGAAGGGTAAATTGAACGTTTTTGGCCAAATGAAGCCACTGCGACCATTCCCGGGCCTCGGAAATCAGATTTTGGCCCCTCAAATGCGGTGCCGGTCCGGACAAAAAACCGAAAAAATCGTGAAAAATGGCCCATTTTCCCCAGCCAAAAATGGGCCAAAAATGCCCCCCGGACACCCCCAGAGACATGTCCTAATCCGGGGTGCCAGTAGGGGGGACCTTTCGAATTTTTTTTCGAGGAGAGGTCAATTGAACGTTTTTGGACATCTGAGGCCACTGCGACCATTCCCAGGCCTCGGAAATGAGATTTTTGGCCCTCAAATGGGGTACCGGTCCCCACGAAATTCCGAAAAATTCATGAAAATCGAAAGGTCCCACGCACCAAATTCTGCCCAAAAATCGTCAAAAATGGACATGTCATATGCAGCAATGGGGCACCAATCACTCCCCAAATTTTGCTCAATGATTCCACGGCTAGCCAGATTTTCTGATCAATTAGTTTGTTTGAGCATGTTCCTGGCCCTTGTTTGGAAAGTAGATGGCCCCTGGCTGGAGAGGACGGTTGTGCTCGACCGGACGGAGAGAGAACCTTCTCCATATCCACCTCCACTCCACAATGCCAGAAGTGGCAGGAAGGCCGGGTGTTACAGGCCTCAACCAGGGTTCCAAGGCTCTCCACTTCCTGGCTGCGTCAGGGATCACCGGGTACAGCGAGCAGGATTCCCTGTCCTGACACCCCAGCATGTACCACCGGAAGAACCCGAAACAGCAGCCCCCCCTCATGGGGGTTGCAAGAGGCACGGAAATCGTTCAAATCGGACCAAGTCCGAAAATTCGGCACTTTCTTGGGTACAAATTGCGGTCCGAAATTTTCCGATTTTTTGAAAAAAGGCGAATTCTGTAAGGGGGACCTTTTCGAATTTTTTTTTTCGGGCACTTTTTCCACAAGGAAATGTCCGCCCTGTCCGCTACTGTCCACTACCGATTTCAAGGATCCTCCCGAGGTAATTTAAGGAACGATAAATGTCCCTTAATTTTGGCCGTTCCTTAAATTTATCGTTCCTTACTATATCGTACAAGGGATATAAATTTGCGTGTTGCAGCCCTGGGCAAAGATGGGGAGGGATGGGCATCCTGCGTCCCCATTCATGGTCTCTCTCGTATCCGTGCCCAGGCAGGGAACCTGGGGCATAGCTCTCAGTGACTCGGGGGGTCTTCGCTGGTCGTTATGCTTCGTTATTCTTCGTCAGTTTTCACCTAGCTTCCTTTGGAAATGCACCAAAATGCACTGACGATCACCCCGTAGCGAAGACTCCCTCGGTCAAATTGACTGACTGACTCTGATTGACTCTGACCGAAAAGTTGTCTGGGGGCTATTGTACTGACTGACTCCGACTGACTCTGACCCACAGACAACTTCTGGGTCAGAGTCAGTCGGAGTCAGTCAGTACAATAGCCCCCAGACAACTTTTCGGTCAGTGTCAATCAGAGTCAGTCAGTCAATTTGACGGTGTCACTGAGAGCTATGCGGGGGGCCTCAAACCCCTCACTCCCTCACTTCGGCTGCAACTGCCGGGGTCACTTTTGGAGTTGCCTGTATCTCGCTTCGGGAGATCAATCACTGTCGGAGACTTACTTGCTGCAGCGGCTTGCTGTTTGTGGCGGGCATCGTACGTCTCCTCGCTCAGAGCCCCTCCCGACCCCCCAACTGCTGCAGTGGCGTGGTAGTGAAAGTGCAAATCAATGAACGATAAAATTAAGGAACGATAAACGTTCCTTAATTTTGGCTGTCCCTTAAATTTATCGTTCCCTAATTTATCGTACAAGGGATATAGTCGTTCCATAAATTACCTCGGTTACGGTATGTAAATCTGGATTTACATATGTAAATTTGGGATTTACATACCGTATACGTAAATATTATGGAACGGGCCCATTTTTGCCCGGTCCGTTCCATAATATTTACGTTCCATAATATTTACAGGGCCAGTTGGGGACTCGGTGGTGAGGGTGGCTTGCCTCAGGAATCGCGCGAAAAGTGCACGAGTAGGTCCCGTCAGGGACTCTGTATGCCGTCCGATCACCTGGCCCAAGTCCCCGAGTCGCAGAAAGCCCTGTAAATATTATGGAACGAAAAAAATCTGGAACGCCAACCCACCAGCGTTCCAAAATATTTACGTTCCATAATATTTACGTTCCAAAATATTTACGTATACGGTATGTAAATCTGGAAGTTGCATATGGGCTCGTCCAAAAAACCCCCCCCCCCCCCAAAGTGTACCTTTTTGGGATTTTTTGGGGTTTTCCCCAAAATATCTGAGTTCTGGGCACCAGAAGTGATGTGGGGTGGGTCTGGGGGCTGGGGGTCGTAGTCCCCGCACTGATGTGCCCTCAAACTGTCCTTTTTTGGGGGTGATTTCCCTCTATTTTGGCCCATCTGGAGCCTGTGAAAGTAGGCATCCCTGGTTACAGGTTGGGTGTTTTCCCCCCCCGGTGGGGAGCCTTTCCCACCCTCCATCCAGGCCACTTTACACGCCGGGAGCGTGAAGTGAGCTCGAGGGAGTGTAAAGTGGTTTACACTCCCTCCAGCTCACTTTACACTCCCTGCGGGTGACACGCTGTAAATTACCGCTGAAAACCGGTCAAAAACGCGATTTTTGCTGTTTTTGGGCGACTTCGGGCAAGGCTCGGGAGGGCTTGAAAGGTCTCCCGAGTGTGGAGAGAGGAAGCGAACAAACTCCCTCCCAGGCGCCGCATTCTCAGGAGCGAAAAATGCCCTCGAGGGCGCTTAGCACCCTCGAGGCATTTTTCGCCTCCCTCGAGGGTCATTTGGGGCTTCCCCGCCCCGGGAGGGACGGAAATGCTCACTGTTGTATGCTGAGCCTTCCGCACAAGACGAGGGGCCGTTTAGCGCAGCCTATCCGCTCCTTCATTGGGAGTGAACAAGGTCGAGTGGTCACCCCTGCTGTGCGTGTGAAGAGTGAATCCACCAACAAGGCCTGGCCCCTGAGGGAACCCATCGTTCAGAGCGTGCACGACAGTACGACCAGTACCGCCCTTCTTCTTTCTAGCTGCTCTTCTTGGAAACTCGAGTGTTGCGAGGAGCTCTGTTCACTTCGTACAGCTGTAGCCAGCATTGCACTGGGGAGCTCATCACCAAATCTGCTAAAGGGTTTCTTCGCAGTGCCCGCGACCGCCGTACGCTGCCCTTTGCTGCTCTCAAACCCCGTGTTCTGGGGCGGCAGCGCTTTCAGGGTTCTGCAAGCTCCTTTAGAGCCTTCATAGTCAGCCTGGGCCTGTTGGGAGACGGGGAATGCCCTCTCTGGGTGTCGGGATGTGAAAATATACATTTTCGGGGGTGGGGGTTGGGCCAAACCACCGGAAAATTCGAAAAAGTGAAAAAATCCCAAAAAGGTACACTTTGGGGGGGGGGTTTTTTGGACGAGGTCATATGTAAATCCCAGGTTTACATATGTAAATCCTGACTGTCTTATGTCAGCCCGGGATTTTCATATGCAAAATGATGTGCATTTTACATATGTAAACCGCTGTTTAAGACCACCGTGTATTGGGAACATCCCAACGACCACCCCCCCCCCCCCCCCCACACACCCCACACCCCTTGCAGCCGACCATCCTGTCGCGGGTGATCCACATCGACCACGCGATGCTGGACAGGCGGACGAAGGTAGCCGATGCATACCACGCGTGGGTCGACCGGAATCCAACGGCATCGCCGAATGACATCCTGAATGAGTTCCAGCGGAACCATGTATGGCCTGCATGCAATGCAAGCTAACCACGTGCGAGATCACCACCGCCGTGTCCCCACAACCCCATCCCCCCCTCCACAGATTGCCGGATCGCAGTGCCGGGCATACGTTTCCAAGCTCCTGAGAGATCACGGCGTACAGGACGAGAACAGCGCATTGTTCCACGGCGTGGGTGTGTCAAGGCCCCCAGCGAGCCGCTCCGGGAAGCGCCTCGCCGATGACGAAGCTGTGTACGAGCTGTAGACCCGACCTAGCTTGGGGAGGCGGTGGGAGGGGGCAGCAACAGCTGTGCGTGAGAGGGCGTGCGGGTCGCGCCAGTCGCCCCCCCCTCACTCGCCCCCTCCCGGCACCACCCCACCACGACCCCCACACCCATCCCGCCCCGCTGCCTCCGATGCGCATATCGATTTCATTTTTTCCGGTTCCACAGTGTTCCCCCAGTTCAGTGCGAGGAATCACCTTCGCGACAAGCCGCAGGGGAGGAGGGGGGGGTGGGGTGGTGTGCGGGCTGAGGTGTGACGACACGCGAGATGTGGCAAGCCTAGCGGCTGGTGGGAAGGCGTGTCCGGCACCTGGGGGGAGGAGGGGAGGGGGGTGTGGAGGTTTGCATAAGTGGGAGTGGTGGGGTATATTTCGATAGTATTGTAGGCAGCTATGTGCTGGAAGTGAGTCGCTGTTGGTTTGGAAGGGCGGTCATAAAGTTCTTTTTTTTACTAGTTACGAGCGACGAAGCGTAGCGAAGTCGCGAAGTAACGAAGGAAATCGTACGACTGAAGCTTTATAAGGATCACCTTCATGCCACTTCACAGGGGCTTACACAGCCTTTGACACAGGAGTGTGCGCTCAACAAAAAGTAGCCCGGATCTGCTTTTTTGCAGTTGCTGGGCAGGGTGTTTCTCTTATTATAGCGAAAGGAGTACGATTTTTGCTATTCCATTCGTGCCGCTCTGGATGTGTAGTGCTCCTCCACCTCCTCCCCACACAGATTTGCACACAGACAACGCAGGGCGTCGCCCCATAATCTTGTTGTGAGATGCCGGGCTTGTGTATCCCACATGTGGTGCTGCTGCTGGCTGGCATAGCATCAGGGGGGGACGTGCCCCCGAGGCTGACGCAGCACGATGCGTCAGGGGCGTTCGACCTGATCGAAGGGGATATCCGTGTGGAGGCTGTTGATGTGGAGCGTGCTGCGCGCGAGGGGCGTGTGTTGGGTTCGACACCCACGGATGAGGATGGGCTGTTCCCGCGCGATGAGAAGGTGCGGTACTACATCGACAGGTCGCTCAGCTCAACGGACAAGCGGATCAGTGGGGCTGTGAAGGAGTGGGAGGAGAAGACGTGCCTGCGGTTTGAGAGGTGCACCTCGACGTCGCGGTGCCGCAAGCCGTATATGAAGTTCCAGCGCAGCAGCGGGTGCAGCTCCCCGGTGGGGCTGCGGAGCGCAGGTATCAACACCATCTCGTTGGCGAGTGGGTGTTCGACAGGCAACACCGTGCATGAGATTGGGCATTCGCTTGGCCTTTGGCGTACAGGGCCATGGCGGTGCGCACACTCCGCGCGGAGGCTGGACACTACGCAGGGTTAGTGGAAGGGGATTTTTCCCAGTACTGCGCGCTGGTGGCCAAGGAGGGGACATGGGGTGACGCAGTCCAGCTAGACGCACTGCTGCGGGGCATTGAGCGCTCAGCCGAGATATATCAGATGCGGGAGTCGGGGCTTAGGAAACAGAAGCGGGGCGTGGACTACGGTACGGACACGGTGCGGCTCGCATACGTGGGGGGCGCGCATTATGCCACGGTGATAAAGCGCAGCACTGCTGGCACGGACGGGGATGGGATGGCGGACGTCGTCCCGGTGGAATCGGAGGCGGCGGAGGACCTGGTGAAGGTTCCCGTGCCGAAGACGACGGACACCGGACGTGTGCAGCGGCCACGGGTGGACTGGGCGATCCGGCAGGAGGACTGGGCGGAGGCAGTGGTGCCCTGGGACAGCCAGGTGTCGGACGGGGTGTCTCTGGTGCCGAGGGGTCGGGAAGCGGAGGCAGCGGGCAGGCGGGGAGCGGCGCGGACGTTCTGCTCGGAGGACCCGCTCCCGGGGTGCGCAGCGGAACGAACGAAGATTAGGCTGCAGGGGCAGGGTCGGGCGCAAGGGGTCACGCTGCGCGAGATGTGGGTGACGGGAGCGGCGCGGCCAAAGGAGACGGGCAGCGGGACGTGCCCCACGGAGGAGCTGGTGCTGACGACGTGCGCGACGACGGGCTCGGAAGAGGCCCTGAAGGCGTGGGCCGCCCAGAGGGGACTTCAGCGGGTGGCGACATCCAGAGGGGGTGACGCCTGGCGGGCCACAGGACTGGTGGCGGCGGCGAGGGTGGACGAGGTCCTGAGGGCCAGCGGGGAGGGAGGGGTGTACGTGCGTCGACACCCAACCAGGGACAACGGGGTGGAAGTGCTCTGGTTGTCGGCACCGGAGGCGGAGAAGGACCTGGCACAACACAGACAGGCCGCATGGTGGATGGGCGTCGCCTGGCACCCCGAGGCGCAGAGGAAGGGGGTCAGGGTGGCGGCGGGAAAGGGTGCGCAGGCGAGGCATGCTCTCGGGGCGATGATTCGAGGCAGGATGTACACGGTGTCGGGGGCGCGAGGAGCGCGCGCGAGGGAGCTGGAAATGCAGCTGCAGGGGCAGCTCGGTTGGACCGCAACCGCCAAACATGCGTACAGGGGCATATGGCGGGTGGAGGCAGCCGAGGACCCACCGAAGTGGGCGTTGGGGGGCCTGGCGGTGATGCAGGTCGAGCCGCCGTCCGGCAAGAGGGCGAGGCGGGGTGGAAGGAGGGCGGCGTCAGCGCCGCCAACCAAACAGCAGAGGACAGATCCGGCCGTAGCAGTGCAGCGGTCAGGTGGATGGACGGCCCCAGCCAGTCGGGCTCCGCGGGAGCATCAACATCTGGGGCAGCAGCAACAGCAGCAGCAGCAGCAGCAACAACGGCAACAGCAGGACACGGGTCACCAACACAGGGGAGGCGGGCAGCAGCAGCAGCAACAACAGCAACAACAGCAGCAACAGCAGCAACAGCAGCAACAGCAGCAACAGCAGCAACAGCAGCAACAGCAGCAACAGCAGCAACAGCAGCAACAGCAGCAACAGCAGCAACAGCAGCAACAGCAGCAACAACGGTGGAAGCAGGAGATGGAGGACCAGCTGGAGAAACAAATGCGGATGGTGGAGACGCTCGCGGCGCGCGTGGAGACGCTCTCGGAGGACATGACGGGTCACGTCCGGGAGACGGCGGTGCAGTTCGACAATGTGGAAAAAGCGTGCGAGGAGCTGGCCGGCGTCCCGCGCCAGCTGGATATGTTGCAACAGGCGCAAGCGGGGGAGATCCGGGATCTACGCACGGGGCAGGCCGCCATGCAGGAAATGCAGGAGCAGATCCTTCGACTTCTGCAGGACAAAGAGTCGGAGGCGGCAGGTGCAGGGAGGGACCGCAGGGGGAGCGGGCGGTGAGAACGGAGACGGGGCGACACTCCGCAATGGTGGGGACCCCCCCTTTCAGCAGGGGGGAGGACATAGACGCTGGCTGTGTTGATGTCAGATGGACACAGGGCGAAACGGGGCCTGCGGACCGCGGTCCGGGGCATAGAACAGGCGGACCCAGGTCCGCCGACGTGAAGTCGGGCCGCGGCCCGCAGCTGGGAACGAGCGGACTGCGGTTCGCCGATAGAGAGACGGACAGTGGTCCGCGACAGGGGTGGCTGCGTGGCGGTGGTGACGACGGCGAGCTGCTGTGCCCTGAGGGAGTGGTGCGGGATGAAGAGTGGCTGGACGAAGCCGTGAAGGGGATGCTGGGTCGGAGGACCGGAGTGGCCGGGGATGGCAACTGCCAATTCGCGGCGGTGGCGTTGCAGTGCGGAGGCACGGCGGCGAGCGCACGGGCGGCCATGGCGATGACGCTGGGGAGCGAACCGGGGTATCGCCTGTCGTTTGATGGATCGGAGGAAGAGTGGGCGGCATACAAGGCGAAGGCGGCTGTGGACAGGGAGTACGGTGATGAGCTGACGCTGGCAGCACTTGCGGAGGCGCTGGGGGCCACGGTATGGGTCCTGAATGCGAGGCAGCGGGACTACGTCATGGCCTACGGTCCGGAGGGGGCAAGTAGGCAGGCGGTCCTTGCGTATCGGCCGGAGCACTACGACGTGGTGCACCTCCCTCTCCGGACGATGCAGCTGCTCCAAGAGAGGCGTGCAGCGAAGGAGGACAAGGTGCGGCTTGTCGAGCTGGAGAGGGTGCACGGCGGAGCCAGAGGAGGGGTGGCAGTCCCAGGGACAGGCAGGGGGCAGGAGCGGGCCCCGGTGTCACGGCCCAGCGGCAGGCGGGCGCGGTGGAGGCAGGACACACTGCAGCTGCGCACGGCCAACGTCACCTCCATGCACCGGAGGCAGGAGGAGGTGGCGAGCTGGCAGGTGGACGTCACTGCGCTGCAGGAGACGAGGCTGACGGAGAAGGCCCAGAGGGAGCAAACGACGAAGCTGCGGGCCGCGGGATGGACGGCGCTCTGGGGGTCGGCTGTTCAACTAATGCCAGCGGCGCGGACCGAAGCGGGTGGGGAGCACCTCGGAGTCGGGCTACTGGTCAGGAGTGGAATACCGTGTGCTCTGGTACAGCCGACGACGAAGGCAGCGAAGGGGCTGTGGCAGCCGTGCAGATACCTCCACGCAAAACTGGCGTACGGAAAGGGCGCCCATTTCCTGCATATCGTGGTGGTGTACGCGCCGGTGGGTCAGGGAGCGCAGCAGGAGGATGAGAGGGAGCAGTTTCTCGTGAAGGTGCTCCACGAGGCTTCGGCTCTGGGGGACGTGCCGGTGCTGGTCATGGGGGACTTCAACACCTTCCCGGACCCTTCGCACTCCTCGGCGATCGCGGCGCACGTTGCGAGCGGGCAGTGGTTTGACTGTGCGGACGAGCAGGCACGGCGTGCGGGGCGGAGCCCGACCAACACGGTCACGGCCGGGAAGGGCGGGAGCCGCATAGACGCGGTGTTCGCGAACAAGGTGGCCGTTTGCGGGTTGACGGAATGCGACGCGACGGAGGTCTGCATCGCGACACACCGGGCGGTGGACACGGTGCTACATCTTCCGGCGTATCGACAGCGGGTAACACGCCTCAGCGGTGCGCCGAGGGGGGAGCTGCGCGCAAAGATGTCACAGGAGGAGCGGGAGCGAGCGAGGACGGCGGCGGCAGAGGCGTGCGCCAGGCGTCGAGAGATCTGGAGCGGCACTGGGGTGGGAGACCTGCAGGGCATGTGGGACGGTTGGTGCCGGGACGCGGCGGCCCAACTAGCAGGCCATCACGCTGTGGACGCGGCGGACCGGGCCTGGGTTGGGAAGGGACAATCGCCGCGGATGCAGCAGCAGTGGTTGTGCGCCCGGGAGCACTGGAGCGAGCAAGGGGCGGTGACGGTCCAGATGCACAGGCTGCTGAAAGAAGATCGACAACTGCGAGATGCCCAACGCCGGCTGCGGGAAGGGGGTCAAATCCCGGTGCGAGTGCAGAGGCTGTGGGAGGCGTGTCGTGCGCGGGAGGAGGGGCTGAGTGAGACGCCTTCGGTGAGGGAAGTGGACAGATTACTCGAGGATGTGGACAAGCGGATTGCGGATGAACGAGCGCTGATGGACAGTGAGCGCAGGGTCAGACAGCACCGACGTCTGCGGGACACCTGGCACAGGGAAAGGGGGCAGGTCTACAGGATGTTAAGGGACCAGCCGCGACGGGAAGCCATCATGCGGACCGAGGGTGGGGACACCGCCGAGCGTCAAAGCATGGACGCGGAGGTTCGCGGGGCCTGGCTCCCCATCATGCAGAAGCATATGGCTAGTTGCCCGAGCTGGAGCGACTTCCGCAGGAGGTACGAGCACCACATCCAGGTGGTCCCACTGGTGCTAGACCCACTGACGGGGGACATGCTGCGGGCGGCGCTGACGAGGACCGCGGGGGGGAAGGCGGCCGGCCTGGATGGGTGGCACGCCGAGGAGCTGAAGGCGCTGCCTGCGCCGATGCTGGACAACCTCGCGGTGGTACTCAACGAGGTTGAGACATCGGGGGTGTGGCCGGAGGCGCTAATGCAGGCAACCATCAGCATGATCCCGAAGGTGGAAGACCCCTCGCCGCTTCAACACCGGCCCATCACAGTGATGTCCGCTGTGTACAGGCTGTGGGCGAAAACGCGGATGGTGGATTTGCTGGAATGGCAGGAATCGTGGGCGACGCCTAACATGTACGGGTTCCGCAAAGGCAGGGGCACGCTGCACGCATACATGCACACGGCGCTACTGATCGAAAGGGCGGTGCTGACGGGTCAGCATCTGCGGGGGGCACTCCTCGACATCAAGAAGTGCTTCGACACGGTGCCGTGGGACATTGCGTTCAGTCTTCTGGAGAGGATGGGGTTGGACCAGCGGGTGATTAGGCCGATGCGGGCCATGTACCGAGGACTCTGGCGCCGCTTCCGCATACACGGCAGTGTGGGGGAGGAATTCCAGGCGGCCAACGGCATCCTGCAGGGGTGCGCTCTGTCGGTGGTGGTACTGAACGCGTTGATGAGTGTGTGGGACAGGGCGGTGACGGCGGGCACGAACTGCACGACGGGTGTTTATGCGGACGACACAAAGATCCTTTCGCGCACTCTCGATGACCTCAAAAGGGCCCTGGAGATATCGCAGGAGTTCAGTGATGCCACGTCGATGGAGTACGGGGACAAGGGGGTCTGCTTCAGCACCAACCGCGAGCAGAAGCTGGACCTGCAGGTCGGGGGCCACAAACTGGTGCAGGCGATCGGGTCGTTCGGCGACCTGCAGGCGCCTATATCCCTGAAGGCAACCCCCAAGAGAGGAGGGCCGCTAGACGACCGCATACTCAAGGAGTTGCAGATATTGCGGCGGCTACAGCACCTCAACCTGTCGTACGATGCTAAGGTGCAAGTGATCGCGACGAGGTCCATGCCCTCAGCAACATATGGGATACACGTGGCGAGGCCCCTGGTGGGGAGTATGCAGTCGCTGCACAGAGGGGTGCTGAGGGCGCTGTGGGGATCGCGGCGCACAAGGCGGTGCCAGGAGCTGGCACTGGTGCTACTGGCCCCCCAGCACCGAGTGGACCCCTCGTCATACTCGGCATACCAAAGGGTGTTGGCGTTCAACACGGTCATCAACACAGACGGCACGGGGCGGATGGGAGATTTGGTGAAGGAGGTGTGGCGGCTACGCCAGAACCCCCCCAGGGCAGGTCAGCCTAAGACGCCAGGGCCGATGGGGCTACTGCGGGACGACGTGGCGACGTTGGGGTGGTCCTGGTCGACTCAGCAGGAAATAGTGTTGCCGAGTGGTGAGGCCTGGGGGCTGGACGCGCCTGACAGGGGGGCCTTGCAACACGCGCTGCGGGAGGCCATGCGCGCCGGCAAGTACGCAGCGATCGAGAGGGCCGCGATGACACGCAGGGTATTGGTCGGGGGGTGGAGTACAAACTCACGGCGAAGATACTGCAGGACGAGCCGGGTGCATATCGCACGGGCATCATGCGGAGCATCCTGGTGGGAGATCAGGTAACGCAGGAACGCAAGTCCCGGGAGGGCGGCAAGCCGGAGGAACGGGAATCCCCCACGTGCAAGCTGTGCGGGCAGGCGGACGAAGACCATCAACACATGTGGTGGGGGTGCCCGGAAACGCAGTCCGTGCGGGACATGGAGGAATACGCGGCTCTGGTGGCGGCGGATCGGACATCTTGGCCGGAGTGTCTGCGGCGGAATGGACTACTACCCACGGGGTTTCGCATGATGGCTACGATGTCCAACAAGAGCGCACTGTCGGCGCTGCTGCGCATGTACGCGGAGATCATCCTCCGGCGCAAGCAGCTCCTGGGGGCGCAAACGGGGGAGTCGACGGCGGTTAAGTCGGACACGGCCTATCCGTGGAATTGGGCACCGGGGGCGCCACATACGAAGTATGATGACATCATCCCCAGGGGTCCGCCCCCGAAGAGCTGGAATTTGGGGCCAACGACGTACGCGGCTTTGCGGGGCTGGCTGGGGGCACTGGTGTGGCCGGACATGCGTCACAACGCGAGGAGGACTGTGTCCTACTCCGAACTCGCGATGGACTTTGAGGCGTATACCGGCGACCGCTTACGTCAGTATACCGGCAGGGGGCAGCCGAACACGGAGGCAACGACCATGCGGCAGAAGGCGGGGGCCATCTCAGCCTGTCTTCGGGCGATGCAGAAGGTGGCGGGGCCGTATGTCTTCTCCGGCAAGGTCATAGAACACTGCCCGGCATTGCGTTCCTTCTACGGGGACAACACCACGGGGCTGACGTACAGGCCCATCCTCGCGGCGCAGAGTGTGGTAGAGGACGCACTGCGGGAGCTGGCGGAGCGGGTCACAACCCACGAGGGTTCCTGGACCACAATGCAGGTGCCGCAGTATACCAACCAGGACTCCCGGCCGGGACGGCTGCGGAAATATGAGGAGGAAGCGGCGGCGGACCAAGCACGGGCCAAGCAGGAGGACCTGCTGCCGGTGGACGCCGAAACGAATCTGTTCTTTGATGGCTCGATGCGCGCGGAGAGCGCCAGGGCGAAGAGACGGGCGGGTACGGGCGTGGGTGCGGTGCACTACGGACCCGGGAAAAAGCGCAGATGGGATTTGTGCGAGCGGTTGCCGGACGCCGACACGATCAACGTGGCTGAGTACACCGGACTCCTGAGATGTCTTCAGCGGTTGCTGGCCATACAGTTCACGGGAACCGCGAGGGTATACGGAGACAGCAGTCTGGTGATTAGTCAGGCAAACCGTGACATAGCTTGCAAGGCACCTGAGCTCATCCCGCTACGCGACGAGGCAGTGTCGCTGCTAGTCCGACTCAGGGGGTCGGGGGCGGAGGTCTCGCTACGGCATGTACTGAGACACTACAACAAGCAAGCCGACAGGCTGGCGAACAAGGCGGTCGAGGAGCTCGATATTGGGCAGAGCCGCGTGACATTGGGGAAGGGGGAGCCGGAGGCACCACGATAGCGGGTAGCTGTGTGGATGGCTGCGCCCTGGATAGGCCGCTCCATCCCAAACAAGTCGAGGGCATTCGCTTGGCCTTTCACATGAACAGAAGCGGAAGGACCGTGATGAGTACGTCAAGGTGGACCTGGGTCAGGTGAAGTGGGGCCACAGCAAAAACTTCAACACCAACAAGGACAGCTCGCGCGACCTGGGCCCGTACAACTACGGGTCGATCATGCACTACTCTTCGAAGACCTGGGCCAAGGGCAGGAAGCCGACCATCATCTCACCGTATCCGATTGGGCAGCGCAAGGGGCTGAACGAGGGTGACATCGCATCCATCGAGTTCCTGTACAACAAGTGTTCGAAGCAGTTCTCTGCCCCCCGGTGCATGGCGTCTGTGGACGAGGGCAAGACACACGTCATCCCGCACTCGGAGACGTGGAACTTCGACGTGAGTGTCCTTTACGACAAGCCGGTGCGGGTGTCGTACGACGGGACGACTGCGCCCAAGGGTGATGTGCAGTTCAGCGCGTCGTCCGGCTCAAGCGTGCCTTCTGGCGATGGGTTTGTGGAGCTCTCCTTCAAGCCGACCAAGGCGATGGGGGGGCAGACCTACACATTGAGCGCCACGTTCAAAGGCTCCGACAGGCGCACGACAACGTGCTCTGTGCGTGTGCAGGTGGAGGGGTCCGGCAGCAGCTCTGGTCTGGTGTGCTACGGCAAGGCTGCGACGGACAGCGAGGTGTGCAGCGGGCACGGGAGGTGTGTGGGTCGGAACGAGTGCAAGTGCGAGTCCGGCTTCACGGGGACAGACTGCAGTGGGTTCGATTCGTGCCCCAGCAATGAGCTGCACGACTTCGACGACGATGTGGAGCCCTGGACTTTCACGGGATCCGGGGGCATTGACGTGCGCTTTGCTGCGGAGGGCCACGGGGGAGGCAGCCTGCGAGTGGGCACACCGTCGGAGCGGGGCACGGCTCGCTTGGAACTGGACAGCCCGATGCAGCCGCAGCGCATCACCTTCTACATGGCGGTGATGGATGGGCGGTACCGGTTGCCCGAGCTGTCCTTCCAGAAGGGCGGCAAGACATGCTTCTCTGTGAGGACCTCCTCGGGTAAGTGGCGCGCGGGCAACACCAGGTCCCACAGGCCGGTGGCTATGAATCAGTTCTACTTCATGGAGACCCGTGTGGACTGGGCACGCGGGCGTGTGGCGCTGTACATCGACGGGAAGAAGGCGATCACCTCTGCGCAGTTCGCCTCCACATGAAAGGAGGGGATGGATGGCGTGGAGCTGGAGGGCAACGGATGGCTTGACGAGTTCCATGCCCTGTGCAGCGACTATGTGGTGATGAGCGGATCGCTGCTGGACGACACATCCGCGAAGCATCTGCGCGCTGGTGGTGCTACGCTCACGCTGACTTTGGTGAGCGACCACGATTCGTGGAAGGACACAAGCTCAACAAGGAGTGCCCTGGTGCGCGCTTTTGAGAGCACGACGGACGAAAAGAATGGGTGGAACGACCAGAGGGACACACTGTTCGGTGGTCGCACGATGGTGTCCATCTCCGGGAAGGTGGCAAAGATCGGGCCCCTGAGTCGTGCGCGCGGCTACAGCATCAAGCGCGATGAGGTTGTGCAGATCAGCCTGTCGAAGGCGATGTTCCGCAGCGGCAACAGCCCTGTCACCGCCGCCCATGAGCTGAGCCTCACCGTCGACGCCTCCACCGCACCGGGATCCAGCGGGACACCCGCACCAAGCCCTCCACGCACACCCGCACCCACACCTGTGCCCAGCCCTCCACGCACACCCGCACCCACACCTGTGCCCAGCCCTCCACGCACACCTGCACCAAGCCCTGCACGCACGCCTGCCCCCAGCCCCTCGGACAGGCAGTGCAAGCGGTCGCTCCACTTCCCGTTCGACTCCTCCTCCGAGATGCAGGGCAGCCACGTGCAGCGCAGCATCAAGCATGTCGGGGGCGGCGGCTCGATGTGG
The DNA here is from genome assembly GCA_963210315.1 of Rhynchopus euleeides. Lineage (NCBI taxonomy): Eukaryota > Euglenozoa > Diplonemea > Diplonemida > Diplonemidae > Rhynchopus > Rhynchopus euleeides. Next base: position 1,919,676 of record OY723280.1, read on the forward strand.
TTCGTGAGGGCACGGAGGGACTCCACCTTCGACCTCCCCGACACTACACACCCCCGCGAATTCCAGGTGTGGGCGCGTGTGGAGTCGGGCTACGCCCGCCTGGAGATCCGCCTCCACTCCTCGTCGCGGCAGTACATCACCTTGGCGTACGGGCTGGCCTACCAGCTCTACTACTCTGCCTCCGGGGGCATGCAGCGTGCTGCCGGCAGGTTCCAGAGGGGCCGCTTCCAGAAGATCGAGGTCCACTTCGACTGGACCCGCATGCGCTACCGTGTGGACCTGGCGGATGTGGCTGGGCCCTGGGTCCAACTGCCTGCCGGGTTTGACAGCCTCCAGAAGGTGGTGATGTCGGCCGAGTGGCGCACACCCGCCTATGTGGACGAGATGCAGATCACATGCTGAGGTGTCTCCTGGTCGGAGTACACTGCCTGGATCTTACATACAAGCACCGTGCATCCGACCCGCCTCACAGACGCTCCTACCCTACCCGCCACTGGTTGTAATATATACCGGATCCTACCCCGACTCTCTTCTTTGATCATACCATCTTCACCACACGCATTTAGCTTGTTTTCTTCTCTGTTCTTGATTTATCTCGCTGTGCCCCACGCGCCTCGCCAGGACGGGAATCCGGTCTCTCCTGTGCAACCAGCAACGGGCACTTCGACTCAACCACCCTGCACCCGCTGTTGTGGGGGTGTGTGCGCGGGGAGGTGTGTGGGTGTGTGTCGGTCTGAAAACGACCCGCACCCCCCACCCACGCAGCTTCCCCCTTCCTCCCCCACCCCTCCTCCCCACTCCAGCTCTTTCCTCGGGAGTGACCCGAGCCCTGCGGCGCGTCCTCTCAACGCTATGTTATCGTTGCCACAACAGGACTCCTGTCCCTGTCACCAAGATAGCGTGGCCCAACGCATCAGGGCAAACGAGAAGCAAGCCTCCTCAGCAGGGCTGTGGCCGAGTTGCTTTTAGTTTGCCCGGCTATGGAGCACAACACGGCAAAGAGGCCGATCTTTTTGGCAGGGAGAAACGCAGGGCGCCTCCCTAGTTTCCCTTTGGTGTTGCATTCGCGGATCCGCTTCCCTGGGGGTGGTCTGGGAGAGGGGGGGGGGGGTGTCTCCGGAAGCGCCGAGCCATAAACGCATGTTTTTGCATAGAAAATGACCCACTTTAACTAGTGATGTTGTTTTGATGAGCACCAAAATTTTTTTTATTGAGAGAAGTTTGGGAGTTGGAAACTAAACAACACCCACGCCGTGACGCCCGCAGCAAAGAAGCGGGAAAAAGACCGGCGAAAGCTGCCCCCAGCCCATGATTGCGCTGCGGCTGTTCCTGCTCCCCAACAAGAATTTAGTGAAACACGGCATGGCCCCGGCATACCGCGCCTTGCTTGCTTGCATGGCGTATCCCAGGCCCTGCTCTGCCCCCTTGTTCAATTATTTTTGTTCTTCTTCTGCCCATTTCCACACTGTTTGGAATGCCACCCCCGCATCGTGTGGAAGGGAGGAGAGGCCAGCACTCTGACACATGCCCCTTCTCTACACAGTGCACCTCAGCGTGTAAAGAAGATGGTATTCCAGGTGGTGATCTCCTTCCCTTGCTTCCGATGGTTCCTCTGAATGAATATGAACTGTGAAATAAAATCGGCGTGTGGCATATGGCCAGATAAGAGTGGAGATATCACCAGAGAGTTATGCTCGGTGCGATCCCACACCAGACAAAACACGATGTGTTTGTGCTGGACATGCTGCAACACGTTGCCGAGAAGTGAAACAGAAAATAGGCTATCGTGTGCACATGCATGCCATGGGCACTCTCCCCCCGCAAACCCGTCGCTGTGGCGCTCGCTTCGACGGAGGTGCGGGGGAGGTTTTCAAACCGCACGGCATTTGACTTTGCTTGATTGATTGTCCTTCACCCCTTCACTTTTGCATTGCAACACCCCCCCTGTATCTTCAGCAGAAGAACCCCGTCCCCATCCCCCACCCGCCTTCGCAGTTTTGCTCCATTTTTTTATTCCGTTTGACTGCCTGATCTAGGAACCCACCGGGGAAAACCTGCGGGTTTCCGGCGGGCGCCTGCTGGCCCCCCCTCCCCCAGGGAGGCCGTCTCCACAAGAAGCCAGAGAGTCCTGCAGCCGAGCATGGAAGGCTGGCAACACCAAGAGGAGCCTGGACCGCCCCCACCCCTCCCTCCCTCCCTGCCCTCACTTGGGGGTTTGATTCTGAATCGGAGGGAGCCCAGCACTTTGGGACTTTGGGACTACGCCCCTCTTCTCAAGACACGGCACAAAACAGCACCCACCCACCCCACCACAGGGCGCCACCCCGACCATCGCCTGTAGGGTGTTGGGGGGTCTGTCGTTTCGACCCCCGTCCCCGCTCCCCCCCCCTCCCCCCGCTCCCCCTACTCAACACGCGCTTCGACCGACACACGGGAACAGCCCAGATCCCCGGGGCAGAGCTGGGCTCGACAGCGGCGGTTGCGGCGGGGGGGTGGGCAGGCGATACCCACCCCCTCCTCCACACCCTGATCCCTATATATGGTGGTGCGGCTAGCCGAGCCGGGTCCGATGCTGCGAGGGGACAGAGGGCTGTGGCGGGGGTCGGCTTCACGGAGGTGCCTGGCTGTTGCAGCAGCAATGCTTGTGATGGCGCAAGGTGTTGAGACGAGTATACCGCACAGGCGGCCCAGATATCACTCTGACAGCGCTGTGAGCTCCCGGGTCATGCAGCAGCTTGGTGTGGCGGAGGCGCAAGCTCAGGCGGTGCGGGAGGGCAGCGCCGAGCGCGATGCTGACATTCAGCAGCAGTTTCTCCTTCCTGGCTTCTTTGAGGGCATCCGCATCAAGGTGTTTGATGACTGGTTCGACAGCGCCAACCGCACCTGCCAGCCTGTCAACCCGCAGACGCGCCGGGGGGAAGCTTCCAATACAAAGGACCCTCAGTCCTACTACGCCTCGTCAGGCCCTGCGACTGTGAGTGTGTTTAACAGGGATGCGGCGACACCTGCGGTTCATGTGGTGGAGTGCAGGCCGGCCTACGTGCTGTCGCAGCAGCATAAGTCTTATTTGCGGACCCGGGTCATCCCGAAGCTGGTGCGGCAGCTGTCCTATCTCGTGGCTCCGCACTTCAAAGGGTCGGGCACCACTGCGCCCATCTCCGGGAATGCGTGCCTGGGGCAGTGTGTGCGGTGTATGAATGACCATTTTATCTTTCCGTTGGCAGCGCCTTACACCTACCCCGGGCAGGATCTGCTGCTGTTTGTCGTGGCGGAGCCTGATCTCACCGCGTCGTATGCTTCGCCGTGTATGTTTGGGGATGACGGGCGTCCCACAGCAGTGCTGCTCAACATTGCGCCGAACAAGCTGCCTGCGGTTGGGGTGATACCCAGCGGGCCGGAGAAGCTGCATGTGCGTGTCCTGCAGTCGATGATCCATGCGTTGGGGTTTGACCCCAGCATGTTTGCGTCCTGGAAACAGGGGGCGTGGCCCACAGCCACTGTGGCGTCTGTGTCGGGGGCGTCTGTCAATGTCGTGCGCACGCCTGCCGTGAAGGCGTGGGTCAACACCGAGCACTTCCTGTGCGCAGGGCATCCGAAGGGCGGCACAGGGGCCCTGGAGGGTGCTGAGCTGGAGGATGCGCTGGACCCGTCTGGCCGCGTGCTGCCCTTCTGGGAGAGCAGGCTCTTCAGGGGCGATGTGATGACAATCCTGCCGGACATCGAGTCGGACCGTGGGCTGGAGGTGCCTGTGGTGTCGGGGCTGACGCTTGCCGTCCTGGCGGACACAGGGTGGTATGCCGTGAACACCAAGCTGGCAAAGCCGCTGAAGTGGCTGAGGGAGCAGCCGTGCAGCACGGCGACCGCAGCGTGCACGACGTGGGACCCGAGGTACACCTGCGCGCGCACGGAGACCCAGCCGCTGTGCAGCCCCGACTTCACGTCTGTTGCGCAGTGCTCTGGGCTGGATTGGCCGTCGGGCGCGATCCCCGATAAGTTCAGGCGTGACGGTGTCAGCATCAACTGGGGGGGTGCGTCGTCGCTGATGGACTTCTGCCCCTTCCGCAACCCGGGGGACACGCTCGGGGCCTCGTGCCTCGTGGCACGCACGTCGGACCCCGACTGCCAGAACGGCCCCTGCAGGGAGTACCAGGTGCGGGGGGCGACCAGCCGCTGCTTCGAGTCGAACCTGCGCTACGCCGCCTTCTCGGGGCAGCCGGAGGTGCGCGGCACCTGCATCCCCCACGAGTGTGTGCGTGTGGGGGTGCCACTGCCGGGGCAGCCGCAGCAGTGGCGCGTGGTGCTGCACATCGCAGCCCAGCAGTACAGCTGCGATGGGACGGTGGCGGAGGTGGGGCCTGCCGCAGGCACCGCAGGGTGCAGCGGCGCCGTCCTGCAGGGCACCGTCAAGTGCCCGAATGCGCGGGAGCTGTGCGAAGAATCCGGCACTGCCGTCACACGCTCCTGCGACCCTCTGGAGGACTGCAACGGCCGTGGTGTGTGTTCCGCTACAGGCGACTGCGTCTGCTTCTCAGACCTTGGACCCGACGGCAACACCCTGTACGGCATGTATGCAGGGCCGCGCTGTGAGCGCTGTGCCGAAGGCTACTACGGCAACAGCTGCAAAGAGAAGAAGTGCCCCGTCGACCCTGTCACAAAGGCGATGTGCCACGGGCATGGCGACTGTGTCACCGGGCAGTGCCAGTGCCACATGAACTCGACAGCAGGCTACTGGAGCAACGCCACCGCCTGCAGCACCTGCTTCACTGGCTACACAGGAGGGACCTGCAAGCTGGCGGTCTGCGACCCGGCTGTCACTGGCGGCTGCCAGAAGGGCGTGTGCGACGCCACCACCAAGCGCTGCAAATGCTACAGCAACAACGCGCAGGGGTACTGGGAGCTGGGCCACCTGGGGCTGTGCGACAGGTGCATCCCCGGGTATGACATCTACCAGTCGTGCAAGGTGAAGATCGGATCATACTTCGGGTGCCATGCCCGCATCGACACCATCGCAGAGAACCCGTGCGTCGCCAACTGCGACGAGGGCATGGCTGTGCCACAGCGTGTGATCCACCGCGACGAGAGGGGCTGCGCCTTCACAAAGCCCTCCCCCTCCTGCGCCCGCTCGCGCTGCCGCTTCGTCGGGAGGGCCGGCAACGTGACGGGCAGCAGGCCCGGGGCGCCCAGCGGGTGCCCCACACCCTCCGTCGTGGCGTACGACTGCCAGGGCTACCCCAACCTCTACCACGACTGCTGGCTGCTGGATGAATGCGGATGCGAGAGCCCGAAGCGCCCCCGGTGCATCGTGGGTACTGACTCACGGGGCAGCCCCGATGCCTACGACCCCGTCGCCGTGATGCAGACGCCCAGCGGCAGCTCCGACATCAGACCCAGCGCCGCGGCAACCTCCCAGAAGGAGTGCAGGTGCCCCTCGCCAGGCCTCAGGCCGCTGCTGGACTGCTGGGGCCCGACAGACACCAACTCCTCCGCCCCTGGCGGGGTGCAGGTCAAGCGCCCACCGCCGCGGCGCAGGGTGGTGGTGTTCGAGCCGCAGCAGATGTTCGAAGAAGACTTCTGCCACTGCACCAGCCCCCCCATCCCGCGGTGCAGCGATGAGACACGCCCCGAGTGGCTCCCCGAGCGCGCGCAGGGCGCGGTGCTATCCTGCACAGAGGTGCTGCGTGTGTTCGGCTGCCCCGACTGGGACTACATCCTCAACGTCGGGAGGCGGCGGAACGCCACCGAGCCCGACCGCTCCCTCATCGACTGCGACGGGTGGCCACCCCCCAAGCTGCACAGCGCCAGGGACCCCTGCGGGTGCCCCTTCCCCCAGTTCAAATGCCTCGAAGGCACCATGGGTGTGTGCGGCGAGCGTCCCGACTGCCCCCGGTGGGACCCCCTGCCGCCCATCAACTGCGTGGACCAGATGCCCCCTGTGCTGACGCTGCACGCGCCGCACCCCTGCGGCTGCCCCCCGCCGCCCTCCCCCGCGTGCATCCCGGGCACCAACCGGCAGCAGTGCAGCTGCCAGCCCAACGGCATCACGGCCTTCAGCTCTGAGCCCTGCAGCCCGCTGGATGTAGAGTGGGTTGACTGCAAGGGCCAGCCCCTGGAGCTGCCCACCTGGGCGCCCTTTGCGCACTATCCAGAGGGGGACCCCTTTGTGAACACATGCGACCCCTGCCCAGGGTGCTCCATGGGTGTCCCGCTGCGCCGCTGCCTCCCCGGGACAGACGTGGCGCTGCCCGCAGTGGACAACGTGGTGCGCCGCCCCTGCAACGCAAAGTTCAGCCCCTCGCAGTGCCAGAGGTGGCCCGCCCCCTGCCCCGTGGACTGTCAGGGGAGGCCGCAGGCGCCAGAGCCGGACTTCAACCCCGACTGCGAGTGCCCCCCTGCGGTGCCCAACCCGCCGTGCCTCCCCGGCACCGACGGGTCGCCCCCACATGCTGACTTCCGCAGCGTGTCCTGCGGGGCCACCCCACAGGTGTGCGGGGAGTATGCGTGTGGCGGGGCAGGGCACGACCTGGAGGCTGTGGCTGCAGGCCTGGGGTATCGCGGGGACTACTCCACGCAGGCGCGTGAGGCGGTGCTGCTGGCGGTGGGGGGCACGCGCACCTGCGTGCAGGAGGGGCAGTGCGGCAGCGACTACCACTGTGCGGCGGGGTTCCACTGTGGGTTTTGCGGGTTCTGCCTCGCAGGGGGCAAGCAGGCGTATAGCGGGTGCCTTGCCGACAGGGCGTCGTGTGGAAACTATAGGTGTGACATCGAGTGTGACACGGAGGGCATCGCGCGCCTGCGTGCCGGGCAGAGGGATGCGCGGTGCAAGGAGAGGTGCTTCAGCGACAGCGACTGCAAGGGCGGTGCCCTCTGCTCCCACGGGGTGTACAGCCGCAGCAGCAGCGCCGGCGCCGCCGCCGCCGGGAGGGTGCGCGTGATGGGGAGCGTGGGGCCTGCCCCTTCTGGGGGCATGCCCAGCGGCATCCCTGGGGCCAACCCGCAGGCCAACATCCCCCCGAGCAGCCTGGCGGATGTGCCGTACGACTACATCCCTCTGAGGGACTACGGCGAGTGCTTCGTGCCGGAGCAGCCCGACAGGGAGGCGGTGGCGTACTGCTACTCGCATGACGACTGCGGGGAGTATGCCTGTGGGACGGACAACAGGCAGGTCATCTTCGTCAACTCGCGGTGCATGGGGTCGTGCCATGTGAATGCGCACTGCAGCCCCGGCAGCCGTTGCGTGCGTGCCTCCGGGAGGTGCGTGAGGGTCAGCGGGGAGGGGCTCGGCATGGAGGGTGGCGACACGCTCCCCGATGGCCCCACGTGCGACCTGCAGCCCCACACCCACTGCGCGCCCTACTGGTGTGGGAGGCGCGGCCTGCCGCCGTCGCCTGGGGCGGTCTGCCCCACGTCCTGCGTGGATGACTCGGAGTGCCAGCCCTTCCACGAGTGTGTGCGTGCCACGCTGGCGGAGCTGAAGGAGGAGCACCGCACCGCCGCCAACTCCCCCACCTGCGACAGGGTGACGGGGCTGCAGTCCCCTGCGGGGGCTGCGGTGACGCGTGGGCAGATGGATGCGCACCCCGAGGCGCAGCGTGCGACGCGTGGCGAGTGCAAGCCGCTGCCGCAGCTGCGGAAGCGGGCGCAGTCCGCTGAGGGGGTTGACGAGCAGCAGGCTGCCAGCCCCTTCGCACTCTACGAAGAGCTCGCCGCCGCACGCACCCGGCCCCTCCTCACGGTCCCCGCGGGGGGTGGCGGTGGGGTTGCCGAAGACCCCAACACGCAGCTGTGGCAGCACGCGCCCTTCGCACCGCCCCCGCCTGTGGCACCCCGCCCCCTGGGCACAGCGGTGCGCACCGCAGCGTCGGAGTGCTTCCCCTATGTCGCTGTGGCGCACGGCATCACATTCGAGCAGATCGTGCAGATGAAGGCCACGGCGGCATCCGGGTCGCTGGACCACAACACGGGGCGCTACATCCCCCTCCCCGTCTGCAAGCATTTCTGCGCCTCCGATGCGGACTGCGTCGGGGGCCACTTCTGCACCGCACCGCCCGCCGCACCCGTAACCCTCTCCGCAGCGGGCAACAGGGTGGTGGGGGGGCACGGCGACCCCGACCTCGGCATGCAGGGTGCAGACGAGAGCCCCAACCCGGCGCAGCCCAGGCGCGTGCCCCTCGCGAAAGGGCAGTGCCAGGCGAAGCGGGGGCTCGCAACCGCCTGCCGACGGGACCTGGAGTGCGGCAGCGGGCACTGCTGGCAGGGCGTCTGCTGCAACACGGCCTGCACAGGGGTGTGCCGCACCTGCTCCCGCATGGGCGTCTGCGGGTGGGTCGCCCCGCATACAGGGTCCCCGCAGGCCTGCCCGCAGTGCAACTGGTGTGAGTATGTGCCGGACGAGCAGGGCGCCATCAGCCCGGCCTCCCCCCTGGAGTGTGTGCCCATCCCCGAGGGCCTGGACCCCGCAGGGCACTGCGGGCCCCACGCGGTGTGCAACGGGGAGGGTGCCTGCCTCGCTGCAGATGGGTGGGGCGGGCAGGGCGACACCTGCGCTGCAGGGCAGTCCGGCCCCAACTGCATCGATGAGAATGTGCACTACCGCACGGTGGCTGTGGAGGTGCCGTACAGCGCGGAGCTGTGCACCCCGCGGCAGGTGGCGCAGCTGTCGGCATCCCCTGCGCTGTCGACCTTCGGGGCACGTGCCGTCACCAGTGTGGCCTCGCGGGGGGCCAGCTCGATCAATGCGCTGAACGGCCCCCCTGCCTCCTATGTGCGGAGGCTCAGTGTGGTGGACAGGCGGCCCAGGCAGTGGGCGCAGCGCGTGCTGGGCGTGTCGTCCCACTCGCGTTTCGGCTGCTCCAACGTGCTGTTCGAGCCGTCGCGCAGCAGGGCTGAGAGGGTGCATGGCGAGTCGCAGGATGCCTGGGCACCGGGGCAGTACGTTGCAACCCCCGATGGGAGTCCTGACGAGCATCCCGAGAAGCGGTATTTCCCGTGGTCTGACTGTGTGGCGCTGCTGACGCAGGGGGCGTGTGTTGACAAGGTGGAGTGTGCCTGGCATGCGACGCCGCCGCCTGGGTATTGCCACATCAGCGCTGCTGCCGAGGATGCGAGTGTCACGCCTGCAGGTCTCGTGCAGACGCCTGACGGCGCGTCGTATGACCTCGGGTCTATCCCGACGCCGCAGCCCTATGAGTTCATCGAGCTGGAGTTCGACACACCCATCTTCATCGAGTCGGTGGTGGTGCACGAGAGCTTCCACCCGGGGTCCATCGTGAAGATCGAGACCCAGCCGGCCCCAGGGGGGTCTGCTGCTGTGGCGGGTGCGGGGGGTGCCGCCTATGCGACAGATCTGTCGGGGGTGGTGATCCCCTCCACGACGGTGGCCACGCCCTCGCGTGTCGGTGGCACGACTGTCACGGCCACGTGCCCATCGCTGACCCCTCAGGGCATGGCGGTGTGTGTCTCGGACGTGGCCTGCTTCTGGCTGTCGGGGGAGTGCCGCACAGCGCAGGGCACCTGCCAGAAGATCGGGGAGGAGAGCTGCAAGGTGCGTGAGCTGGAGGGGCTGTGCCACTGGGACACTACTGACGGGTCGTGCCTGCCGGGGCGACGGTCGGGGTGCTACCCCCTGGTGAACTACGACGAGTCGCGGTACACCACGCGCTGTGCCGCATTCAACGACCTCACCACATACCCTGCTGAGCGGCAGTCCGCCGCAAAGGCGGACTGCGGTGCCGACACCCGCTGCCAGTGGACCACGTTCACCGCAAGCTTCTGCACCTCCACCTCCCTGTCGTGCTCCTCACAGAACGGCAAGCCCACCACATGCGTGCAGCCTTGTCTGTGGAACTCGACCACAGCGGAGTGCTCCGACACCGCATTCCCCAACGGAGGGACTCGCGTACAGTACTGCGCGTCCATCACCAACGTGCAGGAGTGCGGGGGGCACGTGCAGTGCACGTGGGTGCAGGACCTGGAGACGGAGGGCTGCAAGCCCATGCCCACCACCGGGTGCAGCGCTGCGGGGCGGGATGCCTGCAGGCAGATGGGGCCCTGCGAGTGGGTCGAGCCCCCCACGACGACGCCAGAGCCCAACGTGTTCACCTCGGGGTGCCCGAGGCTGCCCGCCTTCAACAACACCGCCTCTGCACGCTACGTCGAACAGGCGGGCAGCGCTGTGGTCAGCCTGACCTGCAACAGCGGATACCAGCAACAGGGCACCTCCACCTGTGACCCTGTGGCGGCAGTGCTGCAGGGCACGACAGCCTGTGTGCCTATGGCCTGCCCTGACTACCCTGCACCCTCGGGCATGCGTGTGGTGGGGTACACAGAGTCGCCGCCCTTCGGGGCGAAGGAGCAGTACAGCACGCCCATGCTGGAGTGCGTCGACGGGAGCAATGTGACCGGCAGCATGCCTGTGTGCCAGAACGGGGCCTTTGTCGGCAAGCCCCCCACCTGCACCGTGTCGGGCGTGCGTGAGGCAGAGACCCTGGTGGAGGACCTGCGTGCCCCCAGCACGGCGTGGTGGGTGCCGGAGGTCGACTTCTCCTCCTTTGCGAGTCGGATCTTCCCGCAGCGCGGCGGTGCTGAGGCAGTGCCGGAGGCAGGGCGTGAGGCCATCGTACAGGAGGACGCTCTCTACAAGGTATGGCACAGGTCAGGTAGGGCTGTTGTGCATGCGGTGGGTGTGGGTGGGTTATGATACGGCAGCTTGTTGCCACCGTGTTGCCTGCACCCCCTTTGCTGCAGGAGTGCATCAGGTCGCCAACCTTTGTGCCGGATGCGGCTGTGCCCGGCGACATGCTGGACTGGACGGAGCTCTGCTCCCAGCAGACGACCGAGGGGTTGTGCCTCCACAACGACGCCGACGCCACACCCGGGACCGCTGGGCACCGGGCAGGCAGGTGTGCGTGGCAGACCAAGCCCACCACGGGGGACACGGTGGTGCCCCTGGGCGACACCTCGCCGTACGAGGGGGCGACATACGGAGGCTTAACGAAGTCTGCCTTCCAGCACAAGGACATGGGGCCTGTCTACGACACAGCCAGCCCGATGCCCGGCAAGGCGGAGACGAAGCAGACGCCCAGCAACATCCGCTGCGAGGACCTGCCCTTCAACACGTCGCTCAACCCCAACGCGGCAGGGTTCGTCACCATCTGGGAGCGGAGCCTGCCCAACTTCATAGCCCCGCCGCGGTACCGCGAGCTGGTTCTGGACGTGGGCCAGGTCACCTACAAGAGCAAGGTTGTGCGCATCACCATGGCACCCACCAGCTCGGGCAGGTCGATGATCGACGCAGTTGCCATCGTCGGCTACTCTGAGGCAACCGCAGTGGGTTTGCGCTGCAAAGGGGAAATTTGGCGCTCTCCGGTCCGCGATGGCACACGCGCAAGCGCCAATGTCCAGGTGGCGTCTGTGGTGTCTGTGCCCTGCAATGGGCGTGGCAGGTGTGGCCCGAGGGGGTGCGAGTGCTTCGGCAACTTCTATGGCGAGGGGTGCGAGACTTGCAAGCTGGGCTTCACAGGCTCTGGGTGCGACGTGCCTCTGCGCGTCGGGTGTGAGGAGGTCGCCTTCGAAGACCTCTCGTCCATCCCCCCTGCAGAGCTGCTGTCTCGCTGGAAGTTCGCCAACCACCACCGGTTCACGTCGCGTGGGTTGCACTGGTCCAACTTCGGCAGCAGCATCAAGTCGCCCATCTACAACCTGGGGGACCACACACACGTGCAGCTCGACCTGGGCCTTGTGATGGTGGATGTCCCTCTCAGCGACGACTGCGGGATTGTGGTATGTCCTGCTTGAAGTGACCGTTACATCCGCTAACTTCCCCCTTTGCCACACCTATCATGTCACACCCCACGACCACCGCCACCGCCCTCAGGTCGCCATCTCGACCAACGGGGACCCGTCCGCTTCGTCCTACCAGGTTATCCACACAGCTGCCTGCCAATAGTATGACCCTATAACCCTGCTTTCTTCGTTGCCTGACACCCACCCCTGCACCTGCAGCTACACTGGGCTCAACGTGATAGGCACAGAGCGTGGCGAGCTCGTCGGGTCTGTATCCGCGAGGCGGCGGTGGCCGCACTCGACGCTTGTCGTGTCTGCGGAGGTGTGGTGGGGCACCGCGAACACCGGGTCCTTTACTTTCACCTTCTCAACAGTGTCGCTCAAGGTATAGCCGAAACCCCGCTGTTGTCTTTTGTTTGTGGGCAGCACACACACAATGAGACTCTGCTGATTGAACCCTTCCGAGTGCCGTGACCCGCCCCCTCGCCCCCTCATCCCTCCGACACTCTACCACAGACCTGCATGCTGCCCGATGCAACGGGGTGGCAATAACAACTGCGATTTGCACGGTCCTGCCAGAATCCAGCCAATGGCGCCACCCCAGCCCAGCAGTGCACACCCGCGTCACGGAGCACCTTGCTGTAGCATCGGCTGTTGGCGGGACGTCCGTTACCTCTCACCCCCCCCCCCCTCCACCCTGATGACTCAACAAGTCAAAGCGGGGGCATCCCACCCCGCTCCCCCCCATCACAAATTTGATAAGTTTTAAGTAAGATTCGTGAGACCTCGCCACAAATCAAAGCCCTTTGCGGATGGCAAATGGGGGGGCTTCTTGATGGTAGTGCGGCTTGGGTCTGTGTTGTGTCGTGGCGATGGCTAGGCCCTGCTGGGTGCTGGGTGCTGGGTGTGTGTCTGTATCAATGTATCTGTGTGCAGTATCAAAGGGGGGGGGGAAGGGGGGCAGGTCTTTCCAGACTCTGCCCCCCCCCCCCCTTCCCCTCCTTCCCTGCATTCTTCTGCCGTTTGTCGCCCGTAATGTAGAGCCCACTGAACCTGATGTAACCGATGTTCAGGCATGCCCAAACAATGCCGCAAAGAATGAGTCCACGGGTGTAAGACTGCTGGCACCATTTTTTTTCTCATTTTCAAAAAGAAGGGAAGGGTTGGGTTGCCCCAGGTGGGGGAAGGGGGAGGAGGTGACATTACGGGGTCATATGAACTGGCACTTCCGTTACCATTCTTTTTGGCACCAGATGCCCCCACCCCCCCCTCTCCCAAAAAGCGGAGAGAGTGGGGGGGGGGGCTGGCGGGTTATCGGGCGTGTTGAATGCAGAACCGCACCCCCCACACCCCACACCCCAAACCCCACCCCGCTTCATTGATGCACTGCTCCCCCCTCTGGGAGACTTGCTTTTCCATTCACTCTGAGTCTCTCGGCAATCAAATCCCCGCCCCCGCCCCTCCTCACAAGGAGTTGGGGCTCTTCCACGACGCCAGTCTGCCCTCTCTCTCTCTCTCTCTCTCTCTCTCTCTCTCTCTCTCTCTCTCTCTCTCTCTCTCTCTCTCTCTCTCTCTCTCTCTCTCTCTCTCTCTCTCTCTCTCTCTCTCTCTCTCTCTCTCTCTCTCTCTCTCTCTCTCTCTCTCTCTCTCTCTCTCTCTCTCTCTCGTATGCTTATAGTGTGAATATCCCCGAAACGAAAATACTCGCACCCCAAGGGTGTCGTCTACTTAACTACGCGGGCCCGCGGCCCGGTAGACTCCCCTTGTTTGAGAGAGGAGCTGCTCTGGTGGGGTGAGGGAAGTGACACAGGAGGAGGAGGAGGCGCAGGCGCCACACGGTCTGTAGCGCCCGGTGACGCGCTACGTGAGGAAGGAGGATTAAGGTAGGCCCGGAAGCCTGTAGGCGCGTGCGGTGACCGCGCACGGGCGGAGGAGGAAGAGGCACCAGAACGGGGCCTTTGGGGAAGGGCTGCGTCAACGGACACGCCGTCGGGAGGGGAGGTAGTAGGAGAAGGTGGGTCCGGATCAGCGGCGCCCACGTCAGCGTCAGCGTCAGCGGTGGGGATCACGTGGTCGACCCTAGGCCTTTGGGCAGGCAGTGCCGGGGTGGAACCGGTATGCGCCTCTAAGGCGGTGCGCTTCAGCTGCGCCACGGCGGGGATGGATGGCCTGACGCCGTCGGGTGAGAGCCTCCTACGAGGCTGCATCAGGTGGCGGTGGGGTGAGCCCGGGGAGCACACGGTATGGGCCAGCCTCTTCAGGATAACTGGAGGGGTGGCGGGCTCGGGAGTAGCGGGACACGGGGTCGCTTCAGGGGAGGGCTGAGGCGCAGGCACACGGGGTGGCGTGGTGGAGGGAAGATCCCCCACGGTAGGCGCAGTCGCCTCTGGGAAGGGCGGGGTTGGCGGCACATGGGGCGGCGGGGTGGGGGCGTCTGCCTCCACAGGCGTCGCAGGGGCGGGAGGGACGTGGTGGCCCTTCTTGCAGCAAGCGGTGGGGCGTCTGTCATCCAGCTCAGGCAGAGAGGCGCAGACCCCGCAGGGGGGCAGGTCATGGTCGCGGCAGCCGTGGTGGCCACGCTTGCAGCACATGTTGGAGGAGCTGCAGGTGCCGCAGCGGAGCAGCCGGTGCGTGGTGCAGAACTGCACGGGCAGTCCGTCATCCTGGCGGTGGTGGGCCCGGCAGCAGTCTTCCATTCGCAGGGTTCGGTTGTGCCCCGCCGCGTCGCAGTCATGGCACTTGGGCTTGGAGTGGGCCCTGCAGACGTTGCGAGCCAGCACCTCCGAACGGGGGGCATAGCGCTCAGCGCCGCACGGCGCCGACCTCGGGCTGACCGTGTCGAGGGGGTCACGGGTGGGGGCTACGGGAGTAGGGTCCCACTGTTCGCTTCGCGTGTCCCGGTCGGGCACCTCGGCATACGACGGGGTAAGGTCCAGGCCCCACGACTTGCTCGAGGCCCAGTGGATCGCGCGGGGAATCTGCTCGATCAGGATACGGGTGGTGAGCCCGTGGCAGGCAAAGCGGGGGCGCGGCTCAAGACCGCCCCAGACTTCCTTCACCCCCACCGCGCGGAGGCAGTAGACACGCGAGACAAACGCGCCAGGCAGGGGCGCGCGGAGGTTAACTGCTTCACACTGGGAGACAAGGTATTTCAACATCTGCCCCATCATGCGTCCACGCATGTTGAGTGGGGCGGGCTGGGTTCCTGCCGGGGCGCCAGTAGCGATCGGGCAGACGTCGAGCCCGGAGAAGACCTCGAAGTCGATGGCGAGCTCGCAGAAGGAGACGGACCCCTCCCTCGTCCAGGTGAGACGACCGAGCCAGGCCCGCAGGGCACGCATGATGCACTCTCCGTGAGTCCAGCGGGGTGGGTTGTCCGGCAGTGAGGCCAGGTCGGACTGATGGGGCGCAGCGGGTCGCGCTAGCGCTGCGTCCCACGCGCAAACAGTTGGGGATACCCCGAGGCGCTCACGTTCCAGCACATCTCTGCGGGCGACTATCGTGCTCATTAGGTGGTGCAGGTCCTTCGCCCGCACCGTACCGGATAGGGGTTTCGGTATGATGCCCCAGTTGGCTAGGCAGGGCGGCCATGAGAGGCGCTCCTCACAGAGACCCGCGTACCGCTCCCGGGCACGGACGTCGTTGTGGGCAGGGCATTCCCAGAAGAGATGCGTGACGGTTTCGGGGGAGCCCGTATCGCAATTCCGGCAGAGGCGGTCGCTACCCGGCTCCGGCTGTGTTGCTGTGAGGGGTAGGGGCACCTCACCCGAGTCGTCGAGGACATCGAACTCGGACGGGGCTGAGCTCGACGAGTCGTCGTCATCATCGGTGTCACCGGCAGCGTCGCCGTCCGCGGGTGCTGTGGCGTGGTCGGCAGCGGTCACAGGAGGTGGAGTAGGAGCGGTCGAGCGCTCGGCCTCCGGCCCGTCAGGCGCGGAGTCCGTCGCAGCCCCAAGCTTATTGCGTCCCCAGCGGTCTGCCAGGAACACGCCCCCAACAATAATGCAGCGCATCGCAGCGGCGAGCACAGGATCCCCACATGATTGCCAGAAGTCGTTTGTCAGCACGGTGTCAACGCCGTCCTCCACACCGCCGAAGGAGGGTCTGGAGATAGCAAGCCTTCGCCAGATGTTGTGACGCAGCGCCTCGCGTAGCACATGGTTCCGTGCCGCCACTTCGAGTGAAAGCAGTGGTTCGGAACCTCCTGGAGCAGATATGAGGGAAACATCATCGCCGCAGGTGAGGGAGGCCGGCGGCAGTCCTTTTTTGAGCGCAAGCCCGATAGGCCCGAGGGGGACGTCGATGCGTGTTTTTTGCGCATACATGGCCCGAATGCGGTTGAATCGCGGGATCAATTCTGGTAGGCGGCGGCAGGAGTCTAGAAGTAGGAGCAGCATGCGATACGGCACTATGATTCCTGGGTGAAGGAGGTGTCCCTTCGAGGCAATGGAGAGGGCCGCTGCGGTGCTGCGGGAGGGATGGCGGTCACCGTATAGGCAGTTTGAGGCTCGGGTCTCTAGGTCGCGGAGGACCCGGTGGTCAATGGGCGCATACCAGCCACCGAAGATCGCTCGGGGCATGACTGCGCCAGCAATCAGGCCGTGTCGCTGCTCAAAGGTCGCAGGCGAGCTGCCCAGGCGGCGTAAGGGGGCATGCGCTTTACTCGCCCGTCCGTCGTCGCCGCGGTCTATGAACGCTGGTGACACACAGACGCGCACGCCTAGTGCAGGTGAGGCGGTTTTGGTGGGGAAGGTGGCCCCATTTACAGCGATGGTGCCGACATATCGAGGGCGTGCGCCAGAGGAGGGGTCCACGCGATGCACGCCCATGGCAATGGTCTTCTTTTCGTTTAGGCGCATTCCCGTTATTGCGCAGAACTCGCCCGTGATGTCCGCGCCACGTTGTGTCAGCGCCTCAGAGACACGCGAGATGATAGTGGCGTCATCCGCGTACGATATGCTGAGGGCCCCCCCGCTCTCTTCCTGGATCGCTTTCACCAGGACGGAGAGCAGCGCGTTGATGAGGACGACCGACAATGGGCAGCCCTGAAGAATTCCGTTCGTCACATCGAACTCCCCCCCCACTCCGAGTGGGGTCTTGAAGCGACGGCGGAGGCGCGAGTACATCGCTTCCAGCGGCCGGAGGATGCGCTCGTGCAGCCCCATTGCACGCGCCAGCTCCAGGACTAAGCGCTGGGGTACCCTGTCGAAACATTTCGAGAAGTCGAGCGCCAGGAGGTAGATCGAGGTGTCCGTGTCCAGGAGCGTTTCCTCAATCTGGGTCGTGAGGTCCATCAGCGCGTCGTCGGCGCGGTGGCCGGGGCGGAAGCCGTGTTGAGAGGGGTCAATCCAGCCCTCCTGCCATACGACAACATCCTGCAGACGGCGGCAGGCCCATATGCGGTACACCAGGCTCGTGACCGTGATGGGCCGAAGTCCGAGCGGGTCGCCAGCGTATTCGCCCTTGGGGATGAGCGTCACCAGTGCGGTTCTCAGCGCCTCGGGCCAAGAGCCGGTACGCTCGATGCTGTTGAAGAGGGCTGCAAACCCATCCATTAGCCCCACCGGCAGAAGTGCAACCTCTTCCAGTCTCCAGCCGTCGACGCCGCAGGTGCCCGACTTGGACTTCGCTAGCTTCATCTGTGCCAGCGCGATGAGGTCTGACCCCGTGATGTCGGATATAGTCATCGGAGTGTGGTGTACGTATTTCCCGAAGCGCTCCATGAACGGCGCAAATTCGGGTTCCCCAACGCGATCAGGGTACAGCCGCAGGATGCTGTCCCAGGCTCCTTGCAGGATGCTGTCCATCTCAGCGAGGTTGGCGGTGAAGGTCCCGTCCGGTCGCCGCACCGTGTCGGCAGTGCTGGGCGTCTCTCCCTTCAGCATCGCCACGACACTCTTCGCATCCTCACGGCAACGTCTCCGGAAGTCGTCGCGGAGCAGGCCTCGGCGCTGGTGCACCACCTCAGAGAGAATCCGTCGGCACTCCGCGCGCGTCCCGTGGAGGAGGCGTTGGAGCACCGCAAGGGGCGGGGTACCGTCGCGCCGGCCGCCAGCCGGCACATCCTGGTTGGTGGGCAGCTCACATACCAGTGTTCTGCACTTCTCCCAGCAGCGTGAAACATCGTATGGCAGCAGGCCGTTGCCAAGACGCATGCGGGCGCCCACCAACTCCTCTAGGCGTCGGATGGCAGCGCGCAGTTTCAGCTCACGGCAGGACGCGGCTCCCAGCCCATCCGGTGCCCGTGATTCCCTCGCACACAGGCGGACCTTCCGTGGCTCGCGTACATCCCCACGGCCGATGTAGGCGCGGGAGGCACCAGCTGAAAGTCCCGCCAATTGCACGAGGTAGGTCTCGCACGCTTCGCAGAGCAGTTTCCAGGCATTGTCAAGGTCGCCCCGCCGCAGGGCTCCCTCGAACCCCGAGAGGGATGGAGTAGGAGGGGGCGCGGTGGTATCCCCGGGGGGGGCCCGAGGAACGCGGATTTGCTTGGGGACCCTGTATTTGAGGCACGTCTGGTCGAAGACCTGAACGTCGAGAGTCATCGTCACGCAGAGGTGGTTCGGCACTCCCACGTCCCGAACATCGCACGCCGTAAGGGCCTGCGCTGCGATCGGGTTCAGCAGCGCGTAGTCGATACGTGTCCCCTCGCATGTAGTGGAGGTGAAGGTTGAAGGGGGCGTGGTGCCGGTGGCCTGTGCGGCCAGTGCCGCAGCATCGGCCCAGTAGTTGTCCAGTGCATGTGCGAGGGTGGGCGACGCATCCCTGTCGGTGTTGAGGTCGCCCATCACCACTACCGGCACGTCGCCCAAGCATCTGCCGTAGTCTAGCAGCACCGCATGCAGGAGTCGCTCCCGTTCGGCGAAGGTTTTCCCAGACTTGCGCCGCTTCTGACCCGACGGGGCGTACACGCATAGGACGTGCAGGAAGGAGCTACCATCTCCGATTGCCACCTTTGCGTGTACAAAACGGCCATCGCTTGCAAAACGTTCCAGTGTCGTGGGGGTGGAGAGGCGCACGAGCGGGGCGGGCTTCCGCGCAAGGATGCCGACTCCGCCTTTGGTGCCTTTCACAAGGTTGCCTTTAACGCCGTCGCGGGGTGCACCCCAAGCCGTGGACCATATCCGCTCCTGGGAAAGGTGCGTCGATACCTCTTCCTGCATGTGCATGGTCAGGGCAGTTTCTTGTAGACAGACGATGTCGGCAGGGATCAGCGTGATCTTCTCGAGGTGAGGAAGCAGCGCCGTCACATTCACGGAAGCCAGGGTGATAGCGGGGCCTGGGTTCGTCTCGATGTCCCCGTGCGTGGGGAGGCGCAGATACGCAGCATCTGCGAGTCGCTTATCCCGGGTGGGAAGTCACTTGTGCAGGTTTGCACAGCTCGCGCATGCCACCTGATTGCATCCCTCGCAGCTTTTCAGCGTGTACTGCCTGCCCACGACCGCTTCGCACAGCTGGCAGCGGGTGTTCATTGTGGCCTTGTACCCGACGCCCCATTGGTGAATGTGGATGCTCACATTCCTCTTGCGGATCGGGGAGACGTAGTCCATCGCGTCGGACACCGCAGAGCTGATGCGCTCCCCCCAGCCCTTCGACGAAGGCTGCCCCAGCATCTCGTCGATGTCGTCCTCCTCTTCGGCCCCGTCGCCCCCGGAGACCACCCGACGCCGCTTGCCGTTGGCGTCCGCACGCGGGGCACCGTCCTCCCCGTCAGCTGAGAGCATGTCGGCGGAGCTCTCGTCGTCAACGTCGTCGCCCCCGCCGGCGGCAGGAGGAGGGGCCGCGGTCTCATCTGCGGCGGGTTCAGCCTGGGCCGCGGCTGGCGGTGCCTGTGGAGGCGGCGGGGGGTCCTGCGGAGGGGCCTGCGGGGAGACCTGCGGGGGGGCGATAGGTGTCGTCGGTGGGGATGACACGTAGCGCTCCGGCAGCTTCACCTTGGCCGGGGGGCCAGCCGCGGGCGCGGGCTTGAACCGCCGCACATCCTGCGGGGGGGCGTCCTCTTTCGCCCATTCCCTCACCCAGAGGGAGGGGCGGCCCGCCCTCGTTATACAACTAAAGGGGGGGGGTGTTGACGCCGTTACGACGAGCACGCGCTGTCCGCTTTTAGCGCGCGAGTTTATCACACTCGCGTTCCAGCCATTTCCCGCCCGCCGCAAGTCGAACAGGATGTCGTCGGCGTGCTCTTGCCCACGGGCCCCGGATACTACCCATTTCATGAGGGGGTCACGAGCCGGTTCAGCTTTATCTCCGAGGTTGGCGCGCACCGCCTCAGCCTGCTGGGGTGTCGCCACGCGAACCGACAGTGTCCTCACGCCGTACACCAGACCGAGCGCAGCGGGTCCCAGCCCCTTCGCGGCGGCGCGTGCCTCCGACAGTGTTGTACCCTTGCAGAGGGGAATCGCCGCGTACGGCTCGCGGCCGCCGGCAAATTGCAGCTCCTTCCAGAAACAGCCTCCTGCCCCCGACGCCTGAAGGAGGCTGGTGACAGCCTCCCGTGGCACACGCACCATCGCGTCCACCCGGCCCTTGCGCCACTGTGGCCGCCACACCTGCTCCGGCCGCACCCGCACCTTGCCGGCGTCGCTCGCCGCCCGCCGCGCCAGCCCCTGCAGGACCGTCAGGCTGTCGGTGCCCGTCGTCAGCGCGGTCCACGTGTCCTTCGACGTGTGAGCCGCGGCCACGCAGAAGACGAGCACCCTCGTCCGCTCCTCCCCCCGTGGGACGGCGTCGACATGGGCAACGCCCGGCACGCCGTCGCTTCCCGCCGGCACCCCGCTGTTAAAGGGGATGTTCCCCGCCGTCGCCACCCACAGCGGGCGCACCATCCCACCCACCAGGGTGAGCATCTCCTCCGACGCGCCGGCGAAGCGTGTCCCGCAGATCACAGCATAGGCACGCTGCGAGTCCTCCGCTACCGCTGCCTGCGCGAGTTCAAGCAGCTCCTTCGCGCGCTTCGCCTGCTGCGCGAAGAGGAGCCCGCGCGGCGCGACCCCGATCTGCGTGGCGGCAATTGAAGCCGCCGGGGGGGCCGCGAGGGCCGGGGGAGGTGGCACGGGCGGCTTGCGCGCCATCGTCACCCACCCGGATCCTTGCTGGGGGGCCGTCGCTGCCGGCCCCTTCCGCTGTTGCTGCTGCCCTTGCTGTTGCTTCGGCTTCTGCGTCGGCTGCTGCTGCTGCTGCTGCGCCGTGGTGTGCGGATGCTTTGTCGATGATGCCTCGTTCGACTTCTTCTTCGGTTGTTGTTGCGCCTGCTGTGGCGCCTGCTGATGCTGATGCTGATGCTGCTGCTGCTGTGCGGGTGGCGCCGCCATCGGCGGGCTTGCAGAGGTAGTAGGTGTTTCACCACCCAACAGCGTCACGAGCAGCGCGCCCTGCTGCTCCATGAACGTCATAACGACGTCCAGTTCGTCCTCCGAGAGTTTGCGCCCGCTTGCGAGAAGCTGCTGCGTCGACGCCTGCAGCCGCTTGATCCTCGCGATCATGGCCATTGTAGGCCGGGGCGGGGGAGTTGGTACCAAGCACGGGGGGAATCAGGCACGGGATGACGGGGGGGAGGGTCCGGGGTATGATGTGTGTGTTGAACGGGGTGGCGGAGGGGGCGCGGCAAAGGGCCGGACCCCCTCCGCCTGAAGTGGGACTCCACCAGCCGCGGGGCGCGACCAATGAAGTACAGTACTCTCTCTCTCTCTCTCTCTCTCGTATGCTTATAGTGTGAATATCCCCGAAACGAAAATACTCGCACCCCAAGGGTGTCGTCTACTTAACTACGCGGGCCCGCGGCCCGGTAGACTCCCCTTGTTTGAGAGAGGAGCTGCTCTGGTGGGGTGAGGGAAGTGACACAGGAGGAGGAGGAGGCGCAGGCGCCACACGGTCTGTAGCGCCCGGTGACGCGCTACGTGAGGAAGGAGGATTAAGGTAGGCCCGGAAGCCTGTAGGCGCGTGCGGTGACCGCGCACGGGCGGAGGAGGAAGAGGCACCAGAACGGGGCCTTTGGGGAAGGGCTGCGTCAACGGACACGCCGTCGGGAGGGGAGGTAGTAGGAGAAGGTGGGTCCGGATCAGCGGCGCCCACGTCAACGTCAGCGTTAGCGGTGGGGATCACGTGGTCGACCCTAGGCCTTTGGGCAGGCAGTGCCGGGGTGGAACCGGTATGCGCCTCTAAGGCGGTGCGCTTCAGCTGCGCCACGGCGGGGATGGATGGCCTGACGCCGTCGGGTGAGAGCCTCCTACGAGGCTGCATCAGGTGGCGGTGGGGTGAGCCCGGGGAGCACACGGTATGGGCCAGCCTCTTCAGGATAACTGGAGGGGTGGCGGGCTCGGGAGTAGCGGGACACGGGGTCGCTTCAGGGGAGGGCTGAGGCGCAGGCACACGGGGTGGCGTGGTGGAGGGAAGATCCCCCACGGTAGGCGCAGTCGCCTCTGGGAAGGGCGGGGTTGGCGGCACATGGGGCGGCGGGGTGGGGGCGTCTGCCTTCACAGGCGTCGCAGGGGCGGGAGGGGCGTGGTGGCCCTTCTTGCAGCAAGCGGTGGGGCGTCTGTCATCCATCTCAGGCAGAGAGGCGCAGACCCCGCAGGGGGGCAGGTCATGGTCGCGGCAGCCGTGGTGGCCACGCTTGCAGCACATGTTGGAGGAGCTGCAGGTGCCGCAGCGGAGCAGCCGGTGCGTGCTGCAGAACTGCACGGGCAGTCCGTCATCCTGGCGGTGGTGGGCCCGGCAGCAGTCTTCCATTCGCAGGGTTCGGTTGTGCTCTCTCTCTCTCTCTCTCTCTCTCTCCTCCCCCGGAATTTTTTTCAAAAATCCGAACACACAGCGCCACCACCACCATCTCCCCACCACCCACACAGGCCAGGGGGGAAGGGGTGCTTCCACAGCAGACACACAAAGCTCTTTCCCACCCCACTCCCCGCCCTCGCCTCCCCCCCTCCCTCCCTCCTGGTCCTATACAGGTGGATGTATGCCGCACCACCGGCACCCAGCCCTGACCTGCGCCACACTATGCCTCTCCTTGCTCGCTGCCAACCTCGGCGCCGCAGCAGCCCCTCCTCCTCCTGATCCGCTGCTCCCTATCCCGCCGCCGCCGCCGCCACCCAGCGCCAGCCGCGGCAGCAACAGCGACACCTCCGACACCACAACTGAAGAGGCCCCGCGGATACCACAGCCGCCCCCTCTGGGAACGGTGCCTGCGCCTTCTTCCCCCCTGGAGGGTGCCTTGTTGGGGCGAGAGTTGGCCCCCTCAGGCGAGGTTGGTGTTGCGGGGGGCGCTGCCAACGAAGGGGTGCTGCTGGATGGGGAGGGGTCAGACCCGCTGACTCCCGGCCTGCAGCCGAACGGCAGCAGCGGGGTGGGGGACGACAGGCGGGGCGGCAATGCGACGGTGTCGGCAACGGTGACACTTGCCCCGGGGTTTCCCAGCGCGGAGACGAAGGAGCTCCTCCGCCTATCCACGCTGCTGGTGGATGCCGCAGGCGGCGCGTCTGTCGCCGCCTTCCTCCTGGGTGGCGGCGGGCTCTCTGCTGTCTCCATCAGCCGACACGCCTTGGTGCTGCGCAGCGCAGAGTGCGAATGGGCCAGCGAGATGCCCTACATCATGCACCCCCTCCGCTTCACCATCGAGGGCAACGCGGTGCGCGGCATCGCCGCCAGCAACGTCGCCCTCTGCGCCGGGGTGTGGCTCGCCCTCCTGGCCCTCACCAAGGCCTCCAGCGGCAGGCTCGCCCCCTACCTCCACTTCCCGGGGGTCCCCATCGCGCTGATGGCCTTCCTCGCGCCCCCCACGCTCGCCGCAGGCGTGCAGCTCCTCCTCGTCGACTCCGCCGACAGCCTGGGGTATGGGGTTGTGGGTGTGGCCCCCACTGCGGTGTTCTACCTCGCGGCCCTCCTCTTCTTCCCGGCGGAGACAGACTCGGTGGCGGTGCGGGAGCTGCGCCCTGCCGAGAGGAACTGCGCCCTGAGATACGTCATGGGGCACGCCGTGTGGCAGTCAGCCCCCGGGGGGACACACCTGCAGCGCACAGGGCTCCTCTTTCGCGACTACGATGAGATGCCGTGGGTCTGCGGGAGGTATATTGTGCTGGAGTCCGTCTCCGCCATCGCTGTGGGCATCGGATCCGGCCTGGGCTACGTCGAGCGGACCCACGAGTCCTGCATGGCGACAAACCTGGTGTTGGTTGTGGCGCTCACTGTGCAGCTCCTCTCGCAGATTGTCAACGGCCTATACATCAGCAGGTTCCTGACGCATGTCAGCGACGCGATGCTTGTTGCAAGCGTTGCAGGCCTCGTCGGAATCACCGCCTATGAGACAGGACCCGAGGTGGAGAGCGCGGGCGCGTGGCTCCTGTTTGCCGCATCCATCTTCTGCGTGGTGCATGCGGCACACACCCTCGTGCGTCTGGCCTGGCGCCTGCTGGGGGCGGAGCCTGAGGTCGCCGCAGAGGACAACGGGAGCTTCGACGACGACGAGGGCCCGTCGCCCTTCCTCCCCCCCTCCAGCACCAACACCCCGCGGGTGCCCAGCGGCAACACCGCGGGCGTGCTGGAGTGGGTGGGCCCCGCCGCGCTGCAGCCCCGTGGCAGCCTCCCGCTGCGCCCGCTGCAGGCATCCTCCTCCGGAGGGGGCGAGGAGGGGGAGGAGGGAGATGCCGGCGTGGGGCCGCAGCGCGGCGCGGGGAGCGAGCTGCGTGGCGGGAGCTTCTCGGGCGCGGGGAGCGAGCTGCGTGGCGGGACCTTCTCGGCGGCGGCGGCGGCAGCGGCGGCAGCGCCTTGCCCCGACTCGGATAGCGACGGGGAGAGCGACTCCAACAGCGGCACGCAGAAGGTGTGGCGCGTGCACTCCCCCGGGAGGCAGGCGCTGTCGCGGGGCAGGCCAAATCTGGCGAAGGCCCTGGGGCTGGGGCTGGCGAAGTCGACGAAGTCCGACGCGGATTCGTACACCCTGTCTCTGCTGGAGCACAGCGACAGGGATGAGGAGCGGCACATCCTGCCCCCAGCGGGGCTGGGCACCGCGCCTGCCGGAGGGAGCTACCACCCCGTGCTGCACGGCAGCAGCAGCGCGCAATCGCTGCCGCTGCAGAAGCCGCGGAGGGATGCCTCCATACTCTCGACAAGGTCCGCTCTGCTGAAGCCTGTCCCCTGCGAGCTGTGAAAGGGGCGAGGTTCAGACGGCAGTAGAACACCCTCACCGCCGTCGTGGTGGGGTGTGTGTGCACATGGGAGTGGGATGGGGGTGGGGGGTGGGGTGGTGGCATGTGACATCTTTGTCTCGGTTTTTTTTTCCCTCGTTCGGTGGAATAGAGGCGGGATCATCTCCTTGCCGGAATGCGGGCGAGGCAGTTGTGTCTCTTGTGGGGGTGGGGTGCATGGGTCGGGTGAAGGGGGTGGGGGGGGGTGGGGGAATTGTGTACGTCAATGGATAGACAACATCTCTGGAGGCTGGTGCAGGTCAAGCCGGTGCCCCAGTGCCACACCAAGAGTGCTTCGATGCAAGCACTCTTGGCGTGGCACACGCAACGATATACTCTGCCAATCCTCGATGGTTACAACGCCTCCTGGCAACACTGGACACTGTGAGCATGGCTATCTCCTCCATCGGGCTGCTGGGTTTGCCGGGTCCTCCGGCATAAAGTCAGGATGATCGAAGTCGGGGGGGGGGGGCAGCGGATGGGGACATCGTGTTCTGCTCGCAGGACAAGAAACGTAGTATCCTTCGCTCTGTGCCACGTGTGTGTGTCAAAAAAAACTGTGCCACCCCACACAGCCAGTTTTGGGTCGCCTGATCTCACTTTTGTGTGCACTTCTCTGAGTGGCGGCCCCCCGACAAAATCAGCTCGTGTCCCTTCCGTTGCGTTTATTTTGAAGCGCAAACGCAAAAACGGCCCCCAGGAAAAG
The DNA here is from genome assembly GCA_963210315.1 of Rhynchopus euleeides. Lineage (NCBI taxonomy): Eukaryota > Euglenozoa > Diplonemea > Diplonemida > Diplonemidae > Rhynchopus > Rhynchopus euleeides. The sequence goes on from OY723280.1 coordinate 1,945,341, forward strand.
CAGTATCGTGTGTGTGTGGGCATCCAGGGTCTGCATTCCGCCATCTCCCATTCCACAAGACATTCATCTATCCCCCTCACATATACTCGCAATTTCGTTTTTGCTCTGCTCCGACCTCTGAGTGCGTCTGTTAGTTGTGTCCGTGTTTATTTTGTCAACCCCCCCCCCCCCCACCCGTGTCTTGTGCAGTGCGTTTTCCTTTCATGAGGGAGCGAATGCTATTACGACCCTATCACCCGATGTGTGATCGTCACACCCAGATTTGCGTAGAACACTTAGCGACCAACCAAGCCCTGATGTCTTTTACCGCACATCATGGAAGGTGGAACCGTTGCCACACCCACGCCCTATTGTGCTGTGCAGGATGGTGCGTGATCATTCAGCGCGTCTCAACAAGAAACCAGTTCGTTGGAGGGGGGGGTGGGGGCAGGGGAGCCCTGTCGCCATTACTGGGAGATGTTGGTTGCGTTTGGCAAAAAAAATAGGTTTGATTCTACACAAACACACACACCACCCCAGCAGCAGCCTGAGGGCTAACACCCTCTGAGCCAAAAACCCCTCACCACCCCCCCCCCCCCCCGCGCGCGATAATGTGTTCTGTTTATTTCTGAACGAACCTATCATACAAGGCAGTGTGGTGGAGTCTGGAAAACCTCAGAGCTGAGGTTTCTTTGTGAGATTTTCGAAGTCGAAATCACGCAAAAAAATATTCCGGACCCAGCCAGACTGCCATGCATGACCCTATGTAACCCTCTTCCACTGACAGTAGTGCGTGTGGCGGTGGGGATTGGTGCCAAGCAGGGTGATGCTCGGTGCTGTTTCTTCACTGCTTCCACAAAAAGTTTTTCCACCCCGACCATTGTTTTGTTTTGGCATGGCTTCACTTGTGTACGCAGTGGTGTATCTCGAGCGACACGATTCGGTTTTACTGTTGATGATTCTGTCGTCTGTGCGGCCTGTGTGGGCAGTGCATCCACGCCTTGGTTCCGTCAAGAGAGCGTGTCGCCGAAGTTGAAACAACATACCTCCCTCCCTTGTGACACAACGTGCGGACAGACTGTATTTTTGTCTTCCGCACAGTGCTCTGCCTTTTTTTCCCACACAAACAGCAGCAAGCTCAAGTCGTCGGTTGCCCCCGGCCCATCTCTCTGCTCAACCCCACCCCTTCTTGCCCCCAAACAGAATTGAGTTGATACAGTGAAGAAGTCAGCGGGAGCGTGCGAAGGGCGTGGAGTGGATTTGAAACGATCCCACGGGAACAACACACTGCCCCCTCGCTCTGGCGCATACAAAAAAGCCACAAATCCTGATTTTTCAGGAAGAGCAAACTAATTGGAACAGCAGGCCATGCATGAAAACAATGCATCCAGAATCTGTCATAACTTAACGTTAAAGTAACGTTAAACATCGCTCTCGATTGACTGCCACTGCTCATTCCGTCCAGGCTCTGGGTGGCGTTTCGTTCGTTGCAACCCCCCACCCTTTGTTTCTGTTTCATTCTTCAACGTTATTGCGATACATCACAGAGATCGAAGAGATGCCTCTCACAGCAAGGGTCAACGATTCGGCGGTGTGAATACATCATCACTGAAAAATATGTTGGCCGTGCTGTGGCCTCTGCAAGTCTCTCTCAGAGCCTCGCCACCCAGCCCACGCACCCAAGCATCCATCAGGCCCCCCCCCTCTTGAAAAAGGCTTCTCCCTCCGCCCCGGGGGAGATCATAAGAAACAAAATCAAATGTGAAAGAAAATTGGAAACCATCAGCGATGCACAGAGGATGGACTCCGCCGTCTATGACATGTCGTATCCTGAAGTGCAGCATGAGATATCATCGACGTCTCCGAGTTGCGGCTTGGAGCTTGGCATGCTTGTGGCACTCTGCCAGCATCCAGGAAGGGTTCTTGAATATTATTCGTGCAAAAAAAAGGGGCAGATATCATGCCGTGGGCCATCGCCTTTCAAATTCGGGATGACGGCAGCAGGTGTGCAGTATCAGCACAAAATGTGAATAGTTCTTTCTGTGTGCCGTATTCCAAAAATCACTGAATTACCCCCGCCCACCACACTCACTTTCTTCCCCCCCTCAAGCGCCCCCCTACCCTCCCTCGTCTTCCCGGTTTTTGAAAGAATCGTGCAACAAAGTCCCCATAGTTTTTTTCACTCTCCCGGAAGTGCTCCGATCCAAAAGAAATTCAGGTGTCCCCATCTGATTGTCCGTGTTGTTCTGACATTGAATCTGTTCATTCTGTTTGTGGTATTTTTTCATTTGCCCCCCCCCCCCCCCACGCCCCCAAATCTATATCGGCTTCGGGTTTTTCAGGATGTTTCAACACGTTTCCCTCAGAAACCCGAACAATCCGATGCCACAAAAAACCCCCACACCCCCACCGGGTATTATTTTGGGACATTCAGTGAGCAGTTGCCTTTCTCGAGTACTATACAGCAACTTCTTCCTTCGTCCCTGAAAGTGGGCGCATCGATACCGAATGGGAAGACATCTGTCGCATGCTACCGCAGTGCTCTGAATGCAGGCAACGGGGTGCGGTGGTGTCTCTGCCTGCTTCACCTATGGGCCCTCCATCGGAGGCTGCTGGGCACAGGCAAAAACTCGTTCCAAGTTATCAACCCGTTCAAAAATGCCCAGACTCTTGGAAACGGTGGTTGTACTCTCGCTGCAGCACAGCATGCGCGAGAGAAGAATCAAAATGCGATGTGTGTGTGTCAAGATGATCCATGAGAAGAAGAAGAGTGTCCCCCCCTGCACCCCACCAGAGCCCAGCCCCGTTCGGTTTTTGATTCCGCGAGCAGAAGTTTGTCACACCACAGCCATCAGGCCACCGTGCTCGCTGCACAACGTGATCCGGGCTTGTGCTTCTCCAGGGCACACCGTCACTCCCACACGCACCCTCCCGTTGCAGATTCATCGCGTGCCACCTGACACAACAGTGCCCTTCCGCACATCCAACATACCTGTGACCATCATCATCCCGCAATTCTTACTGAGGATTCCCTTCTCTCGACCGAGTGAGTCCCAGGGATAGCCGCGCACGCGCATACATTCACCAACACACACTCTTCTCGCCAAGCCGCCAAGATGCCGACTGCCCGAGGCCGTTCCCCCGCTGCGGCGGAGCTGCGCCGCAAGCGCACAGTCGAGGTGCGTGTGCGTTCGCACAGCAGCCCGGCGGTGTTCGAGACGTCGACGCGCGGCTCCATGACACCGTCGCCCAGCGTGTCCCCGTCTGAGGGGACGATGGGGCTGTCGGTGTCGTCTGTCGACGGCGACTCCGAGACGCACCAGCGCACCCCCGTCCTGTGCTGGGCTGACGACGAGCCTGAGTGCGGCGGCGACAACGACCTGATGAGCATCGACACGCCGCGCCCCCTCAAGCAGGAGGTGGAGGTTGTGCCCTTCCCGCACAACTGCATCGTCGGCTCGGGCTACACCTTCCCGGTGCCCGACTGGACGCCCCCGGAGATGCGCTGGTTCGAGCCCCCCCCGGGTGTGTGCTCCTGCCGCGAGTGCAACCCGCTGGGCGGGCACTGGGACTCGTTCTTCCAGGTGCCCCCTGCGCACCTGACGGCGCACATGTACCCCAGCCCGGCGCCGATGGCCATCCACAAGAAGAAGCGCCGTAGGGGTCGCCGTGGCCGTGGCAAGAGCAAGAAGAAGGTCGACGCGGCAGGTGGGCAGAGCAACGACTCCGACTCTGAGTCCGAGGAGTAGTGGCCCAGCAGCGGCAGGGGCCTGCCCACCCGCCCCTTCTGATGACAACTTATCCGATGCACAACGGAGGCTTTGAGCCGCCCCCCCCCCCCCCTCCCTGCCCCCCTTGCCTCTTTGCCTGTCTTCCTGGCACTATTTCCCCATGTACCCCATAGCCCCCTACGACGACATAAACCCCTCCCTCCCTCCCAACTTCTGTGAAAAGGATTGCTCAAGAAAAGGTAAATCGGGCGGGAGTGTCGGCAGTTCGGGGCACCCTCCCGAGATCGTCCGCTATGATTGACGTGCCATCTCGGGGGTGGTGGTGGGGAGGGGGAGGGGGTGAACCACAGCGCACGAAGCGGCCGGTGTGAGGACGCTGGGCTCTGCTCGTGGTCCAGCTGTGTTTCTACCCCCAACGCCCCTCCCTGTGTATTGCGTGCGCGCCCCCCGTTATTTGAATTGAAAATATCCAAAAAGGAAAAATGAAATGGCATTTCTGCCCCCGAACTGCGTTCGGCTTTGACTCCCGTCCTGCTGTTTTGCTTTGGACCCTTCATGCTTGATGAGCGACCCTCCCTCCACCACCCCCGCCTTGCAAGACAGTGTCACACACACTCGCAACACTTCCTTGCTCCCGTATCTCCGTCCCTGCCTATGTAAGGCATTCGTAGTACGAAAACAGTCATGTTTTTTTTGTGTGGCGCCTTCTTTTCAGGCCAAGTTGCGCTCCCCGGTTTTAAGGCAACACGGCACACTGGACAACAGAGGCACGTAAGATGGCAGCGTCAGCAGTGCGGATGGGAAACAGCGGGCCATCGCCCTTTGCGGCACAGGATAGTCATCCTGAAGACTGCAGGTGCTGAGGCAAGCTTTCTCTGCCGTTTCTTTGTTGGCGCCCTGTCACCGTTTCTGTGGCTCTGTTGTGCAGTTCAAGTGTCTCTGTTGCGGCCAGGGGCTTGAGTGAGTTGGAACACCAAGAAGAAAAACAAAAACAGAAATTTTACCGAGGCTCGATCTACGCATTTTTGCCTAGCTCTCGTGGATTGCCTAAGGAACAGGATGTCCGCTGTTCCGGAACGGCGGACATTTCTGTTGCAGCAGAAAGACCAAGACAAACGAAAAATGAAGAACATTTCCGTCATCATTCCTGTGAAAAGTACCCCAAGTGGGTCTGAGTGGCATGGCGATCAAGCATGCTCTTGGGACACGTGCCGCGTGCGTGCGTGTCTAGATGGGCAACTGACTTCCGTTTTGTTTTTTGTGGTATCTGATGTCGACGCGAACAAAGAAGCCAGGAGAAAACCCGGACGGTGAAGAAGATACGGCAGAAGAGTGGCAACCCCCCAAAGAGGCAACCCCACCCAACAAAGGAAATTTCCGATTCAATAGAGAAGCAGAAGAACAATGGCATTGCCAACCCCCCTCGCCCCCCCAAGAGATGTATACCAAAAGAAATTGAAAATGCAAGTCTCGTGAGAGCGAGGCCTGCCTGGTGTAGCGGATAGGTGGGCCCTTTCCGTTTTTTTATGTTTGTCAAAACTTTTGAAAAAGGATGGTTACAAAATCGTTCAAAAAAATGTTGCAATCTCAGAACTATCGGCGACAGAAGCGTCGAGACTCTGGAGGTTCTTCTCGGACAAGATCGGGTGAACTCTCGTGATTGTATCGAACACCAAAAAAAACAGGGAAATGAAACAAGCGAAACGATAGCTCGAACCAACAACGAGCCGCTCAACATTGTGGGTGCGCCACGGCTGGTCTGCATGTGGAGCGTCAGCCGTGGAGTGTGATTGTCGAAAAACAACAATGAAAATCTCCCCCCCCGACCCCCACCCTCTTCGTGACACATCCTGTGGGTGTGCACGGATGGGTGGGCATAGAATGAGCTCAGCACAGCCGAGGGGAAACAATGCGCAGGAGCTTCCTGACAGCTCTTGCGAAGTGGCTCTGTGCTTCTTTTGTTCCCGGTGCCAAACCAGTACCCGGGCCAAGGGCAGTTTTTGCCGTGCTGGACTGGGTACTGCTGCGCGCCGCGGGGAAAAGAACACCTACGAGTGTGATGTGCGTGTCTATTACCGATGGTGTCGTCCGTTGGCCTTCAACACCTCTTTCAGGGATATCTCGCGTGGCGCCGACTCGGCCCACTTTTGCGCTTAGTGTGTCCCTGATCCTGCGAGAGGCACAGAAGTATACAAGTGAATACAGCCCGCGTGCACGGTAGAAGAAAAATATGTGGTTCAAATTTTTGTAATCCAGAGCTGGGCTGTGACCTCGCCGCCAGCTTTTGGTTGTCAAGAGCCAAAAAAAAAGGTACCGGATGGCGGAGGGGGGGGGGCTGTGGGAGGGGTGCGTATGTGCGTTGGGGCGGGGGCGGGTGTGTGGCTCGTGGTCAGGGCTCGTCGGTGGGCGCGATTCTTGTTTCCATTTTTTTGCGATAGCCGCCACCACAAACCCCATTGCCGTATCCACACTTCCGTTGAAGACGGCTCCCCGGCAAAAGAGCTGCACCACAGGGGGAGCCCGTCTCTGGGTGGGGGTGGGGGGTTTGGGCGGGTGTGGTTCGCCCGTGGGGTGAGGGGGGGGTGGGGTGGCCCAAAGGCGAACTCACTCACTCCCCAGCCACACCCCCGCTTCCCCCTCCGCTTCTTGACTTTTAACTTTCATCCTGTAAAACTCCTGTACCCCATCATATCCCCCCACCTCGGTTGTTTCATGTGGTAAGACAGTGCCGTTTTCCCAGTGCAAAAGGGGGGAAGGCATTGTTTTTTGTTGATTTTTTTCCCGCTCTAACCCTTTCTGTCCGGGAAGCCACTACAGTGGCTTTGCACTTTGCTTACGTAAGAAAATATTTATGCACTTCGAATTTTTCAAGATTTTTTTGTATGGTAAAATGGGGGAGCTCAATCTTTTCAAATGCAGCAAGGGTTCATGGGAAAGGTGGAGATCCGTCCAACGTACTGCCGGAGGACAATTGCACCCTCAGGTGAGATTTTCGGGTTTGGGTAGTCCCTCATGGCCCCTATTTACGAGTCAACCATATCAGGTGTTCTTGTGCCCCATTTCGATCGACTCCCCCGATTGTAAAAAGCTCTGGAGTTATTCTCCGCAAAAACGCATCGATATGCAGACCCACAGAACACATTTCGACCCATCACAGGCGCGAGAGCTGGGGGGGCTGGGTGGGTATCAGAGGGTCTTGGGCAGATATGGCCACTACAGTGGCTTTCACTTTGCCTATGCAGGCAAAGTTATTTGAATTTCAAATTTTTCAAGATTTCTTTTTATGGTGGAAACGGGGTGGACGAATCTTTCAAATGCAACAAGAGTTGGTCGGAAAAGCGAAACTCCGATCAACTTGGCTCTGTAACAAAGTTGCGCCACAAGGTGGAATTTTCGGTGGTTTTGCCCTTGAAACCGCCTCCTGAACCTGCGTGGGAGGTATCGAGCTTTCCCAGGCATCTTTTTGCCCGATTCCTTCGATAAGGGAAAGGTTTCCGACAGGTGTCATCTGGGAAATCAGTTTTCAGACCTCTGCATCTCGAATATCCGCCCCAACGGGCTGTGCCGATGCACCACCCGATTTCGGCCTCCAGCCACCCATCAGTGGAATATGGTGGAATTCTCTGATGGAGATTTGATGCCGTCAGTCGTCGGGCGGACATCCTCCATGGCCCCAGAGGGGCAGGGAAGGGTGCTCTACCTCGATCCAGGTGCCCAACGGGCTAACGGGGTCGCTGGGGTGGCTCACAGTCAGGTCCCTCAGAACATGTGTTTTTGCACCTGTTGATGTATTTGTCTTGTGCAAACCACTGCCTTCCCAAGTAAATTGTCTTCCGCTCCACCTTTTTCAACATTTTTTTTACGCACACGACTTTCGCGCGGAAAGTGTCATTCAGCTCTGCCAAACGTGCTCTACACACCACCCCCTTCATCAGGCAAGTGGGTTTGTAAGTGTGTGTGGAAGCGTCAACGCACATTTATTTTTAGTGAGAAGAGTCAGAAGCAGCGAAAAGGGACGAGCGGAGCCGCCAAAGCGCGTGAACAAAAGCAGCGGGGACGCGTGTGTTTTACAGGACCGCCAAAGCGCGTGAACAAAAGCAGCGGGGACGCGTGTGTTTTACAGGAGCAGCGGGGTGAAGGACCAGCGGTGGTGAAGGACAGCAGAGCGGGTGTGTTTTGAAGGACCGCCAAAGCGCGTGAACAAAAGCAGCGGGGACGCGTGTGTTTTACAGGAGCAGCGGGGTGAAGGAACAGCGGTGGTGAAGGACAGCAGAGCGGGTGTGTTTTGAAGGGCCGCCAAAGCGCGTGAACAAAAGCAGCGGGGACGCGTGTGTTTTACAGGACCGCCAAAGCGCGTGAACAAACGCAGCGGGGACGCGTGTGTTTTACAGGAGCAGTGGGGTGAAGGACCAGCGGTGGTGACGGACAGCAGAGCGTGTGTGTTTTACAGGGGCGCCAAAGCGCGTGAACAAAAGCAGCGGGGTGAAGGATCAGCGGGTGTGAAGGACAGCTAGAGGCGTACGACAAGCAGAGTAGTGAGGAAAGATGGACGTCGACTGGGCTTTGGTCGAGGTGCCGGCCCTCTCTATGGAGCCCGCAGCGGAGCCGATGCAGCACTGCGTGTTCCCCACATGCGCCACCGTCCATGAGGGCGGAACGGCGCACGCATGCAACGCCTGCGGACAAGCCACGACGAGGACATGTGTGCGGGCGCATCTGCACCCGAAGGCGGTGGCGGACGCCTTCGTCGCCCACATGGGCAGCGCCGGATGGGTATGCCCAATGTGCGCGTGGACGAAGATGCAGGCAGGCGGCGCGGCAGCAGCGGAGGAGGCCGCTGAAGAGGAGGACGGGCTGGGGGCGCTGCCCCAACTGGGAGCCGGTGAAGGGCTCAACATGGAGGCGCGCATGACTCGGCTGGAGGCGAAGGTGGAGGAGCAGGCCGAGACCATCGCCGATCTGCAGAGGCAGCTGCAGGAGGCTGACGAGGGGTTGCCGGACGACTTCTCGCCATACGCGGTCGCGACGTGGCGCCCTGGCATATGGAAGGGCGCGGTGCGGCGGCAGATCCGGGCAGAGGTGTCCCGCGTGTTCCGGGAGGCGAGCCTGCCAGCGTCGGGCACAGATGCGGGGGAATGGATGCACAGCCTCCGCAAATGCTTCGAGCACTTCGACGACGTGCTAAAGCTCATGAAGATGAACACGGAGGAGGAACCCAGCCTGCTGCCCCTGCACCGCATCGTGTGCGAAATGTCGGCTCTGGCCTGCCTCACGGGGTATGTGGCACGTGCCTACTACGAGCACAAGGCGAAGAACATCCCACCCCTCACGTTCTCGGCGTCTCTGCACCAGCGGCTGGTGGGAGAGGCGAATGATGCGCAGGCGAAGGCGAACCCGCGCCGTTTGGTACCACCGCGTGTGCAACAGGGGGCTGACCCGCGCTACACGCCGTACCCCACCGGGAAGACGGGAAAGGGGGCGGATCAGAGGGCAGTGGGAAAGGGGTCGAAAGGGCCCCGCGGGGGACAGTGACTCCAGCAGACCACCCACCCAGGAACCAGCCCAACGCCGCCCACACCATCCCCATACGAGTTCATCCTGAAAGAAAAGAAGCAAACCAACAAGGGCCGCCCCCGCATCAAGCAACAACCACTGTCGAGCGAGATGAGGCTGATCATCATGGAGGCCACGCAGGAGGCTTTGGGGAACGCACTGTCGAGTTCGTACTGGACGGCTCTGCGCAGGAGCTACGAGAGGTACCGCGAGTTCAGAGAGGAGTGGTGCAGGGGGGAGGGCCGCACACTACGACACGAGGAGGGGATCACCCTGTGGATCACACACCTGCGGCTCAACGGACTGTCCGCCCCATCGGCGCTGCAATACCTGGGCAACATCATCGCGAGCCTGCGCCGCTTCGAGTCGTGGGAACAGGAAGGACACGTGCTACGGGACTTCAAGCGAAGCTTGTGCCGCAGCGGGGCATTGAAGCCAGCACAACAGGCGCACCCCGCGACTCAAGAACAGGCAGCACAGGCAGTGGCTCAGGAACCGCGGCCGCTGGTGCGTCTGGCCGTCGCAATGATGTGGCACGGGGCGGCGAGAGCGTCGGATGTGCAACGATTGTCAACGCGGGACATCCAGACGGAAGCAAAGTCAGACCAGATCACCATCGTGTGGACCACCACGAAGTCGGACCCCTTCCAGCTGGGGAAGACAACGGGTATGTCACTGCCACCGGAGATGCTGAAGATCCTGCGGATGGTGCCCCTGATTTACCCCCTTTTCACTACGCACAAACTACGCAATCTGGGGGGGGGTCTCGCTTTTTGGTCCCCCCCCAGTTTTTTTTTGGTCCCCCTTTCTGTGTGGCTACTGAGACAGGACTGGAGGCACTGCGCTGACCGAGAAAAAAAAATATTGCCAGAACTCACTATGTACCGTCCGAAAGAACAGGGGAAACACCTGGGCAAGGTTGCCCCATGCCCAGAAACACCTGGGAAGGAAGTGAGCTCCAGGAGCCGCGTAGTACCCCCTACACACTTCTACGAAACAACAGCTGCAGAGATGGTCCGGATGCCCCGAAAAAAAACCTACACACACACTCCATCATCCACACTGCACCTAGGAACAACAATGACGAGTGTCGACACGTTCGACACCGTGTGGAAGGCGTTTGAGACACGCCTTCCTCCCAAACAGGGTCGCAAAAAATCCGAGAGTGAGCGGGACTACAAGAGGCGCGTCCGAGCGATCTGGAGAGCGCACTCCTTTCTCTGTGGCAAGGACGCAGTCGTGGTTGGGTCGGTGCAGTTCGAACACGGGGAGAACACCTTGGAGATTGCAAGTGATGATACGCTCACAGCCTTCAGGGCGATGCAAGGTGCCACCCTGAAGGTGGCCCTCGACATTAAGGCGAGCGTCGACCGAGGGGTCGACGAAAAGCTGAAGAAGGCGCTGCTGGCACGGGACCCCGCGGGGTATACGGAGGTCACCGCCACACAGGCAACCTCCGCTGACAACGTCCAGGAGACGTTATCAGAGGGGATCACAACGGCACTAGAGATCTGTGTCACGGGATCCAGGCGCCCACTCTCCCTCGACGGTCTGGGGATTGTTGTTGGGCATGGTGTCGTTACCTGCAGCTGCAAGAAAAAGATTCCGAGCCACGTCGGAAAATTGAGCAGTACCGATGCATTTCTACGCCACGCAACGAGCTGCAAGACACTGAAGAAGAAGCTGGATCATCCCGACGAGCTGAAGCAGGCACCGCGCCAAAGGGCACCCCGAAAGACAGCTGCAAAGCCGGCGTCGAAACCCGCACCGAAGGCTGCCAGCGCTGCAGCACCTGAAGAACCTGAAGAACCTGCAGCACCTGAAGCGCCTGCACCCGCACTGACCCCGGAACAGCAAGAACTCCTTGAGTTTGGGAACCCGGCAAAGAGACAGAGAACTGGCTGAGGCCGGAAAAGGGGACCAAAAAATGAGACCCCCCCCCCCCCTTTTCACTACGCACAAACTACGCAATATGGGGTCGTCAGGGGCACCAGCGGAGCCGTATGAAAGAGCTAAAGACAGAAGGGAGCCTGTTTCCCCCGAGCGTGACATACCGATGCATCGCGGCGGCGGTGAAAAGGGTGGATGCCCGATTGACGCCGCACTCCCTCCGGAGGGGGGCCCTCCACCATCTGGCACGCAACGGGGTGCCAGTCGAGAAGCTGATGATGCTGTCGCGACATGCGACCCCCGACGCGGTGTTTCGATACATACCAGCAGCAACGACACAGCGTGTGGCAGACACAGCGGCACTGTCCAAAGAGCTGGCCAAGAACGCGTGAGACACAGGGGACCAGAGTTTAGCACACATTTCCCGTACAAAAGGAGGCGAGACATCACACGTGAACTACGACGGTATGACTACCCGACAGGGGGCGGCGCAGCAGGGGTCGGTGGAGGAAAGGACGGTACCGGCGCGGGGCCCGGGCCGACTCACAACGATGACCCGACACGCGCAGGGGATCCAGCCGCACAGCCGAGAGAGCGCCCAAAGACATACCACAGGCCTCAGCTCTCCATCCAAGTATACCAACCTCCTGAAGAAAACGACAGCTCCGACGACACGGCGGACACCGACTCAGAACACGGACCGGGCATAGACGCCGATCTCTACGGGGAGAGTGTCGGCGTGCACCACAAAGGACATATCGTGCGACCTGCCCATGAAAGGCAAGACCCATCTGAAGACGACCGCCTTGCTCCGATCTGCGACACGCGCCTCAACCTGGCGCGACTCCGCGAGCTGGACTCCAACGAGGAACTGCGAGACGTGTTGGACCTCATTACAGACCCCGAAGCCTTCAGAAATGCGTTGCTCCCCGGAGCACGCGACCACTTCAGGAACAAGTGGAGGATGATATCACGCCATACATTGAAACATGTCGACGACCTCATCGCCTACGGCGTTATCGCTATAGCCTGTACTCATGCGATACTCACCTTACCAGCCTTTACCGTGCCGAAGAAGTCAGGGGGGACACGCTTCATCGTCGACGCACGTACTCTGAACTCGTACATGGCGCGACCGCCAGACATGAGATTGGACGACATCCTGGAGGTGACGCGCCGCATCGCTGAGTCAACTTGGGTTGTGCTCGCTGACGCGAGGAGCTGGTTCTACCAGTTTCCGGTGGAGGAGGAGATCCAGCGCTACTTCGGAATCCGCTTCGGGGACAAGCGGGACGAATTTGTGCCAGCGTTTCTGTCGGTGATGTGCATGGGGTGGTCACACTCACCAGCAATTGCCAACCGGAGTGCGAGGGTGCTCCTCCCTCCAAGAGACGGCATCGTCTGGATAGACAATTTTGTGGTCACAGCCGAGACACTGGACGAGGTGCAGGCGAAGTACAGGGTCTTCCGCGAAAGGTGCGACTACGTCAACGCGACCCTGAACCTCGACGATGCCGACCACGGGATGCCGACGCAACGTTTCTGCACGTTCGGGATCCAGTTTGACCTGGTGGAGCACAGATTCCGCATGGACCCTGCATGGGTGGCGAAGGTGGCACAGCGGGAGGAGCTGGCGGAGACGTTGGAGGGAACAACAACGCCGCGGAGGGCCTTCCGCATCTTCGGATCCATCGTCTGGCAGTCATACGTCATGCGCGCGCCACTGTGTTTCGCTCCCGCAATCCTCTCTTTCGTCCGGCGCCTAGGACGCCGGGCGCACGACAACAACGCGGCGTGGGATGTCAACACACGAGTGCCGAACTCAGTGATCCGGGAGACAGCAGCACGGATGGAGTTCATGCGCGATAACAATTGGCACCACCAGGCAGACCCAACATCGCGGGCAACGCTGTGGTCCGACGCGTCATCGACGGAGTGGGCGGCGATACTCGAACTGGGAGAGGAGACGGTCACACAAGGGGTGTTCACCGGGGCAGATCGGGATGCGCACATCTTCCTGAAGGAGGCCTTCGCCGTGTGGCAAGGGCTACGCATCATCAACTCACAGGACATCGCTGTGACGTGCAACATCGACAACCTCCCCCTAGTATTTTGCATGCGGCGAGGGCACTGCGCGAACCACAGAGGCAACCTGCTACTGCAGCGCATATTCCTCGTGGCACGGACGAAGCGACTGCGGCTCAACCCCCAGTGGGTGCCAACCGACGAGCAGCGGGCTGACACCTACACGCGCGGAACACGAGCCGAACGGGCAATCCGCCTCGAGCCAGCACATATACCAACACGCAGCACCACGTAACCCGCACTCGGCACCGTATGATTACATGACCAACCGGTGCGCGAGCACGTCCCTCCGGAAGAGGGTCCTGGGTGTGGAAGCGTCAACGCATCAAACGAAGTATCAACAGTAGAGAAAGAGCGGCAGAGTTGAAGTGACACTTTTTACGCACACGACTTTCGCGCGGAAAGTGTCATTCAGCTCTGCGAAACGTGCTCTACACACCACCCCCTTCATCAGGCAAGTGGGTTTGTAAGTGTGTGTGGAAGCGTCAACGCATCAAACGAAGTATCAACAGTAGAGAAAGAGTGTTCCTCTGCTGCATCCCTCTGCCAACAGCCCCCCTTTTTTTCCTCCCGCCTCTTCTCCCAAAAACAAAGAACACAGCACAGCAAAACCACGTGGCCCTTCCAGCGCCGACCCCCCGTGCCTTCCTTCCCCCACCCCGTCCACCACTCCCTCAGGCTATTTCCTGCAACTTTATTTGCTGCGTTCTGCGGAGAGGTGTTGGGGGTGCGGGGAGGAGATGCCGATAGTTCTGGTGGTTGGTGGCTGTCTCGTGATTGCGCTGTTCGGGTGGGTATGGGTTGAAGGAGATATATCCCACCGCACGCCTGCACCACCACCCCCTGCTGTCGGCCTCCAAGACCCCCGCCCTGCCTCCCCTCCGCTCTATGAACACATCAAATTCAGCGCTCCTGCTTGTAGTCTATTCTACGCCGATGCATGCCTTGTGCGTCGCATCCGTCACCACACCATTGGTGTCGCCCGTGTGATATCCTGTTCTTTGTTCGCTACAAAAACAGCCCGTCGTCTTCGCCGTGTTGAGGATCCGGGTTTTTGTTGCCTTTTCAATTTCTTTTTGGTATGCGTCTCTCAATGGCTCATCCCCCCCACACCCCGCCCCGTTGTGCCCTTCCCTGTCTCCCGCGCATAGTTGAAAAATTGCGCAAAAAAATGAAATTGGGGGCGACATCTATCTGGCTGTCGCAGCCAAAGCTCTCGGAGCTTGTAGCTTGTCGATACCTAGACAACAAAATGCAAACAGACCCCCTAGCAGCAATGTGTACGTCACCACCCCGCTGGCCGTCTCGTACGTCAGGACGGTGGTTGGTGAGTTATTTCGGAAAAACATACAAAACAAGTGAAGCCCCTGATCACCCCATGTCGTCAACTGGACATGATGCCCAGTTCCCCCCCACCCCCCCATCCCCACCCGCATTGCTTCTTTAGGAAAGCAGTGGAGTGCTGAGAATATGGTGATAGCGGGCTGGTGGTGCACCAGCCTGTGGTATTCGAAGCAACTGTCAAAAAGCAAACATCTTGATCTCCCTATCACAGCAGAAAAATAATCAACGTTCAGCAGTCTCGCACGCAGAGGCGTGTGTATTATGGTACCAAAAAAAACCCCCCGTTGGGGGGGAAAAACTGACATCAATGCGCAAAAAAAAAAGCACAATACGAAGCAAAACAGAGCAAAGTAATCTTGCCGCACAAGGCATCTCCCTGCTTCATTCCCCTGCCGCCTCGTCGCATTCACCTTTATCCCGATCTTTTTTCCACCCCCTAACGTCTCCCGCGACTGGCGAATGGCTCCCCTTCTCCCCACTCCATGACTCCCATTCCTTTGCCCCCTGGCATTTCAACAATCTAACATCATTCAACAATCAACCTGCGCTACTTTTCGGCTCTTTTATTCATTATGTAGCGGCCCGTGCATTTTTCCCCCTTCTTCCCCTACCCCCACGCAACGATGACATCAACTTTTTAGAAGAGATGGGAAAAAACACACATGGTGAGCGGCACACCCAAGCATGGCTTCGAGGTGGGCCCCTGACTCGCAGAACCAAAGAAATTCAAAAAAAAAGTTCCCCGCACAAAAAAATTAGGCCACGGCAAGTATGTATGCAATCCTCTTCTCGCTATGTGATGCGTTCTTTTCTTTTCGTTGAGAGGACTGTTGCTGTAGTCTTCTGTTCCGCTTTGTTTAGCACATTGGCGGTGCTCTAGGTGATCTTGCGATGTGTGACGCGCTGTATATGTTGGGATAGACTGTGTTGGCTACGAAGAGTTTACAAGGAGAGTGGGTTTTTTCAGACATGGGGGGCAACGCTGGTCCCCACAGTAAGCGGCGGGCGTGGTGTGCAGCAAGGTTCACGCCTTGCTGTCAGACCCTTTGCCTGATCCGCCTGTGGTTGTGTGCAGCATTTGCCCGCCCGACGCCTATTTTGACCGTCCGCTCTCCAATCGGTCCAATTCTTCCACGATTCTTGATCTTGAATCTTGTTCCCACCCAAAAACAAATAGCGAATGTTGTGTCCACCAAAGCGAGCCGTTCTCCGACGCCCGCTCTTGGCAGGTTTGTGCAACAGAAAAACATAACAAAGCCATATCACACAAAAGTGTCACAGCAAACCGTCTTGTACGCAGAGCTGTGAAAAAAATCCACAAACCCGGGTTTGCTTGTCTTTTTAGATACCTAGGGGGGAGGGGGGGAGGGGGGGTGTAACGTGCCTGTTCGTCTTGGCACCCCTGGCCTGTTGGAGCGCCAAAACCAACCAGCAAAGGAAAATATGACTCTCTCCCGCCAACACCAGTTTATCCCCGTGCAGCTGGCGTTCGCCCCCAGACGCCTATTTCACCGCCTTTGTCGAAGAAGTGTTGTTAGTTAGTGCATTTGAGAAAGGCAGGATCTTGTATTTTTTGGACCGTGTCGTCCAGACCAGAGAAATCATCATTTTTTTCGCTGCACATTGCTGCAACAATCAAACACCCCCCACCCAGGGTGGGGTGTGTGTCCAGAGGAAGTGGTACCTTTTGGGCCTTTCACTCCCGAAGCCGCCACACAGATGCCATACCCATACCATCATTACCCAGCCCTTCCGTGAAGGGAGGAAATCCCCCGACCAATGTCATGCGCACTTTATAAAACGATTCCGCTCCATTGTTTGGGCTTTTGTGACTTTGTTGTCTTTGCCTCCTGTGATTATTTCTGTCGACTTGCAGAAATGTCCCTTTGTTCTTGGCCGGATCTGTCCCGTCAGCGGTGACCATATGGCGCTACATCGTTTGCCCATTTGCCCCCACCGCCCCAACTGTTACGCTTGCCCATCTTATTCTGTGTGGGTTGGATCGTTTTCCTCCACCTCATCCAGCTTTCGGCACCTTTAGGATACAATATTACCCACCGTCTCGGGATTCAAATTTCCCACGGAAGTTAGGCACATGCATTTTCGTTGCTTTTATCCGTCTTTCTCCCCCCGCTCGGTCGGCGCGCCCCCGAGCAACTGAGAGATACCTTCATCAGCCACCCAATCTACCTCTGTGGCTGCGATACGTTCCGTTCTTGTTGTACTGTGCCTCCCCCCACAATTGGGGGGGAGAGCCACGTTGATGTTAACTTTGAGTGTCCTGTCAATGGGTATACCTTAACTTGCAGTTCCATTTTTCTTGCTCGTCACACATATTGCTGCTGGTTGTGACGAGGATCTTCATCACGCATGCCTGAGTACTGTTCAAACGGGAAAGGGGGTGGTCAAACTTTACAGGGAAGTGTAGATTATTGTCTGAAATCGACCTGTTGTTGCAAGCAGTGCTCCCTGTTTGGCATCTTTCTCTTGTCTTTCTCTCTCTCCTTTCGCCCTCTGTTCTTCTTTTCCCCATAAAAAAAACACCGTACGGCTAGTGTGCCCAGTCGATCAGAATGCCTGGTCATCCCCCCCCCCCCCCTCCATGTTGATGAACGAAATCTAGAAATTCACACCACACGCGAGAAGCCAATCCATTCCGGAACGGAAAATGAGTTAGTCTGCTGTGGCCCGCCCACACAATACCCCACACACCCCCCCCGCTTCCAACCACGCCTTTTTTTTTGCCACACGCCCTGCCTTGTTCACCAAGCAGATTGAGATTTCCCAAGTCGAGCAAAACAAAAGCACAAAAAAAAACGTTTTATAAAAACAGCTTGTCGGTAACTTTAACATGACATTCCGCCCCCTTCATTTCAAACAGCAAGCTCGTCATTTGGGTTCTTTGCGTGGTGACCTGGGTGTGCGTGGTGCGTGCCCTTGTGGGCGGTGTGTGGCGTGTGCAGGCCCTGCATGATATCGTTTTCCGCTCTCTTCTTGATCTCGCTCCCCCCCCCCCCTCCCTGTTGGATCGACAAAAATACCCCACCATCGGAGGAAACATGATGAGGACCTCAACAGCCTCTCACACACTTCTATCTGCTTCCAGTCTTTCTTATGGAACTACCGTATACGTAAATATTATGGAACGTAAATATTATGGAACGGGCCCATTTTTGGCCGGTCCGTTCCATAATATTTACGTTCCAAAATATTTACAGGGCCAGTTGGGGACTCGGTGGTGAGGACGGCTTGCGTCAGGAATCGCGCGAAAAGTGCACGAGTAGGTCCCGTCAGGGACTCTGCATGCCGTCCGATCACCTGGTCCAAGTCCCCGAGTCGCAGAAAGCCCTGTAAATATTATGGAACGAAAAAAATCTGGAACGCCAACCCACCAGCGTTCCAAAATATTTACGTTCCATAATATTTACGTTCCATAATATTTACGTTCCAAAATATTTACGTATACGGTATCTCAAAACTCTGCGTTAAATTTTGCAGGTCCCCCCCTCTCCACACACACCCCCTAGCAACAGATAGGGGGAAGGGTGTTGAGGTTTTTGGCTGAATTCATTCAGCCCGCCTCCTCTTCCTCCCCTGCGCCCTGTACCACGGCATTTCTTTATGCGTTATATTTTTTCGAGGCGGCCTGCGGCAGTGCGCCCACAGTTGAGTTTTGCCCCAAAACGCAAGGCTTGTTGTGCAACAAACGGTTTTCCCTTCAAAAACCCTTCCAAACACGGAGGGGGACATGAAGAAATTCTGTAGCAACATCTTGTGAAAACGGGAAAAAACACAACCAGGGCCCACGGGATCTGCAAGGAACTGCCAGGAAATAACAAACACATCGCCGGAAACAGGGGCAGGGGCGTGTGCTGTGTGTGGGTTGGGGTGTCGGGCAAATGAAGGGGGTCCTGAAAAGGGATTCAGACCCCAAACGGAAAAAAATGATGTCAAAGAGATGGGTCGAAGGGGGAGAGCACGTGCCTCCCTGAGCCTTGCCTGTGGGGCTGAGATGCCCTCAGGGGTATGAACAAGGCAATTGAATATCGTCTTCGGGTGTGGGGTGAGGGGGTTGGGTGTGGGGTGTTGTGGGGGTGGGCGGGGTGGGGGTTGGGAAGAACGCGCGATTATTTCGGGCGATAATTCTCTTTTCCCACCCGACCCACCGGTCATGCCTGATCTCTGTCACGGCAGGTTTTCTGCAGCGGTGCTGCGCAGTGTTGACGACGTGGGGCACGCGAAGGGCACTGCCGCGGGGTTGTTGTGAAACCCGCAGTGCAACGCGATGCATTGACGCACCTCCCCCACCCAGGGACGCCCGGGTCGGGGGTAGTGCGTCTCCACATTGTGGCTCACCAGGGGTCTGTCATCGTTTTTGTGACACCCCTGTCTGGTGCGGTTCTCCGGCGAGAACGGGTGATTTTACCCTTCCAAAGCTGTGCGAGCGTGGTGAAGTGTGCAAAGACTGCAACCGGAATGAACGATGACAGCCTTATACCTTTTTCTTTCTGGAGGGAACATGCAATGAAGCACAAAATAAGCACAGCCCCCCACCCCCTGCCTTTGTTTCAGCACAGGTAGGGAAAACGGAGGAGCTGTGTCGGGTGTGTGCGTGTTGCCAGCGAAAGAGACAAACCGCGATGCTGGCAGTTTTTTTTTCTATTTTTTTGAACTTTTCCAAACACACCCTTCAGGCAGGAGCGGAGAGGAAAGGGTCGCACCCACACAACATGGCAAATGCCGATTGGGCTGCATGCGTGACAACCCCCCACTCCTCCCCCTGCCTCCCCAAGTGGCTTATTTTTTGAAGCCACTCTGATGTTTTATTTTTCACAAACCGTTCGTTCCCCGTTACCCAAACCCAAGACACCCTCCTAAGGCTTCCGATGGTGCCGGCTTCATGCGGTTCACATTTTGCAAATCTCCCTTGGGATATTTGCCCCCGCATTTTTTTTTGCTGGATATTTTTTGCCGTCGTCACTTTTTCGTTCTTTATTTTTCCGTATTGCACACACACCACTGGCACGCTCAGCAGAGGTGGTTTTGGTGAAATCAGTACCCCGCTTCGTCCCGGGTTCACCTGTGGCTGCCCCAGAGCATCGCACTGTGCAGCACACCTCGCGTAGATTCCGTGAAGAGAATTTGATTGACAGTGCAGTGGGTTTCGGGGGGGGGGGGGGTGAAGGTCTTTTTTTGCTCGGGGCAAAATAGACGCACTCCTTCCCCCCACCACCACCACCACCACCTCATCCGCTCCCCCTCCCCCCCTCGCACCCCTTTTGCCCCCCTTTTTCGAGATTCGATTATTCTCTGATCTACTCCACGCCTATTGATTTCTCCCCCCTCCCCCCCAGCAAAACGGCTGGGCATAGCTTTCTCGCCCCTTCGACCTGGTTGCAAACCGTAAATCTCTGGCCCCCCCTTCTCCCGCCCTCCCAAAGCCTCTGTGGGCGCCCCTGATATGATTTTATTTGTCTTTCCAACCTGCTTCTCATGACTTTGATATTTTTCTTACGATAACACAACGTGTTTTTCCCTACCCCCCCCCCCCCCCGCGAAAACAATGGCCTTCTCTGTCTGGCCCCGCATAAAGGTGCGCATACCCGAGATCTCCGCGTGAACCGACCCAGCCTCTTGTGAGGCGGGGTCGGGCACGGTCTCCGGTTGATAAAAGCTGACCACACCTTCTTCCCCAACTCCCTCACTCCCTCACTCCAGCATGATTTCGGTTCTGACGGTCTTCAACACCACTTTATTCTTGGCCCCGCCCTTGCATCTTAAATCCTCATCATCGAGGAGGGAAACATTTGGTGTTTTCTTGAGTTTGCCTGGCGCTGTGTTTCTACAGGATTCACGCGTCTTCCGCAAAAAACACAGTATTATGTTTTGAAATCAGCTGTCGATGCGACGGCTTCTCCAAATCAGAGCACTCTCTTAGCGTTGGCATTGCAGAAAACCTCTCCCCCTGTCAACCATAGTGCACACCGCTTTCAGACTCAAGAAGGTGTCAGGGCACCGTGGCTTTCTGCAATGTCAGCGTGTTTGCCACACAATCGAGGCAAAACAAACGAGAGGAAAGGGGAGGAGGGGGGGGGCGGTAAATCAATCACTTGCTTGGGTGCTGAGCTATATTTCACCCACCCACACCTCCTTTTTTTTTGCTAGCCAACAATAAAGTCGGGAACCGAAACGTCGAATAACATATCAGGGAATGGGGGGGGGGGGAGAGGGTAGCTTCGGTTGCCCTCCCATCCCCCTCCCCTACCCCTGCCTGCCCATCCCCTTCAGCTTTTATCTTCTGTCCCTGAATCAAATCTGGGCTCTTTTTTGCCCAGATTTATATGGAACTCCACATTCAAGCGGAGGTAGATGGACCATCATCATGTTGCTGCAGCAACACCAAGTGTTCCATGGAATTATCACCCCCCCCCCCCCCCCCTCCCCCATTCTTCGGGCCGCAGCCTTCAAAAACTTCAGACCTGTGGGTGGGTTCAGCCAAGTTGAACCGGAAATACCCCGCCCTTCTTGCGACCCTCCCCACACACATGCATGCATCCCCCCCCCACCCCACCCCCCCTCTTGTTCTGTTGCTGACCTTCCCCCACACCCCTCCTCCAAACCAAACAACGGATGGACGGTGGGGGGTGCCAAAGGGGGGGCGGCTTGGCTTGTTTACCTTTTCGTCCCCCCCTTTTTGTTCTTCAACTGTTGACACCCCCCTCCCCCTCCCCCCCTGCCCCCCTCCCTCACGGCTTTATCCCTTCGGGAAGGGGGTGAGATGGGGAAAATTGTTCTCTTGCTGTTCTTTGTTTGACTTTTTTTGCCCCCATCCCCCACCCCCACCCACCCCCCACTTCCCACTCCTCTGTGCACAACGCACATTTTTCCGTTGATCGTTATCTCCATTCGTGTGTTCGGGGAAGGAGAGAGGGGGATGGGGGAAAGGCCCCACTCTTCTCCCCGCCCTCTTCTAAACATGCAGGCCAATTCGACCATCCGGCCGGTGCTCGATTTGGCCCCCCTTGCATATTTAGAAGAGGGTGGGGTGGGGGGAGGCGGGAAACATCTCTTTGAGTGGTTTCTCGTATCGCCTTTTCTCCTCCCCTTTCCTCCTCTGAACCCATTTTTCACACGCGGAGTGAAATCACTGTGGCTTTTTAAAATACGGGGGAGGGGGGTATTTCGCGACAAATCTGTTATCGGAGAGTTCCCCCTTCGCCAAAAAAAATGCCACCAACAAAAAAAACACACATCCCATGAAGCTTCAAAAAAATAAACGGCGCTGGCTTTTGCTGTGGGTCGTTTCTGCGGAAGGAAAGTTGCTTTACATCATTCCTTGCTTTCTCGGCAACACGCTCAAAACACATGTCGCAGTGTCGTAGCATATGTCAATACGATACCCCTACCTCGCACCCCCCCCCCCCCATAAATTCCACCCGCCATAAAAGGTTTTGGCTGTTGGCTTGGGCATCATGGCACGGATGCGTGCTACTCTCACGCACGGCGACATACGAAGCGAAAATTGGGGAATGCAAAGTCTCACTCAGATAACCCACCCGCCAAGGCAGGGTGGGGGGAGGAGGGGGTCTGGCATATGCCCGAGAGAGAGAGGGTGGGAGGGGGGGGGATGTCGAGGGGGGGAGGGGTTGTGTGTAGAGTATCCTTTTTGTGTGTGTGTGTCGCCCCTACCCACACCCCTCGTCTCTCCCCCTCCCCACATCTCTCTTTCATTCGGTGTATCCGCCACCGTGCACCCCTTCCACACACACACCCCCGCCCCTTCTTCCTGGCACCTCCCCATGTGTTTTCCAGTTTCGCTTCGGGTCCCTTGCTTGGGGGGGGGGGGGGGGGGGGTGCCTGTCCTGCCAAACCCAGCCTCCAACCCCCCCGCTGCTAAAACCCTATTCTCCCCCCCCACCCCCCCATGACGAAGTATCCAACGGCGTGTTAGGGGTTGGATATTCTCGAAAACGGAAAAAAAACCGGAGAGATATGGTCGCTTCCCCACCCCACCTCCCCCCCCTCTCTCTGAGGGACTTCCTGAATATTTTTTGAGCAGTTTTGAGAAAATCATTTGTCTTGGAAGTTACCTCCCCCCGCCTCCGCACTCCCTCGGAGTGGATGGGTTGCTTGTTGAGCCATCTTCTTGCCGCCACGGTGTCACCGCCCTCCCCCCGCCATCCCACAACACAGCTCCTTTCAGGGGGAGACCGTCGGGCCCTTCGGGAGCGCGTGCTGCGATGGGAAAGCGGGTATGGATTAACCTCGGCGTAACGTCCGCCCTGGTCGCGGTTCACTACCGCTCCGTTGTGCGCAAGGCCCCGGCTGAGGGGGGTCAGGTTGCAGAGGGCGATACTGTCGTGGTGGTTGGGGGCGGGCTCGCTGGGACCCTCCAGGCCTACGAGCTCGCCCAGAGGGGCTTCAGCGTGCGTGTTGTGGAGGCCAGGCCCCAAGGTGGCGCTGCACGCCCCACGACGCTGCTCTCCACCGACCCGAAGGTGCGCCCCCTGCCGCCTCCCAGCTTCTTCTCGCTGTGGGGGAACCCCAACCCGCTTCCGACGAAGCCGTTCACCTTCAACCCGATGTGGCCCGTGGTGGAGGAGCCGGGCCTTGCCCTCACCATGATGCAGTTCTGCAGTGTCTCCTCTGACGTGCTGCATGGGACATACTTCTACGAAGCTGCCCTGCAGGGCACCCTGGCTGCGGCAGCGCAGCTCCTCAGCGACGCCCCCGGTGATCTGGCACGCTTGATGCAGGAGGTGCCAGGCATCCCCACCCCCTGCGCTGTGGAGCGTCTCACGGTGACGCGCGGCGCGGTGGCGGGGGCCACGCCCGCGGGCCTGGAGGGGCGGCTCCCCAGGCCCTTGGGGTCGGTTGTCACGGGGAAGGAGGCGGAGCGTGTGGACCCCCTCCTGAAGGTGCTGCCTGTGTTGGAGGTGAAGACGATTGCCTCGCGCGGGTTGGTGTCTGGGGAGGGCGTGCCTGTGGCGCTGGCGGTCGACACGGAGGCCTTCCTTGAGGCGGTCCGCAGCGCATGCAAGGAGAGGGGCGTTGCATTTTCCCACGGCTTCCGTGCGGACAGCGTCGTTGCAGAAGAGGGGGGCTACCGCATCCGCTCTGTTTCAGGTGAGGAGTACAACGCCTCTGCCGTGGTGCTGTGCTGTGGGGCGGATGGGCGGAGACTGGCGCGGAGCGCAGGCGGGTCTTCTGTGCCCATTATCCCGGTGAAGACGCATTCGGTATGTTGTGTGTTGTGGGGGGGCTGTGGGTGGGGTGGGGTGGTGGTGGTGGTGTGCAGTCGTGTGGAATCGCCTCGCCACACAAAAACATGCAGATCGCGCTGAAGCTGGCTGACATACAGTGCGGCATGGAGGACAACCGCGCGGTGTGGGATCGCGAGGCAGGGGTTGAGATTATGCGCACCGGGGACAACGTTCTGCTCCGCGGGCAGATGCAGGTGACTGCGAACAGCCAGGGGTCTCCGAGCAACCGCCTGCAGAGGGAGTTCCGGGCCTACGCGCGAAACTCACTGGGAGTCAAGGACACCGTGGTGATGCGTCCTGTGCCTGAGTCGCTGTCGCTGACGCCCGACTCCTGCCCTTTGCTCGGGGCTGTGGGGGGCAAGGTCTTCATCAATGACGGCCACGCCGAGCTGGGTCTCGGCACGGCTATCGGGGGGTCACGTCTCGTGGCGGACCTCATGTGCGATCCGACTCTGGCCAGCAGTTCCAGCGACGCCCCTCTGGCTTGCCTCGCTCCGACCCGGTACAACTTTCTGTAAAAGGGAACGGGTTGTGGGCGCTGTTCGTGTGGTGGGTATCCCACGTATAACATAGCTCCATCCCGTGATCAGGATTGGGGGCATGAGGGCTTCTCCTCTGAGGCACACTAAATATTGTGGATATCCTCTTTGTTCTGCTTTCACTAGAACCTGGCTCGCCGCCTAACCCACCCGGGCCGGCGGTGTTGCTTTGGGTGATCCTGAAGGTTGATCGTATCGCTTGCCCGTCGCAGTAGATGAGAGAAGGCGCAAACACCCTCCCCCAAAGGCCCGGTGCTTTTTGGAATGTCATTCGTCGGTTCTTTCGATACCAAGCGACCCCACCCACCGCCCTGCAGGTTTCCGCACACACGCACACCACACCACCCTCACAATGTCCTACTACGTGCCGTCGCCCTACGTGAACTCGGTGGACGTCGCCATGGCACGTGCCAACGCCGACCTTGCTGTGGCATCTGCTGTGGCGCTGTCGCCGCGTGTGTACGCACCCTCTCTGGCTGCCCCCCTGGCACCCTACGTGCCGCTGTCGCCGCGTGCCTATGTGCCGTCTGTGGCTGCTGCGGAGCCGATTGCACTTGCCCACGCGGCGTACACGCCGTCTGTGGCCGCGTCCGTGGCTGCGTCCAACGCGGTGGCTGCCCATGTTGCGGCCGATGCGGCTGTGTCTGCGTCGGTGCAGCGTGCACGCCTGTCTGCGCTGGCACCCCACTACTACTACTGAGCGTGACGCCATGCGTGCAGGGGACGTGCTGCTATGGATAACCCGCAGCACGGCACCCTGTGCACGCCCACCACCGCCAGGTGGCTGTTTGTAACCCCTCGCTTCCTTGCTGTTCGCTTCCCCCCTGTTATCTCTTGTGCCGCCCCCCTGCGGGGCGGCCCCTGTGTCCCAACCGACCGCACGCTGCCCTCCGGGGCAGCCTGTTTGTGATCCTCTTCACAGCCCGCAGCCCTCCCCACCCCCCCACCCCCCAACCCCCTCATCCGCCAACAACTCTGACCTCTACCACGCTGGAGCCACTTCCCCACCCTCCCTATTACCTACTTGCTCCCCAACACCACCACACAGGCCCCACCCACCCACCGACACAATGGACACCTTCGACATGATGAACGAGACGTACCACACGGGGC
Source organism: Rhynchopus euleeides (assembly GCA_963210315.1). Classification (NCBI taxonomy): domain Eukaryota; phylum Euglenozoa; class Diplonemea; order Diplonemida; family Diplonemidae; genus Rhynchopus; species Rhynchopus euleeides. The sequence goes on from OY723280.1 coordinate 1,970,838, forward strand.
AGCTGCCCACCCTTCCCCCTCTGGACCGCTTCATGGAGGTGGGGCTGTACAAGCTGTTGATCGGTGTGCTCTTCGGGCTGCTTGTCAACACAGTCTTCTCGATGCTCTTCCCCCACGTGTCCAACGGCGACCCGGAGTTCGACCGCAACCCGAAGTGGGCGTGGTACAGCGCCCGTGTCTACCAGGCGGTCCTGATGCCCATCTGCCTGGCGGGCCTGCTGTACGACAAGAGCACCCTGTCGATGGATGAGATGAGCAAGTGCTCCTTCGCCAACGCAGGCGATGCCGTGTGCGGGTCTATGGTGTGGGAGGACCTGCTGCTGCATGTCACCACGAGCTACTTCATCAAAGACTCTCTCGTCATGCTGCGCGACGTCAAGGGCAACATCATGTACATCCTGCACCACATTGTGTGCCTGCTGGGCAACGTCGTGCTCTTCTCCTTCCCGAGGGATGCGGGCCTCACCGCCTTCGCCATCGGGATTGTGAACCTGGAGTTCGGCTCGTTCATCATGTGCTGCTCGCTCCTGGTGCCCCACTGCCCCAAGAGGTTCTGGGTGTACGCCGTTGTGATGACGGTGTCAAACTTCATCGCCACATTCATCCTGCCGACAATCCTCTTCACATACTCCACCTGCGACGCACGCCAGGTCGGAATGGTGGCCACCTCTATCCTCCTCAGCTACCTGCGCCAGGACTTCCTGAAGGACCGCTACGCTGAGGGCAGCTTCCGCCAACCCGCGAAGGTCAAACCCGAGTGATCCCCATCCGGATGTGGGTATAAAGGGATTATCTTTGGAGTTCTTATATCGCTGATCTTTGTCAGCCCACAGATCTCCAATTGTTGTGTTGTGCGCAGGGCAGATCTCATCGTGAAGGGAAGGCCTGCCACCTCACAAGGAGAACCCCACCCGATGGCACGGGTGGGTGGTGGTGTGGGGTGGAGGGGGGGGTGGTGGTGGAGGGGGCGGGTGAAGATAGGTGAATTATCCCCGCCCTGCTCAAATCCGATTTATCATCTTTGTCTCAGCCCCAGGCAAAACTGCCGGGCAACCAACAGGCTTCTGTTCTGATGTGTGTTGTGCGGGTCCCACAGGAGGCAGTGCGGATAGGCAGGGGTGTGTGTGTATACATGAGATGTTTGTCCTCAGAACGAATGGCCCTCTCCCCCCCGCCCCCCTTCACGCAAGAACAGAAATGGCGAGAATCTTCAAAAGGCCCTGTGGACCAACCGAGATTGGTCTTCGGCTTGGGGCCCCACCGGTGTATGAGCTCCTCCCGATATGGGAGCCGTTGTGTTGTGAACAACGCTTTCGATTTGCCCTGTGGACCGTGTCCCTGCACGAGGCGTGCGAACACGAGGTGGGGTTGCATCAGAGTCAGCTCGGTGCCCTCCACGTCCCTGTCGAGAGCCGCCCCGCTGGTGATGTCCTCCGCAAATCATTTGCACTTTGGCACAGGTTCCTCCATGCGTCGGGCACGGCTATCCCGCCTCCCCGGGAATATGAAAATACCCCACACCTCCCTGAAGACCCCCACTTCCCTTGCTAGGATTTGTCTCTCTCATGGAGACCGCCACAGTATTTTCCCCGAGGACGCATGACGCGCACATCTGCAGTGCACAGACATCCAGCCAAAAACGCTTCGGTGGGTGCTGGATGGGCCGTGGGCCCGTCACCCCCTCGCCAATGTGGGGCAATTTTTTTTGTTTCTGTGTCGGATGTCTGTAATCTGCATGCCACGCGCGTGCGATGCGTCCCCCCTCCCTCCCCCTCCCCCACACAACCTTCCGCCGCCTCCTGACTTTTTTTGTCATTTATTTTTCAATTTCGCACACTCTGTGTGGCCTGAACGAAGCACGGGTGGTGTACTGTGTACGTGTTATGCCCCAACCTCTTCCCCCGTCCCCCCCCCCCCCCTAGGGCAGTGGTGGCAGCGTACAGCCGTACGGTACGCGTACGCGTACGCGTACGCCGTACGCACTTTCTGAAAATCGCGCTGCGTACGCGTACGCAGATTTTGCGTACGGCTGGTATTCCAGGTCTCTCAGCACACAGTAGGCCACCCAGCGGGTGGGTGGGCCATGGCCGTCTCCTGTGCTCCATAGACTGCCGTACGCAGCGCCGTACGCGTACGCGTACGCCGTACGCACTTTTTGAAAATCACGCTGCGTACGCGTACGCAGCCACCACTGCCGGGCCCCCCCCCCCCCCCTAGGGGGGGTCAAATGCCACCCTTTTACGTGGACAAACACGATTTTTCAAAAAACCGGCGCAGAGGCCCCAAAGCCCCCGTAAACCCTCCAAACCCCCCCAGATCGGTCCGGAAACCCATCGAACCCCACTTTTCCACCATTCCGGGCACCTCAGGTGCCCGAATTGGGGTACCTAAATTTTGTGCCACCGTTTGGTACCGGACAGTGCCACTGTGTGGGAGGTTGGAAAAGAAAATGCCCCAACACACCACATCTGAGGGTTGCAATGCATGTTGCTTGCCAACCACGTCATCCGGTGGGTGTCAGGCGCTATGTAGGTGGCATTAGCCAGGTCTTCGATGTGTTCTGGCTTGTATATATACCTCCCTGCCACCATGCACCGGGAGGCTGCCTGTAGGTACGGAACAGTCCAGATGGTCGTGTGATTCCTGTGCAGCAGTGCTCCACAACCGGGATGTGTTGACAACGACTGTTGCAACACGAGCTGTACATTCCGGGAACACATGAAGTGCGCTGTCGTGGTACCCATTGTGCCAGAATTGGTAGTTGCTGCGGTCTACTTTGCCTGGCCCAAGAGCACTGGTACTGAACGGTGCAATATGCGTGGCGAGGTGAATACAACGGAAGCGCGCAAAGTCAATACAGCTCTCGGATGGCGGGTGGTGGTGCCACTAGTGTGTGACGTTCACTCGAGGATACAACGCATCACAATGAATCAGCAACCGTGGACCGAGTACAATACGCTCTCTGTGGCTGGTGTGGGGGACAAAGGCAGTGCCTGTGCCGCAGGCAGGGAGGTATATATACAAGCCAGAACACATCGAAGACCTGGCTAATGCCACCTACATAGCGCCTGACACCCACCGGATGACGTGGTTGGCAAGCAACATGCATTGCAACCCTCAGATGTGGTGTGTTGGGGCATTTTCTTTTCCAACCTCCCACACAGTGGCACTGTACGGTACCAAACGGTGGCACAAAATTTAGGTACCCCAATTCGGGCACCTGAGGTGCCCGGAATGGTGGAAAAGTGGGGTTCGATGGGTTTCCGGACCGATCTGGGGGGGTTTGGAGGGTTTACGGGGGCTTTGGGGCCTCTGCGCCGGTTTTTTGAAAAATCGTGTTTGTCACCCCCATTTGACCCCCCCTACCCCCCCCCACCCCCACCCCCACAGGCACTCGCGCGATCGGAGTGAAGGGGAGGGGGGGAGAACCTTCAAATCAAAGCAGCAGTGGCTTCATCCTTCGGGGGTGGGGTGTCGTATATATACTGCAAGAAGACCCTGATCTCTCGAGCTGTGTGTGGTGTGGGTATCACACCCAATCGCAGGGTGTTTCGGTGTAATGCACACTGATATCAGAAGATCCACGTGTGTGGCAGTGGAGAACACCAAGCAATTGCAGGGCCTCCGGTTTGGTGTCAGAAGTGATAGCGGGGTTACCGGGAAACCCTCCGCAGCAAGGCCGCGGGAGTTGCTTTTTTGTTTGCCTTTGGCACACAGGCCGGCACTGTTTTCTACAGTTTAGACTCGGCGATCCCGCCGCCCCACCCGCCATTCGAATAGCCACACGATGCCATCTCCCGTGACCCGTCTCCCTTCCGCTAGCTGCAGGGTCATGTGTTGGGGATGCTGGTTGTTTTGTGCAGAACAACACTGACGTGCCGCATGTCGTCATCCATTGCACATCGGTGTGGAAGGATGTCTCTGTTCTGCCTGTTTCTGTTGGACTGTTCACGGTGCCGTCGCTCAGCAAAAGATTCAGAATGTGCATGGATCTGCGTTGGCGGCGCAGATCGCACCGCGATCAGCCACGCGGTGCCATCAGGGGTTGACCCGCTCGTGGTTGCGCCTCCTCTGCACCACGCAATCAACGGGAACCCCCTCCCGCCTGCCTGCCTACCTGACCCCTACGATCTTCTCACGCAGCCTGACAGGCTTGCGATAGTTCCCCGAGTATTCTTTCCATGCCACCCTGTGATGCGTCAGAGGCCCGTGTGCTCATCCCTTTCGTGCCAGGACTCGGAGTGGGGTACGTCGTGAGGACCGGAGCAACGAGACTCCGGAACAGGGGGAGCGGATTCCCCGTTTCTCTGGCTCTTGTGGGTTTGGCCGTGCCCAGCAGTCCGAAGGCAGTGGGGGTGTGTGATGCCCAGCCCCGCCCTCCCGCCCCCCCCGCCCCCCGCCTCTGTTCACGGTGGGATCTTGTAAATTTTACATGTATAACTACAAGTATAATACATGTATTATACATGTATAATACTTGCATGTCAACTATTATACATGTATAATACATGTATATGCCTGAAATATACATGTAAAATACATGTATATCAAGTAAAAATACAAGTATAATACTTGCATGTCAACTATTATACTTGTATTTTTACTTGATATACATGTATTTTACATGTATATTTCAGGCATTTACATGTATTTTACATGTATACCGTAAACGGAAATATTGTGGACCGTAATAAAGGTGAACCGTACTATAGGTGGACCGTAAAAAAGATGGAACAAATGGGATTTTTCCGGAACTTGGAACATTTTTACGGTCCACCTATTTTACGGTTGGGATCGTGGACTTGGCGGTTTTTTTTACGAGTTCCTTCGCGACGAAGTCGCGAAGGAACCAAGGAAATCGTACGACTGAAGCTGCAGGATTAACACCACAGGGCCTCAGCACAGAGTGTGCGCTCACCATCGTCCGGGAACTGTTCTCCCACAGTTACTGCAGGGTGTACTACACTAAAGGAGTACGATTTCCCTGAATTTTCCGGGCACTGATTCACGAATTCACATCTGGAGGGAGCCCGGTGGTCTCAGCTTCTGTCTGCGCGCCCTGCCGTACTGTGGCTGATTTTGTGGGCTCGTGCAGCAGGTTCTACTTTTACTTCTACCGGAATGCTCCTTGCATGGTACTACACTTCTCGAGGTGTGGTGGTGGGTGAGTCTCGAGGTGAGTGGTGGTGATCGTGCCTTTTCCACACGCAGGGAGGACTTACTTCTCTTGCTGGTGTTGGTTGCGGTGGTGGAGGGAGGGTCCAAAGCTGGGAGGTCGGGAGGCCTACGTGTGGGTGTCTGCGGCGTGGAGGCCGCAGTCCGCGCCCCGCAACCCACCAGCCCGCGGGCGAAAAACGCATTGTCTTTTCCATATTCAGTCCCAATAAATGGTGGACCGTAAAAAAGATGGAACGTTTGGCCTTTTTTTGGGAACTTGGAACATTTTTACGGTCCACCCTTTTTCCGTTTACGGTAATACTTGTCATGCAAGTATTATACATGTAAAATACTTGCATGACAAGTAAAATACATGTATAATACTTGCATGACAAGTAAAATACTTGCATGCAAGTAAAATACATGTATTTTACTTGCATGCAAGTATTTTACTTGTCATGCAAGTATTTTACATGTATAATACTTGCATGACAAGTATTATACATGTAAAATACATGTAAATGCCTGAAATATACATGTAAAATACATGTATATCAAGTAAAAATACATGTATAATAGTTGACATGCAAGTATTATACATGTATTTTTACTTGATATACATGTATTTTACATGTATATTTCAGGCATATACATGTATTATACATGTATAATAGTTGACATGCAAGTATTATACATGTATAATACATGTATTATACTTGTAGTTATACATGTAAAATTTACAAGATCCCACCGTGTTGTAGAACAGGCTGGTCGCTAACCATCATTCATCATTCCACTCATTTTGGGTTTCCCCCCCCTAGATATTTCATCATTCCACCATCATTCCACCCTCGGGGCCTGCCGTCAGGCAGGCCCCAATGGTGGAATGATGCCACGTGGTAGAATGATGCCATGCGTGGAATGATGCCACGATGGTGGAATGATGGTGGGGTGAAACACACACTACCACCTCATTCCCCACCATCCGTTGCCAGGGCCGAAGAGAGTATGGTTTTGCAGGAACCGATGCTCACTACCGTGGCCTCCGGCGGCTGGGGGGCTCCGCCCCCCAGACCCCCCTGTGGCGTATGTCTCGTACTCAAGTCACTCGATTCCCGTCAGGTCAGGGAATCCAACCACTCCAGTAGCATCAGGAGGACGCAGCCACTCACACAGAATCTGTACGCCCACACTGAACAGATGTTCACTACCGTGGCCTCCGGCGGCTGGGGGGCTCTGCCCCCCAGACCCCCCTGTGGACCATGTAGCGTGTGCCCGGCTAGTAACCAAGCCCTTGCGCTTCGACGGCCGTGGCATATCAGGGGGTAGCGTCGAATCATGGTACCGAAAGCCTTTTTTTGGTTTCCTTCGGCACCCGAGGATGGCGCGAGCGGGAGAGGAAGGCGGAAGGAACCCAGCGCCTCACACCGTCCACCGACGGGAAAGTTAAGTAACAACACGAGCGCGCGCGAAAAATCGACCCCTAGCGTTTTCCCACCTGATCCCCCCAAAACAGTAGCGTCCGCCCACCTAATCTCTAAAATTGAAAAAGTTAGCGACAGGCCTGGATCGTGGGCGCGCGGCGGCGGTGGCGAACCGCCGCCGCGATCGTGTACGAACCATATTTTACTGCATGGCCACCACTTCCACCCCCCCCCCCCCCCCCCCACGACTGATCATCATTCCACGAGATCTCGGAATTCAGAAAGTTAGCGACCAGCCTGGTTGTAGAACAAGCTTGCTGGCAGTGAAACGAGTCGGTGGGCGCGCACGGCGCGCTCAACATGGTGTGATGCCCACCCACAGATTCACTGCATCACACTGCCCGCTTGCAACAGCAATACAATCCGAATGGACTATGTTGCTCTCAAATCTGGATATCACTACACTACACTACACTACACTGCACTACACTGCACTACACTGCACTACACTACACTACACTACACTACACTGCACCACACCCCATTGCAGGGAGGGAGAGGGTGGGGTGGTGCGGGAAGCCTCACACAGTGGGTGTGAGGCCTTCCCCCACCCAGTACACAGGCACAGGGGAGGTACACTGCGGAGGGCAGCATGCCCGGGCGACGCCAACTGAGGGAGCAGACACCTCCGCCGCTTCCGGTATGCATGTGCGGCAGGGGCAGCGTGCTAAGTGTGGCCCGAGTGGGGGCCGAGAGGCGGCATGACCTGGTTCACAGTCTTCCTGGACAGACACCACACACCACACCACACCACAACAGGAGGAGGTTGAGAAGAAGGAGGAGGAGGAGCTCAAGAATGGGCCCCTGTCAGTGCTGACCCGTGCCGTTGAGGAGCAAGCAGAGGTATGTTGCAGCACGGGGAGAACGAGGGGGGCTTGGCGCTCCTCCGACGTCCCTTCGCCCCACACCCGGGGGCGTTCCACTGCCCTTCAGTCGCAAAGGTGGCAGGAGGGGGGTAACCGTTCGAAAGTGTCAATGAAGCAACGAACGTGTCTCTCTCCCAGGATCGGGCTCCGGAGCTTGCTCCATCCCACACTCACCCGCCTCCACACACAGGTCCTGATAAGCTGCAGGAACAACAAAAAAATTGTGGGGCGTGTGCGCGCGTTCGACAGGCACTTCAACATGGTACTGGAACAGGTGAAGGAGACGTGGACCGAGGTATGTTGACTGTGCCGAGTCGAAGGCAGGCAACACGCCGCAAAACCCGCAATGCCGCTCTCGATTTTTCTGACTTTTTCTGACCCTTCTTGCTCTCACACACACCGCCACACCCCACAGCTCCCGAAGCCCGGGAAGGGCCGCAAGAAGTCGCGCCCGCTGACTAAATTCCGGTTCATCCCCAAACTCTTCATGCGCGGCGACTCCGTGATATTGATCGTGAAAAACAGGGCACCGGCAAATAGATCTAACCCCTACTGAGCCGCCACGACCCCCCCATAACCGGCATGGCTCAACGCTCTCTTCACCCCCCGCCCGCCCCCCTGATTGCGGCTGTGATGCACTCTCATCGAGCGATGCGAAGCAATGCATGTCGCTGCAGATGTGGCGACATGGCGCACTGCGGACGCACCGTGTGTTGCCGGACGCCCAACCTCCCACAGGGCAGCGGACGGCGATCTCAGGGAACACTGCGCCACAACACCACCTCACCCAGCTGCCCCCACAGGGCACACCGGCTGGCGAAGGGTGAAGGCGCGCACACCGAAATGTGAAGATGGCTTGCCTGCTGCTGTGCCGAGCGGCGGTGTATATGGGGGCAGTCGGGGGGGGGTGTGTGTGGAGTTATCGGGGATGCCTGCACCGGCACACCCCCTCCCCTCCTCGCCCCACCTCTCTCGGACGGGGGACGGTTGGGGTGTCCGCCCCGACCCCCTCTGCTTTTGTCGTATCGTTGGCGGCCACTGCGCTGCAGCAGTGGGTGGTGGGAGGGCGGGGGGGGAGGGGGGGGGGGGCAGCTGACGTTCGATCCCAGAAGTTGGGGTGTGGTGGCGGCGTGTACGGAAGTGGGGTGCCGCAGAACTGGAGGGGGGTGGGGAGGGGGGCAACGCTCGGCTCGCGCGTGGCAACCGGGGTTGAAAAGAAGAGTGGGTGGGTGGGTGGTTCTCACCCCCCTGCCCGCCCCCCCCCCCCTCCCCTCCCCGTTCTCTCACACTCGTTGCGTTCCCCGTGACATTCCTCATGCCGGGTTTTCTCGATTGGACCGCGCGCGCGCGTATCCAGCAGAGCTTCTTTTTGGCGATGCAGTGAGGTTTGCAGCTTCTATTTAACTGTGGCCGCATTATGTGTCGTGGCCCAACGCCACCCCACCGCTGCCCACCTTCCTTCTTGGTCCCGTCCTACTCACGGCACCCCCTCAGACCAGGCGGTGTTGACCAATATGCGATACCTTCTCACTAGCGTGCTGTTGTTGCAGCTGCATGTGTGCAGCGGTGTTGATTACTGGTTCCGGACTGTGACGGTGTGGCAGAAGAAGCGTGGCAACACCGATGAAGGCACCACCTCGCTCGAGTACACGATGAAGGCGACGGGCGAGCTGCTGGGTGTCCAGAACCAAGACATGGGGTGCATCAGCTTTGATTGTTCTGGCGACTGCCAGAAATCAGGGATCTGGGGGGATACAGGGTTGCAGTCAACAGCCAGCACAACGCTGACGCTGCGGGTGACTATGGATGCGTTTGAGGATGACTCGGGGGATAGATGCGTGTTTGATTCCGGCTTCCTTTTCCTCGGCGATGACGACCGCGTGCAGCACTCCTGCGACTTCAACCTCAAGGACCTGCCTGCTGGCCAGAACAACATCGTGCGGTGCACTGCCAGTCAGGCCTGGTTGGAAATCGAGTACTATTACGACTACAATACTCTTGCCCCGACGCCTGCGCCTCCAACAGCCGTCCCGACGCCTGCGCCTCCGACAGCCGTCCCGACGCCTGCACCACCAACTCCTGTGCCGCCAACGCCTGCGCCACCAACACCTGCGCCATTGACGCCCGCACCAGCGACGCCTGCACCACCAACGCCTGCGCCACCAACACCTGCACCATTGACACCCGCACCAGCGACGCCTGCACCACCAACTCCTGTGCCACCAACGCCTCTGCCAGAAACGCCTGCGCCACCAACTCCTGCGCCCTTGACACCCGCACCAGCGACGCCTGCACCACCAACGCCTCTGCCAGAAACGCCTGCGCTACCAACTCCTGCGCCGGCGACCGCTGTGCCGTCAACGCCTGTTCCATCGACGCCCATACCACTAACTCCTGTGCCGGTTACTGGTGTGCCAGCAACATCTGCGCCGTCCACGCCCGTGCCAGTGACGCCTATACCACTAACTCCCATGCCGGTAGCTGCACCAGCAACGCCCGTTCCATCGACACCTGTGCCGGCAACACCTGTGTCACCAAGTTCGGCGCCGCTGGCGCCACCCACGCTGAGCCCCCTGGTCTCCACAGTGGTTCCAGTAACCCCAGCAACAGGCACTCCTGTTTCTGCACCTGGTGCCACGAGTGCACCTGACACGAACGTCCCAGCAACATCAACACCCCTAGCACCTGGTGCCACGAATGCTCCGGCAACAGCAACACCCCTTGTGCCTGGTGCCACAAGTGTCCCACTTCCCCCTGGCATGACGAACACCCCAGCAACACCTGCACCCCTTGCACCTGGTGCTACCAGTGTCCCTGACACGAACACCCCAGCAACATCAACACCCCTAGCACCTGGTGTCACGAATGCTCCGGCAACAGCAACACCCCTTGTGCCTGGTGCCACGAGTGCCCCGGACACGAACGTCCCAGCAACATCAACACCCCTAGCACCTGGTGCCACGAATGCTCCGGCAACAGCAACACCCCTTGCACCTGGTGCTACCAGTGTCCCTGACACGAACACTCCAGCAACATCTGCACCCCTTGCACCTGGCGTCACCACTGCGCCACTCCCCCCTCGCACGACCACCCCAGCAACACCGAACCCTCTGACACCCCCAGCCGTTTCCTCTGCGCCTCTCCCCCCTGCACCAGGTGCGACCTTTGTGCCCCCGACAGCCACCCCCCCTGTCCCGACCCCTGCACCGCTGGACCCTCTGCTCACGGAAGCCCCACCCACGCGCACCCCGCGGATGCCGACATTCCATCCGGCGGGCCGCCTGACCCTGGTACCCCCCCCGCTGACGCCGTCTCCTGGAACACCACCACCGCCTCTGCGTCTCGGGTCCGTTGCCCCGTCGACACCGGAGTTGTCCCCGTCTCCGAACACCGCTGTGCCGCAGACGCTGATACCTGTCACAGATGTGCCGGTGCCGGTGCCGGAGACGGTGCAGCCAATTGTGTCGACACCACCACTGCCACAGGGCACCCACAGGCTGGAGGTGGCTGTGCAGTGCCCGTCGGAGGTGAGGTCTGAGGATCTGTCACACTCGCTGGTGGCGGTCAGCGCAAGGACACGCCTGCTTCATGAAGGTTCCCTGCTCCCCGGAGACAACACGCGGATGGGGGACGTGTCGGTGTTGTCATCGCTGCCGTTGATGCAGAACGGCGGGGTGTCCATCTCAGAGAAGCCGGGCTTCGTGACACATTCCGCGGGATCGACGGGGGTGTCTGCAGAGTTCACTATCGGGCACAAGTCATACAACGCAATGCACCCCGAAACACTCACCCTCTTGGTGGAGTTCCACGCCGTGCATAATGAAACCATCCGTGGGTTCGGCAAGTGTCAAATCAACGTGCACACCGCCTCCCCAGCTCCGATGGGCGACACCCAAGCTGGTATGTTGGCAGGGTCGGCGGTCGTCGCCCTGCTGACGGGCGGTGTGGGGGTCACTTCTGCAGCTGTGTCAATGGCACTTATCACGAGCGACCACTGCAACCAGGAGGACAAGCTGCCCTTCCTGTTGCACCCCACGGGCCTCGCCATCTCAGGGGATCAGTACGCAGGGGCTATTGTCGGCAACCTTGGTATCTCTGTGGGCATCACCCTGGTGACGTACCTCGTGGTGCTCGCGGTGTACCGCCTCCTGCCGAAGCTGCTCCCGGTGATCGACATCCTCGCCGCCAAGGGGCTGACGCGGTTCCCCTCCGTGGCCCTCTTCTTCTTCCTGTTCCTCTACCAGGGCACCGTCTACTCTGCGCTGCACCTCACGCTGCGCCCCCACTCGGGGGTCACCGTGCTGCTCGGCAGCACAGCATCAGTCTTCTGCATCGTTGTGCCCTATGCCATCTCAGGGCACATCCGGTCTGCCATCCCCACCAAGGCGGTTTACGTCAAAGACGAGGTGGTCAGGTCTCGTGTGGCTTCATTCATGATTGGCCCGGGCGAGTGGGCCAGCGTATCGCAGTCCGACGGGTGGTACAATAGGTACACCAGCATGGTGAAGCCGTTCCGCCAGGCGACGGCGTGGTTTGCCCTCTTCCAGTTTGTCGTGCAGTTCGCCATCGGCGCGATGAACATCATCCACACGGAGACAATGGTGCAGTGCGGCAACACCAAGCTGGGCCTCGGCATCCTGCATGTGCTCATGTCGCTGTTCTACTGCATCACACGCCCCTTTGCGCGGGGGCGGGACCAGGTCACCTTTGTGTGCCTCTACGCTGTCCAGGCGGCGGGGCTCTTCTCGCAGGCCCACGGGTACTACTCAGGGTCGATGCTGCACCGTGCCTTCCCCACCGCCAGAGACATCTACTATGTGGCCTTCCTCATCATTATCGCAAAGGTGGTGTTGGACATGCTGTGCGATGCCTACGTCCTGCTGCAGGGGCGCCGCACCCGCCTCCAGGAAGACCTCTGCCCCGTGGAGGATGGTGAGGTGCTGGTTGTTGAGGAGGCGATGCAAAGCAAGCGGGACCTGGAGGATGTGCCGTCGGAGTACGAGGAGCTGAACAACTCGCTGACATCGCCCTCGGGTGCCTCGACGCCCCTGCCTTCGAGTCTGCCGGACCGCATGCCCCCCCTGAGGTCGAACACTGGAGGTACGTCGCTGAGCTCGCTTGCAGCGACGTGCAAGATTCCGTCGCAGCCGCTGCTCTCACCCACGAGCATCGACTCCCTGTCGCGCACCACCACCCTGACACCGCGTGGCAGGGCCCGTTCGTCGTTCGCATATGTGCGGAGCCCTACCAACAGCAGCATGGGCAGCCGCAGCGAGTGGTGCAAAAAAAATGGCAGGGGTTTTTCGCGGTATGGTTTTGTCCGCCCCCCTGCAGCTCCCCCCCCCCCCCCCCGCCTGCGTTGTGAGAGAAATGATATCTCCCTCCCCTTGTGTGTGGTTTGGCTGTCTCTTGTAAGAATCGCTCAGGCAATCAGACAGCAGGTTTTCACCCACCCTGCCCCCCCCCCCCTGTGGGGCACTTCTTTCATATCCTTTCTACCGTTCTCAGTTCCTCCTTCCGAGTGGGCGGAAACCTTGTTCGTGCCGTTGTGGTCACGTGGGATCATTCACATCACCACAACCTTCAACATGCATGGGTGTGGAATGGAAGTGTCAGCGCAATCAGGCAACAGTAGAATGGCCTTTTTCACAGAAGCTGAAGTACAAATCCTTCGCAGAACATCGCAGGCGTTGTTGTTCTCACGATCGATGAATGCCCTTCGGCATCAGCTCATCACACAGTGTTCGACTTGGAGCCCATTCGCTCTTTCGTGGTGGTGCTGATCTGTTGTCGATGCTTGCGTTCTCTTTTGCGAGGAGGAGGAACTGACACAAACCCTAATACGATTATTGTGGTGGTAGTTTGTTGTCAATGGCTTGCTGCCACTTTGCGATTCAGTGGGGCACAGACATCGCCGCTATCGCCTCGCGACCGACACGCGGTGAGGTCGCGGGTGGAGAGCAGGGTAAATCATACAATGCTGTTTTGAAGTGGCACCTTCCCCTACGCTGCCACACGCCAGTACAACCAGCGTGTGTGTGCAGGTTCGTGCATTGGTTTTGTTTGAGAGCCGTCTGAAAGCGGACACAGGTAATGCATCTGTTGCCACGGAGTGTTCACACCTGATGCGGAAACAATGCGATCGTGCGGTTGGTTCCCAACAGCCCCCCGCCCCGCTCTGGGGTTGCTTTGGATTGTGTTGATGCGCTCTTTCCCAACTTGCTCATGTTTATTTGCAGTACACAACAGGGCCCCCTGCCAAGTGCCAGAAGAAGTTAGCGGGGCGCCGCATTGGGCAACAGAGATAGGCCCTCCGCAGCAAGGCTGCGGAAGTTTTCGTTTTGTTTGCACCGGCTTGCAGTGCTCGCAGGATCCTCCGGGTGCCGGAGGAAAATTAGGGCCGTTTTTTTTCCCCTCAAAGGGCCCACGTGCAGGGTAGTAGGGTGACCTCTCCGATTTTCCAAAACTGCTGGTTTACTGGTTTGGGGGACTGTCGCCCGCAGACCGTTGAAATGCCCGTGTTTGCAAGGCACACTCACGTTTCAGGTATCGTGTCGCGTGTCACGCATGTCGCCAACGCGGCGTGTGTACCTCCCAGGTGGGGAAGTCCGACCCCCTGTCCGATGTCAGCCAGGCTTCGAAGACATGGATGTGGTGCTGACCTCCTACGCTGCACTGTATCCGGGGAAGTGAGATGGACAGACGGGCACACGCTACATCGGGGGTCTGGGGGGCGTGAGCCCCCCAGCCGCCGGAGGCCACGGTAGCGAACATCTGTTCGTGTGGGCGTACAGATTCTGTGTGAGTTGGCTGCATCCTCTCCCCTGAGGCGACTGGAGTGGTTGGATCCTCCGACCTGATGGGATTCGAAGGACTTGAGTACGAGACATACTCCACAGACCGTGCTCGAAGACCAGGCACATGCCACAGGGGTCTGGGGGGCGGAGCCCCCCAGCCGCCGGAGGCCATAGTGAACGTCTGGCTGTTGGCTGCAAAAAAACGGGAAACGGGTGGGTGTCAGGAGGACATATGCTCATCCCCCACACAGGCCGGAAAAAACACTAGATGTCAGACACAACCTGCATAACGGGTGAAGGGTGATCATTCTTGTGCTCCCTTCAAATTTGATTTCACTACCCCCCCTCCATCCCTCCAGGCTCAGGGCTGTGAACTGCAGCCTGGAGGAAAATCCCCTTTTCCTCCGGAGGAAATCTTCCGGGTTTTTCCTTGCTGCGAGCACTGCCGGCTTGGTGTCATTTTTTGTATCTCAGGCACACCTGTGTGTGTGAGGAAATGCGACACATACTGAAGGATAACCGATGCGCGGGTGGATGCGTGCAAACCCAAGCAAGCGACAGACCCCTGAAGTGTTGTGAGTAGTATTTTTTCAGCACACTTCGATGTGGGCGGAAAGTGTCGCGTGCTTGTTCGTGCCCTTGTGCTCCTCACTCACGACACCATCATCAGCAGGAGTGTGAGTGTGGAAGCGTCAACGCAAAATTATCGAGAATCATCAACACGTAGAAGTGAAAGCTACGACTGACCGAAGAGGAGCGACATCAAGGAGAAAAAACAAGAGGTATCAAGGAGACCAAGAGGCAGACCTTCCTACCGGGGAGACTGTCCACTGTGCAAGCGAGGTATCAAAAGAGGCAGACCTTCCTACCGGGGAGACTGTCCACTGTGCAAGCGAGGTATCAAAAGAGGCAGACCTTCCTACCGGGGAGACTGTCCTCTGGGTGCGAGCGAGAGAGGAGCGGCATCAGGAAGAGGGGCAGGAGAAGCGCGTACAGGTGGGGGAGCCGGACGGGTGAGAGTTGAACGGTAATGGCCTACTCCGCCGTGGACTGGGACAGGGTGGTGCCGTCCTTGGCAGGTCCGGGCGATGGCATGAATGCTCCGCAGGAGGCCTGCATCTTCCCGTCGTGCGGGGTCTCTCACAGCGCGACCATCACGTGCTACCGCTGTGGGTGCCGCACGACAAAGTCGTGCATGAAGAAGCACACGACGGCCGGCACCGCCGAGCTTTTTATGCAGACGGCGGGGGAGCCCCACTGGATATGTCCAGCGTGCTCCTGGCTGGCCAGCCCAGACGCGTTGCCGGAGGAACACCCTGTGGAGCACTCCGACAGTGATGACTGGGAAGACGACGCGCAGCAGGAGGGGGACATGAACCAACCGGAGCAGTCTGCCAGCGCGCACGAGGGATCAGACAAGCTGGACCAGGTCCTCGCGGAGCTCGTCACCATCAAGAAGCAAAACACGAGACTGGAGGCCAGGGTGATCGACATAGAGAAGGCTTTGAAGGGGATGGGTGACCGCCTGCAGGCCGTGGAGGAGGAGCTACCCGCAGATTTTAGTCCCCACGTAGTCGCAACGTGGGGCACCATGGCTTCAGCTCATATGAGAAGGGAGGTGAGGAACAAGCTGTCTACAGCTTTTAACGAGGCGGCGATCGGGGCGATCGGCGAGAACAAGGCAGACTGGCTGGATCACCTCAAGCGGGCTTTCGAGACTCTGGACAACATCCTCCTCCTCGTCAACAGCACCGGTCTGAACCAGGCTCACCGCAAGGGCCTGCACCACGCAGTGGCAAGGTTGTCGGCGCTGACGGTGGTGCGGGGGAAAACGGCCCGAGGGGTGTACGAGCAGAAATGCCTTGATGCGGGGTTCGCGGGTTTCTCCGCTGTTCTACACCACAAATTTGTGAAGGACGCCGTGGATGCAGCGTCGCGGGAGGAGCAAGCGGAGAGGTCCCGCTCAGCCGCGTTTCCTCAACAGCGAGACTGGCGCTACGAACCGTATCACACACCGTCGGGAAAGGGGAAGGGAAGGGGGAAGGGGCACACCGGGTCAAAGGGATCAAAGCAATGACTCAAGCAAACACCCGCCCGCCCAACCCTACCTCTTCAGACCCTGCACCGCCAACTACCGACAGAAAGGAGCAACAAAAGCACGGGACGCAAGAAGAAAACACAAGCCCCACTGACCGAGAAGGCGCGCAACGTGGTGCGAGCGACGCTGAGGGGCATCTTGGGAGACGCACTCTCCCCAAACTACTGGAAAACACTGTCGCGGACCATGGAGCGGTACGGGGATTTCCTGGAAGTGTGGCAGGAAAAGGAGTGTGTCGAGTCGCACGACGAAGGCGTGATGCTGTGGATGGCACACCTCCAGGCGGAGGGGCTGTCAGTGCAGTCGGCGCTGCAGTACACCAACAACCTGGTGCCGGCGCTCCGCAGGTTCGCCGGCATCCACCTCGAACACAGCAGCATTTTGCGGGACTTCAGGAGAGCGCTAAAGCGGAGAGGGGCACTGAAACCCCAGAAACACGCTGTGCCCGCAACGCGAGAGGAGGCAAAGGAAGCCATGCAGCAAGAGCCCAGGGACGTGGTGAAGATCGCGCTGAGTCTGATGTGGGCGGGGGCAGCTCGGAGCTCAGATGTCCTGCGTTTGGACAGGGACGATGTCAAGCCGATGGGGAACGGACAGGTCGCAGTACGGTGGACGCAGTCGAAGTCCGATCCATACAGAGTCGGACGGATGACAGGGTTGCGAATGCCTCGACGCTACTACGAGCTTCTCACAGAGCACCTGCGCACGACGGCGCGTTCGCGAGAGAAAAAGGTGTTTCCACAGACTGTGACTTATGCATCCATAGCGGCGGCGGTGAAGCGGGTGAAGCTGACGCTGACACCACACTCGTTGAGACGGGGGGCACTGACGCACCTCGCGAGGCTTGGGCTGCCGCTAGAAGAGATCAGGCTGCTGTCCCGACACAGCACCATCGAGGGGGTGGTGCGCTACATCGACGCGGCGGAGAACATTCGGATCACAGAGACCGAGGCAGTGTCGAGCCGACTGGCTTGGTGAGGTCTAAAAAGCGCAGGGCAAAGCGGCGGCGTCGCGACGGAGACATCGTGGCATCCCATTTCCCTCCTATGCAAAAGAAGATGAGGCGGCTTCTAGCCGCAGCACCGATGTACGACGCGACACCGGATGACGACGACGAGCGAGGGCGTCTTCCACCACCACGGGTGCCACAGCGAAAGACGGTGGAGGGAGACTGGGGCTACGAAAACTGGAGCAGCGGACAGGAGGACGCGGACTACGGGCCGGCAGTGGAACACATATACGGAGAAGAGATCGGAGTGCCTCTGGGGGACACGACTGTTCGACCACACGAGCAGGGAGACACGGGACAACATCAGAAGCTCGCCCCCATCGGGACTACACGACTGGACATCGATGCATTGAGACAACTCGACACGGACGGGGAGCTGGACGGGGTCATCGACATGATAACGGACACGGCGGTGTTCCGCGAGGCACTGCTGCCGGGGCGTGAAGGGGCGTTCGCGAGGGAGAAGCGAAAGGTGTCCAGACACATGCTCCAGCACCTCGGGCAGCTGGAGGACTACGGGGTCTTGGTGCAAGAAGAATCAACGCTGATCCACCCGGCCTACACCGTGGCCAAAAAGAGCGGGGGCCTCAGGTTTATAGTGGACGCCAGGACGCTGAACAAGGCGATGAAGCCCCCGCCCGACATGCGCCTAAATTCCATCACGAGAGTGGCCCAGAGGCTGGCTAACGCTGACTGGGTTGTATTGGCCGATGCGCGCAGCTGGTTCTACCAGTTCCCGGTGGCGGAAGATATACAGAAGTTCTTCGGGGTGCGTATCGGTGACAAGCGGAACGATTTCGTCGACGCTCGCCTGCAGGTACTGTGCATGGGTTGGTCGTACTCCCCAGCTATTGCGCACAGGAGCGCGCGGGTGCTTCTCCCGCAGCCGCACGGCGAGGTGTGGATCGACAATTTTTGCATCGTAGCGTCGAGCCACGCAGAGGCAGATCAGCGGTATCGGGATTTCCTGGGGCGGTGCAAAGCCTGCAACGTGGAGCTGAACATGGACGACACGCAGTGCGGCGCCCCGACGCAGCGTTTCGTGGCGTTCGGGATTGACTTTGATCTGCTGACCCACTCATTGAGGATGGACCCGGCGTGGGTGAAGAAGCTGGCCGATCGTTTGGAGCTGGCCGAGATGATCGCAGGAGACGTAACGCCGAGGCGCGCCTTCAAGATTTTCGGTAGTGTGGTGTGGCAGAGTTACGTGACGCGCAGCCCGCTCTGTTTCGCGCCAGCGATGCTGTCCTACATCAGGAGGATTGCCCGGACAACGCTGGAAGATAAGGGAAAGTGGGACTTAAAGGCGGTGGTACCACCCTCGGTGCGGCACGAGCTGCGCCTGCGGATGTCCTTCCTCGAACAGAATAGCTGGCTGACATGTGTGCCACACACACGAGGCGCCTCGGTCTGGAGCGACGCGTCGAGCACAGCGTGGGCGGCGATCGCGATCGAGGGGACGTCAGAGAGGGTGTCGCAGGGAGTGTTCTCCGAGCAGGAACGCGGGGCGCACATCTTCCTGAAGGAGGCTTACGCGGCCCTACAGGGACTCAGACTCAGCATCGCGAGCGGGTGCACAGTGCGCTGCTATATCGACAACCTGCCGCTGGTGCACTGCCTCGTAAAGGGACACTGCAGCAACTTTCGGGGAAATACCGTATACGTAAATATTATGGAACGTAAATATTATGGAACGGGCCCATTTTTGGCCGGTCCGTTCCATAATATTTACGTTCCATAATATTTACAGGGCCAGTTGGGGACTCGGTGGTGAGGACGGCTTGCGTCAGGAATCGCGCGAAAAGTGCACGAGTAGGTCCCGTCAGGGACTCTGTACGCCGTCCGATCACCTGGTCCAAGTCCCCGAGTCGCAGAAAGCGCTGTAAATATTATGGAACGAAAAAAATCTGGAACGCCAACCCACCAGCGTTCCATAATATTTACGTTCCAAAATATTTACGTATACGGTATCCTACTACAACACATCGTGAACACTGCGACGGCTAAGAATCTCACGCTGGATGCGGTGTGGGTCCCGACGACAGAGCAACGCGCGGACTGCTATACGAGAGGGGTCGTCCATCCGGCGCCGATCTCACTCGATGTCACACCCTTAGACCAAATGCAGCCAACCAGACCGCTGTCTTCCACAACAGCGCCCCTCGGACGAGGGTAGTGTGGAAGCGTCAACGCAAAAAAGAAACCAAAGCAAAAAGTGCCGAACAAAGCGCAGTGACACTTTTTCAGCACACTTCGATGTGGGCGGAAAGTGTCGCGTGCTTGTTCGTGCCCTTGTGCTCCTCACTCACGACACCATCATCAGCAGGAGTGTGAGTGTGGAAGCGTCAACGCAAAAAAGAAACCAAAGCAAAAAGTGCCGAACAAAGCGCAGTGACACTTTTTATGCTGCTTTGCTCAGACATTGCTGACTTTGTCTCCCTCTTTCACCGTCTCCCAACCCTCCGTATTGTGTGCCTGTTGTTTCCAAGGATTTTTTGTGACAAACGCACCGTGCTCACGGAAAGCGTTCAGATCGAAAAAGGTTGCAGTGGGAGCAATGTTTGGTTCACCTACACCCCACGCCCCAACGTGCAGGTGACCACAAGGTTGCACAAACAAAAACAAAAGAAACCCGGCAATCTTTTTTTGCCTAGTCTATAGGTCTGCTGGGGACGAGAAACTGTCACCACAACACTGCGGCCAGCAATGCACTCGCAGAGCCCCACGCCCTTCAGGATGTGCGGTTGCCGAGGGTGGGGTCAGATGTAGGTCAACGACTTAGTGTTTGGCGACGCTCCGCCCAACAGTGCCAGGGGCCTTCGCTCTGCGTCTTTCGCGCTGTGTGCCAACGGTGGCGACGGTTCCACCTGGCAGCCAGTTCTGCGAGGGCAGCAGCTCCTCTTTTCCTGCCCTTCTGCGTTTCTGAGCGGGAGGCCCCCAGTACCTGTTCTTTCTTCAAGGGTTATTCGCTCTTCAGAGAGCGAATTGCCCCCCCCCCCCCCCTTTGTGTACAGTCATCAAGCGCATTCCGAAATCACCCAAAATAAATATGCATCCCACGGGGGCCCTCGCTACCAAGTGTGACTGAGTGAGAAAAAGTGAGAAGTCAGCCATGTTTGGCTGACAACTGACGACTCGTGACTCACAGTGACTCGTAGCGAGGGCCCCCCACAGGCTGTGTTATATTGCTGTTGAAAGGTGTATTCCTTCATGCGTGCTGTTGCTGTTATTGTTTTTGCTGCGTGCTGTTCTACCTATTGTGGCCGATCCTCCGTTTCTTTCCGTCCTTTATTTCTGCGAAAAAAAAGTATTGGCCCGCCACGCCGTGCTCGGAGTCGAGCCGGTGGGGTGAATTTATTGTCTCTAAAAGCGAGATCTGCCTTTCATGCCCCTTTCCCGACAGGGAAATTTCACAGCAGCGATTTTTGTTCACCCCCCCTCCCCCCCTTCCCCTCCCCGGGGCGGGTTTGGCGCAACACACACAGCGCCTTCTCCTGTTTTTGTCAGAACAACGTGTTTTTCCCAACTAAAAAGACTCGTGGCAGCGTTCGGTATCTGCACACATGCACTAGCAGGCACCGTTCGTACAAACAAAGAACGCAACCCCAAGTCTTTTTTACCCCAGCCAGCGCTTTCGGCAACCTCCGCACCACTATGGGGTGTGTTGCTTTTGTTTGTCGGCTTTCCTACGTACGAACAACACGCCACATCTTATTTGATAGTTCGGCGTGAGCTTAACTGGGGGAGACTTTCTGTGCCGTCTCTCTGGATCACATGGTACACCACACCACTCCGTCAGACTCGGGCGTGGTGTCCCACGCCCCAAAGAGTGAGAGGGTCTGTATTCCAACAACTTATGGGGTCCAGGACATCGGCAGGTATTGTTCTGTTTTGTCATGTTCTTTGCTGCCACGATCCAGTGGAGGCACATATAGTTCTTTCGAACAAGGGTGACCAAAGGGCTTTCTCGCCAAAACGCGAGAGTCTGGTTCGCCTCACAGGTGTATATCCCCTTCCCCTCGCGACCCTTCGCCGCCGCTTTTGCCTCGCGTGACGACAACCGGAGGCCTTCACTCTGCTTCGTCGATTGCGTGAGGCACACCCAGCTCACCCTTCTGCCCCACTCCCTGTCTGCATGTCCGAGCGAAGCCCTCAATAAAGTGACGTGATATTTCGGGTCGCCACGCTCGGCATGATTGCCCACCCTCTCTCTCACCCTCTCCGCGTGCTTCTGCAGTCCCTCAGAGTATTTTTATGGGATGTTTCGAGAATGGCAGGTATGTAAAGGGGCCTTCGCGCACCGCTGAAAACGGTGCGTTTTGGTGCATTTCATTTCCTCCATGGGTGAAAATTGCCGAGCTTTGCCAAAAGTTATCCGGTAGCGAAGGCCCCTTGACCCCTTTTCCGGAGCAAAAGGTGATGTTTTTCTGATTATCAAGCCCCTGTGTACGTCCGCGTGCGCAGCACCAGGAGGTGTGGTGTGGGTTGCGCTGTTCTCGTGACAGAGACTAGCGGCAACGCTCTCTCCCTGCCCCGCCATCCTTTGTGTTGCAGCTCTGCCGGCACTGGAGACATTTCGGAGTTTGGCTGGGACCCCACCCCCACCCCCCACGTCCCCCGGTTTGGAAGGCGTTCTCATCGTGGAGATACCTCGGGCCCTCTTTGCAACTGCCACCGCCACCACCACCACCACCACCCCGTCACCACCACCCAATGCAGCGTAAATAAGGTCACAGTTTCTGTGCCCGATTTTTTACGAGGGAGAGGGAGGCGGCGGCGGCTGCGTCGGGAAAGCAAACGGGGGGCGCGCACAGCACAAGACAGAGAAGCAAGCCCCGCAGCAAATAGAAAGGCCAAAGCCTTTGTTGTTTCCGCCTTCCCGCCCCTCTCCCCCGTCCCTCGTCGGCCGGAAAAAGCGCATTGCGCGATGTCTAGCCATGAGGTGAACCCTGTCGACTCGCTGCTGAAGCGGCTGAACCTCGACAAGTACCTCAGCGCCTTCCGTGAACAGAACATCACGCACGCGAAGAGCCTGAAGGGCCTGTCCCCCGAGGACATTGCCGACATCATCCCTCACCAGGATGACCGTCAGAGGCTGCTCGACGCGATTGCCGGTGGGGATGTGCCCCACGGCCAGCCGGCAGGGCGGAGCCCGGCCACCGGGTACCCGAGCCAGGAGGAGCACCAGCGTCCTCTGTACGACAACTTCTCCAGCAGCTACGCGGATGCCCCGAGGCACGACGGCTACGGCGACCGCCCCCGCAAGGGCGGGAAGGGTGGCAAGGGGAAGGGGAAGGGGAAGGGCGGCAAGGGCGGCGACCGTGACTACCGCTACAACGACGAGGAGACGTTCGGCGTCAGCAGCAAAGGGGGGTACGGTGGCGGCGGCGGTGGCGGCAAGGGGGGCAAGGCCCCCCCGCTGCGCTCCTTCGAGCGTGAGGATGACTACCCTGTGGTATGGAGCCTGCAGGGGTGGGGGAGGGGGTGCATCTTTGTTTTTGTCCTGTCAGTTCCCAACGCCATGGCAAGGTTTATGCAGACCCGGCACAACACAACACAACCACAAACAGGACAAGCCGAACGTTGTCGAGATTGACGTGACGGTGCCCACCCGCACTGTGTGCTTCCTGCTGGCCTCCAAGGCGCACAAGCTGTCGGAGATCCACAACAAATACAGCACGCACAACAGCAGGATCCACCCCCGTGAGAAGACGGACACCACCTTCAAGGTGTTCGGGCCGGTATGCCACATCTTGTCTGCAGGCACCTCTGTAGGTTGGGTTTGCAGGGGGTGCAGCCACGCTCACCGTCACGAGCCAACACACTTTGCTCGGGGCGAAGATGCCAAGATGCAGGAATGCAGCCAACACCACCTCCGACACAGCCTGATGCAGTGGAGAAGGCCAAGGAGGAGATTGAGGCGCTGGCAGGTGTGTCGAAAAAGAACAAGACGGAGCAGCGCTTCCAGGAGTCTTTACTCGGACGGACAAAGACGATCACCTCCCTCCTGTACGCACTGAACGAGCGGCGTCTTGCGAACGTATGTCCGGCATGTTGTGTGCAGACCAGTGTGCACCTCCTTTTTTATCGACATTTTGCATGAATAGTTCGCATCTGGCGACGTTTATGTGTTGTTCTGTCCCACCATCCACACCATCCATATGCAGGGCGAGCTGACTGCGCTGCCGTCTGAGACGATCCCCGAGCAGGTGTCGCACTTCCTCTTCTGCAACCCCTACAGCCACATCCAGCAGTTCTACATCAAGGTTAACGAGAAGCCGCGGACCAAGATCGACCTGCTGGGCAAAGTATGTCCCCCATCGAGGAAGGGATCGGCGAATCATGTCACACCACCTGTCATTATTATGCCGATCTCATCGTCCACCACAACTGAGGGCATCACACAGTCGAGGTGATAGACCCCGGCAGCATTCCGTCTCCGAGATTTGGCACAGTCACACCCCCGTCTCTCTGACGACGAAGCGCCAGTGCCGCTTCTCCTCCAACTCCCGCCACCCATCTCTGTGACGTCTGGCCCCGAGACATTGGTCGCCTCGGGGAGATGTCCCTTCCTGCTGTCCTCGTCCTTGCAACCCGCAACCTGGAGGTCCGACCCTCCACCCCCGGGCTGCGCGCGACCTGCGCACGGAGCGCTCGCTCGCGGGCGCGCCCCTCATTGACGAGACTCTGCATGTGGACAACGGCCTGTCCCTCCTGCTTGCGGAGGGTCCTTCTGCAGGTCCCTGCAGGCGCCACAGTCCATGATTTCCCGGGAGCCACTGTGTGAAGCAAACGGAAAGGATGGTGTTGTACTACATCACCCGCGCCCTCTGCTTTGTTTTGGCCCCTTCCACCCCCAACCCCACACCTCCCCGACCTTGCAGATTCTGTTCGCCGTGCCGACCTGCCAGACGCTTGTCTTCTGTTCCAACGAGAGGCACGTTAGCGACCTGCTGGTGAAGAAGGTGAAGAAGGAGCAGCTTGCGGGCATCAACCCCGACGGCTGCTGGATGTACCCCGCGATGGGCAAGGACGCCAGGGAGGAGGTCCAGGAGCGCTTCGCCAAGGGCTATGGTCCCATCGACAAGGTGGAGTACATCAAGGAGAAGCGGGACGAGTCCCAGAAGAAGGGTGACGAGCCGGAGTACACCGAGAAGTCGCGGCAAGTGGGTGGTTTTGCCACCGACAAGAACCGCCTGCTCGTCACCACGGACGACTTCGCGAGATTCGCGCGTGGCAAGCCCATTCCCTACGTCTCGCTCGTCTTCTGCTACGACGTCCCCAAGACGAAGGTATGCATGTGCTGCCCTGTGTGCTCCCCGTGCCTGCCTTTGCCGGGCTTGGGATTTGCCGCCACACACGCTTCCCCGACACAACCTGCGCGCGTAGCGACTGCAGGGCCTCTCTATGTGCACTCTTCCCTCTCAACACCCCCCCACACAGGAGAGCTATCTGCACCGCATCGGGTGCTGTGGCAGGAACGGGAAGGACGGCGTTGCCATCACGCTTATCGGGCCCAACGAGATGGAGACCATCGACCAGCTTACCCGCTTTGGTCTGCAGATCCAGGTATGCCAGCGGTGGGGGGGTTTCTGGGCTAGGGGAGAGGGAGAGGGGAGAGGGGTTGTGCCAAGAGGTACACAACGAGACCCTTGGCTGGGATTGTCAACACACCCCCACGCCCCCTCCACAGGAACTGCCCGCGAACTTCCACGAGGCTATCGAGGTCAGCGCGACAGACGAGCTGTGTCCCCCGTAAGCCTGTGTTTGTGTGAAAGTGTGAAACAGGTGTGGGCTGCGTCAAGAGCAAACGCTCAGCGCGCCTCTCCACACCACGACAACAAAGATCGTCTAGCTCGTGATTGTCGACACCGAAGAAGAAAAGGAAAAGGGATTGGTGCCCCTGAAAGGGCCGATTTACGTAGTTTTTACGTAGTTCTTACGTAGTTCTTTAGTGGGGAGGACCCTCTTTTTTTTTTCACCTATTTTCCCTTTCCCGGGTTCCCCATTTCCAAGCCCCAGCACGACCTGCGCACTGCTGACGCGGCCCAACTGCACCCCGCGCCCCACTGCCGCACCCCCGTTGTCGCATTTTCTGTCCACAGAGGCCACAAGGATGGAACCACCCTTTGCAGAGGGGGGGGGCCCGGCCCTGTCGTCCTGTGGCTGCTTTGTGGGGCGAGCGCAGCAGGTTCTCCTTTGCTTCTACGGGCTCTTGCCACAACAGCGTCGCAGCAGTGTGCCTCCGAGTCACCGGATCTGTGCGGCCTCGTAGTGGGGGCATTTTGGAGGTCGAGGTGTCAACCGGTTTCATCTCGAAATGTGGGTCTGGCTCAGGGGCTGGTCCCACCCAGCGGGAGTCAAAACCCAGCGGGGGTCCCACCCAGTGGGACCCCCTCTTCGGGTGCTCCTAAACCCAGCTCTGTTGAACGTTTGGAATTTGTGCAGCTCGTAGTGGGGCCATTTTAGTGGTCGAGGTGCCAAACTTCTCCTATCAAACCTGGGTCTGGTTCAGGGACTGGTCACGGGAGAAGGTGACTGGGTGGCAGCCAGCCCACAGCACACCCACACCCCACCCTCCCAGCGGGACTCCACGGGTATTCCAAAACCCCGTTCTGTTGAACGTGTGGAACTTTTGCGGATCGTAGTGGGGTCATTTTGTGGGTCTAGGAGCCAAACATCGTCCATGGAACGTGACTCTGGTTCAGGGGCTGGTCCTAAGAGAATGTGACTGGGAGGCAGCCACACCCCCACCCACCCACCCACCCATCGGGACCCCCTCCACGGGTGTTCCAAACCCCCGTTCTTTTGAACGTTTGGAATTTGTTCAGATCACAGTGGGGTCACTTTGGTGGTGTGCGGGCCAAGTATCACCCATGAAACACGGGTCTGGTTCAGGGGCTGGTCGTGGGTGAAGGTGGCTGGGAGGCAGTCAGCCCACACCCACCTCCACCCAGCGGGACCCCCTCCTCGGGTGTTCCAAAACCCCTTTCATTTGAACGTTTGGAATTTTTGCGGATCACGGTGGGGTCATTTTGGTGGTGTACGAGCCAAGTTTCACCCATGAAACGTGGGTCTGGTTCAGGGACTGGTCGTGGGTGAAGGTGCTGGGAGGCAGCCAGCACGCCCACACCACCCCACCGACCCACCCAGCGGGACCCCCCTCACGGATAGGTTCCCCCCTCGGATTTTCCAAAATCCCGTTCTTTGGGATATTTGGGATCTGTGCGGATCGTGCGGACCCGCACGGTGAAAAGTTTCCTGAGTTGGGTCCGCCA
The DNA here is from genome assembly GCA_963210315.1 of Rhynchopus euleeides. Lineage (NCBI taxonomy): Eukaryota > Euglenozoa > Diplonemea > Diplonemida > Diplonemidae > Rhynchopus > Rhynchopus euleeides. Next base: position 1,997,527 of record OY723280.1, read on the forward strand.
AACTTGCAAAAAGGAAAAGCCACAAAAAACCCGAACACCCCAAAAAACCTACAAAATCTCACCTACCCTGCAGGGTGTGCAGGTGGCCCCAGCGGCGACAATCTGACCGTAACCGGCTCCTTTTGATTTATCGGGGCTCGCTGGGGTTGGGGGTGCGACGGATGTCATATTTTCCCAAAAAATATTACTCTTCGCACATGAAGCTCTTCCACCGTATTTCTGCTTGAAAGCCATTCAGGCCAAACCCCCAAAAGCCCCGAAAAACGCCACCCACCCCGTCGGGGGTGCAGGTGGGTTCCGAGTCAGCAATCTGACCAAAACCGGTTTCTTTGGACTTATTTGGGCACGCTGGGGTTGGGGGTGTGGTGGAACTCATTTTTTTCCGAAAAATTTCACCACTAACCTGTGAAGGGGAAATCCCATTTTCAAAAAAAAAGAAGGTCCACCCCCGATTTACGTAGTTCTTACGTAGTTGCGATTTCGTTTTCAGGGGCACCAGGGATGCTATTTTTTTTGCGTTTTGTGTGTGTGGAGGTCACATCATGCCTGCTATCTCAGCAGGATCCCTGTGTGGTCGACACGGCTCCTTAAAAGACTCACGTGTGTGTGTGTCGTGGAGTGCTCAGAGGTTGAGCGTGCCTTGGACACGCCCCAGACCTCACTCAAGAGCGTACAGCTTCTTGTCCCCACCCCACCCCCCCCCCCCCCCCCATTTTTTAACCGCCCAACAGAAGGCAGAACGTCCGTTTCCCCTCCCCTCCGTTTTGTTGCCGTTGTTGCTGTTATGGAGGGTTTTTACAGGGAGAGAGGGGGGGGGAGGTGCGGGGGGGTATTTGGGGGTGTGGGATGGTTGGGTGGGTGGTGTGGTGTGGTGTGGTGATGCACGGTCTCGGTGTCCCTCCTCCCCCTCCCCCCCACCCGCATAACCCTGCTCCCCCCCCCCTCCGCCCCCCATCCAGATTTCCTGGCTTTCACGGCTTAGACAGATGCACCCACGCACATCCCCTTGTCTCTCTCCCCGTTCTCCTTAACTTTGGTTCTGCTGACTGCTGCAAGGCGGCTTCATAGCGGAGCCCGTCCCAAATCCCCCCCCCAACCCCCCCACCCCTGTTGCAGGTTACTTTTGGGGGCTGCCCGTATACTGCAGGGTGACCACGCAATCAACGCCACATCATATACACAAACGAAAAATTTTCCCCGTTGCCCTTCGGGTGGGGAAACATCGCTGGTGGCGTTTGTGGTCGAGCGGTGCAGGGCACAACGTGGAGGGAGGGGGGGGGGGGATGGGGGAGAAACCTGTCAGCGTGGAAGGAAAAAAGAATGTGTGTGCAAATGTGTGAGACTGGGCCGCGTGCTCCCTCCCCACCCAACAACCCATACTGGTGCCCTTTGGAGGTAGATGTCAGGGAGGGGGGTATGGTTTTGCCCGCGTAGGAAAGTTTCAAAAAAATATGTTCGTGATGCAATTTTAAGACAAAACCGCGCAACGCGCTCTTTAGCGAAGGGTGAATGTGTGCAGGTTTCCCAACGATTCTTCGACTTCGACGAAACCGTGGGGGGTGGGGGGGTGTGGGTGTTGGTGGGTCGGAAGTTCAGACGGGGTGGGAGGGGCGAGGGGTGGGGCAATCGTCAAATCGAGACTACGAAAGGAAAGGCGTGGTCCTGCATTTCTCGAGAGTGAACAGCGGGATGTCCCGTGGGCGTCCAACAGACTATCCACTTCAGAAGAATATCGCTGTCACAGTGTGTGTGTGAGACAGGGGGGCAGTGGTCACCACATCAAGGGCGAGCGAGAGTGTGGTGCACCCCGGGGTGAGCAACACTGCCCCCCAAAAACGTTCACATCTGTGAGGTGTTGTATGCTCCGGCATGTGCGGCACCACACTCCCCCCCCCGCCCCCCTCCCACACCCACTCCCCCCCCCATCCACTCCATTTTTTTTCTTTCCACTCCAGCTTTATGGTTGGGTTGTGAATCGACAAGAAGTAAAACACAGGGGAAGGGGGGAGGAGGGGGGGGCGATTTTGATGTTTTTGGGGTTCGGTGGGAGGTGTGGCGAGGGCGCGGGTGTGGTGTGTTGGCATGCGCACTGGCCGAAAAACGGGGGAAAAAAGACGACCTTCTCTGAGGTTGTCTCTCTCTCTCCCCCTCCCGCCTCCTCCCCCCACCCCGACAGGAGGTAAAAAAAAACAGTAAAAGAAAGGCGGGAAGGCGGAGGTGGGGAGACAAAGCATAACACAATCAGCCAGAAAAAACATAAAGTTTTGCGGGGTTGAAGACATGCGGGTGTGTGTCTGTGAGGGGGTTGGGCTGGGGACCGCTTGTTTGGGAGAAGGGGAGGAGGAGAGGTGGGGCACGGGGGGGTGGGGTGGGGTGGGGATCGAACAGAAATCATTGTTGGTGAGGGTGTGGGTGTGGGTGGGGGGGGTACATTCACCTTTCCACCCCACCCACACCCACAGTCCTATTGTCCACCCACACAACCCCACACCCACCCACCACCCCACCTCCCCGTGTGACGCGCTCACGTTGCTCGTCAGCACGAGGCGGTGTCGGTTGGGTGTGTGATGTGAAGATGTGTGTGTGGATAAAACGGACGCTACCGCGACACCCAGTTTGCTCCCCCAAAAGGTGCAAAACGAAGGTGTGTGAGGTGCACTGACCCCCACGGCAAGTGGTGGGGACAGGGGCCACCACAAGAGTAGCAACGCACCAAGAGTGGACTCGGTGCGTTGTTGTCTGCCGCAATGCGACCCCCTCCTCGCCACCCGTGCACCCCTGCCTCCAACCCCCTCGTCACGGCATGCGATGCTCCTGCAAAACAAAACAAACAATGCTGTCGGGAATGAGTCCCTTCTTATAAACAGGGGCCCCTCCTCAGGCCCGAGAGCTTTCTCCCTCCTCCGCGCACGCTGCCCATCCCCGCCCCTGCCCGTACCCCCCCACCCGGGCCACCCCTCGGTGGCGAAGACAGAAGGAGCTGTGGAAGACAGCAAGTGGATCCAAAAGAAAAGGTCGGTGCATGGGGTAGCGGGTGGTGCCCCCAGCCCCCCCTCCCCTCCCCTCCAACAGGCCCTTGTGAGTCTCCGGGTGCGTGGCGTGTGATGCCGCACGCAGAGCCTTGCTTTGGAGGCACGGTGCAGGGGAGGAGGCACATCACACACCCACAGGCACCCGCATCACACAGACGAACCGCAACCCCGCACACAAGATGCTGTCGCTCCTGGTCGTGGCTGCGCTGGTGCCGTCGCTGCAGCGTCCGTGCACGGAGGACAAGCACTGCGAGGCGGGGTGGACGTGCCGGTCGCTGCTCAAGACGGCTGCGGTGTTCCCGGAGCGCGGGGAGTGCTTCGGGTTCAAGGTGTGCACGAAGAAGTCGCAGGAGGGGGAGAAGTGTGGCGGGCTTGTGGAGGAGTGCGAGACGAACGTGTGTGCGGACGGGCTGGACTGCACGTTCAACGGGCACCAGCCCGGGACGTGCCACTGCGCGGACCCGTGCAAGGCGCTGCCCGTGTGCCCGCCCGGGTTCCAGGAGACAGACCCGTCTGTGTGCAACTCGCTGATGTGGGACGCAGGCATCTGCAAGACTGCGACGCGGTGCTGCCACACCATCACCTGCCGCACCTGGGTGCTCTAGTCTAGTACCAGCTCCTCTCCTCTTGTCTTTGTTGTTGTGCTGCATGTGGCATCCTGCGTCTTGCATCCTGCATGCGGCACACTGCATGTCAAATCACGGTGGTGCAGGTCGAGGTCGGTGCGTGTGGAGCGGGACTCGACGGACGTGGGGTAGGGGGCGTAGTGAATGGGGGCGAGCGCAGCTAGCGCCGCCTTCGTACTTCCTCTCTGATCCGCTGAAGTTGTGTCGAGCCCACGGCACGTGCCTCGAAAACACACTGCGCTGCTAGTTTCCGTCTGTTGTGTGTGTTTCCTTGTGTGCCTCACACAAGGTGCGTGAACTGTTGTCTTTCTTGCTGTGCTCTCTTCCGATCGTGTCGACTTCGACGTCGTCTTCTATTTCGCTTCCATTTCTACTCCGCTTCCTATTCCTGTGACACACTGTCTGCAGTGCTGTCCTTGCTGTGTCACAAGCCCTACTTTTGCCCGAACCACGCTGTCACATGCAACATGCAAGTCTGCACTGTCTGTGATATGCATCTGTGTTGTGAATCACGGACGGTGCAGATGATGGCGGGCTGTTCTTGTTGTTGTTGTTGTTGTGTGTCTGTGCTTGTGTCGTGAGAAGCTTCGCGCCACTGCACGGGACGTGCACACACAGCTTGCCGCAGCTTGTCGGGCAGCTCCGCTTCTGATATTGTGACAGATGAGATGTGGTGAGGACGCACCAGCCCTCACTCACTACACACGCATGCACACCCTTGCACTGCCTGCCACAGAGCAACAGGATCACAGCCATTCCGTGAGAGGTGACACACCAACACACCACACCTTGCTTGCCAGACATTCTCTCCCTCCCTGCAACATACACACACACAGCGCACAAGAGAGCCTGTGCCCAGACGACACATCAAGCAGCAGCAGCAAGCAGCAAGCATCACCGACACAGCAGGCCACACCACGATGCAGGCCGTGCACTTCGACGCAGTGGAGAAGCAGCTTCCGACTGACAGCGCGGTGATGTCAGGTGCACCCGCGTCCGCACCCGAGGCGCCGCTGTGTGCTTTGCACACGGGGCTGGAGGGGGTGCCTGTGAAGTTCGTGCTGGTGCGGAGGGGTGTGGTGGTGGAGCGCCGCCGCACACGCCTCGTCAGCCCCACGTTCGAGGATGTGAAGCGCTGCGCACGGCAGTGGGCGTGCGGGGACTTCGGGGTGCGGTACGTGGACGACGAGGGGGACGTGGTGGCGGTGGACGTGGAGGAGGAGTGGGCGGAGTGCGTGTCCCTGTGGTGCCAGCAGGCGGGCAGCGGTGCACGCCCCGCCCTGTGCCTCGTGGTGGAGCTGAGGGGGAGGGCAGCGGGGCCGAGGGAGAGCGCCCACTCGCAGGCAGCAGCCCCGCAGCACCCTTTCATGGGGTTGAGGGGGTGGTGGGGGTGGCGCAGGCACCACGCACGCATGCACGCTGACGCTGCCGCCGACAGCAGGACTGCGCAGGATGTGCACCAGGAGGTGCAGGTGCAGGAGCAGCAGGCGTGCTGCAGGCGGAGCGTGAAGCACGCAGGGAAGCACGGCCGCAGGTGCAGCAACGCGAACACCGATGCTGCGGCTGTCACTTCCTCTGACTCTGACGTGCAGCAGGCGTGCTGCAGGCGGAGTGTGAAGCACGCAGGGAAGCACGGCCGCAGGTGCAGCAGTGCGAACACCGACACCGATGCCGCTGTGGTGGAGAAGCCGAGGCAGTCTGCTGTGTGCGCTGCGGAGGGGTGCACGCGCACTGTCGGCGGGCTGCACAAGACGCACTGCTGCCGGCGCTGTGCGGAGGAGGGGGCACACGCACACGCAGATGCCGCACAGGCTGCCGGCAGGGTGGCTGACAGCTCCAGCAGCGACGAGGAAGTCAGAGTCAGAGGAAGTGGCAGCGCCGTGGGCGCTGCCACTTCCTCTGACTCTGACGTGCAGCGGGCCTGCTGCAGGCGGAGTGTGAATCACCCGGGGAAGCACGGCCGCAAGTGCAGCAACGCGAACACCGACGCTGCCACTGCAGCTGTCACTTCCTCTGACTCTGACGTGCAGCAGGTGTGCTGCAGGCGGAGTGTGAAGCACCCGGGGAAGCACGGCCGCAAGTGCAGCAACGTGAACACTGACGATGCCACTGCAACCGCTCCTCGCGACGCCCCTGCCGCCGTGGCCTCCAGCAGCGATGTTGAGATGCAGCCGCGCACACATGTGCCGGAGCCCGCTCTTGGGCAGGCGGTGTGTGCGGCACAGGTGTGCTGCGCAGGGTGCGGCTTCCAGGTGACAGGCGTGCACACGACACACTGCTGCAGGCGGTGCGCAAAGAAGGGTGGGCAGCACGGGCCGCACTGTGCACGCCGTGCGTTCCAGACGGACGTGGAGGTGGACGTGCAGGAGGCTGACGAGGCTGTGATGGCGGCAGACGTTGCGCGCGAGGACGAGGCGGATCACCTGGTGGTGGGTGTGGTGGCCGACCCTCACCCGCAGCAGCAGCAGGTCGTCTCCGAGGCTGTGCCTGCAGTGCCTGTCGTGTGTGCTGACCCGCAGCCGGAGTTGGAGTTGGAGGCGGTGCCGGAGCCAGAGTCGGACTCCGTGCACGCACTGCAGCAAATGGGCTTCAGGATGACGGACGCACTGCGTGCACTCGTGTGGAAGCACAATGGGGATGTGGCGCGCGTGCTGGAGGAGGTGCTGTAAGACGGGAACGCCGACAAGTGGCAGCGTGACCTGACCGCATGCCTTCTTGCCCTTCTGCTGAGACGCAACGACACAACGAACCACCGACGTGACGCAACCCTGTGAAGCACTTCTTCCCTCTTCCCTTCCTTCTCAACAACACACAACCACAGCAGCGTGCCTTGCTGTTGTCTGCTTTACTAACCACACCCTCCCTTCCCCCTTCCCACCCGACATGAGCCTGTTGTGGCACTTCCTTCTATCTCTGATTCGCACCCAATCGGGCGACGGTTGCACAACGCAATGTCTGGGGCCTGTTCTGCTTGCTTTCTTGCTGTTTTGTTCTTCTGCCCACAGGCGCGTTATTTCTGTTTGCCCCAGACCTCTAGCGTACAGCTGTGCGGCGTCCATTCGCTTCCTTGCCGCATTCTGTGCTGCACTGCAGCAGAACCTCGCCCCATCCATCGTTGCATCTTTATCTCTGTTCAGTTGATTGTGCGCCATGTGCGCCTCGACCCGTGTTGTGCGTGGTGTGTCTCTAGCACTGCACCGCGCCTCTGGTCCACACCAAGATAGTGAGAAGCAACCCACACCACCCGCACCCTTGTGCTTCCTGTGACGACTTCGGGCAAGTCCACTCTGCTTTCATTGTGATGACACCTCACTTGCCAGTCCTTACAACACCAGTCGTGTGCCACCCTCTGTGGACCCGAGACACACACTTGCACCTGATGAGAATCGTCATTATGACCATGCACCACGCTGAGTGGGCGCAAGCCTCCTGATTGATTGCAACACACACAGAGCCACACCATCCTGCAGGGCGTTGCGAACTTTCCGCAGGCATGGTCATGGAGGTGTTCCTGATGGATGCGTCGACAGGCGTGACGCATGCTGTCGACATCGGGATGGACGAGAAGCCCGACAGGCTGAAGCTCGAAGCACGCGAGGTGTTCCGCTACCCTGATGGTGTGGAGGAAGAGGACGTGCATCTGTCGGTGGGGGGCAAAGCTGTGTGTGGCGACGAGCCTCTGTGCCATGCAGGTGTCGAAGCCGGATGTGTGGTTCGCGTCACCCTCTGTCCCGACCGTCACCTCGATGCGGTGCACAGGGGGGAGAAGCGGCTGTGGGAGGTGCCACTGTGGGTGACGACACGTGATGAGATCCTTCAAGCAGTTCGGGCGGAGAGGGACGAGTGCGCCGACGAGCAAATATTAGCCTGGTTGAACTATGCGCACACCACCGTGAAGGGAGATCGTGAGTTCGTTCTTGCTGCAGTTCAACAACATGGGGGCTCACTCCAGCATGCGTACGACAGCCTGAAGGGAGGTCGTGAGATCGTTTTTGCTGCAGTTCAAAGATATGGGGGCTCACTCGAGTGCGCACACGACAGCCTGAAGGGAGATCGTGAGATCGTTCTTGCTGCAGTTGAACAATATGGGCGTGCACTCGAGTACGCAGACGACAGCCTGAAGGGAGATAGTGAGATCGTTCTTGCTACAGTTCAACAATATGGGGGCTCACTCGAGTACGCAGACGACAGCCTGAAGGGACATCGTGAGATCGTTCTTGCTGCAGTTCAACAATATGGGAGCGCACTGGAGTACGCAAGCGACAGCCTGAAGGGAGACCGTGAGATCGTTCTTGCTGCAGTTCAGGGGTGATGGGTCGTCAGGGGAGCGGACCTGGCGACTACGGCTGGCACCTCCACGTGGTGAACCCTGGGGGCCTTTGCGAACAGACCGTTGAGGTAAGCTACGCTGCACGCTTTGGCTTAAGGTAGCGCATTGCGTGTAGGCTGGATGTATCCCTCTGGAGACCCGGTGTTTCGCTTAGGCCGCTAAGACCAGTCAGGCTGCACGCGGCGCTCATGAAGCGCGCCGCGTGGCCAGAAGAAACTGTGGGCGGCAACCGTGTTACGTGTTTTTCACCGGGGCGCGTGGGACAAGTTTACCGCACACGCGCACGTGGGACAAGTTCAACGCACACGTGGATCCCCCGGCTTTGCCTTCCTTCGCCTTCCTACTTTTAGTTCTTTTTCACCACGATCTTTTGCCCGTCACCTGTTGTTCGACCAGTCGAGCCGCGACCAGGAACGCCTCTGGAATACCCTGTGGTGGTGAGTGTCCGTTCGTCCTGTTTAGACCAGCCGTTGTTCCCGTCTTCTCCTTTTTACGCCCACTGGGTTGGAGTTGATCAGTCAATCGTTCATCCGACCGCAGCATTATGCGACCGGCGCGGTGTTAACAAACGAGTGCATTAATCGTATTTTGTTGCACATTGCTTCCTTCCTTTCTACCTTTTAGCCTTTTCCCGCCAGCCCACAGAGATAGGAGCACGCTCTCCCTTTTAATTGCTGTTCTTGCTGTTAGCTTTTAGCTGGGTCCGCCCCGGCGAAGACCGGCGTCTTCTGGCCGTCTGGGGGGTCTGGCAATTGCGCTGGGCTCCCTGGATCCTCTGGATGAGTCAGTCTATAAACAAAATCAATACGTTTTTGCTGCAGTTCAACAATATGGGGGCTCACTGGAGTACGCAGACGACAGCCTGAAGGGAGATCGTGAGATCGTTTTTGCTGCAGTTCAACAATATTGGCCCTCACTCTGTTTCGCACACGACAGCCTGAAGGGAGATCCTGAAATAGTCCTTGCAGCAACTCAACAAGATCCGCATTAACTCGAGCCCGCAGGCGACAGCCCGAAGGGTGATCCTGATATCCGTCCTGCTGCGAGTCACTTCTCCCCAGGGTGGTAAGGGTGTTGCAGCGGATGCATCAGGGGCCGTGTTGCGTTGCCCTCTGCCACTGAGACCTGCCCGGGTCGCAAGATGCGGTTTCTGCAGTGATGTTTGTCAGGCCGCAGGAGTCGACACTCTGTGCCTCTTCTTCTTCTTCTTCTCTCTAGCACCACCCCTTCTCGGTTGCTTCTCTGAGCCACCATGTGTGGCTCAGCAGGAGGCGTCACAGCATCCCTCACCCTCATGATGCCTTTCCCTTTTGTGTTCAGGAGGCAGCGATTCAACGGAAAAGAGATGCTGCCAATCATATTCAGAGTCGCATGCAAAGGGGGCTGTCTGGTTCACACCCCTCAGGATAGTCTTGGCGGTGATGCCGTGCTGGCGCCGTGCCGTGTCTTCAGTGCCTACAGCAGGGTGCGTTCTGCACTCCAGCCACACTGCTGAAACTCAGATTTCCGCGCATTTCCGCCCCACTTCCCGAACCACCACCCCGATGTGTCCATGCCTTGTGTTTTCCTGCCGCTTTGCTGCCTAACCAAACAACGTGAGCCAGGTTCACCCTCGACAGGCTCCGTGCAACAGCTCAGTGTGCATCTGCTTCCTCCCATCAACGTGATGAACAGTCCTCGCGAGGCTTCTTTACCCCCACCACCCTCCCGAGCGTGTCCCCGATTGAAAGGAGCCTGGTTAATATCATGAACAGGGGACGAACGGATCTGATCCTGTTCTGGACATGAAGGAACACACGCCCAATTCCGCCACTGAACCCTGTTCTCAAACTTTCACCCCTTCGCCTCCGACCCACTCAGACCCTTCGAACCCGTCACTGCCCGCACATTCATCACCCCACACCTCCTCCCTCCAGGGTGCAGGCCAGGGGGCGGTGCCACTCAACACCCACCCTTGCCCCCTCCTCTCCTTTACACTCATAATAGCGCCGCCCAGGCATCGCCAGCCACGCAGCAGAAGGAATGCCGACACAAGGCGCTCCCCTGGCAGCTGCGGCAGGGGGCGGTGCGGGCGTGCCGCTGATCTGCGACCCCAGCGAGGTCCCCCTGCAGGCCCTGCTTCCTGCAGCATACGACGCTGTGGCAGAGCTGTTCGCAGACGATACGTCGCGATGGCTTGCCACCGCAGCTGTATTGGTCTGCCTCTATAACCTCTACGAGTTGGTGGCGTGGATCCTGACAGGTCTGACCGGTGGTTCCCGCCCCAGGCACTGCACAGAAGACTGAGGCCTGCTGGCAGCAATGGAGCAGCAATGTATGGCGCTCACGCGCATGACAATGCTGCGAAGGCCCGGGAGGGGTTTTGGTTGTCTGCCTACTAGGGGTGTTCGCTGCACTGCCGAAAAAGGTGCGAATTTTTTGGCGCATGTCCTCCTAACCTTATTGAGAGGAGAAAGAGGCACCGAGATTTGCTAAAAAAAATACCCACCGACTCTCGAAGATCCCCCTCCGATGGAATCGATGGAACGGAGAGGTGTACACGGCGCCCTAGTTTCTAGTTTGACGAGTGAGGTAACTAGTTATTTTCTCACACGATACCCTCTTCCCTCCCCCATCCCTTCCCGGGAAATGAGACGGCGGCGGTGGCCCACCCCGGTTTCATTCCTTGTCCAACCTTCAACGACATCCTGTTGTGTGACCCTTCACTCCGCGCCACTGCATACCCACACCCCTCCATCCTACACCCCCCACCCTCGCAGGTGCAGCACACGCCGTGCGACACACTACACTACACCCCCTGCGGTGCAGGGGCTCGCGGTTATCCTCCTCCCCCCCACCCTTCTCTGCTGCCACCACTACCCTGTCCCGCCACACCGTGGGAGTCTGGGTGTGGGCAGGCAAGCAGACCAGCAGTAATCAGGCTTCTTGACCTGGAGGGGCTTTGGGAGACCAGATGGAGAAGTATCAGAGGCAGCGTGTGATTGGGAAAGGGTCATATGGACAGGCCGTGGTGGTGAAGCGCAAGGCAGATGGCATGCTGCTGGTGGTGAAGGAGGTGCGCCTGCAGGGGCTGAAGATCGAGGAGAGGCGGGAGGCGCGTGCGGAGTGTGAGCTGCTGAGCCGCCTGAAGCATCCCAACATCGTGCAGTATGCGGAACACTTTGAGCAGCGCCAGGTGTTGTACATTGCGATGGAGTTCGCAGAAAAGGGCGATCTAGATGGGATGCTGAAGAAGTATCAGAAACAGCACGGCTACACAGGGCGTGGGCTGCCGCAGGATCAGGCGCTGCACTACTTCGCCCAGATATGCATGGCCATGCGGTACCTTCACGAGAAGAAAATCCTGCACCGCGACATCAAGTGCGCCAACATCTTCCTCACAGCCTCCAACGTCGTCAAGATCGGGGACTTCGGCATCTCCACCATCCTGCGCAACACGTTTGCCCTTGCGCGGACAGTGTGCGGCACGCCTTACTACTTCTCCCCTGAGCTCTGCCAGAACAGGCCGTACAATAACAAGTCGGATGTGTGGGCTATCGGGTGTGTCTTCTATGAGGTATGGCCTGCCTTCCCACCTGCTGTGTGTTCTTCGGGTTTGTTGTGAAGGGACAGAAAAGGGGTGGCGGCTTGGGAATGTGTCGGGTTTTGGCGTGTGGGGAAGTGTTGTCTTTTCCCCTATCATGCGAAGCTCTCGCAAGGCTAGGGGAGAAATAAGCGGCAGGGCTAGGTTATGAATCATGGTTCGATCTGTTTTTCATACGCATCCCGCCTGTCCGAATCAAATCCAACAACACCCATCAGCTGCTGACGCTGAAGCACCCCTTCGACGGGCACAACATGAAGCAGTTGATGCAGCGTATTGTGAAGGGGTCGCCTGCGCCTGTCTCTGCGTCATATGATCCGGATGTGCGTGCCCTCGTGACATCGATGCTGCAGAAGAACGACAAGGTGCGCCCCAACATGGGGCAGATCCTCGCCATGCCTGTGATGCGGTCAGCCCTGGAGCGGCTGCAGCAGGGCCTCGGCATAGCCGCCACGCAGAAGGAGAAGCTGCCCAACTTCAGGGACATGCTCAACAAGAACGCCCAGGTCCACCCGGCACCCAGCAAATCCCCGAGCCGCCCAAACATGAAAAACCCGGGCCCCGACTCGCCGCGCGGGGCTGCCATCAACATGGCACGCCAGCAAGGTATGTGCCTCCAGCAGTGCTGCACTGCACTGCCGTGCACCCCACAGGCCAGAAGCGCCAGGACAAACAAGGCGCCTTGGATCTTGCAGCGAAGCGTGAGCGGGAGGCGGTATGCCGCAGTCACATTGGGTGGGAGGAGGGTGGGGATGCTGGCACCTGCCTTGCTGTGCGCTTTGAGGCCTTTCTCGGGATCGCAAATGGGAGGTGTCGGTGGCGCCTTTCGAAGGCACCATGCCATGCCCGATGTCCCCATGCCCCCCCGCATACCCTCGCCCGCGCAGAAGATGCAGAAGCAGATCGAGGAACGCAAGGTGGAGGCGCAGCGCATGGAGAAGAACCTCGAGGCGCAGATCGCCGAGCGGGCCAAGGGGGTTGCGAAGTGGCACCGCGGGGAGCAGGCGAAGCAGCAGCAGCCGGAGCGGGGTCGGGGCAACAGCCCCGCCCCCGCCAACAAGCGGCGGGGGAGCGCCCCCGTGACATCGCCCACTACGGCGCCGCTCGACATCTTCGGGGGGCGGGCACAGGCATCGCCGCGCCCGGCTGTTGTGGAGAACGGGAGGCGGAAGAACCAGCTGCGCGAGGAGGAGGAGAAGAACCTGCGTGCACAGGAGGAGGCGCAGCGCAAGAAGCAGGCCATCGCACAGGGCCTGGATGAGGACCGCCCGAGCAAAGACGGCGATGGCAGGGGGCCCAGCCCCCCTGCGCATGGGAGGCGGGCGAGCGCCATCGCTGTGCCGAAGAAGGGTGAGGACAGCGATGACAACGCAGATGACAGCGAGACGAGCGACGAGGAGCCTGACTCCGAGCAGCAGAAGAACAAGCGGCAGGACGAGTACTCTGAGATGCTGGCGGATATCGGGAAGGCGCTGACGGCGAAGCCCAAGCAGGACGAGGACTTCGAGGATGCGGAGGACTGCCCCCCCGCCCTGTCGCCCACCTCGGAGAGCGACCCGCCGAAGTTTGTCCTGGCGGGGGCGACGCTGCGCCTCGACGTGCCGAAGACAGCGCCGCTGTCGCAGCGCCTGGAGGTGCTCCGACAGTACATCGACATGCAGCTCGGAACCGACCTCTTCGTGCGTGCCTATAAAATGGTCAGCGAGTTGGACAACACAGCAGAGGTGTGATTCCGCAGGGTAGGGCGTTTGATGCGGGGGAGGCAGAGGGGGTTGGGTGGGCTGTGGAGGAGGGGGTGGTTGCATCGCATCAGACTTGGGTGATTGTGTTGGGGTGTGGTCCTCTGTGGCCTCTGCTAGAAGTTGCATCTCACCCTCACCCCACACCCTCACACCCATCGCCCTCCCATGCAGGTGTTGGCAAGCGTGGACAAGCTCCTCGGGGATTCCAAGAAGCAGATGACACCCCTCATCTGCCAGCTCGTCTACTGCGATGACCAGCTCAATCTGAACCAGTAATGGGGGGCGTGGATTGCGGCAAGTGGTGGTGCCATGGCAAAGCCTGCTCGCGGCGTGTGTTGGGCACGCCAAGTAGGAGACTAAAGCGTGTGGATCTTCATCTGTGGCAGACCCGATGCCTTTGTTTCAACCGGGCCAAGCCGTTCAACAGAAGCAATAAAGGTCGACGACAATACAAGAGAACCTACAAAACGTCACGCAAAATAACTCAGGGGCGTCACCCGTCAAACATTCAAGGTGTGTCGAGTGCATCCACCCTCCCCCCCAGCCCCCCCTGCTCGGCCCTTCCACCGACACAACCCGCATAACGAGGGAGAGAAGGCAAGCCCCAACTCTGTGCATTCCCCCCGCTCTCTCTGCTTCACGGCCTTCTGCCCCCCCCCCCCTCCCTCCCCCCCTCGGCCCTTCCAGTGGCACATGTCCCCACTGTGTGTGCACCCCCTTCCCCCTTCTTCTCGCTAGCTTCCCTTTGGGTGCATGCCCCCAGCCGGACCGGACCCCCTCTCCCCCCCCCCCTACCTCCAAGGCTGAGCAGTGGGTTTATCCGAACCGCCACCCCCCCCCCCCCCCTAGGGGTGGGTATACCCCTGTGAGAAAATGGGTATTTTCAGGACACGCTCTAAACACCTCTCAGCCCCTACCTGACACACGCACCGACCCCAAAGGGTGCCAGAATGATATCCTGAGGCCACCAACACCATTTGTGGGGCCTTATGGGGTGTTTTTTGGGGTTCCGGAAAATTTGCCCACCGGTGGTTCCTGGTGGTACCGTAGGCCCGCCTCTGTTTGCTGGACACGCCCTTTTGCTGGCACAATACGGGGTAGGCGTGGTGAAGGGGGTGTCGGAAATTGCCCGGACACGGGTTTCGACGATTGTGCCCCTGTCCCACTGTTTTTTGCGCGAATTACATGCACGTGTAGGCGTGCTTTGGCCTGTACAGGCCTGGATAGGCACAGATTGCCTGTATGGATTGATCTCGATGTGCATATCCCGACAGGTATGGGCCTGTATGGTCTTGTTATCCTGCGTGGAGCCCTGCTGAAAAATCAGATGGCTGTCGGTATTCACAGCCAGTATATTTCTTTCACAGAGCACCCGAAGCTCGTCAATACGATTGCGCTTCAGGGCGCGCCTGTGCCTCGCCTGATGGGCAATTCGTCCATCACGCCCCTCAACAGAGCCAGGTGTCACAGGAATGACTTCCATCGATTCGGGTGGTTTGCAAAAGCCTCCTCGTCATTTGCTTCGAATTCAGCAAATTTGTGCATAGTAACTCAGTTCACCTGCTGCGTGTCTGTGCATTCCTGCTGTTGACAGTGCTGCAGTGTGCGCAGCCAGGCATTGGTTCCCATGCTGGCAGGCAGGTGTTTGGACTTTGAATTTCGTGAGGGTTTGAGGCGTGCCTTGAGCCTATCGAAATGATTGCGCCTCAGCTGCTAATGTCTCACCAGGAGCGCCCAGTTCTTCGCGAAGATGAGTTTTCAGAAGTGACTGAGTGCAACTGTGGCACAGTGCGGCGCTCAACACAGGCAGCATGTCGTCATGGAGAAGAGTGTCGATTGCTATAGAATCTGGCATGCGGGAGTAGCCTCGTTCTACAGTCTGCGCGAGCTGGTTCCCGAGGGTGATATTTTCTTGGTAACAGGCTTGTGGGGTGGCACTAGCCATGTGAAGGGGTGTGAGTGAGTGTGCAGTGCCTATCCGGGGGGCACCGTAGGAACCACCGATGGGCAAATTTTTTAGAATGCCAAAATATCAGCCCTGAGGTTGATCTGGTGGTGAAATCTCCACCACAAAACACTTTTGGGACGATCTGGGCACATTGGCACCCTTTACATGGCTTTCTGAGGTACTTTTTGGTGTTCCCGAAAAATGTTATTTTCTCACGCGTATAGGGGGGGGTATACACGGCGCTGAAGTAAATTACATTACAAGTGGTTTTACATGTAAAATTACAAGTGAAAAATGGTTACAAGTGCCACTTGTAAAATTACAAGTACCACATGTAAAATTACAAGTGCCACTTGTAACTTTTACAAGTGGTACTTGTAATTTTACATGTAAATGACATGTGCCACTTGTCATCTCCGCGGTTTCCTTCATACTCTACACTGTGATGGGGGGTTTTTTGGCAAGCGGAGTGGCAAGGAGGGGGGAGAAATGACCAGCAAACGGTGGGAGTGCAATGCAACAGCTGTCGAGATCGGATCGAGTGGACTGATTGTATTTTGTGCCGACGACGAGTCTCATTTTTTCAGACTGCAGGGTGTTCGTCCGACATGTGCATATCCCTCAGTTCTTGTGAAGCAAACTCCTGCAGACACACAGGGCAGGTCGTGATGTCCAGCTCATCCTGGTGGACGTAGAGGGCGTGTTGGCTAAGTCCACTTCTGAACACCGTTTTCTCACACAAGGGGCAAGACACTCGACATTCACACTGCGCCCTCGGCCGGTGCTGTCCGTCGTAGTGGGCGTAGAGCCCGTAAACCCGCGCGAAGCTCTTGTCAGGGCAAACAACGCAGCTATACGCTTCTGTGGCGGATGTCTCGTCGCCATCATCATCATCATCATCACCAGCCTCGCCGCTATTGCCGTCACTCGCAAGGTTGCCGCCATCACCAGCCTCCTCCCCGTCGGTGGTTCCTTGTGCAGGGGGCGTCACCTCCGTCACCTCCCAGGGTTCTTCGTCACAGATGCAAACCAGGAAAACATCGCCGTTGTTGCCGGGTTCTGCCTGAAATGTTTGTCCGTGACCATCTCTGCGGCGCACATGTGACCCGAGGCCAAGTTTGTCCAAGCGGACCACCAATTGACGAGCAGCCTTGAGCCACGTATCATTGTGAGTGATCACACACCTGCACAGGCGCATGGAATCGTAAGATAATATTTGGGGCCGCTCGCCGATGGTAGGAGTCAGTGGAGGCACTTTGCGCACGGTATTTTATCCGTCAAGTGTTTCTGTTTCAGTTCATAGATCTGCAGATCACGCTCCATCGTCTGCGGGGATCCCCCACGTGTCCACCTCTTGCGCTCACCGTTGCCCTGTTCGAAGAGCTCGTCGGAGACGGTGACCCTGTGCGCATCCTGCTCATCAAACCAGTGTTCGAGAGAATGAGCATATGCCGAGCGAGTGATCCCGGGATTTGCCCACTCCAACAAGAAAATCAGCACATGATAGCTGATCACAGCGAATAGAAACTCTTTGCGGCAGGAACCTGTTGAGAAGTATCGCACTGGTATGTCTTGGTAGCGGAAGAAGATCAGTGATTGCATTGCGCAGCACAATGTCCGCTGATTCCCCACGGTGATGGCCTTCAAAGCAGCGAGTATCTCTCTTGCGTGCTTCCCAGTGAAATTTTTGCCCACTTTTCCAAGGATGGTTTCCTCCACCACTTTTGATCCCGGCAGCGTACGTAGAATGAGGCGCATGACACCTTTCGTGTCGTGAAGGGGGGGGCGTCACGGTGTAGACAGGATTCGAGAATTTTGAAGCGATGCTACAAGTGAATCCTGCGGCATCCATCTCTTGGATACTACAGCGGTGGCAGTCATGCAGGTACTCCAAACGCTCGTCGATTCCTGTAAGGCAGAAGGCAGAACGATGCCCTGTCCCACCTACACCTTTGAAGAGTGACCACAACTCTAAGTGGTCACCCCCAAGCCGGAACTGGGTGATGGAAAAGGAGCAAGGCCCCTTCGTGAAGATCCCCTTCTGAACTGCCACAATCTGCCCCAAGGCATGGAGCATCCACCATTCGTAGAACAGGGGCTTGTGGCGGTCACACACTGTCAGAAAGCGGGACGCGGTGATCCCGTCCGTCAATGCGATTGCCAGTCGCTGCCTGCTCTTTCCTTAAAGGCTACCGGGTGTGTAGCCATCACCCGTGACCATGACTGTTGGTGGGGGGCGACCCGAGCGGATGGGGAAAGCCCTCAGCAGAAACTCGAGGCCCCCGCATGTTCCCTAGCAGAGAGGGCGTCATCAGCCGGAGGGGAGCTTCATGCTTTACGAGGAGGGGGTATGAAAGCCCCATCGAGATCCCTGTCTCTCTGCGAACGAGTGAGCCCAGCCGTTCACAGTCGCGCAGAGACATGCCCAACTCTGCCCTGTGTTGTCGAATGATTTCACCGATTTCTGCTTGAATCCACAAAATGCGGAGGCGGCACAACGAGCGAGCCGCTGTATTCACCTGGCTCACACTGGTCCGAAGGACGGTCCCTGTAGAAGGTGTAGTCGACCTGCACCCCTTCCAGCGTCGCCGTCACCAGCTTGGCGAAGCCATTCTCGACGATGACGCTATAGTAGCGCCCGGTCTCCTGGTCGTGCACGCCCACAACGATGTGCTGCATCGCCCGCCACCGCCGCCACTGCCTTATTCTTCGGACGCGTCTCGGATGTGGAGGCTTGTGCCGATGCCTTGTACATCTTGACCATATCCATGCTGTCCAGGTCCTCCACCACCAGCTTGAGGCGCGCGAAACCCTCCGACTTCTTCTGCGTTGGCGTGGGGAAGGGCTTCAGCGCGATGCCGTGGATGGCCATCTCACGGTTTCCTTCGATCCGAACCGTGTACAGGTCGCCGGAAACATCCTTCAGCGACTTGTAGGAAGCCAGTGCATCGTATTTGTGTTTCAGCACCTTTGTTATCACTCCACTCTTGGGGGGGATGGTGGTCACCAGCACCTTCTGCAGCATCTCCTTCAACACCGAGTGTTTAAACACCTCCCCCGTCTTCCTGGTGGTGTACAGGGCCACAAAGTCCTCCACAAGCTGCTGCAGCTGGCTTTCATGCCGCTCATCCTCCTTCCCCAGATCTCCGCTCTTCGTCCGCTTGCTGTTGCGCGTCGGTGTTGTGGTTGCCGTTCTCTTGCTCATGTTGGAGGTGCAAAGGTCCTTTTGTAAGTGAGGGTGTGTGTGTGCAGCAGGGCATGTGCTGGTCTGGGGTCGCGGGGGATAAACAAATGGAACAACACAGCTCGCCAGTGTTAAGGAAAGCTCGTAAATGACAAGTGGCACATGTCATTTACATGTAATTTTACATGTACCACTTGTAAAATTTACAAGTGGCACATGTAATTTTACAAGTGCCACTTGTAAATTTACATGTAAAAAATTTTACATGTAAACCACTTGTAAAACCACTTGTAACAGTGGTTACTTCAGCGCCGTGTACCCACCCCTACCCCCCCCCCCCCCCCCCAGGCCCTGGGGTAAGGATTTTTGGTAGTTCACGGATTTCCTCCGGGGGGGGGGCTCCCCGCGGGCTGAGGTCAGGCTGGCGACCCAGGTTTTCAGGGTGACACCAGGATTTCCTCGAAATTTTGGGTGACCCCCACCCCCTGGTCGGGCACCCTACCAGGGGGGGGGGGTCACGAGGGGGGGTATGGGGGGGGGGTACCCCCCTACCCGACCCCCCTCCCGACTCGGGATGGGGGGGGGGTCAGGTGGTGGTACTTTCACCCAATTGATGTTCCCCAGTAATAGGTGTAAATGGGCACCCCATGGCCAAAATGACCCCATCGCGATCCGCACAGATTCCAAACGTTCAAAAGAACGGGTTTTTGGAAAATCCGAGGGGGGGGTCCCGCTGGGTGGGTAGGTGGGGTGTAGTGGACTGGCTGCCTCCCAGCCACCTTCTCCCACGACCAGTCCCTGAACCAGACCCGTGTTTCATGGGTGATACTTGGCTCACACACCATCAAAGTGACCCCACTGTGATCCGCACAAATTCCAAACGTTCAAAAGAAAGGGGTTTTGGAATACCCGAGGAGGGGGTCCCGCTGGGTGGGGTGGGGTGTCATGGTGTGTGTCACCCAGTCACCCTTCACCCATAACCAGCCCCTGAACCAGACCGCTTTTTCATGGGTGAAGCTGGGCACCTAGACCCACAGTGTGACCCGACTACGATCCGCAAAAGTTTCAAACGTTCAAAAGAACGGGGTTTTGGAACACCTGAGGAGGGGGTCCCGCTGGGTGGGGTGGCATGGTGTGTTACTCCCAGTCACCTTCACCCATGACCAGCCCCTGAACCAGAGCCACATTTCATGGACAAAGCTTGTCACCTAGACCTACAAAGTGACCCCACTACGATGCGCACAGATTCCAAATATTCAAAAGAACGGGGTTTCGGAACACCCGAGGAGGGGGTCCCGCTGGGTGGGTGGGCTGGCTGACTCTCGGCCTCCCATCACAGTCTCCTATGACCAGCCCCTGAACTAGACCCACATTTCATGGGTGAAGCTTGGCACCTAGACCCACAGTGTGACCCCACTACGATCCGCACAGAGCCCAAAGAGTGCAATGGAAGGGGTCAATCGCGATTCCGCGAGTCGAAGATTCCGCACTTTTGGGTCACTTTCAGGTGATGTCAGGTCCCTGGAGTGACTGCAGATAGCCCATTTTCAGGGTGGGAGCCCTACTCGTACGTCACCCAGATTCAGCCCAAACCCGTGCACCCAGGGTGCACGGTCGCCGGGAGCGCGCGGGCACCCGGAAACAGGTCGCATTTGCGCGTGCTGCCTGCACCCTGCACGCCAGCCCCCCCCCCCCCCCCCCCCCCCCCAAGGATGCGAAGCCTGTTTTTTTTGTGTATTTTTTATGTGTATTTTGTGTATTTTTTGTATTTTTTGTATTTTTTGTATTTTTTGTATTTTTTGTATTTTTTGTATTTTTTGTATTTTTTGTATTTTTTGTATTTTTTGTATTTTTTGTATTTTTTGTATTTTTTGTATTTTTTGTATTTTTTGTATTTTTTGTATTTTTTGTATTTTTTGTATTTTTTGTATTTTTTGTATTTTTTGTATTTTTTGTATTTTTTGTATTTTTTGTATTTTTTGTATTTTTTGTATTTTTTGTATTTTTTGTATTTTTTGTATTTTTTGTATTTTTTGTATTTTTTGTATTTTTTGTATTTTTTGTATTTTTTGTATTTTTTGTATTTTTTGTATTTTTTGTATTTTTTGTATTTTTTGTATTTTTTGTATTTTTTGTATTTTTTGTATTTTTTGTATTTTTTGTATTTTTTGTATTTATTAGTAGGAAGATTTCACTTTATTACTTTATCACTTCAGTAGTGTAGTGAAGTGGGACAATAAAGAGGAAAATAAAGTGACTTTATTTCCCTAGGGAATCACTTTATTTCCCTGGTGGGATTCTTTATATTTGCCCACACAGCGACCCTCTTTGACGTCTCCACGTCGCAAATTCGAAAGCACCTCGGGTGGAAGCAGCTTATCATGGTCAATGTGTATGCGAGAAGCATCCAGAGCCACAAGACCTCGATGGCCGATACATTGACGAGGAGGGAGTGGGGGTGGCGCGGACGCAGACCCACAAGCTCTTCGAGAACCCACCACCCTCAACGCAGCCGCAGCAGTTTACTCAGCCAATCATGATTAACATCGAGATGGGGGACATCGCGCAGCCCCACCTGCACTCACACCGTAATAAAGTGAAATCATCCGTACTAATAAAAATCATGTATCCAAGGCAAATAAAGGACGTAATTTCACTCACTGGGGGTGTTTTGCACTCGAGGCCGTATTTCCCTCGCTTCGCTCGGGAAATACACCCACTCGTGCAAAACACCCCCAGCCGTGAAATAAAGTCACTTTATTTCCCTTGAATAAATACCTATTTTTTGTATTTTTTGTATTTTTTGCGGGCCAAAAAATACAAAAAATACATGCATGGTGGCGTCGTACCGGTTTCGGTCACGTTTATCATGATATTTTTAAAGGTTTTTCATTTTTTACGTGAAGTATGGAAACCTTGATGCCGCTCCAGACCGATCAAATGAAGCTTGATGGGATGGTATCAAGGTTTCGATGTTACTGTTACTACATGGGTCGAATCGTCCATCTAGTGATACTCCACAGAGGCAGTTGCCTGTATGTTGAATAGTATGACGACGTCATGGTATTCAACGTTAAAATTGTTCTCGATACCGTTGCCGCTCCATGCATGAGTATGCATGGAGCGGCACACACGAGCACAAATCACACACACCCACACTGCAGGGGTTCTCATCCTCACACACAACATGCCTGGGCGCAAGGCGCACTGGTCGCAAGTGCACTTCTCCGCAGTGCAGAACAACCTGGCGCGTAAGTGCCAGCACTGTGATGATGTTATAAAGGCAGTGTCTGGCACACGCCTCCAGACGAAGGCACCCACTGAGGTGGTGGAGCGGGCGAAGGAGGCGGGTACCATACTGCCCACCTGGTCGCACCCAAGTGCCTCACACCGGATCTCTCCCCACCCGGTGGTCCACCTGACGGATATGCGCCTCAACTAATCGCGTTGTGAGTAACCTGAACCCGAGAGTGCTGAGTCCCCTACTGGGCCCCCACTAGTGTATTTTTTGGTGTATTTTATGTATTTTATGTGTATTTTATGTACTTTTTGTATTTTTTGTATTTTTTGAGACAGGCTTTGGAGGATTCTTCATATTCCTGGATTTCCCGAATTTCCTGGATTTCCCCCGGCCCCTTAGGCGATTTCAGGGCGGACAGGGCGGACATATCCGGACCGGAAATCCGGGTGTCCGGATGTCCGGGCACGGTGGGATCTTGTAAATTTTACATGTATAACTACAAGTATAATACATGTATTATACATGTATAATACTTGCATGTCAACTATTATACATGTATAATACATGTATATGCCTGAAATATACATGTAAAATACATGTATATCAAGTAAAAATACATGTATAATACTTGCATGTCAACTATTACCGTATACGTAAATATTATGGAACGTAAATATTATGGAACGTAAATATTTTGGAACGCTGGTGGGTTGGCGTTCCAGATTTTTTTCGTTCCATAATACTTACAGGGCTTTCTGCGACTCGGGGACTTGGACCAGGTGATCGGACGGCATACAGAGTCCCTGACGGGACCTACTCGTGCACTTTTCGCGCGATTCCTGAGGCAAGCCATCCTCACCACCGAGTCCCCAACTGGCCCTGTAAATATTTTGGAACGTAAATATTATGGAACGGATCGGGCAAAAATGGGCCCGTTCCATAATATTTACGTTCCATAATATTTACGTATACGGTATACATGTATTTTTACTTGATATACATGTATTTTACATGTATATTTCAGGCATTTACATGTATTTTACATGTATAATACTTGTCATGCAAGTATTATACATGTAAAATACTTGCATGACAAGTAAAATACTTGCATGCAAGTAAAATACATGTATTTTACTTGCATGCAAGTATTTTACTTGTATAATACTTGCATGACAAGTATTATACATGTAAAATACATGTAAATGCCTGAAATATACATGTAAAATACATGTACCGTAAACGGAAAAAGGGTGGACCGTAAAAATGTTCCAAGTTCCCAAAAAAAGGCCAAACGTTCCATCTTTTTTACGGTCCACCATTTATTGGGACTGAATATGGAAAAGACAATGCAATTTTCGCCCGCGGGCTGGTGGGTTGCGGGGCGCGGACTGCGGCCTCCACGCCGCAGACACCCACACGTAGGCCTCCCGACCTCCCAGCTTTGGACCCTCCCTCCACCACCGCAACCAACACCAGCAAGAGAAGCAAGTCCTCCCTGCGTGTGGAAAGGGCACGATCACCACCACTCACCTCGAGACTCACCCACCACCACACCTCGAGAAGTGTAGCACCATGCAAGGAGCGTTCTGGTAGAAGTAAAAGTAGAACCTGCTGCACGAGCCCATAAAAGCAGCCACAGTACGGCAGGGCGCGCAGACAGAAGCTGAGACCACCGGGCTCCCTCCAGATGTAAATTCGTGAATCAGTGCCCGGAAAATTCAGGGAAATCGTACTCCTTTAGTGTAGTACACCCTGCAGTAACTGTGGGAGAACAGTTCCCGGACGATGGTGAGCGCACACTCTGTGTTGAGGCCCTGCGGTGTTAATCCTGCAGCTTCAGTCGTGCGATTTCCTTGGTTCCTTCGCGACTTCGTCGAAGGAATTCGTAAAAAAAACCGCCAAGTCCACTATCCCAACCGTAAAATAGGTGGACCGTAAAAATGTTCCAAGTTCCGGAAAAATCCCATTTGTTCCATCTTTTTTACGGCCCACCTATAGTACGGTTCACCTTTATTACGGTCCACAATATTTCCGTTTACGGTATATCAAGTAAAAATACAAGTATAATAGTTGACATGCAAGTATTATACTTGTATTTTTACTTGATATACATGTATTTTACATGTATATTTCAGGCATATACATGTATTATACATGTATAATAGTTGACATGCAAGTATTATACATGTATAATACATGTATATACTTGTAGTTATACATGTAAAATTTACAAGATCCCACCGTGGGTCCAATTTTGACCCCCCCCCCCCCCCCCGCCGGACATTTCCCGAATTTCCCGCCCGGACATGTCCGGGCGGACATCCGGACATCCAGAAATGTCCGCCCCGGACAGGGCGGACATTTTCTGGTGTCCGGATGTCCGGGCGGACATGTCCGGACCCGGAAATTCGGGAAATCCAATTTTGACCCCCCCCCCCGGACATGTCCGGCCAGGACCTCAATAGTTTGATTTTTGGTCCAGAAAATAGTTTGAAAATTTTTGAAATCTGGGTGCCAAAAAAAATTTCCTAAGACCGGCGATTTGTAGGGGGACCCTTTCGAATTTTTTTTTGGAGAAGGGTAAATTGAACGTTTTTGGCCAAATGAAGCCACTGCGACCATTCCCGGGCCTCGGAAATCAGATTTTGGCCCCTCAAATGCGGTGCCGGTCCGGACAAAAAACCGAAAAAATCGTGAAAAATGGCCCATTTTCCCCAGCCAAAAATGGGCCAAAAATGCCCCCGGACACCCCCAGAGACATGTCCTAATCCGGGGTGCCAGTAGGGGGGACCTTTCGATTTTTTTTTCGAGGAGAGGTCAATTGAACGTTTTTGGACATCTGAGGCCACTGCGACCATTCCCAGGCCTCGGAAATGAGATTTTTGGCCCTCAAATGGGGTACCGGTCCCCACGAAATTCCGAAAAAATCATGAAAATCGAAAGGTCCCACGCACAAATTCTGCCCAAAAATCGTCAAAAATGGACATGTCATACGCAGCAAGGGGGCAAACCACTCCCCAATGCTCAATGATTCCACGGCAAGCCAGATTTTCTGATCAATTGGTTTGTTTGAGCATGTTCCTGGCCCTTGTTTGGAAAGGAGATGACCCCTGGCTGGAGAGGACGGTTGTGCTCGACCGGACGGAGAGAGAACCTTCTCCATAACCACCTCCACTCCACAATGCCACAAGTGGCAGGAAGGCCGGGTGTTACAGGCCTCAACCAGGGTTCCAAGGCTCTCCACTTCCTGGCTGCGTCAGGGATCACCGGGTACAGCGAGCAGGATTCCCTGTCCTGACACCCCAGCATGTACCACCGGAAGAACCCGAAACAGCAGCCGCCCCTCATGGGGGTTGCAAGAGGCACGGAAATCGTTCAAATCGGACCAAGTCCGAAAATTCGGCACTTTCTTGGGTACAAATTGCGGTCCGAAATTTTCCGATTTTTTGAAAAAAGGCTAATTCTGTAAGGGGGACCTTTTCGAATTTTTTTTTCGGGCACTTTTTCCACAAGGAAATGTCCGCCCTGTCCGCTACTGTCCACTACCGATTTCAAGGATCCTCCTTTGTATTTTGTCATCCCTGCCCCCCCCCCCCCTACCCCCCCCCCCAGTGTAGGTATAATACAGGTCCCCAAAATCTGCATCCTGTTTAATACAGTTTAATACAGTTTAATACAGTTTAATACAGTTTAAGACAGTTTAATACAGGTTTTGTACACTATAGTACCCTTGTGTGCAGGTCATGGGGGCAGAGGGGGTGTCGCTTCTTTGGAGAGGGGGCCCGGCCTGGAAGTAGGGGTTCTCTACAACACGGCTGAAGATGAACCGACACCAGGCGATGTCGATCATTGCCCTCTCGCTGGCTGAGGGCAGGGGAACACCGAGCGCCATCCGCTTCGCCGGTCCTGGGCCGTCAGTCCCCGGGGCCTTCCTCTTCGGGGTGGTGGTGGGGGCGTCCGTGGCCTTCTGCTTCACGGCCTCGGGGGCCTTCTCGCAGCCCCGCAGGTGGCTCTTGAGCCGCGATGCGGACTTCCCCGAGGCGCGCAAGCCACAGTGCTTGCACTTCGTCGCCTCGGTGAACTCACCGTGGCTCCAGCAGGCAGGACGTCCCCCCGACATTTTTCCCAGGTGCAAATTTCTCGGGCGCGCTTCGCGCGCCCGAGACTACGCGGAGATGGCCACTCGCATACGCTCAAGGACTTGCGAGACAGGCACACGCTACAGGGGGGGTCTGGGGGGCGGAGCCCCCCAGCCGCCGGAGGCCACGGTAGTGAGCATCTGTTCCTTGCACGTGTCAACGACTTGCTGCACGAACTTGACAGACAGCTCTTAGACTCAAGGCGGCTCTGCACCGGGGCTGAACATGCTCCCCAGCCAGGAGACCCCATTCCTACTGGTCCCCAGGGAAATCTCCCCCCGCCCCCGCTAAAAGTGACCCCCCAGGGGGCCCAAACTGCGGGGGGGGGTCTTTGACCCCCCCCCGACCCCCCTTAGATTAGGCCCTGTGATGGATAATCCTCCTGTGTGGGGGTCTGTGTGGTGCCGTACCTGCAGTGACAAACGTACCTTGTACTAAACTCAAAAAGCGCCGAGTTTAATACAGTTTAATACAGTTTAATACAGTTTAATACAGTTTAATACAGTTTAATACAGTTTAATACAGTTTAATACAGTTTAATACAGTTTAATACAGTTTAATACAAACGTGTTTAATACAGTTTAATACAGGGCCTGCCTACACGGTGGGATCTTGTAAATTTTACATGTAAAAATACTGATTTTTACATGTATTATACATGTATAATACTTGCATGTCAACTATTATACATGTATAATACATGTATATGCCTGAAATATACATGTAAAATACATGTATATCAAGTAAAAATACATGTATAATAGTTGCATGTCAACTATTATACATGTATTTTTACTTGATATACATGTATTTTACATGTATATTTCATGCATTTACATGTATTTTACATGTATAATACTTGTCATGCAAGTATTATACATGTAAAATACTTGCATGACAAGTAAAATACTTGCATGCAAGTAAAATACATGTATTTTACTTGTCATGCAAGTATTATACATGTATTTTACTTGTCGTGCAAGTATTTTACATGTATAATACTTGCATGACAAGTATTATACATGTAAAATACATGTATATCAAGTAAAAATACATGTATAATAGTTGACATGCAACTATTATACATGTATTTTTGCTTGATATACATGTATTTTACATGTATATTTCAGGCATTTACATGTATTATACATGTATAATAGTTGACATGCAAGTATTATACATGTATAATACATGTAAAAATCGGTATTTTTACATGTAAAATTTACAAGATCCCACCGTGTACACTGACCCCCCCCACCCCCCCGACGTTCACGACCCCCCAGAAAATTACCCCAGCCCCTGCCCCCCCCCCCCCCAAGCCGACGCGCCGCCTTCCTGTGCGAAGCACTGCCGCATAGAAAGGAGATCACTTTGCGTGTGTTTGGCATGAGAAGTCGTTTCTGGTGTTCTGCGGAAAAGGCCTTTCTCCCCCTTCCCCCTTCGGTGTCTCCCCACCCCAGCTCTCTCTCTCTCTCTCACTCACGTAGCTCGTGGGTCGTCAGGTTTCTGGAGTGGTCTGGCGCACGCATCGCCAGACCCCCCCCCCCCCCACCCCTATCCCAGCCCACCATCCATTTACCCATGATTCGTCTTTCCCCTTGGGTCCTAATGATGAGGCCTTCCGGTCTGCATCTGGGCCTTGCGGTGTGTCTCTGCGGGCAGTCTGCTGCCCTGTCTGCTTCTTCGGCTTTCTCCCGTGTTCAGGCTGAGCGTGGAGGGGGGGGGGGTGCAGGAGAAGCTGAGCTGTCCAGAAGGTGTGGGTGTGGGTGTCTTCGCCGAGGAGATCGCATGAAGGCACCCCTGCGTATGCATGGGGTTTCGTGCAATAGTGTACACTTTACCATCCCGTCCCCCCCCCCTCTCCCCCTCTGCCAACGGCTTCCGCTTAGTTGTGTGGTGCATGATGCACAATTTTTTTGGGCGAAACGTGTCGCGTGGTTTGCAGGGTGTGATGACATTCGCTGCACGTTTTTGTTGTTATTGATGACCAAGAGGCTCAACAAAAACCTTTTCGAAAATGGAATCATGCATTTGATATAACGTGATCGGGAACGTTAAAACGCCCGGCGTGTGTGTAGTGTCCTTTCGTCAGAACTCCGTCTCTTCGTGATGTGGGCGTCTGTGTGGTTGCCTTGGGGACAACAGTACCCCCTGTTCTCCATTGGGATTGCATCTTCGAAAGGGGGTGAGTGATTTGGGGATGTGATGTGATGTGACGGTAGATAGTCACATCAAGTGCAGCAGAGTGCTCGGTGTGCCCCACACTGCAGTCGACTGCAAAATGATTCATGTGTCCGACCGGACCTCTCTCCCCTCTCTCAGTTCTCCCACACACATATCGTCGTCAGGCTATTTCGAGCACCCGCACCCCTTCTCCCGAATGCAAATCAGAGTGAGTGAAAACCCCATGTCGCCGGCCGCTCTCCCACACCCCCTCCTTCCCCCCTGCCCCCAAGTGCCTTTGCCTGTGTGATGCTGAAGGAAGCCTTTGCCCCCAACAAATGATCTTTTTCCCGGTTTCATGGTCTCATCGTGGTCACCCCAGGCAGGGACGTCTGGCACCCCAACCCCCCAAACACACACCCAGTCTTCTCTCACCGCACTGCGCGCCCACCCCACCCCCACTGCAGGCCTGGGTGAGTTTGGCGTCTGGCGTCATGTGGGGCACTCAGGAGTCCCGGCCTGACGGGCGGGCGATCCCCCCAGGGCAGCCGCACCGTGCACAGACACGGCGTGTGCAGGTGACGGAGCACGGTGTGGTGCCCGCCCCCCATCCTTCTGGGAAGAGCAGCCTGGTGCAGCCCGAGCGCTCGCCCAGGCAGGTGATGATGGCGGAGCCTGTGGTGGCGTGCACCGAGCAGCCTGTGGGTAGACAGGGCGGTGGGGAGTGCCCGTCACCGCAGTCGCCGCAGCCGCTGCTGCGTGCTGGCGACGTCGAGCACATCCGTGGTATCAAGGACAAGGCGCAGCGCACCCAGGCGAAGATCGAGGCTGTGGCGCGTGTGATCTACGAGCTGGCACAGCAGGAGCAGCCTGTGGAGGCAGAGTGGAGGTCTGTCGAGGCGCCTGCTCTGCCTGCGCCGCCGCCGTCGCAGGTTCCGCATGCGGCAGCGCTGCAGCAGCAGGCGTGGCAGCACCAGCAGCAGATGGCCCAAAGACAGGTGGAGCAGCAGCACATGATGCTGCAGCTGAAGCGCCAGCAACAAGACGTGCAGCAGCAGCAGCAACACCAGCAGCAGCAGAATCAGCGGGTGGCACCCGCCATCCCCACCCCCGCCACCACCCACACCCCTGCCACTGTCACTCTGCCGCCTCCGCCTCCGGCTGCTCTTGTGGCTGCACAGCACCGCACTGTATCGAGCCCTGCCAGGGACAGGCACCTGCGTGGCATTGTGCGTGTGCCGCCACCTCCGCCCTTCCAGAAGATGCACGCTGCCGACTACAGGCGTGTCGTGGACCTGGCCTATGCGGCTGCCAAGGCGCATGGGTTGGGCCCTGCGGACTACGAGCAGCATATGCACGAGCCGGAAGCACGCGACTTCTCCCCGCAGCAGGCTGGCAAGCCTGCGGGAGGCGTGCGGCACGCCAGCCCTGCACACCCGCAGACGCGGCAGGGGCAACGGGGCCCGGCACGAAGCCCGTCACCCGAACAGCCGCACAGGCAGGGCGGGGCAGACAAGGCTGCCAGGGGTGGCGACTCACGCGAGCGTGCCTACTGGAAGCGCTTCCTGCGGGAGTGGGAGCGGGGTGCCGGGGATCACATCCTGCATGCCCAGTGAGGGGGAGGGGGCAGCAAGGGAGGCACTCACAAGTGGGGCGCCATGCTGGCGTGCTGGCAGAGGGAGTAATTTACTGGGATGGTTTCGGCTCCTGTGCGTGAGGCGCATATTGGAGGCAACACCACCCGATGCGGATGTCTTTTTTGTCCGTGCAACCAACAGGCAAAAGGGCAGAGATGCAGCGAGAATGGGGCCTTTCAAGGGCATATTTCTTGCGGATCGTGCGCGCTCCCTTCCCGACATTCTGAAAGCTATCTCGCGAAAGCTGCTGCACATTCTCGACAGCATATCGCGACCCCCCGACCACCACCACCACCCCCACCCCGTTCCCTGCTGAGCCCCCAAGTCCTGGGTAAGACGTTAAACTGCCTGGGGGGGCCGTCCCCGGACCATGACGGGTGCCTGCACCAGGAGTCTAGCACGGCCGTGGTCCAGGGCATGACCGAAAACTGCTTGGGTAACGAGGCTCCCCAGACCAGGATGGGTGGAGACACCCGGAGTCTAAATAGTCACACCACGTCAGGCCAGACCTTCGCATTGCACTCCGCGAAGACTGCCACACAGCCGCGGGGCAGGTGTGCAGCCTGTGGAAAACCTCGTACAGAAAAGACTGTAAGGGACGACAGCCCCGCCGAGGCGATACAGCGCCAGACGCGGCCCGAGTTTCTGGAGACCGACCGGGGAACTGGTTCGTCTTCAGGATAAGCGCCTCACAGAGGACTGATCCTCACCTGTGTGATCCGTGAACCTCAGCCCCATGGTGCTGGAGTGGAGCGGGTGCCTCGACCTCTTTTCGGGTTTTTTTCTATTTCTTTATTTTCTTTTGGGTGCGTCCACCAAAGAAAACGTGGCCACCCACTCGCAGAGGCTCCCGAAAGCTCCAGCATCAGCTCGAGGTTCATGGAGTAGATCGGTGTCTCCAGAAGAAGGGGATGTCCGGTCGAAGAAGACAAACGACGAAGACAACCACACAGGCCGCACAAAAAAAAAACCCCCGTCTTCGCGCAGCTTCCACATGACCAGCCCAACAGCCTGAGGCCATGCCGGACTGCCCCCGTGCTCCAAAGCAACACACGAGGAACGAAGCCACCCTGACACTGACGGTGTGGCAGTATGACGTCCCGTCACTCTTTCCTGTGCTGACCGGCATTGGATTTGGCTTCTCGTGGGGTAGGCGTGGCCATCCGTGTCTGTGTGGGCGGTGCTCGCCTTCTTTGATTTGTCGTCGCAAGGCTGAAGCTACGCCCGAGCCTTTGCTGATCACCCGACCAGGCCAGAGCTGATCTTTAGAGGCGGTTATCAGAACAAAAGGTGATTCGCCACGAAGGGAACATCAACAAGCCAAATGGGACCCCTCTCTCTCTGCCAAGCTGTGTGCCAGCCACCCGATTTGGCCTGAGTTTAGTTCCGGTGGAGGTTGAGCCGGAGTTTCGGCGTCCTCCAAAAGCTGGTGGTTTCAGTCGGGCGCATGCCTTTTT
Organism: Rhynchopus euleeides; assembly: GCA_963210315.1. NCBI lineage: Eukaryota > Euglenozoa > Diplonemea > Diplonemida > Diplonemidae > Rhynchopus > Rhynchopus euleeides. Next base: position 2,028,609 of record OY723280.1, read on the forward strand.
GTGGAATAAAGTGGCTCGTAGCAATTCTGAACGAAATACCTCTCCCAAAAAACGAGATTAATGCAGAGGGTGGAGTACTGCCTCCACCCTGTGTCACCCAAGCAAATCCTGTATCCGCCCGCCATGCCTGCACAGCAGGACCTTCTCCACCCCCTCAGGGCGAACAACTCTGCGCACCCCAGCCCCAGCCCCAGGCCAGGCAACCCCCCGTAGCATACGGGCCACATCGCCGTCTTGTTCTTCTGTCTTTTATTAGCCCCACTCCTCGTCCCTCCACCCTTGCTTCATACTCACTTCGATATGCCCCCCCAAGAAGCGATAACCATTTGCGGGGGGTTGGGGGCAGCAAGAAGCGAAGAGAATTGGAAAGGGTAAATGGGATGCCTCCCATCCCGGACATGGGGGAGTGGGAGGGGGGGGAAATTTTTAGTCTTCAGGTGGGGTTTTTCCCCTCGATCAGCTCATCATCCCGCTTCTAAACACATCATCGACGGTGCACGCTTTCCCTCGTTGTCGTTTTTCTGTTTGAACGATTTGAACGATTTTTTGTTGGCTGTGTCTCTGAGACCCCTTGTGGAGAGGGAGGACGCTGTTTCGGGGTTGATAGGATGCGAGGTGCAAAGATATTCTTCACCCACACTGTGTGTGAGCAGAAAGTGTCACGGCAGCCACAAGCCAGACGGTGCTCCGCACCCGACTCGCATCCACCCGCCACAGGGCTTGAGGTTAAACCAATAAACGGATCCCCAGTCCGCGCAGTCCCCCCCCCCCCCCCCCCCCATCCCGCAACAAATGGCGATCACTTCTTCTCCGTTCGGCGTTCTGCCTTAAACCTCACCCCCCCTGTCCCGCGCGCAGCGGCAAGCTCTGGTAACAGGGGCCTTACGATGCCGTCTGGCGAAAATATATTTCCTTGTTCTCCCCGACCCCCTCCCGCCCCCCCCCCCCCCCTAGTTAGTGTTGCGCGGTGCAACAGAATAACAGAAGCAGCGAGAAGAGGTGCGAAGGTGGGGGGGAATGCCCCAACACACACGTGGAAAAAAAAGGCCCCGCCCGCCCCACCCCACCCCACCCCACCACTCCCTTGCAGGATGACAGTCATGCCGCTGAGCTGCGTGAACAACCCCGCCCGCCCCTACCCCCACCCCACCCCCACGCAGCACGCCCTGTGTGGTGTCTCCGGGTCAACTATCCTCGTTCTTCTCTCTCCCCCCCTTCACGACCACGGTTTGGGCCCCCTCCCACACCCTCCTCTCGGATGCATTGGGTTGGGTCTTGGAAGGCAGCGAAACAAATCGCGTGCCGGCCCAGGGTGACCCGACGGAGACGAATTTGGATATCATCCAAAAAAAAGCCCCCTGCTATCCACCTCGGCTTTCTCGTCGGCTTCGGGTTTGGTTTGCAAGCATGAAAATCTGTTGTTTTTATTTTGTGAGAACCCACAGCTCGTTGGGTTGGGGGGGGGGGGGGAAAGAGGGTGGTTTTCCCACCCCCGTCACGACGAGATTCAGGTGTCATTCCCACACCTCTGTGCTGCGTGTGATTTTGGGTTTTTTTTCTCTCTTTTGTTTTGAAAAAGTGTTTCGGGCGTATCCCCCCGACTCAATACGATACTCTTCACCCCCAGCCTTCCGCCAACGCGCCACCCCCCGGCAGGCTGTTGCCTTACCGTTCTGCGAGGGTTGTGCTCCCCGACGCAGGAAACTGTGCAGCAGCAGTGCCAACTCCTTTGCAGAACATCACTTCTCTTCTCTTCTCTCTTTGGCCCTTCCCACTCTCCTTCATAGTAACCACCACACACAGCTCCAAGTGTGTGCGGTGTCGCATTGCTGTGCCTGGGCACAGCCAGAGGGTGTTCCCACGCTGGCCGCAGCAGGGCACCCCCGGGTGTGTCCTCTCCGCCTTTTAAACACACAGCATGGGGGGGCCCTCGCTACCAGATGTGACCAGAGAGTGAGAAAAGGTGACCAACAGCCCCACTTTCCCCTCACTGACTGACGAGCTGTGTGACTGGCAGCAGACCCCCCCCCCCCCCCTAGGGGGGGTCAAATGGGGGTGACAAACACGATTTTTCAAAAAACCGGCGCAGAGGCCCCAAAGCCCCCGTAAACCCTCCAAACCCCCCCAGATCGGTCCGGAAACCCATCGAACCCCACTTTTCCACCATTCCGGGCACCTCAGGTGCCCGAATTGGGGTACCTAAATTTTGTGCCACCGTTTGGTACCGTACAGTGCCACTGTGTGGGAGGTTGGAAAAGAAAATGCCCCAACACACCACATCTGAGGGTTGCAATGCATGTTGCTTGCCAACCACGTCATCCGGTGGGTGTCAGGCGCTATGTAGGTGGCATTAGCCAGGTCTTCGATGTGTTCTGGCTTGTATATATACCTCCCTGCCTGCGGCACAGGCACTGCCTTTGTCCCCCACACCAGCCACAGAGAGCGTATTGTACTCGGTCCACGGTTGCTGATTCATTGTGATGCGTTGTATCCTCGAGTGAACGTCACACACTAGTGGCACCACCACCCGCCATCCGAGAGCTGTATTGACTTTGCGCGCTTCCGTTGTATTCACCTCGCCACGCATATTGCACCGTTCAGTACCAGTGCTCTTGGGCCAGGCAAAGTAGACCGCAGCAACTACCAATTCTGGCACAATGGGTACCACGACAGCGCACTTCATGTGTTCCCGGAATGTACAGCTCGTGTTGCAACAGTCGTTGTCAACACATCCCGGTTGTGGAGCACTGCTGCACAGGAATCACACGACCATCTGGACTGTTCCGTACCTACAGGCAGCCTCCCGGTGCATGGTGGCAGGGAGGTATATATACAAGCCAGAACACATCGAAGACCTGGCTAATGCCACCTACATAGCGCCTGACACCCACCGGATGACGTGGTTGGCAAGCAACATGCATTGCAACCCTCAGATGTGGTGTGTTGGGGCATTTTCTTTTCCAACCTCCCACACAGTGGCACTGTACGGTACCAAACGGTGGCACAAAATTTAGGTACCCCAATTCGGGCACCTGAGGTGCCCGGAATGGTGGAAAAGTGGGGTTCGATGGGTTTCCGGACCGATCTGGGGGGGTTTGGAGGGTTTACGGGGGCTTTGGGGCCTCTGCGCCGGTTTTTTGAAAAATCGTGTTTGTCCACGTAAAAGGGTGGCATTTGACCCCCCCTACCCCCCCCCCCCCGTGGCACTGCACAAAAAAGCAAACAGATTTTCTTACCTATCACCCCCCCGTGGCACTGTGATTTGCAGTTCGGTCTCAGGGGGTCTTCGCTGGCCGTTATCCTCCGTCAATCTCCGTCAGTTTTCAGCCAATTCAACAGGGAATTCACCAAAATGCACTGACGGTCACACCGTAGCGAAGACCCCCTCAGAGATAAGAACAAAGAGTTGGGGGGTGATATGGGATGCTCCGTACCACCCCCCCCCCCCCCTGTGTATGTGTCACCCCCTAAGAAGGTGTTTTTTATGTCACCCCCCCTCCCGATTATTGCACCTGTGGGGGGGGGGGGGGTGACATATCAAGTGAAAAAAGTGAGGGAAGCAAAGGCTGGACAGTAGGTGCAGCAATAAAAGTCGCTTGTTGTGTAAACCCACCCACCCCCCCCCCCCTCCTCCCCCTCCCCCCCCCCCCCGGCACAGGCTGTTCCAGCACACCGCTGCTCTGCCTCCTTCCTACATCCCCCCCGGAGGACCCCCCCCCCCCTGGAGGACCCCCCCTCCTCCCCCTCCCCCCCCCTGCCCACTCCACCGCCACCACCCCCTCCTCCCCGCAAGGGGTTCGAAGCGGAGGATGCCCGGGTGGGTCGGGGAGGGGAGGTCGATAGCCCCGACACTGCTCACAAGCTGGCACCTGTGGGTGGCGACAGCCTGGCAGTGTGGCCTGCTCGACCCCCGGGGTTTTTGCTGCGGTGTGGGGGGGGGGGGGGGGAGGGATCCCGTGTGGCGCACATTTTCAGATGTGTGTCGCGCGGGGGGTTTCTGTTTCTGTGTGTGCCGATACTGTGTTGCCACCAGGGGGGGGGGGGGTGGGTGGGTGGGGTGGGTGGGGCGCATCGGAGGGGGAGAATTTGGACGAGAACTCCACCACCCCCCTCCCCCCCCCCCCCCCAAAGCCATGCGGCGGAAGAGCGGACGTCATCCCCTCAAGAAGGCCCATTCCCTTCCCCCCCCCCCCCCTCCCTCCTCCCGTTTCACGGTGGGATCTTGTAATTTATTACATGTATAACTACATGTATAAAGGGCCCAATATACTTGGTTTTTACTGGTCACATGGCAGTACGTGGGCAGTGAATACTTTCATTTTATTAGCACTTACTTGACACTAACATGTCACATATCCAGGTTTACTTCACACATACTTGTCATGTCAAGTAAAATACTTGCATGACAAGTCATGTACTTGTCATGCAACTATTTTTACTTGCATTGTTCTCAATGTACAAGTAAAATACTTGCATGACAAGTATTTTACATGTAAAATACTTGTCATGCAAGTAAAATACATGTAGAATGCTTGCATGACAAGTATTTTACATGTATTTTACATGTATTTTACATGTATTTTACATGTATTTTACATGTATTTTACATGTATTTTACATGTATTTTACATGTATTTTACATGTATTTTACATGTATTTTACATGTATTTTACATGTATTTTACATGTATTTTACATGTATTTTACATGTATTTTACATGTATTTTACATGTATTTTACATGTATTTTACATGTATTTTACATGTATTTTACATGTATTTTACATGTATTTTACATGTATTTTACATGTATTTTACATGTATTTTATATGTATTTTATATGTATTTTACATGTATTTTACATGTATTTTACATGTATTTTACATGTATTTTACATGTATTTTACATGTATTTTACATGTATTTTACATGTATTTTACATGTATTTTACATGTATTTTACATGTATTTTACATGTATTTTACATGTATTTTACATGTATTTTACATGTATTTTGGTAAAACACACCCCGTGTGGTAGAGAAAATACGGCAAGAGTCTCGGTGGGTCGGAAGAGCAGATGGTTCCCGCAACAGCTCCCGGGGAGCGGCGGGTATTTCGCATAGGATGCCGGATGTGTGAACACGTTTGTGCGGTTTGCCCTGTGTTGTGTGAACATATGTGTATGTGTGTGTGTATGCTCCACCCAACCCGACACATTTTCTGTACTTCAGACAGGTAAGGTCACTCGACACGCGGGGGGGGGGGTTTTTTGTGTGTGTTTTTTCTGCCAGCCGACATCACTAGCGCCAGCGAGAAAAAAAAAGGGGGTGGAAGCGATCAATGCAAAAATCATCTGAAAGGAAGACTCGAGAGACTGCTGCTGTATTTTACATGTATTTTACATGTATTTTACATGTATTTTACATGTATTTTACATGTATTTTACATGTATTTTACATGTATTTTACATGTATTTTACATGTATTTTACATGTATTTTACATGTATTTTACATGTATTTTACATGTATTTTACATGTATTTTACATGTATTTTACATGTATTTTACATGTATTTTACATGTATTTTACATGTATTTTACATGTATTTTACATGTATTTTACATGTATTTTACATGTATTTTACATGTATTTTACATGTATTTTACATGTATTTTACATGTATTTTACATGTATTTTACATGTATTTTACATGTATTTTACATGTATTTTACATGTATTTTACATGTATTTTACATGTATTTTACATGTATTTTACATGTATTTTACATGTATTTTACATGTATTTTACATGTATTTTACATGTATTTTACATGTATTTTACATGTATTTTACATGTATTTTACATGTATTTTACATGTATTTTACATGTATTTTACATGTATTTTACATGTATTTTACATGTATTTTACATGTATTTTACATGTATTTTACATGTATTTTACATGTATTTTACATGTATTTTACATGTATTTTACATGTATTTTACATGTATTTTACATGTATTTTACATGTATTTTACATGTATTTTACATGTATTTTACATGTATTTTACATGTACCGTAAACGGAAAAAGGGTGGACCGTAAAAATGTTCCAAGTTCCCAAAAAAAGGCCAAACGTTCCATCTTTTTTACGGTCCACTATTTATTGGGACTGCATATGGAAAAGACAATGCGATTTTCGCCCGCGGGCTGGTGGGTTGCGGGGCGCGGACTGCGGCCTCCACGCCGCAGACTCCCGCACGTAGGCCTCCCGACCTCCCAGCTTTGGACCCTCCCTCCACCACCGCAACCAACACCAGCAAGAGAAGCAAGTCCTCCCTGCGTGTGGAAAGGGCACGATCACCACCACTCACCTCGAGACTCACCCACCACCACACCTCGAGAAGTGTAGTACCATGCAAGGAGCGTTCCGGTAGAAGTAAAAGTAGAACCTGATGCACGAGCCCACAAAAGCAGCCACAGTACGGCAGGGCGCGCAGACAGAAGCTGAGACCACCGGGCTCCCTCCAGATGTAAATTCGTGAATCAGTGCCCGGAAAATTCAGGGAAATCGTACTCCTTTAGTGTAGTACACCCTGCAGTAACTGTGGGAGAACAGTTCCCGGACGATGGTGAGCGCACACTCTGTGCTGAGGCTCTGTGGTGTTAATCCTGCAGCTTCAGTCGTACGATTTCCTTGGTTCCTTCGCGACTTCGTCACGAAGGAACTCGTAAAAAAAACCGCCAAGTCCACTATCCCAACCGTAAAATAGGTGGACCGTAAAAATGTTCCAAGTTCCGGAAAAATCCCATTTGTTCCATCTTTTTTACGGTCCACCTATAGTACGGTTCACCTTTATTACGGTCCACAATATTTCCGTTTACGGTATTTTACATGTATTTTACATGTATTTTACATGTATTTTACATGTATTTTACATGTATTTTACATGTATTTTACATGTATTTTACATGTATTTTACATGTATTTTACATGTATTTTACATGTATTTTACATGTATTTTACATGTATTTTACATGTATTTTACATGTATTTTACATGTATTTTACATGTATTTTACATGTATTTTACATGTATTTTACATGTATTTTACATGTATTTTACATGTATTTTACATGTATTTTACATGTATTTTACATGTATTTTACATGTATTTTACATGTATTTTACATGTACCGTAAACGGAAAAAGGGTGGAACGTAAAAATGTTCCAAGTTCCCAAAAAAAGGCCAAACGTTCCATCTTTTTTACGGTCCACTATTTATTGGGACTGAATATGGAAAAGACAATGCGATTTTCGCCCGCGGGCTGGTGGGTTGCGGGGCGCGGACTGCGGCCACGCCGTAGACTCCCACACGTAGGCCTCCCGACCTCCCAGCTTTGGACCCTCCCTCTACCACCGCAACCAACGCCAGCAAGAGAAGCAAGGCATCCCTGCATGTGGAAAGGGCACGATCACCACCACTCACCTCGAGACTCACCCACCACCACACCTCGAGAAGACATTACATACAAGTTATACAGACAGAGTATCTAAAGGGACATCAAGAGAGGGAGGGTGACGGGTTTGCGGGACATTTACAGGGGCATAAACAGAGAGAGGGGATGTGGCACAGTGCTCAGCACTCAGCACTGAAGTCGAGTGACGACAGGATCCTCTCCATCTCTGCCAATTCTGCGGGGGTCGTCAGCGCTGCGTCCGGGTGCACCTCGGTTGGAGGGTCGTAGTCAGCAACAGCATCATCGGTACTTGCTGCGAGCGTTCCGGGGTCGGCGATGATGCCAGCGCGGACGAACGTTTTCACGACGGAGCTCGGCTTCACCTTGCTGAACCCACGGCACAGCCAGGCGAGATGGCGGTCGCGCATGTCCGCGGCGGTCACCTTCGTCGTCCTGGCCAGGTCAGCCATCAACTCCTGGTCGTCGAGCTCAGGGTTCTGGGCGACGAACGACACGAAATGCAGGTTCTCCGCGTCGAACACGATCAGCGGCCCGGAACGGATCTCCGTGAGGGTCGCGGCCCACTGCACCTCGGACAGGGTGATCAGCCTCACACTGGTGTAGTACTCCCGGTTGAGTGCGCCCACAGCAGCCTGGGCGGCGGGGTATGGGAGGCGCTGTGCCTCGGTGAACTGCGCAGCGTCACCATTCGCAGAACGCAGTTCCTCCAGCACCTGCTGAACAGCATCCTGTGCGCCGGGAATGCCTTCCGTGTCAGTGGGGATCACCTTCTCGAGCAGGTTGAGAGCATCCTTGACCTTCGGGAGGTAGGCCTTCCGCACGCCGTAGCTGTTGAGACACAGCTCCACAGCACGCAGGGCGTACCACCCACTCGCGTTGTCCCCAGGGTGAACCCAGTCCGCACAACCCGGAGACACCACGATGCTTGCCCTTGTGCCGGCAAGGACTGCGTTGCGGAAGGCGGCTGTCTTCACGGACGAATCGTACACCATCACTTCATGCGACCCCATCCCTGCGAAGAGGAAAGGGGTGCCAGTTTTCGCAAGGGCACGGGTTTTCCTCTTCTCGTCACGCCGGAACAGCTTGGTGCAGACACCGGTGTACCACTTCGAGAACTTTTCGCGGAGGTATTTCTTGATGTAGGCATTGAAGCCCAGGTCCAGCGGCTGCAAGAAAGCAGTAAACCCCGGAGGAATATCGACAGTCACGATGCCGCTCTCTGCGAGTGCTGCAGCAACCTTCTCGGTCTGTTGGCCCGTGAACTTGTCGATGATCAACAAGGATTTCTGCTCCTCCCCGAGCCCCTTGGTCTCTTTGACACCCGTGAGGTATGGCACCAACACCTTCTCGATGTATTCGAGGGTGGTTGCTTCGGACGCCCAGTGTTTCGGATTGGCAGTCAAGTGCCAGGTTTCCCCGTACGTCTCCAGGTACTCCTCCTCGAAGCGTCCGTGTGAGCGGGAAGTTAGGCCACCGTATATCAGCTGGACAGGGAGGAGATCGCCGGTCGCACTGGCGCCGAATACACCCGTAATCGCCTTCTTTTCGTCGGACTTCGAGAGCGGCACGTATGACGCGCCCTTCTTGTCGAAGGTCTTTGTGGTACCTGGCAGGAGGGGAAGGGCAGTGTGGTCGACATTCACCACCAAATCATCTGGGATGTTGTGCTGTGCCCTCAGACGTTGCACCTCCCCCTCGAACTCAGCCTTGGCCCGTTCCAGCAAACCCGGACTGTGGCACACCGCCGTTGTCCGCATTCGCAAGGTCCATCCCTGCGCAGCGAGGTACTTCCGAGCCCATTCCGTGCCGAGAGCTGTCTCAGAATCAATCCTGCTTGGATCACTGCTGGCACTCACCAGGCCTCGCGCGGAGGCGGACACAGTCTCAGCTGAAACCTGCGTCCCGCACCGCCTCAGGGCGCGCAACAACTGCATCAGCCTGGTCTCCTCGCTGTCGGTGAGGATTGCGGGCCGGCCGCGCTTCTGCGGGGGGGGAAGCACCACCTCCTCTGTCACCTCACCGAGAAGAGCTGCGGCACGCTTCCGCTTGCCCAGCTCTTCCCGGTAGAGGGTCGCAAAACGGGAGGCGGAGCTCTTCGAGAGCTTCCTCCGTCCTGCGAGAGGGGCGTTCCAATCGGCAACGACTGCCGAGAGCTTCCCCTCCACCACCTTCCGGCCGATCTCCAGCTTTTCGGCCGGGCTCCAGTCACCACCGCCGGTAGGCCCCTGTGAGGATGCCTGCTGGTCGCGCACTGCACGCGTCACACTTTCAGCCTCAGCCCGCGAAATCGGACAAGCGCCGTTGCTGCCGGGGGTGTACGCTGCACGGGGCACCGTGAAGAGCAACATGCTCTTCTGCTTCGGTTCACGCTTTGGAGGCATGTGTGTGCGTGTCCCTGCAAACTGGGGGAAAGTGCGTGAGGACAGCGGGAAGATCAACGAAAACAACAAGGCGAGGCGGCAACGGAGAGGGACATGGAGAGGGGGGGGGGGCGGGGGCGAGCGCGTGACTAGCATCTGGAGTCTCTCAAGGCCGAACGAGACATATTTCGAGATACCACCCCAAACTCACACGCCACGGTTGTCGGGAGACTGACGACGTTGTCGTCTGTAAGTCCGCCCCAACCCCCTCACTTACGAATTCCAACGGAGATTTGGAATTCACGGGCCCCGAACATTGTTCCGTGTAGTACCATGCAAGGAGCGTTCCGGTAGAAGTAAAGGTAGAACCTGCTGCGCTAGCCCACATAAGCAGCCTCAGTACGGCAAGGCGCGCAGACAGAAGCTGAGACCACCGGGCTCCCTCCAGATGTAAATTCGTGAATCAGTGCCCGGAAAATTCAGGGAAATCGTACTCCTTTCGCTTTAGTGTAGTACACCCTGCAGAAACTGTGGGAGAACAGTTCCGGACTGTTGAGGCCCTGTGGTGTTAATCCTGAAGCTTCAGTCGTACGATTTCCTTGGTTCCTTCGCGACTTCGTCGCGAAGGAACTCGTAAAAAAAAAAAACGCCAAGTCCACTATCCCAACCGTAAAATAGGTGGACCGTAAAAATGTTCCAAGTTCCGGAAAAATCCCATTTGTTCCATCTTTTTTACGTTCCAACTATAGTACGGTTCACCTTTATTACGGTCCACAATATTTCCGTTTACGGTATTTTACATGTATTTTACATGTATTTTACATGTATTTTACATGTATTTTACATGTATTTTACATGTATTTTACATGTATTTTACATGTATTTTACATGTATTTTACATGTATTTTACATGTATTTTACATGTATTTTACATGTATTTTACATGTATTTTACATGTATTTTACATGTATTTTACATGTATTTTACATGTATTTTACATGTATTTTACATGTATTTTACATGTATTTTACATGTATTTTACATGTACCGTAAACGGAAATATTGTGGACCGTAATAAAGGTGAACCGTACTATAGGTGGACCGTAAAAAAGATGGAACAAATGGGATTTTTCCGGAACTTGGAACATTTTTACGGTCCACCTATTTTACGGTTGGGATAGTGGACTTGGCGGTTTTTTTTACGAATTCCTTCGACGAAGTCGCGAAGGAACCAAGGAAATCGCACGACTGAAGCTGCAGGATTAACACCGCAGGGCCTCAACACAGAGTGTGCGCTCACCATCGTCCGGGAACTGTTCTCCCACAGTTACTGCAGGGTGTACTACACTAAAGGAGTACGATTTCCCTGAATTTTCCGGGCACTGATTCACGAATTTACATCTGGAGGGAGCCCGGTGGTCTCAGCTTCTGTCTGCGCGCCCTGCCGTACTGTGGCTGCTTTTGTGGGCTCGTGCAGCAGGTTCTACTTTTACTTCTACCGGAACGCTCCTTGCATGGTACTACACTTCTCGAGGTGTGGTGGTGGGTGAGTCTCGAGGTGAGTGGTGGTGATCGTGCCCTTTCCACACGCAGGGAGGACTTGCTTCTCTTGCTGGTGTTGGTTGCGGTGGTGGAGGGAGGGTCCAAAGCTGGGAGGTCGGGAGGCCTACGTGCGGGAGTCTGCGGCGTGGAGGCCGCAGTCCGCGCCCCGCAACCCACCAGCCCGCGGGCGAAAATCGCATTGTCTTTTCCATATTCAGTCCCAATAAATGGTGGACCGTAAAAAAGATGGAACGTTTGGCCTTTTTTTGGGAACTTGGAACATTTTTACGGTCCACCCTTTTTCCGTTTACGGTATTTTACATGTATTTTACATGTATTTTACATGTAAACCCGAGTGTGTATAGGGGGACCCTTTTCGATTTTTTTTTCGGATGGGTCCATTTTGCACGTTTGAGCCCATTTTCGAAGGAATTTTTGGTTTTTGAGCCTGTTTTGAGGCCTAAAACGCATTAAAACGGCCCCGCGAATTTTGGCCTGTTCGGCCTTGGTGAAAATTCACCTCAAAAAATAGAGCAAAAAAAATCTCGCCCCAAAGTCTGGTCCTTGTGATCTGGAACCTTCCATTTTTGAAGGAAGTCGTAGACACCCCGAGATCTTTGATCCTGATATCACACAGACGGTCCCAAAAATGAAGCACATCATGTTTGGGTCATTTCGTGGGTTTCAGACGACACGGCGCGAGACGGTACAGACGTGTGTCAACATTGACGATATCCAGTATGTCAAGAGAATGGATAAAAAGAGCAATGACCGACACGGCCATTGCTCAGAACCATAGCTGATTGTCCAGCTATTTTAAACTCCCCCCGACCCTGCCCGGCCCCCCTGACCCTGCCCTGTTCAAGCTCGTGCCCCCACCCATCGCATTGCTCCCTTGTTGCCTTGCTTTGCGCTGCTTTTCTTTTTCAGAATTTTCAGATTTTTAAAAGTTCAAGACGGAGTGCTTTTTTGCCGAAAGTTTAGGTGACCCGATGATGGGGATGCAGCACCCCGAGGGTCTTACCTACCGGGCGGTTGGGGGGCGGTGGGGCAGGGCAACTTTGGGTGCAGATTTACGTACACAAAGCGGCGTGAGACTGTGCATGTCAGCGGCCTTGCGTGGTGGCCCCCCTAGGTGACTATGTTCGGATGTCTGGGAATGGAATGAAAACCCCCATATGGCTGCCTGCGCCCTTGTGGAATTAGAGGTGGTCGGGAATCGGTCGGAAACCAGTACTCCTGCTGGCGCTCGTCGTGTGTGTGGAGCATCTGTAGACGCCCGGCAACTCAGCCATCTTGCCCCCGCGCAAGCTCTGCCTGGCCGTGGAAGAGGATGACACACGGTCTGAATCTGGACTCTCTCTCGTGGTGGCACCGAATAACTGTGACTCTAGGTGACTCCACATAAACATACTCCCACTGGTCTGTGGCAAAGGGAGAATGACTATATGCCTTGAGAGAGAGACCTCCGGCCTGAAAGGACAAGCATGAAAAGCCGGAATAGATCAGATAGAGTACAGACTCAGGTGCACGAACCGATCCTTCGGCAGCTACCTGCTTGGTTTGCTGGTGTATGGTTGAGCGCTGCTTGTGTACGTAAATTTTGCTTATATGAACACTCCGCCTTCACCAAAGGTGAAGAACTTCCCAAGACAAGCGGTGTTGCACCCCCGTGGTGTCGCGCCCCTTTGGACATCGACCCCAGCGGTAACCCGCAGGTTGTTGTTTCTTCAAAGAAACACGTCGATTCTGTCCCCCACAGCAGGGGTTTCCCTGCTGACCCATGGATGTTTTCTCATTCTTATTATAATAACAGTTGATACAGTACACTAGCTCGGCAAATGCCTGGAGCGCCACTGGGAAGGTGTGTGCCGACATATAGCTCGCCACACGCCTGAAGCGCCACCGTGACGACATATTCGTCTCTGCTGAAGCACTCCGCTACACAGGGGGCTTCCGGTTCCTGTCCATGCAGAGGTTCTCAAGGCAGGTAATGCCGAGACTTGTGGTGCGCTCTCGTTTGTTGATCGAGGGTCAACCCAGGGACGAAAAATGTGGAACGGCATGCTGCCCGTTTCTTCATTTTTCACCTTGCGTTGCAAGGGGGTCGCCCTCACGAGGGAAAAATGTGGAACGGCATGCTGCCCGTCACCCTTACGAGGGAAAAATGTGGAACGGCATGCTGCCCGTTCGCTCATTTATGCCTTGGGTGACATCCCGTTCCCTTGGGAACAGACCCAAGGCAGGTCTTTGTTCAGGATCAAGCACTGAACATTCGGTGCATGTTCAGTATAATACTGAGCATTAGTGCACGTCCAGTAAAATACTGGACATGTTCAGTAGATACTGAGCATATTGGGTGCATGTACAGTATAATACATGTATATACATGCACTATACATGTATAATACCTGCATGACAAGTAAAATACTTGACATGTACAGTATTTTACATGTATATACATGCAATATACATGTAATACTTGTCATGTGCAGTACTATACATGTATATACATGCAGTATACATGTATAATGCTTGCATGACAAGTATAATACTGGGCATTCTTCAGGATATACATCCTAAAGAGTGGCATGTACTTGGCCAAAACAGCTGTTTACTTGTCACTTACTTGCCATTCCCTGGCACATACTTGACACTTACATGTAAGTGCATGCATTATACATGTATATTGCATGCATTTACATGTAAAATACAAGTATAATACTTGTCATGCAAGTATTATACATGTATAATGCATGTACATACATGTATTTTACATGTAAAATACATGTATTTTACTTGTATTTTACATGTAAAATACTTGCATGACAACTATTATACATGTATAATGCATGTACATACATGTATTATACATGTACCGTATACGTAAATATTTTGGAACGTAAATATTATGGAACGTAAATATTATGGAACGTAAATATTTTGGAACGCTGGTGGGTTGGCGTTCCAGATTTTTTTCGTTCCATAATATTTACAGGGCTTTCTGCGACTCGGGGACTTGGACCAGGTGATCGGACGGCATACAGAGTCCCTGACGGGACCTACTCGTGCACTTTTCGTGCGATTCCTGAGGCAAGCCATCCTCACCACTGAGTCCCCAACTGGCCCTGTAAATATTTTGGAACGTAAATATTATGGAACGGATCGGGCAAAAATGGGCCCGTTCCATAATATTTACGTATACGGTATAATACTTGCATGACAACTATTATACATGTATAATACATGTATATACTTGTACTTATACATGTAACAATTACAAGATCCCACCGTGTTCCCGCGTTCCCCCCCCCCCCCGACAAAACGTGGCGGCTTTTCGATACCCTTTTTGGTGGTATAGCTGTTTTGCCTCTCCCATGCCCCCACCCCCCACACCACCACCACACAGAGCCTGCCCATCCCCCCCCACTCCCCTCCCCCCCCACTGCTGAATGGCGCCTCTCTGACCACCCCCCACCCCCCACCCCGCCCCCCCACCCCCCACCCCCCACCCCGCCCCCCCACCCCGCCCCCCCACCCCCCACCCCCCACCCCCCACCCCCCACCCCCCACCCCGCCCCCCCACCCCCCACCCCCCACCCCGCCCCCCCACCCCCCACCCCCCACCCCCCACCCCCCACCCCCCACCCCCCACCCCCCACCCCGCCCCCCCACCCCCCACCCCCCACCCCCCACCCCCCACCCCCCACCCCCCACCCCCCACCCCCCCCTCATCTGCAATGGGAGGTGGAGTCCCACCACCTGTGCCCAGCATGCTTCGACCGTCGCCTCCTGTGGCAGCACAGCCCGCTGCTGCTGCTGCGCCCCCCGCCCCCTCGCCGTCCGGCACCGCCTCCTCCGCCCGGAGCGCGGGCAGCGCGCGGCGGCGCGGCGGGAGGGGCGGGAGGGGCGCCTCCGGGGGGGTGTCCCGCGCGGGGGCTGCCACGCCGGCACCCCCCCACGCGCAGCGGGGGCAGCGCGGGAGGGCGGGCAGCCTCTTCACAGAGCTGGCGCGCCCCCGCCTCCGCATGCGGGCGGACGCCGGGCAGGAACCCCCACGTGACTACCTCGTGAAGGACGCGGGCCGCGCCACCCCCCTCTACAAATACTCGCCTGTTGAGGAGCGCGAGCTGGAGCTGGTTGCCCCGGTCCCCCCAGGCACCGCCCGGCTGATCCGCCCCCTCACCACTGGGGAGCGGAAGCGGACAAAGGAGGCGTGCGTGCTGGACTATGCCATGGGGAAGGATGATTCCTTCAAGGAGGACAGCTTCGACCCCGGGTATTACCACTACCCCGAGGAGGAGGGGGGGTCTGCGAAGGGGGCCCCGGATGCGCCTGAGGAGGCGAAGGCGTGCCCCTCGTCGTCAGCCATCGAGTCCCTCTTCACCTCGGCTGATGTGATAAAGTTTTTCTCGAACCCCAAGAGGGACGACGGGTTGAAGTTCATCAGGCTTCTGCCGGAGGTGGCGGCGTATGCCCCGTATGACCTAAGGGTGGCGGGGATGGTGTCAGGGCAGGATGAGTATTACGTCTTCAGCGCGACGGGTGTTGTGCACGTCGCGCCCGGGAAGCCGACGGAGGTGATGCAGCTGTCGGAGTGGGTCAGACAGGCCTCGCTGTTCGCTGCGATTCGCAAGATAAAGCTCTTCAAGACATACCTCATCAACAAGGCGTTCGACAGGTGGTATCGCAATGTGCGGAAGTGTCTGTTTGAGAGCACGCGGGCAAAGGTTGCGCAGCAGCTCCTTCTGACGAAGCGTGTCTTCTCGCAGACGCTGGCGGAGGTGAATGCGCTGTCCCACAGCCTGCAGGACGTGAGCTGTGTTTCGATGCAGACACGCCAGGAGCTTATCACGGCACACTCGGAGAGCGACAACGACCTCAACAAGTTTAAAGACATGCAGGTCTCGCAGAGGCAGAAGGCTGTGAAGGATCTGATGGCCATCATTGAATCCATCGAACACCGCGTCCTGGAGTGCTGCGAAGGGGTGAGGATTCGCGCGGATGTCCCAGATGCAGGCAGCCTGGAGGTGGTGAAGCAGTACCTCAAGGGGCAGATGGAGGACGAGGGGAATTCGACGATAGTCTCCATCGACCTCAACAGGCACATCGCGCCCAGGGTTGCCAGGGACATCGCCATGCGGCACAATACGACGATACAGCTCCCACCTGCTGTGCCGCACGTCACCCTCCAGGGGTCGCTTGCAGAGGTGATGGAGACTAAGGCAGAGCTGGAGGAATACCTGCAGACATCACCCACCACCATTCTGAAGACCCGGGTGAAGGTGAGGTCGATGGCACAGGAGAGGGCGAGCCTGTTGTCGCGGATGTCGAATATCAAGCGGTTTATGGACGAAGGGGTGTCGCTGGGGTGCTTCATCTCCGTCGTGAAGTACATCGTGGCGGAGAACCTCTTCAAGTTCTCCCTGGTTCAGTCGGAGCGGTTTAAAAACGCGCTGACCGCCTCCGCCACCGACAGGGATGACCTCATCTTCCTCCGCCTGCAGCTGTGCTACCAGGAGCCCTCTGTCGTGTTCCACCCGGGGCAGGACACCATACAGGCACTCTATAGGGATTCTCTGCGGCATATCGCGGATCTGGTGAAGGAGTGCCGGTTTACCCACGCCTTTAAATTCAGCGTCTACCGCACGGGGGACAACTCCCTGCAGAACATATCCTGTGCGAGCGACCTGCGGTTTCAGCGGACCCAGCAGGATGTGCGGGATATTGTGGCAGCATCCTTCGAGGCAGCGCATAGCTTCGCGGCGAGGTTCTCCTGCATCCACACCCACTGGAGGTTCCTTTCGGACGGGTGGGAGGAGGTTAACGAGAGGTGGGCGCAGCCTGAGACAGTCCAGCCGGAGGTCTTCAAGGCAACCCTCGCACACCTCGCGTCTATCCGGGCGGATCTCTCCGGGGTGTACAACAAATGCCTGGGGTCGTTGTATGTCACGATGCTATCTGCGAAGGAGGACATCACACCTCTGCTGGACGAGCGCGAGCGCCACACCGAACAGGTCATGCTGCAGGGGTGGCGCACCCGTGTCGAGGGGCTCATCAAGGATATTGCGGAGGCGAAGCGTTCCCTCTCCGACACGACGACGAAGCTGGATTCCTTTGCGGCGCTGGCGAGGGCTATCAGGAATGTCGACAGCATCCTGCACACCTTCGGCGCGCGGGAGGAGGAGAGCGAGCTGCTCTTCGAGGCAATCGAGAGGCGCGACTTCCGCGTGTCCATCGAAGACAGGGGGCTCAGGGAGACGCTGGTGGGGAGCCCTGCCCTGATCGATACGCTGAGGGATCTCCTTGCAAGCGCGAAGGATCACCGGCACAACAAGGTGCAGGCTGTGATAGCCGACCTGGAGGATCAGATTGACGGGATCCTGCGCGACTTCAGTGCGATCGACATGCAGCTCTCAGCCCCGGCCCTGACCTCCGCGTCGACACAGCCCTCGGCAGCGCTGCAGCAGCTGGAGGAGTGCGACAAGGATGTCACAGAGAAGGAGCAGCGCCTCGAGGAGCTCATCTCCTGCCAGGAGGCAGTGGGGTGCGAGCGTCTCAAGTATACCTTTTCCACAAGGGAGCTGCTGGTGTCGCGGACGCGGCTGTGGGAGTCGGTGGGGGAGTGGAAGCGTGCGCATGAGGAGGTGCACACCGCGCAGCTCGCAGAGGTTGACGTCGCGTCGTATAAGGTGAAGGTGGGCGAGTTCCTGGTGGAGGCGACCGCATTCCATGAGGACCAGCGGCTGGACATCTCGCGGAGCTTCCTGGAGCAGGTGGAGGAGGAGCTGAAGCACCTCCCATTGATCGAGGATCTGTGCAACCCCGCGATGAAGGCGGATCACTGGAAGCCCATTTTCGACGCGCTGCATAGGACATTCGTGGAGGCGGCGACGTATAACCTTGAGTGCCTGCTGAACTGGAATGTGAACAACCACGCTCTTCTGGTGGAGTATCAGTCGAACATGGCGACGGGGCAGTCGGGCGTGGAGCGCACCCTCGCTGAGATCGAGGCGGAGTGGGATGTGCAGCGCATCACGACAGGGCAGGTGCAGAGCCAGCAGATCATCACCAATAGCCAGAGCCTGCTGTCCCTGCTGGACGACACGTCGCTCCGTGTGGAGAAGCTGATGAACAGCGAGTTCCTCCAGAACCTGCATAACAACGTGAAGCGGTGGATGGAGCGCCTCTCCATGTCGCGCGACACGCTCACCTCGTGGAAGTCGCTGGAGACGGGGCGGATCGAGATGCTGGCCGTCACGAAGACAAGCGTTGTCGACCCGAAGGAGCTTGTCCCCATCGACACGCGCATGAAAGAGCTCCTCGCAGAAGCGGTTTCCGGAAAACCGGCCCTCCGCGTGCTGACGGACACAAAGGTCATCGCCGCGCTGACCGAGGCGAACGACGGGTTCATCTACCTCCGAGAGAACCTCGAGCAGCTGCTGACCGCGAAGCGGAAGGCCAACCCCCGTCTGCTGACCCTCTCCAACGCGGAGCTGCTGGAGGCGCTGAGCGCCGAGCCGGATGTCACGCTCGCCTTCCCCCACCTGCGGCGGGTGGTGTACGACCCCGCCACCGGGGCCTGCATCCGGCTCGCCTCCCGCGACGGGGAGGACCTGCCGCTTGTGGAGCCGCTGCCGCCCAACGAAAACTCCGCCCTCTTCCTTGGGGCGCTGGAGGGCGCCATGGTCGCAGCCCTCAAGGAGGAGGTCCGCCGCGCCACGCTGGCTGCGGTGGATGAGGAGACAAGCCTCGGCGACTGGATCTTCCGCCACGTGGCGCAGGCCGTGCAGGTTGCGGACGACATCCACTGGACCTCCGTTATCGAGGTTGCGATTGGCGGTGGCACTGTGGAGCCCCTTCGGAAGGCCGTCGCGGAGCACCTCATGAGCCTGCAGAACCTCGCGGTGACGGAGATCACCCCGACGCAGCGCGTCTCGCTCACCTCCATGATCCTCCTGGCACTGCAGCGGCGGGATCGGATTGGGTCCCTCGTGGCCCATGCCGTGCACAGCGTGAACGACTACGTCTGGGCGAAGCACTTCCGGCGCTACGCCGACACCGCAGGGAAAGGACACCTCGTGAAGCAGTGCGCCTTCAGCCAGCCCTACGGGCACGAGTACTACGGCTGCCGGGCGAGGCTGGTGCAGACCCCCTTTGTGGACCGTGCCTTCTGCATCTTCTCCACCAGCCTCTACGCCCTGAAGAGCCCCATCGTGCTGGGGGGGCACCAGGTGGGGCGCACCGCGGTGGTGAAGGACTACGCGCAGGCCGCTGGGAATCACATCGTGGTGGTGAACTGCGTGCCTGCCATGGAGGTGGGGCCCGCCCTGAAGGCCATCCTGGGGGCGGCGCAGAGCGGGCTGTGGATCCTTTTCGACGACGTGCACAACCTGCCCCCCACGGTGTTCCGCGCGGTGGGGCACCTGATCTCCACCATCAACGCGCTGTATCAAACCGGGAAGCACCTCCTGACATACGCCGGGACGAAAACCCCTCTGAAGGCAGGGCTTGCGTTCTTCCTCACGGCGAAGCTCCAACACACCACACTCCCGCAGTGCGTGAAGGACACACTCTGCCCGGTCAGCATGGCTGCGCCTGAGTTCGAGCCCCTCGCGCAGACGATGTTCCTCTCAGGGGGCTTCGCCATGAGCGCCATGCTGGGGACAAAGCTGGCATCGCTTTTCGCCTTCGCAAGGCACACCAAGCTGAACCGCTCGGGCATCATGGGGCTGCGGACGCTGCTGAAGGTGGTGCGCTGCGCGCAGGACATCCGCGTCTCCCACCCGGGCACCCTCGCAGACGTCTGCGTTGCGAACGCCGTGCGGCAGACCATCGAGTGCTCCATCGACGCGGGGGACATGAAGCTGTTCCTCGCGCTTCTCGAGAGGTGCTTCGACAACCACTCCGACCGCGTCGCGCAGGTGGAGGCGGCACACCTGGAGGGCACGGGGAGCATCGCACACCCCGCCCTGGTGTCGCAGGTCAACACCGTGGTAAGCGTGCTGGCGCAGAGCAGGCAGCTCCTCGTGTTCGGGCCCTCCCTCTCGGGGAAGTCGACATGCCTCCAGTGCACGGCGCACGTCACCCAGATGGCGCTGAAGCGTCTCTACCCCGCCGCGTACAGCGCCAGGGAGCTCTTCGGCGCGACAAGCCCGAAGACAGGTGCGTGGGAGAGTGGCATCGTGGCGTCCCTCATGTCGCGCGTCACGTCCCCCACCATGCTGGTGCTGGACGGGCCCCCATTGGGGTGGATCGACCCTGTCCTGCCAGCGTTGGATACCGAGAGGCAGTTCAAGCTTGCCAACAATGAGCTGGTGCGGCTGTCGGAGCACCTCGCTGTTGTGCTGGAGTGTGAGTCTCTGGCAGAGGCCTCGCCGTCGCTGGTGACGCGTGTGCTGCACATCCACTTCTCGAGCGACTCGCTCTCCTTCGTGCTGCTGAAGAAGCTGCAGGCGGATCTCACCGAGAGTGCCAGCAGCGCCGCCGCGAACCTGATCCAGCGGTTCGCAGAGTGGGTCAGCAAGAACATCTCCATGACATGTGCCGATGTGTCCGCCCTGTCGCTTCTCCTCAAGGCGCTGCTGAAGCAGCACAGCGGCGCACCCCACTCCGAGAAGTATGGCATGCTCCTCTTCCACGCAGCGGTGTGGACCCTGGGTGGGCGTGTCCCTGAGGAGCGCCCGCAGTGGCAGGAACGCCTCGCCCCCCTGTGGGCTCTGCTGTGCCCCGCGCAGCAGCTGCCGGAGTGCATCTTCTCGGTGGAGCCCGACGTGCGGACCCTGGAGTGGATGCCGTGGGCCAACAGGTTGGCCCCCCACACCTACCCCGACCCCCACCTGCTGTCCGCCACCTCGCTCGCCGCGTCGCTCCTCCGCAGCGGATGCAACGTGGTGTTCGCCGGCCCCACCGGATGTGGAAAATCCTTCGCCTTACAACACGTCACAGCCCTGGTGCAGGGGGAGTACGTCGGCATCATGAAGGGGAGCACTGCGCACAACGTGACGTCTCTTTTGAAGGGGAGCGAGGCAAATCTTTTTGTTGACGATCTGCACATTGCCGACGATGTGTCTGTCGTGGAGAGCCTCCGGCAGCTCGCCCTCCACCAGGCATACTACACCGCGGGGACACTCATCATCGAAAATGCGGTGTCGACACCGATGCTCCTCACAGTCGCCCAACGCACACCCCGCAACCTCGGGCGCACCGTGGGGCACATGGTGCAGCTGGCATGGCCCGACCTGGTCGAGGAGCGCGCCTCTGCCGCACTGTCGCACCTGCTGAGGGGGCGCCTCTCCGACTGCGCCTACCGAGAGCGCCTCCTGCCCTCCCTCGACAAGGTGGTCAAGGCTGGGGTTGCCGCGCTCTCCGCCGCCTCGACCTGCCTCCGCTCCATCACGGTGAACCCGCAGTATGTCTTCTCCCTCGCGACGGTGAAGCAGTGCTCCGACACCTTCGGGCTGTGGGTGCACACCGCCACCAAGGCGGAGGAGATGCTGAGCCTCTGGCTGTACGCCCTGCGGCGTGCCGTCTGCGACAGGTGCATCGGGAGCGACCTGGTGTGGGCGGAGAACACGCTGCAGCAGATCTTCGAGACCTCCGTGGGGCAGGTCCCGCCCGCCACGGAGTATGCCGAAGACAGCGTGGCGGACCCCACCGCGCTGCAGATCAAGCTGCGCGCCCTGCTGGACAAGTCGATCTATTTCGGGGCACGCAGGGTGCGTGACTGTCTCCACGCAGCCCGCTCGCTGCGCCTCCCCTCAGGGTCGCTTGTCATTCACGGCGACCCTGCCTCAGGGCGGCGCACCGTCTTCCAAGGCGCCGCCATGCTGGAGGAGATCCGCGTGCTGGAGGTGGGGGCCAACCACGCCGACGTGCTGAAGGAGGCTGTGCTGCAGGCAGCCTGCCACGGGGTGCGTGTTGCCTGCCTCGTAGAGACCCGGCGGATGTCGCAGGGTGACTTCCCGCACGACGCGCTTCCGAGTGTGGTGGGCACGCTTCTGGCCCTGGTGGGAGGGAAGCTGCCGTCGTTTCTGTTCACCCCTGAGTTCACCTCCGACGTGGCGCGCGTGCTCTCGAAGAGCAACGACGAGCGGAACCAGAGTGTCCTGGAGAGGGTGCGCCGGGGGTGCATGCAGCACCTCCACCTCGTCGTGATCTGCGACCCCCCTGGCGCTGCCGCCCTGCAGCAGAGCATCCCCTCGCTGATGACGGTGTCGAACCACCTCTGCCTGACGCTGCGCAGCGAGCCCACCCTCTCGCAGATGGCCTACGAGATGCTCTGCGAGGCACTCAACATCACGGAGGCGCAGCACATGGCTGACCTGTGCGCTGCGGCACACCTCGAGGCGCTCAGCGCGTCGGATGCTGGGGGTGTGCCGCCGCCGTCGATGCACAACCTCGTGGCCCTCACACAGCTGCTGTCGTCGGAGGGGCACAAGGCTGTGGGGCAGAAGCTTGTGAAGCTGAAGCGCGCCTCAGCCCTGGTGAAGGACATCCGCGTCCGGAAGGAGCGGGGGATGAAGCGCCTGCAGGAGCTCATCCCCAACCTCCGGGAGCTGGGGGACCTCACCGACGTGAAGGAGAAGGTGGTGGAGAAGGACACGCAGTCCCTCACCGAGGTCAACGTGCAGCTCTCACACGACAAGGAGCAGCTGGTGCACATGGAGGACACCGCTGAGGCGCTGGAGAAGAATCTGAGGATGTCGCTCGATGCTGTCAAGCCGCAGGTTTCCTATGCGCAGGATGCTGTGCAGAGCACCACCAAGAAGGATATCGACGAGCTGCTATCGATCCGCACACCCTCCCCGAAGATCATGCTTGTGATGACGTGCCTCCTGGATATGTTCGCACTGCAGCCAGGTTGGGACTCTTCGAAGCGGTTCCTCGTTGACCGCCCCGCAGCGAAGCTCGCCGCTTTTGAAATCGAGGAGAACGTTGAACGCATCCTGCAGAGCTGCAAGTCTGCGATGGACAACCCCGACTTCCACCCCTCCAACCTCCGCATCATCAACCCCGGCGCTGCCGCGCTCTGCCAGTGGGTGCGTGCCGTATACATGACGGCCCAGCAGTACCAAGCATGCGAGCCGACGCAACGCCTCCTCAACGACGCCAACACGCAGCTGCAGCACCTCAGAGGTGTGGTTGCGTCGCTCACCGCCTCCGCCACACAGATGGAGCTGGCCCTCATCAAGAGCGAGGATGAGTATAAAAAAGCCAAGTCCTCCTACCTCGACGCGCAGGACGTCCGCCTGAAGGAGGAGATGGCTGTGGAGCGCGCCTCCACCTTCGCAGATGCCATCCTATCCAAGACGCAGTTCTGGGAGAGCGAGGAGAAGCGCCTCGCCGAAGTCGGCACACCCGAATACCGCTTCGTCCACAGCGCGGTCTGTGCATACGCGGGGCCCTTCACTCCTCCGCAGCGGGAGACATACATCAGAGCCCTGCAGCGCATCGTGGGGGCGGAGATCACAGGCCTCTGGCAGCCCCAGAGCAAGGCGCACCACCCGGGGATCCACGAGGCGTGGGTGCAGGCGGGGCTGCCCCAGGATGAGCACAGCCACCAGTCGGCATATCTGCTGGAGCACTGCACGCGCGTGCCGCTGCTGGCTGACCCACACGGCATCTCCGCCCCGTGGGTGTGTGGGATGCACCCCGGGATTGTGGTGTGCCGCCCGCTGGGCCTCGACAACGCCAGCGAGGCTCTGGAGAGCGGGGTCCCCGTCATGGTGGAGGGGGTCGACGAGCTGACCGACGAGCTGCTGCAGCTCGCGGAGGTGGCCAGCCAGGGCAACACCGCACGCCTCTTCCTCGTCGCCACCCGGGTGCTCGTGCACCCTCTGGTGGAGCCCATCCTCTTCGCCGCTGCCGAGGGGGTGGAGCCGGCGATGGAAGCCGGGCTGTCCCGCCAGAACGACCCGAAGCAGTTCCTCGAGCTGGCCAGCAAGCTGGTGACGGTGCTGGCGCTCCGCCTGAAGTGCAGCGGCTTCGAGGACACCCTCCTAGACATCCTCTACCAGGCAGGGGACGAGCCCTCCGCCTCCCCCACTATCTCCGCCGAGGTCCGTTCCACCGCCAACACCTCCGACAGCCTCCTCTCCGAGGTGCAGGTGCATACAAGCGAGGTCACGGCAATACTGGAGGCACGCCAGACCTACCGCCCCTCCCCCGCCTCGGTGCGCCTCTTCCTCTACCTCGCGCGGCGGTATGCCGAGGGTGGGGGGTCCATATTCCTGTTCGGGATGGGGCCCTTCCTGAGCCTGCTGAACCTGGGTGCTTCGGTGAGGCACGTCGTGTGCCCTGGGCTGCTCCGGAGGGACCGCGCGCTGTTCTGGCTGTGCGCGGAGGCGATGGACATCGTGGAGGAGGGTGTGATGACGGAGGGGGAGGCGTCGTTCATCGTCGACGAGCCGCACCCGCAGGCCCCGTCCCTCGCGGCTGCGAAGGAGATTGTGCAGGATGCGTGCAGCGAGCAATCCGCAAAGGTGTTCGAGGGGCTGCTCTCCTCCCTCCCCTTCGAGCAGGTGTGTGCCCAGGCCCCGGAGGCAGCCCGGAGCTGGCTGCACACCCAGGCGCAGCTGAGGGACGCGCACATGCTGCTGTTCAGCGCAGCACTCGGGGAGGATGCCCTGCGTGCTGCGGGGGAGAGGCTCTACCCGGAGGTGCTCCAGCTGACCATGCGTGGGTTCACCGCGCTGGATCATTCCTTCTGCAAGGTGCCCGTGATCATCCCGGTGCTGGATGGGTGTGCTGATGCGTACCATGATGTCCGGAGGGTGGCCCAGCAGAACTCACACATCGACTCTGTGGTGACGGTGACAGCAACGGAGTCCCTCAAGGAGATCATATCCCGCCTGCACGTCGCGATGCACCTGGGGCAGTGGCTGATATTCTACGACCACAGCCTGTGCCCTTCGGTTCTCCTCCGCGTGATGCACGAGGTGAACACCGCGGTCATCGAGAGCACGTTCCGCCTCTTCGTGGTTGCGGACCCCGCCTGCATCCCGACATACCTGATGTCGGAGAGTGTGAAGCTGGTGTTCGACAAGCCGTCAGACGTGCGGATGACATTCTACAGCGCGAAGCAGTCGCTCTCCCTGAAGCCGAACGCCTCCTCAGCACGGAAGCACCTCGCCATGCGGGTGTGCATGCTGCACGCCCTCGTCTGGCGGCTGAACCACGTCAGCAAGTGGGACACGGCACACCTCTACACCTACGGGTGCCTCACGACTGCACGCAGTGAGGATGCGAACCTGGAGGGTGTCGCCCTCGACATGTATGCCGCGTTGGACTCAACGTCGTGGGGCACCCTGAGGGTGCGTGCCGTCCTGAGGGAGGTGATGCAAGCGGTGACGGCCAACGCGCACCTGGACACGGATGACGACGCCATCGCGATGCTCAACATGCTGACCCCGGCAGAGCCCTACCTGCCGCTGTGCTTCCAGGCGGAGGCGGAGCGCACCCCCGTGACGAAGCGGGAGCTGCAGGAGCTGACGGACCTCATCAACCTGGATGACATGCACCCCGACTGCACGGCGCCCCTCGAGGGCAACCGTGACGAGGAGAACCCATACGCCTCTGTGCTGCGCAGGGAGGTGGAGGCGTACAACAGGCTGCTGCTGCGCATCGAGTCCGACGTGCGGGAGTATGTCTTCGAGAACCCTGCCGCTGAGATCCTGGAGAACTTCGCGGTGTTCACCGTGCCCCACTCGTGGCAGGCGCTGTGCATGCGGGAGCAGACGCTGCCGCTGGCTGCATGGATGCGCGACGTCGGCAACAAGTCGCAGTGGTTCCAGGAGTGGGTGCGGGAGGGCCCCCCCCCGTCGTACTGGATATCCGCCTTCTTCTTCCGCAGCGCCTTCCTGTCGTCGATGATGCTGTTCTCTTCCTCGCAGAAGCTGCACCAGCTGGCAGGGTGCTCCTTTGCATGCACCGTCACCAGCTATGAGGATGGCGATGCGGTAGACAAGTATCCAGACACCGGGAACTACGTGCATGGCCTGACCATCATGGGTGGGCGGTGGAGCAACAGCCACCGGAAGATTCTCCCCGAAGCGGGGGCCTCGAGTGACCTGCCCGTGATCCTGATGGTGCCGGTGCCTTCGTTTAAGATTGACTGTACATCGAAGGCCGAGTTCCCGCTCTACAAGTCGTGCGTGTCAGAGCAGACTCTTGACGTTGTGTCCGATTCGCTGTTCCTCCCTTGCGACAGAGCGACAGAGGCGACCAAGCGGGGCACACGGCTCGTGACAGAGTCATGAGATGGCGGACTTCAGTTGTTGCACATCGAATTGAAAGGCATGGCTCTTCTTGCCCGGTCGGTTTGAGTCAACTATGCGTTTCTAAACGAACGAACAGCTTTTGGCACCCTGACAGCCCCGCAGAACAGAGCAGATCCCCTTCAGGACCTCCCTTCCATCTGCAACACCCCCACAGTTACACATCCGGATCTGTCGACTCTGTTTCGTTCAGTGCGCCAGTGTTTTGGTTCCTTTTTCAGTTCCATGCGCTCCGGAGCCTTCGCTGTTTTGTTCTTGATTGCCAAAGCGCAAGCCACGCCTTGGCCTGCCACCCGACACGGGACGAGAGTCTCCTGGACACACCCAGCCAGCCTAGGAACTGGGATCCAGAGCAGGAGTGCCTGCGAGGAGCCGTTACCCCCTCCCGGGGAACAGGAACCGTTTGAGAATGGCATAGAAACAGCACGGGCACGCCTTTCCCATGTCGGCCCTGCTGTGCGTCAACGAAGAGGCCACCTCCCGGTGCCTTGAAGATCGTAAGGTTTAACAAGATGCCACTTTTCCCTTCCTCGCACCTCCACAGCAGGCTCCGGCCTCCAGCTCCTTTTGCCCGCCACCGCCTGCTGTCTCTCCCCCCCCCCCCCCCCTTCTCCCTATCGGTATCCACCACGAAACAAAACGGATCAAGCCCAGCGTGTGGGACCTACCCCCCTCAGCTGCGTCTAAACCACACCACCCCCTATTCTGTGAGGGCCAGCACGGGTCACTGTTCCGCAAAAAACCCCAACCACCCCACCCCCTCCTCCTCCTCAATCCCCCTCACACCACGCTCAACCACCCCACACAGGGCACACATGGAACATGATGGAGAGCGAAGCCCTGCACACCGCTGCGTGGGTAGCGTTCTGCAGCGGGCTTGCCGCGTCAGGCGTCTGCCTCGGGAAGCGCCTCCACACGCTGCGTGAGCTGAAGCGGCACAGGCGCTATGTCTTCGAGGAACGTGCCGAGGTCTGGCTCGCCGAGGAGGCGGACGGGGCGCCCTACTACGGCGTGGAGGACATGCTGCGCAAGTCTGTGGAGTACGGCTCGGACGACATCCGTGACAGGCTGTCCGCTGTGATGGCGTCGGACATCGCCAGCACAGTGCAGGAGATCCTCCGCAGCGAGGGCAGCCCTCACCACGTCATCGGGCACCTCGAGGAGGTGCTGATGCGCCTTGCCCGCCTGACCCACATGCTGAAGGTGCCACGCGCCTCGCTCTTGCTCCCGCACCTCACGCCGGACGAGCTGCAGCGCTTCGAGCACTGGGAGGCGGTGCAGCGGCGGCGCGGCTGGAAGGCCTTTGTGTCCATCGTGTGGAAGTACCACTATGGCCAGATCCACGCCATCATTGCGTCTGCACTGTTCGGCGTTGTCAAGCCGCTGCTCGCCTCGGCTGACACGGAGCTGATGAAGGCTGTCGGGTCGCAGTGCCGCCCCGCAGAGCTGGTGCCTGTCCTGCTGCGCGCATCTGCGCTGCAGCTGTTCAGCACTGTGTTGCGTTACTTCTCTTCCAACTTCGTCCACAACATGAGTGCCAAAACATCCCGCGGGATCCGAAAACGCTGTGTGGACAACGTGGCGCGCAGCGACCTTGTCTTTCTCTCATCGCTGCAGTCCTACCACATCGTCGAGTCCCTCGAGCGGGACCAGGAGGAGCTGAAGCGCGCCCTCACCAACCTCCAGATCCTCTTCCAGTTCACAGCGCACGCCGCGGCGCTGGTCTCCCTCATCAAGGTGTCCCCCCTCACGGGGCTGCAGTGCTGCGCCAGCGCTGTGCTCTACCGCCTCCTGGTTGGCGCGCTGCGCCGCCTCGAAACCTCCATCCTCGTCGCATATGAGAAGGAGGACCAGGGTGTCATCCACGGCTACAAGTCGCTGTGGGACCTCTTCGGGTGCATCAACACATTCATGTCCTACCGCTTCTACGGGCAGGAGGCCCGCCTTGCGGAGCACTGCCTTGCCATCGACGAGAAGGAGCACGAGGTGCTGGCGCACAACACCGGCCTGCTGGGCACCCTGCTGCAGCCCTCGGGCAGCGTGGAGCTGATTCTGCGCCGCTTCTGCCGCGTCCTGACCTGCCTTGTGGGGCAGGGGCACGCGGATGCCCTGGAGGCATTCTCCAACTTCGAGGATGCGGTGGAGACGGCGACGGAGGCTGTGAAGGCTGTGCAGAGCATCCGCTCCCTCTGGCTCCCCTCGCTGCGGGTGCACATGCTGCTGACGCTCCCCCGGCACATCGACAGGGGGGACGACGTCGGGCTGCGCCACTTCGACGGGCAGCACGACCTCGCCTTCTGCAACCTCACCTTCTGCTACGGCAGTGGCGAGACTGTCCTCCGCAACGTCTCCTTCTCCATCCCGGCAGGCGCGCACGTCGGCATCGTCGGGCCCTCCGGCTGCGGCAAGTCGACACTCCTGTCCCTCATCTCCCGTCTTTACGACCCCCAGGAGGGCGTGGTCACACTGGGCGGGCGGCCCCTGTCTGACTACAACGTGGGGTGGCTGCGGCGCGAGGTGGTGAGCGGGACAGGCCACTTCATGCGTGTCTTCAGCGACAGCCTCTATGAGAATGCGCGCATCTCCCGCCCCGACGCGACGCACGACGAGGTGATGGATGCGCTGCGGCACGCCTGTGCGATGGATTTTGCGCAGGAGAAGGGGCTGTACTCACGCATGGAGTGGGGCCCGCCGGAGCTGTCTGCAGGGCAGGAGGTCCGGCTCTACCTGGCCCGCGCGCTGCTGGCGAAGCCGAAGATCCTGGTGCTGGATGAGGTGACTGCGCATCTCGATGCGCTGACGGAGGATGCCATCCGGCGGCACATCGCAACGCTCGCCGACGAGGGCACCACCGTCATCAACGTGAGCCATCGCCTCAGCTTCCTGAAGGACTGCGGTGCCATCATCGTGTTCGATGAGACGGGGCGGATTGCAGCAGCAGGCACCCACCACCAGCTCCTGCAGTCCTGTGAGTGGTACGCCAGTGCGTGTGAAAAGCAGTCCACCTCCCCGACAGCTGCCTCGGTCTGAAGCGCGTGGGAGGCGGGAAGCAGGCATCTGAGGTGGATGAGGACAGGGAGAAGAACAGAGAGCCTGGGGGCGATCAGTCGGTCAAGTACCGTCGCGCTCCCGTTAGGCAGAATAAGACTGAATAAGGAAATGGGGTGATGCTGTGCGTCTGCGTCGCTGCCTGGGGTCGTCTTTAAAGAAAGCAATGCCAGGTGGCTGGGGAGGGAGGGGTGGGGGGGTTTCGTGGACGCAGCAGTAACAATGAAAGGGAAAAAAATGAAGAGATCCGATCATCAAAGAACAAAAATAAGCGAGCGTTTGATTCATGCCGGCAGAAAGCCATCCAAAGTCACAGGAACCCCCTCCCCCCCACCCTGATGACGGTCCCTTCTGCCCCCTCCCATTTGTCTTACTCTGCACAGCCAAGGTTTGGTTCAAATCGTTGGAACCGTGCAGAGAAAAGATAGCCTTTTCTTATACCTCTTCACTCGTCAGGGGTATGTTCGTCGATACCAAAAATGTGTTGTTCTGTACGTGGACGACCCTCTGGGCCGTCTCGCACATCAGGTGCAGGTGTTGTCGATGCGTTTAAAAAGCCATTTTCTCCTCAGCTTCCTCCGGCTGACAATGTTCATGCCAAAGTCTGGCTGTTGGCGTCAGGTAATTCGTCGGATCAATAAGATTATTCTGAGCATTTCCCCTATCCGATGAGCATGCCATACCAGACAGCACGGAGCTGACACAGTCTGCCTGCGGAAAGCAAGCCCTCCCCTCCTCCCCTCCCACCCACACCCCGTGAACCAGGGGATAAGATAGGTCTGGTTTTCCGGTTTTCAAAACCAGGGTTTCCCGGTTCCCGGTTTTCTGGAAGAAAAAAAAAGGTCGGTCTCATTTTTGGCGGTTTTTTTTGTGACTTTGGGACAGTAAAACAGTCAGAAAAAACGCCATAAAAAAATAGAAAGTGACCCCATCGTGATCCGCACAGAGCCCAAATAGTCCAAAGAAGGCAGAGAAGCGGAGAAGAAAAAATGGACCTAGCGGGTGGCCCGGTGGGTGGTGATGCCCTCGTCATGCAGGTCTCTTCTGTTTTGAAGGTGCACACATGGTGGACTCCAGCCACCATGTCTAAGAGGGAGTCTAAGACTGCAGTCTGTACTGGAGACGGGAGTCTATTTTCCAGCTAGTTTACGCTCAGACTCCCGCTAGTTGAGACTCATGGGAGACACGGTGTACTCCAGCGGAGGTAGGGTAACCTCCGCTGGAGTTCACCGTGTCGTCTGCCTCTGTGCAGCGTCACTCGGTGCCATCGAATACATGGCGACAGCCCACCAACTCGAGACAGATCTGCTTGTCTGGAGGGCTGAGACGAGAACACGAACGACTTTCAAGCAGTCTTGAAGGTCGCCAAGCCTATTGGGGGCAACTAACAGATGAGATTTGTTTGTTGCCTGTCGTCACAGCTAGGTGCCCATCTCCTCGAAAACTCTCGTCTAGGCTCTACGTGGCGGAGATCTCGTGGACCCTTTGGCCATGACAAGGTCTGCCGTGCATCCACTCCACCCACAACGCACACCTGTCACGAGTGGTCGCTCCCACGTCCTCCTCCACCCTGAAGGTTGAACCCTCAAGGACCAGTGATCTCCTGCTGGCCGGGCTGCGATACAGTGAAGCCTTCCTACTTACAAGCGAATCCAGACTGTAGGGAACAGATGTTCACTACCGTGGCCTCCGGCGGCTGGGGGGCTCCGCCCCCCAGACCCCCCTGCGTAAAAACATTGCACCAGACCGGTTTTTTGGCCGAGAGTCCAAACTTTCAAAGCAGCTGCTGCGCCTGCCCCACCAAGCAGCCTCAGTACGACAGGACGCGCGCAGGCACTGGGCCCTCTCAGATTCTGGGAGGGTTTGCGCGGGTCGCGCGCGCCGAAGGCGCGCGCGAAAAATTTTCAAAACCAGAAAAACCGGAAAACGGCGCCAGAAAAAAAGTCTATCTTATACCCTGACCGTGAACGAACAAAAAAAAAAGAGCCAAAAAAAAAGAAGAAGAATCGAAAATTTAAATCCCGAAGTTTTTATTTGACTGTGCCTTTTTTCTGCACCACACATCTGAGACACATCTGATTTTTCTTCCCTCCTCCTATCTCGCCGTCTTCTCTCTCTCTCTCTCTCTCTCTCGTATGCTTATAGTGTGAATATCCCCGAAACGAAAATACTCGCACCCCAAGGGTGTCGTCTACTTAACTACGCGGGCCCGCGGCCCGGTAGACTCCCCTTGTTTGAGAGAGGAGCTGCTCTGGTGGGGTGAGGGAAGTGACACAGGAGGAGGAGGAGGCGCAGGCGCCACACGGTCTGTAGCGCCCGGTGACGCGCTACGTGAGGAAGGAGGATTAAGGTAGGCCCGGAAGCCTGTAGGCGCGTGCGGTGACCGCGCACGGGCGGAGGAGGAAGAGGCACCAGAACGGGGCCTTTTTCTGCACCACACATCTGAGACACATCTGATTTTTCTTCCCTCCTCCTATCTCGCCGTCTTCTCTCTCTCTCTCTCTCTCTCTCGTATGCTTATAGTGTGAATATCCCCGAAACGAAAATACTCGCACCCCAAGGGTGTCGTCTACTTAACTACGCGGGCCCGCGGCCCGGTAGACTCCCCTTGTTTGAGAGAGGAGCTGCTCTGGTGGGGTGAGGGAAGTGACACAGGAGGAGGAGGAGGCGCAGGCGCCACACGGTCTGTAGCGCCCGGTGACGCGCTACGTGAGGAAGGAGGATTAAGGTAGGCCCGGAAGCCTGTAGGCGCGTGCGGTGACCGCGCACGGGCGGAGGAGGAAGAGGCACCAGAACGGGGCCTTTGGGGAAGGGCTGCGTCAACGGACACGCCGTCGGGAGGGGAGGTAGTAGGAGAAGGTGGGTCCGGATCAGCGGCGCCCACGTCAGCGTCAGCGTCAGCGGTGGGGATCACGTGGTCGACCCTAGGCCTTTGGGCAGGCAGTGCCGGGGTGGAACCGGTATGCGCCTCTAAGGCGGTGCGCTTCAGCTGCGCCACGGCGGGGATGGATGGCCTGACGCCGTCGGGTGAGAGCCTCCTACGAGGCTGCATCAGGTGGCGGTGGGGTGAGCCCGGGGAGCACACGGTATGGGCCAGCCTCTTCAGGATAACTGGAGGGGTGGCGGGCTCGGGAGTAGCGGGACACGGGGTCGCTTCAGGGGAGGGCTGAGGCGCAGGCACACAGGGTGGCGTGGTGGAGGGAAGATCCCCCACGGTAGGCGCAGTCGCCTCTGGGAAGGGCGGGGTTGGCGGCACATGGGGCGGCGGGGTGGGGGCGTCTGCCTCCACAGGCGTCGCAGGGGCGGGAGGGGCGTGGTGGCCCTTCTTGCAGCAAGCGGTGGGGCGTCTGTCATTCATCTCAGGCAGAGAGGCGCAGACCCCGCAGGGGGGCAGGTCATGGTCGCGGCAGCCGTGGTGGCCACGCTTGCAGCACATGTTGGAGGAGCTGCAGGTGCCGCAGGGCTCTCTCTCTCTCTCTCTCTCTCTCTCCCATTTTATTCACCAGCCAGGTTATTTCCTTGCATCCCCGTCATTCTTCCATTGCAGTGTTGTGCCTCCCTCCATCCCCCCTCCTCAATCTGAGGCATCTGGGAGGGCGAGAGGGGGGGGGGGTGAAGGGGGAGGCAAAAGAGAGCAACGGATTGGGTCACCCATGTTGCTGTGTCCTCTCCCGCAACAAACGATATCATACCGGGGGGTAGATTAGGAAATAAAAAAAAGTTTTGTTGGAAAGAGACAATTTACGCCAAAAAGAAGAAAGGGGTGGTGGGGAGGGGTGGGCGGAGGGGGGAGGGGGAGAGGGGGGGGGTGGGTGGGTGTGGCAATTTCCTCAGGAGTGGCCCGTTTAGAGAGAGGAAAGCCGAATCAGAAAGGTGACTCATCCTCTGTGTCAGCCACACATGGGTGATGCCCCCCTACGCTGCTGTGTTTGTTGGGGTGGGGGGGGGGGGGGGCGCTAGGCTGTGCTATACGTTCCACCCCCCCAGCGTATAACGTATTATACGTATTATACGTTGAGCGTATTATACGTTAAAATACGTATTATACGTTCAGGCAATATTGCACAGGCATCCACGATGCGACTCACACCGGACTTTGGGTTCGTGGCGTCGTTCGTCAGCACTTCGACAGCATCCCACGCCTTGTCGGTGCGGTTGCGCTTCTCACCTGATATCGTTACACACCCACATGCACTTCAGCTGACTGGGGGATGCAGTGAGAGTCACACTCAACAAGGATATCAAGGTCACACTCCAAGTCCAGCCACGGACAGCCACTCTGTACGGTGTATGCAAAAATGGGGTGAAAATCCGGAGCGTATAATACGTATTATACGTATTATACGTATAGTGCAGCCTAGGGGGGGGCGGGGGAGGTAAGGTGGTGATCGGGGTTGCTCTGTTCCATTCCAGTCACTATTCAGCGGGGGCTTCCAGAACAAAATACTCAAAAAATGCGTCTCTCACAGTGCCTGTGATTGTCGACACCAAAAAAAAAATGCGTGTGTCATTTCCGCAATACGTCAATAATATTGGTGTATGCTGGCGTGTGCTTTGTGTGTCTGTGAATGTTCACATCAAGGGCTCGGCTCGGGTGTGAAGGGGAAATGAAAACAGCGCCAGAGTGGTGGGTGGGTGGGTGGTGGTGGTGGTGATCAGACAGCTGGTCGTCTATGCGAACAACATACAATTTTCTCTCCCCCTCCCCCTCCCCACCCCCCCACCCCCCCTCCATTTCTTTCATTATTGGGCCTGTCAACGACAAATTTTTTCGCTCATTATTTTCTCCCTGGCCCATACTGTATGTCTGCAACCAACCCACCAGCCCCTCCTCCCTCGTCTCTCTGTTTTCACCATTCTGCTGCTACGTTGGATACGTTCTGGCTGTCGCGACCAACCCGCCCTCCCCGAGGTTGCTGACACGATATCTGCAATAGAGTCGAGGCATCATCCACGTCTTCTCTGCAGGATCACCTCCCATACCCACGCCACCATCAGAGTGAAGTGTACCCTGGTGGCAACGGGGCTGCCCGACAGTGGCGTTCGCACATTATTTGGCGTCGAGATGTCGACACATACAGCGTCCCCATCGCATCCCGGGTTCTTTCTTTTTGCACCCCCCGCGCCCTGCCGCCATCCGCTTGGGGGTGAACAGGGTTTGGGGGGGGGGGGTCCGGGTGTTCGGGACTTGGGGGGGGGATTGGCAAAGGGCTTCCTTCGCCCAGAAGAACAGAAGGTGGGCACCCTAACAAAGGCACACCGGCAGTTTGACACAGGAGGTGGCGCCCCAATAAATGTGAACGGACCAGGGGTCCGGGGGGGGGGGGGGGTGGGAAGGGGCTTGGGGTCTTTGGGGGCTTGGCCTTATTCTCAGCAGTGCCCAGTGGAGACTCCCGTCGTGTCATGTGGAGGGAGCGCATCCTCGTGTTTTTCCCCAGTTTGGTTTCCCCCCAGCGAGAGAAGCGCCGTGCCTGTTCCGCTTCTTTGCTTGTTCCGGTGGCTTCGCCCATTCGTGTGGCAAAAAAATAACAACTATGTTGGCCGCATCACTTAGCACCGGGTACCAGGCAGTTCTGATGAGATATGGGTGAAAATTTTAATACCCCCCCCCCCCTCTAAATCCCGCGATGAATTTTGGATTTTTTGGGGATGAAGGAAGGCCCATGGCCTCACCTCCACACCTGAACCATACCCAGATATGCCTTTCCGCACCCATCCTGCACCCAGAACTGGCACAGGGGGGTGAAAAACGCCGCCAGGTGCCTTTTCAGATGTCATCGAGCAGGGGTGGCCCCTACTGCAGTAAAGCCCCCCTTTTCTGGGTTTCTCCGGCTTTGCACCATTTCACCTCAAAAATAATGGGCCGAAACAGATTCCAGTGGATCTGCAGGGCTTCTGTGGGTCCATTTCTACTATTTGAGGTCACAAATGCGGTCCCAGAGAGGGAACACCTGCAAAATCACACATTTTTCACCTATTTCTGCAGGAACACTGTTGGCTTCGATTCCAGTATTCATCACAGAGGACGAAAGACGGGGGATATCGAGCCCCGCCCCGTTGGATCGATTCTGTGGCCTCATTGTGGTCCCAGACCCCTTCCATGCCCAAAGCCCTCTCATGATCACTGAGAAACCAGGTCGACAATGAGAGGAGCTGCACACAGAGGCACGTGGTGAGGTTACGTTCAGAGAGCCGCCAGAGGTTTCCGGGGTTCTGTGGAATTTTCTGATGACCTTTGCAGGAGCGAGGAAGCTATATGGGGTGGCCTGCTGATACATGCTCTCAGCAAAGAGCATTGTACTTTTTTTTTCTGTTGTGCCAGGCCGAGGCCTTCGCGCGTCACCTTACCTCAACCCGGGGTACCCACTCGACTGCTCGGTGGGGGCTGCAAGAGTCTTCTGCTAATACCTTCACATCCGCTTCCGCGGACTATCTCCGCGTGTCGCCCTTTCGGACCGTGTAAGTGTCTTGCACACAGAAGCCGAGGAAGGGGCGGTTGTGCTGGGAATAGAGTCTCCTTGGCCTCAGACTTGCAACCGGTTCCAAGACCCTGACTCGAGCCTAATGAGTTACCATCAGAGAGAGGTTGTAGTGGGTTATCAAACCACAATGACCACCACATGGAGTCTTGCATCTGACGAGCTTGCCTCAAAGGGGACGTTGTGGCGGTGTGTGCGGAACACCTCACCAACGCAGCCAATCGCAAGCGCAGCAACTGCAGAGAATCCGGTCAGCTGCAAGGGTGATAATGTAGAGAAGAACACAGCCCAAAAAACCGTCAAAATGACCCAAAAAAACCTAGAAAATGGTGACGATGCACCCCCCTGACCCCATTCCACACCCCTCTGACCCCCCTGGATACCCTCTGGCGGGGCTACTGCACTTGAGACACCACCATTCTGGCCCACAGGCCGAAAAATTCATCGCGGGATTTAGGGGGGGGGGTATTAAAATTTTGACCCATAGGGGGCCCTCGCTACCAAGTGTGACTGAGTGAGAAAAAGTGAGGAGTCAGCCATGTTTGGCTGAAAACTGACGACTCGTGACTCACAGTGACTCGTAGCGAGGGCCCCCATATGGTTTTATTTTGAAAGTCTCAAAATGTTTTGCAAGAAAGTCTGAAGATAACAATACAACAGAGCCCCGCCCCGCCCCACCACAAAAAGTGCTGCTGAAGACATATTTTCCGTCAGGCCGGAGGTCATCGCTACCGAAAGCGGTCGTAGCAACCCTGTTTCTGCCGCCTTCTTCCTTATTTGATGCGTTTTGATGCCTTCTCACTCGATACCAAGACAACCACACAGCCATCCTTCTCCCTTTAGAGCCCCTTCAACCCGCGTTAGGGTCACGCATGTTGGGCACCCACAGCAAGAGTGGGGTTCAGTGCAGGATCATCCTCCCGATTGGAAACATTGGCCTTCGCTCTGCGTCAAGCCGTGTCAGCGCGACGCCATTCAGCGTTACCCTATGATGGCAGAGCGTTCTCACTGTGATGCACGCCAGAGCGAAAAATCTACCGGTGAGACCCGCTCGGGTGTGCGGTGGGGGATGTGTGGGCAGAACCGACAAAACGGATGCTGTGAAACCACATTACATTTTTTCTGCACATAACACACCTGTGTGGTACGGGAAATGCTACGAGGAACGCGATGGACTCGGGACTGCTGCTGGCCTCTCTTGCTATGGTTTACTTATGTTTCGTGCTCCACCTGCTCCACCTCATTCTGCACTTCAGATGATCCACTTCACGTGGGTTACGGGGTTTGGGACAACGATGATATGTTGTGTCCGACGACAAGGTAAGGTAAGCTCATCGAGGTACACCAAACCGGAGTTGTCAAATCAAAAAAGACACACCGCCCGAGAGGCAATTGGTGTGACACAACAGCGATGACACAACCACTCTGCCCGAGGGGGCGCGTTTTTAGCGACCGAGACCTCCTCTCCTGACTGAGGGACACACGATCTGACCGTCCGAGAGACGCAGCATTCTACCCTGCCCGAGGGGCACCCACTCTCCTGACCGAGAGACACGCAGTCTTGCCCGAGGGGCACCTGGTTTCCTGACCGAGACAATATTCTGCCCGAGGGGCACTCACTCTCCCGACCGAGAGACACGCAGTTTTGCCCGAGGGGCACCTGTTCTCCTGACCGAGACAATATTCTGCCCGAGGGGCACCCACTCTCCCGACCGAGAGACGCAGCATCTCGCCCGAGGGGCACCTGTTCTCCTGACCGAGACAAAAATTTTGCCCGAGGGGCACCTACTCTCCCGACCGAGAGACACGCAGTCTTGCCCGAGGGGCACCTGTTCTCCTGACCGAGACAATATTCTGCCCGAGGGGCATCCACTCTCCCGACCGAGAGACGCAGCATCTCGCCCGAGGGGCACCTGTTCTCCTGACCGAGACAATATTCTGCCCGAGGGGCACTCACTCTCCCGACCGAGAGACACGCAGTTTTGCCCGAGGGGCACCCGTTATCCTGACCGAGACAAAACTATGCCCGAGGGGCACCCACTCTCCCGACCGAGAGACGCAGCATCTCGCCCGAGGGGCACCTGTTCTCCTGACCGAGACAAAAATTTTGCCCGAGGGGCACCCGCTCTCCCGACCGAGAGATACACAATCTTGCCCGAGGGGCACCAAATCCCGACCGAGAAGACGACCCTCACACCATGCTCGTGTCAGGTCTCAAGAGGGCCGAAGCCGCGGTTGAGGACAACAACACCCCCACGCACTGGTTCTAATAAATGACGGCGAGGTGCACGGGGGGATCAGCACGAAGGAGGGGCGCAAAAAGATGGGGATGATGACGCCGTGGTGTTCAAGGTGGTCCTCCGCCGCTTATGAACGTGACAGCGGGACAGCGCTGCGCCCGTGGCCGCAGCGGATTGAGGACATTCCCATCAGCCATCGAGACTATCACCGCGCCTCGCCGAAAACCTGCTTCACGCTTGATCGCGCTCAAGGTTTCCAAACGCATACTTCAGCTGGAGGTTCCGTCACAGAGGCGCTGACAAAGGCGGGACCAAGAGCAACAGTCGGGTGCTGATAAATGGGTCGATACTGATGCAGCAAAGTGACGTCAGTGATATCCAACTCCTACTTTCCTGACCGAGACACGATCTTGCCGAGGAGCATCGGACCGAGACACCCACTTCTGCCTGAGGGGCACCTAGCCGAGACGCATTTTTCCTGCCCGAGGGGCATCTCGCCGAGACATTACCTGCCTGAGGGGCACCTGGCCACGACATACCTACAGCTTACGCTTGCGGGGCACCCTGCCTGAGGAGCACCTGGCCAAGACATACATTTCCGCCTACGAGGCACCCTGCCCGAGGGGCACCTGGCCAAGACAGACACCTCTGCCTACGAGGCACCCTGCCCGAGGGGCACCTGGCCAAGACATACACTTCCGCCTACGAGGCACCCTGCCCGAGGGGCACCTGGCCAAGACAGACACTTCCGCCTACGAGGCACCCTGCCCGAGGGGCACCTGGCCAAGACATACACTTCCGCCTACGAGGCACCCTGCCCGAGGGGCACCTGGCCAAGACATACACTTCCGCCTACGAGGCACCCTGCCCGAGGGGCACCTGGCCAAGACAGACACTTCCGCCTACGAGGCACCCTGCCCGAGGGGCACCTGGCCAAGACATACACTTCCGCCTACGAGGCACCCTGCCCGAGGGGCACCTGGCCAAGACAGACACTTCCGCCTACGAGGCACCCTGCCCGAGGGGCACCTGGCCAAGACATACACTTCCGCCTACGAGGCACCCTGCCCGAGGGGCACCTGGCCAAGACAGACACTTCCGCCTACGAGACACCCTGCCCGAGGGGCACCTGGCCAAGACAGACACTTCCGCCTACGAGGCACCCTGCCCGAGGGGCACCTGGCCAAGACATACACTTCCGCCTACGAGGCACCCTGCCCGAGGGGCACCTGGTCAAGACATACATTTCCGCCTACGGGGCACCCTGCCTGAGGGGCATCTGGCCGCGACATACACTTCCGCCTACGGGGCACCCTGCCTGAGGGGCACCTGGCCAAGACGCACATTCATGCCCGAGGGACACCGGGCCGAGACATTACATTCCCTGCCTGAGGGACACCTGGCCGAGACACATTCCTGCCGAGGGGCACTCACTCCCGACCGCGAGACGCAGGATTTTGCCTGAGGGGCACCTCCTCTCCTGACCGAGACACAACCCCGCCCAGCACAGTGCCGAGGGGCATTTACGCTTTCGACTGGAATACCGAGCCTGACCCGGGGAGACACAATCGTGCCACAATCGTGAGGGGCATACTCTCTTGATTGAGAAATACACCCTTTTTGCCCGAGCGACGGCACCTGAAGGCGGAAGGGTGGCCTGTCACACACAGCCTGCCAGATCCAGCTCGAGCACGGTGACGCGACGTGAGCTTTCCGAGGGCGACAGTTTTCGTGTACCAATGCAACGCCCCCGGACACGCCCCCGAGAAGCCGGCACGTCTGTCGTGCCCAGCTTATCTGCGCGAATGCCGACTACGCGCACCCCGGCGTCAAGCGGATGCCCGCACACGCCCCAAGCGGGGCATACTCCGTCGAAGCATAGTCTCCCTGCCGGGGGACACACATTCAAGCCTGCATTATTCACAGGGGTCAGGGGGAGTTCCGGGCGTCTGTGGCCCGGTGTTGAGACGTACGACCTCACAGTTCCATGCAGGGAAGGGGAGCTGCTGACTGGACACCTGCGAGGTGCCGTGGGACATACACAGAGATCAGGTATCCAACACAGCCGAGACGCTCTCCCAAGCTGCACTGCTCGGGGAGCAAAAGAAGCAGCGACTGAGAGACGCGTCCGCATCGCCTGTGTCAGCGGTGCCGCCGCTGAGGGGGTCCACCGAAACCGCAGCCATGGCAGCGGGCCGAGATCATTCCACAAGGTTGGGGGGCAGTCGGCCAGTCTTCCCGAGTACCCAGCAGCCTACTCGACAAGCCCGAACAGCGACTGCAGCGTGCGACAAGCTCCGGTCCGCGGGGACTCACCTCTCTCATTAAGAAGGCGACTCCGAGAATCCTTCTGGCATGCCCACACCTCCAGGGCCTCGAATTTCCTCACGCACCGGGAAATACGCCCTCCACACTGAGTCCGGGCGTTACCACTGAATCGACGCCACGTGGGGCCACAGGGCCTCCGTTTGATGCGCTGTCTACGAGGCGGGCGATGGGGCAGGTACAGTGGGGATCAGCCCAGTGGGAAGGGGGCCGCAGGAACGTGTTGTCCACCGCTCGAGCGGAGTTCAGGAGACGACAGTGCGCGCGATCGCCCTCTTTCACCCAGAAGGGCCGGCACCTCGCACACCTACCCCTGGGCACTCCATGCAGCGTCTCCAGTGCGCCATGAAGAGGCGCGTTGGGCTTCACCCCGCAACTCGCTCGCAGCCAGCGAAGACCGGAGAGGACACAGAGAGCCACAGAGCGATCGAGATCACGCCGGAAAGCACCGGGTGTTGGCCGGGCTCCCGAAGGGCGAGAGTTTAAGACGGCCGGACAGTAGACTGCTGCGGAGGAGCTGGGAGGCGAGTTTCAGACTGTGATTTCTCGATCCGCTGAGCCCTGTCCCCAGGCGAGAGCTGCCGGGTCATGGTGGCTGAATATGCACGAGCGTCGCGGTGGTGGTGCTGGGAGCGCACCAGAGGACTGTCACGCTGAGGGGCTGGGCATGGCCACTGACTACCTGGATACGGCCGTCTCAGTGCATCGCCCGGGGTGCAAAACGACATCGAGGATGTCAGGAAGAAGGGTCATGTGGGCACACACCAATATGTCGGAGACGTGAAGAAGCCTCGAGGGGAAGGGTTCCCCAGGGGATGGAGGATCCCGAAGAGGTACAGGGTGAGGATTCAAATACCCGGAGTGGGAAACGCACCAGACGTCGGGGGTCAGCCAA
This sequence comes from Rhynchopus euleeides, assembly GCA_963210315.1. NCBI lineage: Eukaryota > Euglenozoa > Diplonemea > Diplonemida > Diplonemidae > Rhynchopus > Rhynchopus euleeides. The sequence continues at coordinate 2,070,258 of OY723280.1, forward strand.
GAGCGGGTGGTTGCAGCACAGGCGGGGCTGTGTGCAACCTTTGCCCCCTTAGTTTCGCCGGGTTGAGACGCATCAACTCTCTCGCCGGGTGCGGCAACTGGAGAGACAGGCATGTTGTCGATAGGGCACACCAAGAATCACGAGGCTGACCACACGACGGCGGCACACGGCCGAGGCAGGCGGTGGAAGCGTCCAATGCAACACTCACAGCATAGAGGCCAAGTGTTTCTCGTAGTATTTCCCCTGAGCCGTGTGTGTGCGCGTGGGACGCGGGCTTGCTGCTTGGGCTGCACCCGCCGCACCCCGCAGCACCTTTTTTTTGTGAGCGCGTTGTCCGAGACAAGGGGTGATCTCTACGGGTTTGTGATATCACAAATCACAACACATTAGCACTTCGGTCTTCTCTGCGGGTCTGGGAAAAGGGGCTGGTGGGGGGGTGGGGTGGGGAATGGTTTTTGGTTTGCGTGGAGGTGTGGGGGTGGGCCGGGTTGCGATGCGATGTGCAGGACGGGCCCATATCCACGACCCCCCTCACCCTCCCCACACCCACACCCACCCCCATGCATTTCGGAGGCAGGAATCCGCAAAACGCTCTCAGCTCCCTGGCTATGGCGCGTTCGCTATCCCGGTGCAAGTTGCAGTAGTCCTGGACTCCTTTCTGATATTCCAGACCCAAGCGATCCAGACACTGCCAATGAACAAAGGATGCAGTTGAAACCAAGTGTCTCAGCCTCTGGAAAGGGATCCTTCCAGACATGTTCACGAAGGAGCTTTGCGGAAGCCCGTTGGTGCAGGCCAGCCGTCCCCGCCCCAGGAACTCCTCTTCTGACTTGACCGCTGATGTCCCCTCCTGCCATCACCTCCTATAAAACCGCCGCTGGGCGGCTTGCAGGGAGGCACTTCTCGTGCTGTTTCGGCTACATGTTTTGCAGCTCTTCGTCTGCCTGTTCGTTTACGGAGGGAGGCTGTTGAGGGAGGGACCCCGCATTCTCTCAAATGCGGTGTCGCATTCGTGTATCTCGGCTCGCACCCCTGTCGGCTGTCGCAAGCAGGGACGGTGAGACGGAGATATAGGGTGAGCCCCCGTGTTGCCTGCCGATATGCCAACAACATGCTCCCTCGATAGCCTGCCACCAACCCCTCCCCACACACGCACACCGATACAGGCCGAGCCGAGGCCGGGGCCCTCGCCCCGATGCAGCCGTGAGAGTGCCAGGTGGGGGGGCGGGTGGGTGACACTGTATAGCTTTTCATTCCGGCTGCCATGTCGCGCAGCCACAGCCCACCGGGGTCGCTCCCCCTGATACACGCCTCGCAGCTGCCGGATGCATACTCCGCAGTGAAGTGGCGCCTCGCGAAGGAGGGCGGGGCGGTGCTGCACTTCGCTGCCGTGGGGGTGGAGCCGGAGCTGATCGTGCTTCTCAGCGACAGGGCGCTGTACCTCTACGCTACCAACGGGACATTCGTCCGCTGTCTGGAGGCACGCCACATCGAGGAGGTTGTGCGCTACCAAACTGTGTTGGGCCTCCGCGTCCCCACAGAGTACGACGTGCGCCTCACCCTGCACGAAGATGACTGCGACCGCCTCCTCCGAGCCCTCGTCGCCATCTACCGCCGCCACACCGACCGCCCCCTCCTGGTCCGCCCCGTCGACAGCGAAGAGCAGATATCCCGCACCCTGTGGCTCACCCCGCCTGCCAACTGGGCACCCCGCCCCGAGCTGCCCTTCAGCTACGACTCGGGGGATGCGTCGAAGGCGACAGTCGCAGAGGAGCTGCTGCGGAAGCAGCGCGAGATAGACCTCCTGCGGCAGGAGCTGCGCGGCGGCGACGGCGGTGCGGTGTCGCAGAAGCTGGACCTCCTGGAGCACGCCGTGCAGGAGGTCGCGTCGCGCGTGTCGGCGGCGACGCCCGGAGGCGAGCCGGGGCTGGCGGGGCTGAAGGCGTTCGCCTCACACCCCCGCACCCCTCTGCCGCCCAGCCCGGGGCCACACAGTGCGCACAGTGCGGCGTATGCACCGCAGCCGAGCTACGCAGCGAGCCCTGCCAGCCTCTCTGGGTTCCCCGTGGGCCTGCCAGGGGGTGGGGGTGCGCAGGACGATGCCTCCGTGAGGGTTCTGGCCTCCCGCCTGACACGGCAGGTGGCGGCGGCCACCCAGGAGCTGGCCAACCTGAAGACCTCCCAGCAGGAGTCGGAGACGAAGGCTGCAGCGCAGAAGGAGGACTCAACGCGTGCCGATGTCATAGGGAGGCTGGCTGTGCTGGAGGGGCTGCTGCGGGACAGGCAGGGTGGTGGTGGTGGTGGCGGCAGCGGGCGGGGTGATGTGGCGCACCACCTGTCTAAGATGGAGGGGTATCTGGAGGGGCGCGTGCATGAGGCGACGGCCGCTGCGGCGGAGGCGGGGGCCCAGGGTGGGGGCAGCCACAGCAAGAGGGACCGCACGTCGCTCAACGTGGTGGTGCAGAGCCAGCGGGACGGGCAGCGCCCACAGGACCCCCAGGCGCACCACCCCCACACCCCTGGGGGCGGGGGGGGCGACCGCAGCGCAGCCGGCACGCCGCCGGAGGGGGGCCGGCCGCAGCACATGACTTCTCACACCGCGTCGCACACCCACAGCGAGGTGCGCTCCTCCGCCACCGCGCAGCAGCGCGACCCGCGCTACCGGCAGCCCTTTTGGGGCGGGAATGGAGGAGGCGGCGGCGCCGCCGCCTCCGCCAACGACCCAGGCTCCATCCCACAGCTGCGCAGCCCGCAGGCCTCCAGCCCCTACGGCAGAGGCTCTGCCTCTGCCTGGGGTGGCGGCGGCGGCGCCGCCACACGGGCGCGGTCGCCCCCAACACCCCCGCCGCGCCAGCCCGCGCTGCGCGGGATGGAGGCGGAGATCCTGCGGCGCAGGTCTGCGTCCCCCCACCAGGCGCGGCGACGCTCCGCGTCGCCGAGGGGGCAGCGCCGCTCCCCCGCCTCCCGCAGCCGCAGCCCCGTGTTCGACGAGTGGGCCCGCAGCAGGTTCGTGCCGGAGGTGGAGTCGGAGGACTACCCCTCTGAGCGCCGCTCCAGCCCCCGCGCGGGCAGGCGGTACCGCTGTGTGACCAACGGGCAGTACCACACGATGCGGGGGGGTCCGTCCCTCGACGCGGAGAAGACGGGGCAGATCGCACCCGGGGAGGTGGTGGATGTGGTGGCCGCCTTCACCGACCCCGACGGGCTCTGCTGGGTGAAGCTCTCGAAAGGGGGGTGGTGCCTCAGCGGGTATGAGGGTGACGAAGAGGACTGCTTCATGGTGCCCGAGTCCCCCGCGCAGCAGCCGCAGCATCAGTTCGACGCCCTCGCCACCTCGGTGGCAAACCTGGAGCAGATGATCAACAGGAAGATGCAGCAGATGCACGGGGGGCCTGAAGACGACCCCAGGGGCGGGGGGGCGCTTCCCGGAGGTGCCGGGTACTCCCCCCGCGAGCGCACGGAGCACGAGTTGGAGATTAAACGTCTGCAGCACCAGGTGCTGTCGCTGGAGGAGGCGCTCGAGGTGAAGACAACCCGCATCGACAGGGAGATGGCGCAGCAGCGGGACTACATCGCGAACCAGCTGAAGGGGCTGCGGCCCTCCGTGCAGGCGCAGTCCATCCAGCTGATGCCTCAGGCTGGGGGGGGCATGCAGTTGGGTCCGGTAGCCACGCCGGATCAGGCTGTGGGTGTGCCGGACCCACGCCACCAGCTGTCGTACAGCAGCACGCCCTACCGCAGTGCTGCAGAGTATGCAGAGGAGGCTGCTCTGAAGCAGGAGCGGACGGTGTCTCCCCCGCGCCCGCAGGATGGCCCCGTGGCCTCGCTGAACGAACACCTGTGGGGCACGCCGCATCGGCAGGAGCGCAGCATGTCGCCGCCCAATCCCGATGCAGCGCTGGGTGTGCCGCCCGCCCCCCAGGCGCAGGCGGCCCCAGCGACGCCTCTGAACGTCACGCCTGGCGGGCGGCGTGTGGTGGTGACGCCGCATACGCACGCTGTGTATGGGGGCACGCCGGTGGGGGTGGTGCAGGAGGAGGGGCCGGGGCACTGGCGTATCACCGCCGTGAACTCGATAGTGCGTGCGGATGTGTCGCTGGGGTCGCGCCAGGTGGCGGTGCTCCCGCAGGCGGAGGTGGTGGAGGTGGCGGAGGTGGTGGGCGACAGGGCGCGTGTGGTGGCGCCTGTGCGGGGGTGGGTGTCTGTCGTGGGGGAGGCGGGGTCGCGCCTCATGGTGCCCTCGGTGGCGACGTGCACCACCCCGACGAGGTCCTCCTATGCACCGCAGGCGCGGGCGCGGAAGCCACGATCGCCAGCCCGGACGCGCAGGCGCACACCGCCGCTGTCTGCGCCGACTTCTATCCCCTCCTCTGCCACCGCCATGCGCACACCCTCCGAGTCGGTGATGGAGCGCACAGTGGATCGGATGTCTGCGACAGAGAGGACAGACAGGACAGAAGAGAGGACAGACCGTTCCGAGCGCACGCCCACGAGGCGAAACCGCTCATCTCGGTCTCGTCAGAGCTTGCAGAGTCGGAACCCGTCGAGGACGCGGTCCACCTCGCGTAACTCCCGATCGACGATGTCGTCGCGTCCGCCCTTCAGATGAGATACTGTGTTGGCAGCATGTCGTGTGTTGTACTGTGCGCTGTGCGATGTTGTTTCTGTTAGACAAAAGAAGAGTCAAAAAAAATATTCCAAACTCGGGAGCAAGTCTGATCCTAAATCGGAGTAAGTATAAGAGATTCGGCCAAAATATTTTTTTTCCTTTTTGGTGTACCTGAAATCCCGTATATACCGTACGAAAGAACTACGAAATACGGGGTAGGGAGTCGTTTTTTATTTTGGGTGGCACTTTTTTTTGGAGGGTATTTTTGGGTGGGTGTCTTCAATGTTTGAGGTGACCCAACAAGCCCAGGGTGCGATGCAGCAAAGAGACGAGTCATGTCCCGCTGATATCACCTCACAAAATCGCCTTGCTACCACTTCAGCATCCACACACCTACGACACATGACACGCCCAGCAGATCAGTTCTACCAGCATCCCTAAGGATGGAAGCTACCAAAACTGATGAAGAAACTTCCCGGGCTCACATTTCAGGTTTCTACGGGAAGTGCCTGCACAGACCGGCGTGTTTCAAATGAGCCCTTTCCACAGGAGCTCACGATGGTGGGGGTGGAGGCAGCTGTGAGGGAGGCCGGCTACAAGATGAAGCGCCCTCTGCTCTGTGTTCTGTGGGGCAACTTACTGGAGGCAACGGAGACACTGCCTCTGGACGAAGCCATGAGGCAGTGTTTTTGTGTCAACACATTCGCACTTTATTTTGATAACAAGGCAGCTGCCTTGTTTTCAAAATAGGATGCGAAGGTGCTGAAGCGCTCTTCAAGCATGGCACCGACAAGGTGAAGACCCTCCTCAAGTCAGCAAGGTCTCCCAGCCTGTGGAGGCCCAAGCCTGCAGCAAAGAAGGCTGCCAAGAAGCCGGCTGCTCAGGCAGCCAGCATCAATCCCCCTTGCAAAGAGGCGCCTTGTTGGAGACCCCCCGCAGCGCCGAGCGCCACGGACAGTGCGGTGGCAACCCTCCTCGACTTCCTGATGCCACAGGCCTAGAAGTCACGTACAGTCCATTCTGCCAGCACAGCAACCAGCCTGGAGCCCAGTGCGTGGTTTGTTGATCAGAATTGTTGTTGTTCATGTTCTTTGCATGGTTCACGTAATCAGCCGAGGCGAATGGTGGCTTTGTTGCTCACCTGTGGCGGTCTTGTTGACTGGTGTACTGCAGTCGTGGGTCGGCGGGCCGTGGCTTGGCGGTGGCGGTCGCCCCGCTCCACGTGGGCGATCCCAGGCCCCCTTCCCCAACATGCTGCTGCTTTTGATGATTTACGTGGTATTGTGCGAGCAAGGTGGGTTCTGTCAGGACGGTGTATGTTGCTGGGGGGGGCGTGGGGCTGCCATTGAGTTGCACGGAGTGCATCAGTGCGTGCATTCTTCCCGGCGCGCGAAGCGCGCCGGGAAAAAAAGTGCACCGCTCCAGTCGTCAAAAAAGCAGGGGAAAAAACGACACCCCTACCACTAAAATCCTTACGAAAGAAGTACGAAATACGGGATGTCAATTACACCACTTTTATTTTTTCCTTTTGGTTCTGAGCCAAGTAACATGGACCAATAAAATTTCTGGAGAAAAAGAAATACCATGGCGTGAGCCACGGATTTGAACGATTCAAATAAAGCCATTTTCGGGAGGAAACAAAATGGGACCAAAAATGGGGGAAGTGGGGGCTGGGTGGGCCAGCCCCCCCAGACCATGGCCTCCACCTGGCTTCCAGTGACTGCTTCCCGCGCGGCACTGGGTTCCTACCTGATGTCGGAGTGATCCACACCGAGTTCATCTTGGAAGGTACAGATGTTCACTACCGTGGCCTCCGGCGGCTGGGGGGCTCCGCCCCCCAGACCCCCCATGCAGACCAGCGGCGTGTGCTGGCTTGTCCTTATGCGACTGGGGTTCTTCGCTACGCACCGTCAAGTTTTCGTCAAAGTTCGGCGATTTCCTCCTATACATACAGAGGAGGAAATGCACCAACACACTCGTCTGACTGCTTCTGCCCGCGCAGCACTGGGTTCCGACCTGATGTCGGAGCGACCCACACCGAGTTCAGCTCGGAAGTTCACTACCGTGGCCTCCGGCGGCTGGGGGGCTCCGCCCCCCAGACCCCCCTGTGGCTTGTGCTTGTCCTTATGCGACTGGGGGATTCTTCGCTACCGCCAGGTTTTCGTCAAAGTTCGGCGATTTCCTCGGTTGCATACATAGGCTGTGACGGGCGCTGTGAAAACAAAATGACCCCACCACGATCCGCACGGAGCTCAAAAATGCAAATAAAGGCGGAAAACCGGGGGGGAACGGGGAAAAAAGGAGAAGGAAAAAAATCCGGAGTAAATTTTCAGGATTTTGGCCGAAAAACCCCGGTGTAAGGATCATACATGCTCGGGAGAGAAAAAAATGATGGCAGTTCAAAAAGAAACCACGGAAAAACTGTAGATCCAACTTGTCGGTGCCGCGAGGGTAAGGGTGTACTTTATAAGCGGAGACACGCAAGGCAGCTCCGCCCCCACCCTCTCGCCCACCCACCTCTCGACACGTCAACATCTGCAGCCCCACTCTCTTCCGCACCCCTGCACGACCCACCCCACCCCACTCACAGGACACACTGCCGCTGCTCAGGAGGCAGGCAAGGCCTTGGTCTTGCTCCTGTGAGCGGCACCTGGTCCTGTCCCTCGCTGCTACACCACTGTCAACTCGAGTTAGGGACAATGTTAGACGATGACACCCAGGTCGTGCAGCAGAAGCGCCGCCGGCTGGACTGGGTGATGCCTGGCGACGAGCTGCTGCAGCTCCAACCGGGTGCGGCGGTGACGATCGGGCGTGGCGCACGGCAAGACCTGAGCCGCATCACCGCGGTGCGTGCAGGGCAGTACGAACAGCACGACGCGAAGCACTTTGTGATTGCCGACGAGAAGTCTTACATCCCGCGCAATGAGGACATCATCGTCGGGACTGTTGTCCGCAGCGGTGCCTTCCTCGCAGGCTACCAGCTGGACGCAGGGTGCGGGTCGTTGATCAAGCTCGACAGCCTCGCCTTCGACGGTGCCAGCAAGCGCGCACGCCCCGAGCTGAAGGTGGGCGCCACGGTGTACTGCCGCGTCGTGCAGTCGCGCTGCGAGATCGAGCTGGAGGCCAGCTGCTGTGCCGTGACGGGCCCCCGCAAGGACTGGATGACAGGCGAGTCGCTCTTCGGGGAGCTGAAGGGGGGGTACGTGCACTCTGTGCGCCCGCTGTTCGCACGGTACCTCCTCTCCGGGTCGCTGCTGGATGAGATCGGTGCCCGGGTGGCCTTCGAGTGCTGCGTGGGTGTCAACGGGAGGGTGTGGCTGCGTGCGGCAACCGTGCGGAACACGGCACGCATAGCGCGGTGCCTCACAGAGCTGCAGCGTGCAACGTACCCCGAGGCTGGTGTGGCGTACCAGACACCAGACGAGGTGCTCGACGACTTCTTCCCCCGCCCTACTGCTCCCAAGCAGCAGCCGGATGAGTACGAGCTCTGAGGCCGCTGCCGGGCTGCCTTCGGGGTGGCGTGCCAGGGAATCCTGAGGCCAAGGTTCGCCTGTCTTGCTGGTTCGAAGCAACAAACTATCCTCGCCAATAAAATGCAGCACAGGCTGGCAGGAACTGGCAGCAATAGGCCGGAAGTAAGGGGAAACACGGCCGTTGCCATTTGCCCCTTCTTCACTCCTGCCCCTCAGGGAATTCAGTCAGTTGGGAGCGGGGCAGTGGGTAGGATTTTCTGTCATTGCTTTTTTCTGCGCGCCCGCAAACAATGCCAAGTTGGCAAAAATGCGCGCAAGCCATCGGTGTGGAGGGGGTGGGGGTGGGGCGGGGGGGGGGGGGAGGGGAAACAGTGTAGGGTGTGGGGGGGTGCTGCGCAGAGAAGACCATCAAAGCGAGCGGGCGTGTCTCCCCCACCACCCCTACCCAGCAGCCCACCCACCCACCCACCCACTCTTCTTTCGTCGTCTGCACAGAAAGGCGATCAAGGCGATCAAAAATAGCCACATTCTGAACGAACAGAATATGCTGGGATTTCAATTCCGAGGCACCCCCGGGTCAGGTTGGCAAGAGTGACTATTCCTGAAGCTGGAAGAGCCCTTCCTGTTCCTGTTTTTGTCTATCTACGGATAGGGGGGTTGGGAAGAACGAGGGAACGAGGGTTCCGTCAACAGGGGGTTGTTCAACCCGGGGTTCCTGTCTACAGACTTGTCTGCGGTGTATCAACTCCCCTTGGAGGGCGGTGTGGGCAGTGCTCTGGAGGCTACACTCAGGGCACGGGCATTTCATGGGTTCAGTGGGTGTGGGGGTTGGGGCAGAAGCAAGAGCCGAGGCGATCCAGCAGGAGCAAATCCATCTGCACCACCACCGCCCCCGCCTCCTCCCGCAGCAGAGACCGTGTCATGTCCCTCGGGTAGGGTGGCAGCATCGCCCGTGTGGGTGTGTTCCGCTTGGTTGGCCCCCGCTCCACTCCTCCACGCACACACACACACAACGGGGCCTCCTTCGTTCCGTCATTGCAGGGGCGGTGCCTGTCCGAGGGCGCACGGGGCAGGGCGGGATCTGCCGATACTGCAACGCAGGCACCCCCGAGACGGTGATGCACCTATGGTGGGAGTGCTCCGCGTGGGACCCAATCCGACAAAACCACCCCATTACGGCTGTGGACCGGTCAACCTGGCCACCTTGCTTGGCGTTATGCGGGGTGGCGCCCGCCTTTAGACACGGCATCCCGGAGGACAGGCAGCCCCTGCCACTATCCTTCGCACGCAGGGTGGATATAGTGGCGCAGCTGCACCGCTACTTCATTGCAATCCTCTCGGCGCGGCAGGAGAAAGATGGACTGCTCGACCGCTCCGCGCGCCACCACCGCACCCTTCACTATCCATGGGGGTGGTGCACGCCCAACCCCGAACGGGCCTGCATCCCTGTGCGGGCGCCGTCCACTGTCAAACAGACGTGGGGCAAGCGCCCCCCGGAGCTGTGGGTGGCCCTCTGCGACTGGCTGCGGGGCCTGAAATGGGGGCCGCAGGGAGGGGAGCACACCGTGACCCTCATGGAGTTGGCTGTCGACTTTGAGCTGTCGACCGGCCTCACCCTCCCAGAAGTCGAAACGCGCCGCATCCGCCCCCACACACCTGACCCCCCTGAGAGGGGGCCGCGGGAGGCCCGCCCACGCATCCCCGAGGACACAGCCCCGGGGCTCACCCTCTACTTCGACGGCGGAGCAAGGGACAACGGCACCCCCTTCGCCCTGGCGGGTGCAGGTGCGGTGCTCTACCGAGACGGCCTCAAGGTGTCGGAAGAGATCCTCCCTCTGCTGAACGTACGCAGCAACAACATCGCTGAGTACGAAGGGGTTCGAGCGGGCCTACGGCTGCTCAGAAGGGGCGACCCGCCCCCTGAGGGGAACGTTACGGTGCGGGGTGACTCGCAGGTGGTGCTGCGACACCTAAAAGGGGAAGCGGTTTGCCGCGATAAATCCCTCCGCCCCCTCTTCCTCAGCACGGCACGGCTGGCTGCCGACCTCGGGCCCCGGATCACCCTTACGTATGAGCACGTGAAAAGGGAGCTCAACGTCGATGCGGACGCCCTCAGCAACGCCGCCATGGACGAGGCTGAGAGGCAGGGGGAGACCTCGCAGGAGCAGCTGCGGCAGGACTTCGCAGCCTTCCAGAAGAGCATCCTGGGCAAGGCTCACTCGTTGAGGCAGCTCTGCGAGGTGGTGCGCAAGACTTCCAAGCAACCATGGCACTGTGGCCACACTGCGAGCTCCACTGTCCTCACCGCGATCGGGGGAACCGTGGCAGGGGGCCTGTCCAGGAGAGCCCAGCTCAGCCCAGCCACCGAGTCGGTGATGCGCAGCCTCCAAGCGCACACGGCAGGCCCGGGCTTGAACCAGCGGGACACAGCCTTCCACTCCCGCGGCATGGCGTGGGCCGCAACCTTCGCACCGCAGCCCCACTACCCAGAGGGGTGGCAGCAAGCGGCCCAGCAATGGACTGCCAGCAGCCGGCAAGCCAACGCCCGGACAGGACGGTCATGGGAACGACGGGGCGCTGCTCCCCGGACTGCCTCCCCTGGAGCCAGACGGAACGCGAAGATGCTTACCTGCGCTCTGCACTGGAAACCCCGCTGCGTGGACTGCCGGCGCCGGCGCCTCTCGGAAGAGGACTGCTGCCGGGACCACCACGGGAAGAACGACGGCTTGCAAGTCACCATGGAATTTTGCAAGACGCATCGCATGGGCCGGTGCGGGGACTGCCACAGCAGTGCGAAATCACTCACACACTGTTGCGGCACGCACCACGCTGGCTATGCCTCACGCCCTCCTCGGAGTGGCACTGAGTTGGCCCCACACTCTAACCCGAGTGGGGCATCCGCTGTGACGTAGGGGTGGGCGGGGAGTGGGCACAGATCCGCGCAGGGTTACCCACTTAAAACCACTATCACTACGCACACACACACACCCTGCAGGCGCTGCCCCCACACCTCTGGGGGCAATGCTCGGCATTTTCTACGAATCGTCGCGGCCTTTGCGACGGCGTGTTGCCGAGCCCAACCGCGATAACCTGCACAGCGATAGGGGGCGGCGATCCTTCAGCGCAAGGAGTGTGACGGCACTCGACCACCCTGCACCTGAGCACAGGCGGGTGCGGAAGAGGACCGCCACCGTGCGGCGGGAGTCTGTCATTGATGCGGCGATGAGCGTCAAACGCACCGGGCGCCCCCAGGGCAGGCGGCGCTCGCAGACCCCCGCCAACTCGCTGTCCCTCGGGACTGCGGAAGTGGCGGTGACCAGCCCACGGGGCAAGCGCCGCTCGTCACGCTCCATCGAGCGGGTGCGCGGCATCACAACGTCGCCCTCTGCGATGGACTTCAGCGGGGCTGCGCTGGACAGGACCCTGCTGTCGCTGCACGACGGGCGCCGCTACGGCAGCACCCCACAGATGGAGACCTCATGGATCACCAACTGGGCTGACTGCGCACGCGGGAGGTCCGAGCCCCCCACCACACTCGCGCCGTGGCTGCTCAGCCAGCAGCCGACGACACCGCGCAGCGTGGGGAGGTCGCTCGCCTCGACACCCCGCGCACGCGCCGACCAGCGCAACGTCATTATCGGCAGAGGCCTGCAGGGGGGCGAGGGGTGGCGCAAGGAGTCGCAGGGGCGGCGGCACGTGCCGGATCGGCCTGCCCACGCTGCCCACAGCCACATGTCGGGGTCTGTGGTGCGGCAGAGGGGCCGCAGCGCCTCTATCGACTCGCAGGCAGCGCGCAGCGAGAGGCGGAGACACGCCGTGTCCCCGGGGCACTACCTTGCGGGCGGGTTCGGCGAGACCTCCGAGGGCAGGGCGCGTGGGCTGCGCCGCTCCTACTCGGTGCCGACTGCGCCCTTCCCGCGTGACCCGGTGCCGGGGCCTGAGGGGTCGACCCGCGGGCCACCCGCCCCGGTGCAGCCGGCGTCGCCGTCGAGGCGGCGGTCGCAGAGTGTGTTCGGGTCGCCGAAGGACCTCCTCTTCCCCCTGCAGGGGAGCAGGGCGTACTACACCCCAGCACCAGAGGCCCAGGTATGTTTTGCTTGCCTCAGGTTGCAGGCCCCGCGGATTTCGCTGTGTGCTCCCTGGGTTTGGGGGGGTGTGGGGGTGGGTGTGTTGTCCCAAAGCAGTGCCCAGCGGTGGGAGATCCACCGTTCCGTTGTCTCCTGCATTTTAGGTGCTGGCTGTTGCATTGCGCCCCACCCGTTGCATCCCCACGGCCCCACGCTGCTGCAGGAGAAGGGTTATGTCGAGCCGTTTAGGAAATCGCGGTTGCGTTCGTTCGGCGCTGGGTATGGCTGAGTGTTTCACAATGGGGGTCCTGGGAGTGGAGGGCGCTGCGGCGGGGGTTAATGACGCACACACACACACAGCGGCATCCACCGTCCACCACCCACACACAGCAACTCGAGTCATTTCCAGGGCGCGAGCGTCCTGCTCGGCTGACCACCGTGCTGAGACAGCTGAGGTGGTTAGGTGAGGAGGGAAGGAATCTGTGTGGGAGAGGTGGAGTATGATGTGATGTGGATGTTCCTGCCACAGGGGGTGTTCACGAATTAAACGAGGGGGGGGAGAGGGAGAGAGAGAGAGAGAGAAAAGCCGATAACTACTGTGTATTGTATCTTTGCTGTATTCCCATCTTCTCGCATGCCCCGAATGCCCCCCAGGCTTTTTTTTTCTGCGCTTATCCCCTGTTCTGCAACCGGAGACCCCCTGCAATGCTTTGTGTCTCGCCCCGCCACCCGCCACCCCCTCCGTTGTTGCATGCGCCACACACAACACACACGCAAAGCTTCCATCGCCCCATCCGGGGTGGGATGCGTGGGTGTGTACTTTGTCTTTCCACACGACGTCTCCTTTTCCCCCTCCCCCTTCTTCTTTGTCTTCCACCTCTCGGCCTGTGTGCCACTGAGTCCCCGCCTCCCCCTCAACCCTTGCTGGGTGCCAATGCGCTTTTCAAAAAAGACGGAGACTGTCTGTTCTGCGTGCGTGCCTCTCGTTCTCGGTGATTGCCTCCACTGCGTTACTCTGCGGATCGATCACGCTGAGGTGTCTGTCACGAGGGGACTGCCGTCCTCTCGTGCATGATTCGGTGTCATTTTTTTTGGTGACACGGTACTCCGTGCACAGTACGGTGACACCTTGCCGGGTCTGGTCTGCTGGGGAAGGATGTACCCTGGTCGTCCGAAACCGTCCGATATGACGGCGTGCCAACAGCACCACCCCCGGGAAACCTCTTGTTTTTCATGAACCGTGGCAGGGGGAGGGGCTGGCATACAGTCGCACGGGAGGACGAGGTGGGTGCTCATGGGAAACGCTACACTACACAAAGCGAAATTCACCCCACCCCGCCCCTGGGGAAAACGCCCCGTTGTGTATGGCGGGAGAATTCGAAGCATCAGCAGCAGCCATCCTGAGGGTGGGATGGGGTGGGGTGGGGTCTCGAAATCCCTGAACGAAAAGAACGCCCTCCCAAAACCAAAGCAGCAATACGCGGATATTTGTGGGATTTGTGTTGCAGAAGAGGCCTGGGCTTCCCGCTGGTGTGACGGTGTCAGCCCCCTCCCTCTGACAGCTTTTAATTTTGTCAGTTCGGCGTAACTTTTTCACCGCGCGGATTCCTTGCGAGCACTTCACACGGCCTGCTGTGGGGGGGTGCTCAACATCGTCGAAGAATAGCAACTGCCGTTGCTGTCCCCTTCTCTCTTGTGATCCATCCGGTTGCTTTAGTTTTCATCACCTGACAGGTCAACGGTACCCCCTCCCCACACACACACCATCCCAACCGCAGGGTGCAAGGGCTCCTCCCACCAACCCCTCGCATACACACACCCCTTTGCCGCCATGTCTTGCTGCGACATCGCGGCGCACCGGAGGCTCCGTGCCGTCACCTCACACCTTTCCGAAGGGAGCGGCGCTGGGAGCATGTCTTCAGCCGCCGCCGCCGCCACACCTCCTATGTCCGCTGCCGAGGAGGAGCGGTTCAGGAGACTGCCGAAGATCGACGCGCATGTCCACCACAACATCGAAACACCCGCCTTCACCGCTGCCGCAGCGGAGCTGGGCTTCGGATGCATCATGACGATCAACGCGGATATCGCGTTGGAGGAGTGGCCCCCGCTTGCGGAGCAGAAGCGGGTTGCCAAGGCTGCGGCGTCAACAGGCAGGGTGCATTGGTGCACCTCGTTCTCCATGCAGGGCTTCGAAGACCCCGGGTGGGTGGACCAGGTCCTGCAGGGGCTGAAGGACGACCTGACCCGCGGCGCAACCGGGGTGAAGGTGTGGAAGAACATCGGTATGGAGGTGCGCCGGGAGGACGGCAGCTTCGTGATGATCGACGACCCGCTGTTCGACCCCATCATGCGGTTCCTCTGCGACGCGGGGGTCACCCTGGTGGGGCACTGCGGCGAGCCGCGCAACTGCTGGCTGCCTGTGGAGGAGATGACCGTCAACAACGACAGGGAGTACTTTGCGCAGAACGAAAAATACCACATGCACAAGCACCCGGAGTATCCTTCATACGAAGCTCAGCTGGAGGCGCGCGACGCGATGCTGCGGAGAACACCCGGGCTGAAGTTTATGGGGTGCCACCTGGGCTCCCTTGAGTGGAGCGTGGCAAGGCTCGGTGAGACGTTGCGTGCCTTCCCCGGAATGTGTGTCGACTTCGCGCACCGGATGTGCCACCTGCAGCACCAGGCGAAGGGGGACCGCGACGCAGTGCGGCAGTTCTTCATCGACTTCCAGGACCAGCTGGTGTACGGCACGGACCTCATGTTCTTCGCAGGGGCCACACCGGAGGACATCCGCAGTTCCTGCAGGGAGTCCTGGCTGGGCGACTGGCGGTTCCTCGCGACGGATGCGACCCTCACCTGCCCCGAGGTCAACGGGGCGTACAAGGGCCTCGCCCTGCCGGAGGCTGTCCTGCAGAAGGTGTACAGGGAGAATGCCCTTGAGTGGTTCCCGATGTTGGCCGCAGAGGAGTGAGGGAACCCGGGGAGACCAGGGGGAAGAAGAGTCCTGTGAATCATGTCCCGTGGGGTCGGCAGGGTTCAAAACGGTTCAGTCAGAAGAGTAGGGGGGGTGTTCTGTGTTGGCCCCAACAGCGGAGGGCAGATTGAGAGAGAGAGAGAGAGAGTTGTGTGCCCCGCTGAGGTGTGGCGGCGCTGGAGGGCTTCTTCTCCCTCGATGTCGTGTCGCAGTGTCAAATATCTATGTACCCCCCTCCCCGTGTTTCACCGGTGTGGGTGTGTGCAGTAGCTACAGTCTGGTTGGTCTGGATGGTCAGGCTACGGCCTGGATGCTCTTTCCGCACACACGCCCCAACACAACCCCATTGCCCCCGCGTGCACCGCAACGTCCCTTGAGAACATGAAAATGTCGCGTGTTTTGAGTGCTTCGTGTTGAGTGTTTGAGTCAGTGTGCTTATGCCATGCTATTCATCCCGAGTGCCACCCACTCGCCGTATCCACAATCGCATTGGCATATCTTTGAACAGTGGGCGGACGCGATGCCTCCCCACCCCCTCTTCCCCCCATCTTCGCCATTCCCACAACGCCCTCTTGTCTTCTGGCTTTGCTGTATGGTGTTCCCCACCCCCCGCTCCAAGTGCACCCCTGGTGACCCACGCACGCAGACACACAGAGACACGCTGCTTGGCTCAACGATGGAGGGCAGGTATGAATCTGACCTGAGGAGCCTGCGTCCGAGGCATGCCCCTGCCCTGCGCTCAGCAGCAGGTGGCATGTCGGCACCGCCGCCGCCTGCGGCACCGCCGGGGGACTCGTCGCCTCCTCGCTCTGTTCCGACGAAGAAGAAGACAGCGACCAAGCCTGCGCCTGGTGGCAAGGCGCCTGCGGCGGCTGCACCGCGCAGCGCTGCTGCTGTCGGCGCGAAGCGGCCTGGTGCGCCCAAGGCTGCGGGCGCAAAGCTGAAGGGGGGCCCCAAGAAGGAGGTGGACCCGATGGCGATGGCGAAGCAGGAGATCGCCGAGCTGCACAAGGAGCTGAAGAAGGAGCGTGAGGAGTCCAACCAGCGCATCGAGAACATCACGCAGGAGGCGAACACGCGCATCGACGAGTATGAGATTGCGATGTCGAAGCTGGAGCGGGAGCTGATGCAGGCGAACAAGACGATCCGCGAGAGGGATGACGAGATCCGCCGCATTGAGATCGACCGTGACAACCGCATCGCGCAGATCGAGCGTGAGCGTGACGCGCGCTACCAGCAGTACGAGGAGTACCTGATGATCGGGGAGAAGACGCGTGCGGAGCTGCACAACAGCCTCATCGAACTGAAGGGCAACATCCGTGTGTTCGCGCGTGTCAGGCCCTTCCTTCCGAGGGAGATCCAGCAGCGCACCAGCGACAAGGACCACTTCGTGTTCCCCGAGGGCACAGACCACCGTGGGCTCAACTTGGTGGACGTGCCTGCACAGGCAGGCGCCCTGCAGGCCGCAGGCGTCAAGGGCAAGGAGGAGGCCAAGACGATGCCCTTCACCTTCGACAAGGTGTTCGACCCCTCTGCGTCAAACGCAGGGATCTTCGATGAGATCTCGCTGCTGGTGCAGAGCGCCCTGGACGGCTACAAGGTGTGCATCTTCGCCTACGGCCAGACGGGCAGCGGCAAGACGTACACCATGGAGGGCGCAGACCCTGGCAGGAACAACGCAGAGAGCGGCATGATCCCGCGTGCCGTGCGTCAGATCTTCGAGAACTGCCAGTGGAAGTCGAAGCAGTCTGGGTTCAAGTACCGCCTGTACTGCTCCTTCATCCAGATCTACAACGAGACCATCCATGACCTGATGAACTCCCAGGACGTGTACCTGACAGGCCCGGGCAGGGAGCCGCTGAAGCACGAGATCCGCAACACCGAGTCGGAGTCCATCGTGACCAACATCAAGGAGGAGGAGGTATGTACTGGACGACAAACTGTCGGCAGGCTCGTTTTCTTCCAAACCACAACACCCACCACACCCCTTCCCCCCCAATCCCCCCTCTGCCCTGACTACAGGTGACTGACGAGAGCACGGTGTTCCGCCTGCTGCAGAAGGCGTCGGACAACCGCCGCACCGGGGGGACGAAGCTGAACGAGGTCAGCAGTCGCAGTCACTCGATCTTCATCATGAAGATCAAGGGCTGGAACGAGGCGACGCAGCAGGAGATGACGGGGCAGCTGAACCTGATCGACCTGGCGGGGAGCGAGCGCCTGGCGAAGAGCCAGGCCGAGGGGGACCGCCTGCGCGAGACACAGCACATCAACAAGTCGCTGGCCTGCCTCGGCGACGTGATTGTCGCCCTGGGCAAGGGCGCAGCCTCCGTCCCCTTCCGCCAGTCGAAGCTGACCCACATCCTGCAGCCCTCCATGACGAACCAGTCGAAGGTCCTCATGTTCGTCAACGTGAACCCTCTGCCCGACCACATCAACGAGTCGGTCTGCTCCCTCCGCTTTGCCGCGAAGGTGAACGCCTGCGAGATTGGGATGGCCCGGAAGAAGGTTGGCACGAAGTGATGACCACCGACCATCACCACCAAGCAACCCTCTGGGGGTGTGGGCGCGGCAACGAAGATCCAGTTGTGTGCGCCACTTTCCCTGTCGTCTCGCCACGTCAGGCCGGAGGTCGTCGGTTGCCAAAGGGAACCGCCAAAAAGAAACCATTTTGCGTTATTTTGAATATTTGTAGAGACACATCCGCGAGAGAAGACGGCAGCAGCAGCAACAGACATCCCCCTCTTTCTCTCTTAATGAAGAGAGATTCTCTCTCTCTCTCTCTCTCTCGCAGCTTACTTCCACAATTGGGGTGTTCCACAATCGGGTTGCAAAAAGCCCGTCCTTTCCCCGCAAGAGATGGGGGCAAGGAAACGGGAGAAGCCGTCTGGATGCCAGGGTGGGGGTTGTTCTGTTCTGACGGAGACACTGGCAAATCTCGCGCCAAGCCCTTCCACAGCAGCATGAACTGCTGTATGGATCTGTGTGCGGGTGTTCTGACGGTCTTCTAATCAGCAGAGAACCGGTAAATCCCACCCCTCAAGCCGACTATGTTCCATTTTTCGAAAGGCGCAGTCCGACTTGTTTTTTTTTTGCGTGTGGGGAACAGGGCTGTTCCTAACTGGGGGGCTTGTTCCCCACTTTCAGGATTCTGAACTTTTTTTCTAAGAATTTTTGTAAGGGGAAAAAAGTTTTTTTCTAAGAATTTTGTTAGGGGAATTTTTTTCTAAGGTTGTTTCGCAGAGGAAAAAACTTTTTCTAAGTTTTCCCCAGTCGACAGGGCGCGCACAAGGATGGAAGGGAAGTCTGTCCCACGTACCGTTCGCCTTGCTGGCCAACTGGAGAGCCAGACGTTCACTACCGTGGCCTCCGGCGGCTGGGGGGCTCCGCCCCCCAGACCCCCCTGTGGCGTACGTCTCGTACTCAAGTCCTTCGAATCCCATCAAGTCGGGGTCCAACCACTCCAGTCGCCTCTGAGGACGCAGCCAACTCGCACAGAATCTGTACGCCCACACGAACAGATGTTCGCTACCGTGGCCTCCGGCGGCTGGGGGGCTCACGCCCCCCAGACCCCCTATGTAGCGTGTGCCCGTCCATCTATCTCACTTCCCCGGGTCAGCGCCGCATCCATGAAGCGCTTCTTCGAAGCCTGACTGACATCGGACAGGAGGTCGGGCTTCCCCACCTGGGAGGTACACTTGCCGCGTTCGCGACATGCGTGACACGCGACACGCTACCTGAAACGTGAGTGTGCCTTGCTAACACGGGCATTTCAACGGTCTGCCGACGACCGTTCCCCAAACCCGTAAACCAGCAGTTTTGGAAAATCGGAGAGATCACCCTGCGCTGAATATGGTGCGCACCACTGCAAAATCCCCGGGAGCTTTTGGGCTTTCAGACCTGAAGGGGCCAGCAGGTGGGTGGCGTCGGGGAGTGGCAGCTTTGTAACTGTCCTCCAGCTGCTGGCATGTCCAGCCCTGCGAGAGTGCCAAGGTGTATTGAGTCCCTGCGGAGCACAACCCCCGATGAGAACGAGTGCCAGATGATCCTCATTCATTTTCAGCTGTAACGCGCATGAGGGGCACTCTCTGCCGCAAGCATCTCTGGGCATCACTCGAGAGCTGTCAATGATGACGCGGAGAGAAATCAGAGAAAAAGTCCCGCCTGACGGGCACGCGCCTGGAAACTGTGGGGGGGCGAGCAAAAATTCCCTTGTAAAAATTCTTAGAAAAAACCTGGTTCCCCGACCCAAAAAACCTGGAAAAAGGGCTCGTTCCCCGCCCAGGCCTGAGTGGGGAAGACGGTTTTTTTTGCCTTATTTTCGCCGGATCTTGCGGTCCCTGACCCTCTCCCCGCAACCCTTCTTTGGTTTTCAGCTGTGGCTTTGCCAGCACACCCTTGCTCCCAGCGCATCCAGTCCGCCGGGCGGCCAGCAGCGGTAGTCCTCTTACGGCGCGCTGAAGGCCGTGCGGCACTGTCACAACTCCACGCACTGGGCTAGTTCGGGTGGCGCCCCCGCACAAACTGTTGATCCCGTCCCCCCTTTAGTTGATGCCATTTTTCGTGACACTTTCAAACACAGCAGGGGTATCGAGTTCAATATGGGGGAGGGGACAGGTGTGTCGCCTCCGCACTGCCATTCTCTTTTCTTTCTTATTTCCTCTTTCTCTCTCTCTCTCTCTGCCATTTATCCCTCACACACTACTCCGCCGTCTCCGTCTTCTCTCCGCCATTACGACGCGCCAGTTTTTTTATCTGTTTGCCGTGCCAGGTTATTTGTTTTCGATTCGAGGGAGGGTGTGGGTGGGGGGTTATACTTGACGAGCGACGGAATGGGGGGGGGGGGGAGGTGAGGGTCGCGAAGTAACGAAGAAGAAGAAGAGAAAAAGAAACACAATCGTGCAACTGAATCTTTAGGGGTAATGCCTTAATAATGCCACTTCACACCGGGCCTTCACGGCTTTGAGACACAAGCGTGCGTAACCACGAAGAGTGATTCGCTGTTCTTCACAACTGTTCTGGTGTTTCTGCTGTATCGCGTCCCGACGCCCCCTCCGTTGTGCCCTCCAAAACTCGGGTGTGGCAAAGCAGAGCGCAACATCGCCACACCCAGCAACTGCCTCCTGACTCTGCCCCACCAGGCCCCCGCTCACATCTTTTCTTTTGAGGGTGCACACACACATGAGTGTTTCATTCATTCGCCGCTTTGTTGTGTTGCAAAGAACGCTTTCATTCTTTTTCCTCATCGGAGAAAGAACCGCCTACGCACAGAATGCACACCAACACACATCGGTCTCCCGGGAAGAGGATAGGCAGCATAAACAAATCGGGGCGACGTGCGTGTGTGATTGGGTCTGAATATCGGAGGAGGTTAGCTGGAGAGGATACCGCCTCGAAGCTGATTCTTCGGAGAGGGTGGGGTGTTAGGAGCGGGTGGGGGGGGAGGTACGAGGCTTGTGGCGAGCAGCTGTGCGATGAAAAGTGTCACTGCGCTTTGTTCGGCACTTTTTGCTTTGGTTTCTTTTTTGCGTTGACGCTTCCACATGTTCCTCTTCGGTAGGACAGCATCGCTGGCGCGAAACAGAGCGGGCTGCGCGTCACGTAACTCTGCCACACCACACTACCGAAAATCTTGAAGGCGCGCCTCGGCGTTACGTCTCCTGCGATCATCTCGGCCAGGCTCCTGTGCGCAATAGCTAGGGAGTACGACCAACCCATGCACAGTACCTGCAGGCGAGCGTCGACGAAATCGTTCCGCTTGTCACCGATACGCACCCCGAAGAACTTCTGTATATCCTCCGCCACCGGGAACTGGTAGAACCAGCTACGCGCATCGGCCAATACAACCCAGTCAGCGTTAGCCAGCCTCTGGGCCACTCTCGTGATGGAATTTAGGCGCATGTCGGGCGGGGGCTTCATCGCCTTGTTCAGCGTCCTGGCGTCCACTATAAACCTGAGGCCCCCGCTCTTTTTGGCCACGGTGTAGGCCGGGTGGATCAGCGTTGATTCTTCTTGCACCAAGACCCCGTAGTCCTCCAGCTGCCCGAGGTGCTGGAGCATGTGTCTGGACACCTTTCGCTTCTCCCTCGCGAACGCCCCTTCACGCCCCGGCAGCAGTGCCTCGCGGAACACCGCCGTGTCCGTTATCATGTCGATGACCCCGTCCAGCTCCCCGTCCGTGTCGAGTTGTCTCAATGCATCGATGTCCAGTCGTGTAGTCCCGATGGGGGCGAGCTTCTGATGTTGTCCCGTGTCTCCCTGCTCGTGTGGTCGAACAGTCGTGTCCCCCAGAGGCACTCCGATCTCTTCTCCGTATATGTGTTCCACTGCCGGCCCGTAGTCCGCGTCCTCCTGTCCGCTGCTCCAGTTTTCGTAGCCCCAGTCTCCCTCCACCGTCTTTCGCTGTGGCACCCGTGGTGGTGGAAGACGCCCTCGCTCGTCGTCGTCATCCGGTGTCGCGTCGTACATCGGTGCTGCGGCTAGAAGCCGCCTCATCTTCTTTTGCATAGGAGGGAAATGGGATGCCACGATGTCTCCGTCGCGACGCCGCCGCTTTGCCCTGCGCTTTTTAGACCTCACCAAGCCAGTCGGCTCGACACTGCCTCGGTCTCTGTGATCCGAATGTTCTCCGCCGCGTCGATGTAGCGCACCACCCCCTCGATGGTGCTGTGTCGGGACAGCAGCCTGATCTCTTCTAGCGGCAGCCCAAGCCTCGCGAGGTGCGTCAGTGCCCCCCGTCTCAACGAGTGTGGTGTCAGCGTCAGCTTCACCCGCTTCACCGCCGCCGCTATGGATGCATAAGTCACAGTCTGTGGAAACACCTTTTTCTCTCGCGAACGCGCCGTCGTGCGCAGGTGCTCTGTGAGAAGCTCGTAGTAGCGTCGAGGCATTCGCAACCCTGTCATCCGTCCGACTCTGTATGGATCGGACTTCGACTGCGTCCACCGTACTGCGACCTGTCCGTTCCCCATCGGCTTGACATCGTCCCTGTCCAAACGCAGGACATCTGAGCTCCGAGCTGCCCCCGCCCACATCAGACTCAGCGCGATCTTCACCACGTCCCTGGGCTCTCGCTGCATGGCTTCCTTTGCCTCCTCTCGCGTTGCGGGCACAGCGTGTTTCTGGGGTTTCAGTGCCCCTCTCCGCTTTAGCGCTCTCCTGAAGTCCCGCAAAATGCTGCTGTGTTCGAGGTGGATGCCGGCGAACCTGCGGAGCGCCGCCACCAGGTTGTTGGTGTACTGCAGCGCCGACTGCACTGACAGCCCCTCCGCCTGGAGGTGTGCCATCCACAGCATCACGCCTTCGTCGTGCGACTCGACACACTCCTTCTCCTGCCACACTTCCAGGAAATCCCCGTACCGCTCCATGGTCCGCGACAGTGTTTTCCAGTAGTTTGGGGAGAGTGCGTCTCCCAAGATGCCCCTCAGCGTCGCTCGCACCACGTTGCGCGCCTTCTCGGTCAGTGGGGCTTGTGTTTTCTTCTTGCGTCCCGTGCTTTTGTTGCTCCTTTCTGTCGGTAGTTGGCGGTGCAGGGTCTGAAGAGGTAGGGTTGGGCGGGCGGGTGTTTGCTTGAGTCATTGCTTTGATCCCTTTGACCCGGTGTGCCCCTTCCCCCTTCCCTTCCCCTTTCCCGACGGTGTGTGATACGGTTCGTAGCGCCAGTCTCGCTGTTGAGGAAAAACGGCTGAGCGGGACCTCTCCGCTTGCTCCTCCCGCGACGCTGCATCCACGGCGTCCTTCACAAATTTGTGGTGTAGAACAGCGGAGAAACCCGCGAACCCCGCATCAAGGCATTTCTGCTCGTACACCCCTCGGGCCGTTTTCCCCCGCACCACCGTCAGCGCCGACAACCTTGCCACTGCGTGGTGCAGGCCCTTGCGGTGAGCCTGGTTCAGCCCGGTGCTGTTGACGAGGAGGAGGATGTTGTCCAGAGTCTCGAAAGCCCGCTTGAGGTGATCCAGCCAGTCTGCCTTGTTCTCGCCGATCGCCCCGATCGCCGCCTCGTTAAAAGCTGTAGACAGCTTGTTCCTCACCTCCCTTCTCATATGAGCTGAAGCCATGGTGCCCCACGTTGCGACTACGTGGGGACTAAAATCTGCGGGTAGCTCCTCCTCCACGGCCTGCAGGCGGTCACCCATCCCCTTCAAAGCCTTCTCCATGTCGATCACCCTGGCCTCCAGTCTCGTGTTTTGCTTCTTGATGGTGACGAGCTCCGCGAGGACTTGGTCCAGCTTGTCTGATCCCTCGTGCGCGCTGGCAGACTGCTCCGGTTGGTTCATGTCCCCCTCCTGCTGCGCGTCGTCTTCCCAGTCATCACTGTCGGAGTGCTCCACAGGGTGTTCCTCCGGCAACGCGTCTGGGCTGGCCAGCCAGGAGCACGCTGGACATATCCAGTGGGGCTCCCCCGCCGTCTGCATAAAAAGCTCGGCGGTGCCGGCCGTCGTGTGCTTTTTCATGCACGACTTTGTCGTGCGGCACCCACAGCGGTAGCACGTGATTGTCGCGCTGTGAGAGACCCCGCACGACGGGAAGATGCAGGCCTCCTGCGGAGCATTCATGCCATCGCCCGGACCTGCCAAGGACGGCACCACCCTGTCCCAGTCCACGGCGGAGTAGGCCATTACCGTTCAACTCTCACCCGTCCGGCTCCCCCACCTGTACGCGCTTCTCCTGCCCCTCTTCCTATGCCGCTCCTCTCTCGCTCGCACCCAGAGGACAGTCTCCCCGGTAGGAAGGTCCTGCCTCTTTTGATACCTCGCTTTCACAGAGTACAGTCTCCCCGGTAGGAAGGTCCTGCCTCTTTTGATACCTCGCTTTCACAGTGGACAGTCTCCCCGGTAGGAAGGTCCTGCCTCTTTTGATACCTCGCTTTCACAGTGGACAGTCTCCCCGGTAGGAAGGTCCTGCCTCTTTTGATACCTCGCTTTCACAGAGTACAGTCTCCCCGGTAGGAAGGTCCTGCCTCTTGGTCTCCTTGATACCTCTTGTTTTCTCCTTGATGTCGCTCCTCTTCGGTCAGTCGTAGCTTTCACTTCCACGTGTTGATGATTCTCGATAATTTGCGTTGACGCTTCCACACTCACACTCCTGCTGATGATGGTGTCGTGAGTGAGGAGCACAAGGGCACGAACAAGCACGCGACACTTTCCGCCCACATCGAAGTGTGCTGAAAAAAAACGACTGAACCCCAGAAGAGAATACTTTCTAAACACGGGCAAGCAGCAGGCGGGTGTGCACCCTCCCCACACACAAACCCCGCCAGGGGGGGGTTGGGGCACAGGCAGAAAGGCTGCAGGGTGGGAGCTATGCACCGCATGCTGTGTATGGCGATGCCTGTCTCTGCTGCACGGCCCTTTTTTTTCTCTGCACCATCCGGGGCACAAATGACATTGGCAATGCACCCGATGTTCCGCTGACACACAGCGCGAAGCGCTTGCGGAAGGTCTGGCAGCAGCCGCATCCCCCACCCACCCCCACCCCGCCGGAAGGCCGCATGACCCATGCGTCGTTTGAGAGAATCATTTCCGCCACAGTACAACAGCAATGCCCGCGCAAACCCCCTTCAGAAGGGGGGGTCGATTTTGTCGTGGCACGAATCCAAGAGCAGCACCCACCAGCCACTGCCATGAGACGAAGCGTCTCCTCATCCCTCTGGTTTGAGCGATGCTGCTTTGGATTGGGGAGGGAGCAGCACTGTCCGCGTCACTTCTCCCCCCTGCCATCCGTCCCCTTGCGGCACCCCCCGAGCAAAGGCGAGGCCCGAGCGCATGATGAACCAAACACAAGACAACACATGGAATCTCATTGGATCGAACATCTTGTCATGAGACTAAGTCTTCACTCCCTGACTGCAGGCGCCTGTTTTCCTCTTCCACTGTGTGCCTCACATTTGCCGGCTGGGACCCCCACCCCACCTTATTACCTCCTCTGCAGGCACCCCGCACTGGGGCACACACGGCATTATGTCGGAGAGCAGCGACTCCATCCCGCTGGCGCTGCTGGGAGACGGCAGCGAACACACGACGCCTGACCCGCCGCGCTACATCGATGCCGAGGCAGAGGAGTGCGAGGAGGACCCGACAGACGACGGCAGGGAGAGCGACAGCAACCAGGATATCGCGCCCTTCGTGGCGCCCGACATCGCAGACGCCGACGCGGGGGACGCCCCTCTGGTGGAGGCGGGGGCAGTCGCACAGGTGTATGGCGAGGAGGACCCGATGCCTGCGCCGCACGCGCAGCGTAACAAGTCGTTCGTCTCCGAGACGGGGGATGACGGCTTCGCCGCACTGGCAGCGGAGTTCGCCGACTTCAACCCCGGCTCGCCCGCCGTCGCCGCGGTGCAGGCGGGTGCGGCGATAAAGCTGCAGGACCCGCACCTGCCCTCCGACCCGCACAGCCTGGAGGCAGAGAAGGTCGCCCTCGAGGGCCCGGGCACCGGGCAGCTGAAGCTGGAGCTGCGCTCCATCGAGATGACGGGCATGCGGCTGCTCCGCAAGCAGAAGGAGTGCCACGACTACGCCGTCTTCCTCCGCAACGTGCTGCACCAGCACAACACGCCGCACGTGCGGCACTCGCTGGCCGCAGTGGTGTCCGGCAGTCAGCGCGGAGAGTACCTCTTCGACCGGCTGCGGCGGAGATACTGGGCGCGCGTGAAGGGGGCCTCTGTCGCAGACCTGTGCAACGAGCCCCTGCCCACCGTGTCGGGCACCGTCACGGTGCAGCTGCCGCTGGAGCCCTCAGAGGTGGGGTTCGCAGGGGTCGCGATACCGACGCTGCAGAGCAAAATCATTGGGGCGCGAGCTGCAGGGCAGGTCGTGCAGCAGCACATGGTGCGCGGTGCGCAGGGCATGGAGAAGGTGGACGGCAGCGAGGCGCTCGTGATCCTTGCGGCGGAGGCGGAGGTGGTGTACTCCACGAGCATCATCGGGGGGACCTACGGCTCCTACACCGCGTCGGTCGCCGTGCGTGCGGAGATGGTGCCGGCACGCGAGGGAGGCACCATCACGGGGCTTGTCACCAGCTGCGAGAAGCCCAACTTCCAGCTCAACCGCTCCATCAGCAACCCGCTGCAGATGGGCCAGGCGGTGCTGAGCGTTGGCCCGAAGCGCAGCATCACTGTCACCTTCGGCGCTGAGGTGCCTGCTCGGTCCGCAGCCATGGGGAGGGTGTGGGTGGTGCGCCTCACACGCAACAAGGAACGAAAGTGGTGGGTCGAGTTCGCCCTGGACCCCTTCGTCATGGGCGAGCGTGGCGACCAGGAGGACGCGCCCCCGCTGACGGCGAAGGAGGTGAGCAACCTCAACCTGCACAGGCGCCCCGTCATCACGCCGCAGGCGGCGAAGAGCTGGGCGGCGGTGACGGACCTCGCCACAGGGTGGCGTGTGGTGCACCGTCTGCCCGAGACGGGCTTCTGGCACCCCGCCAGCCTGCAGGAGATGTTCGGGCACCAGATCATCCGCGGGGTGGAGCTGGAGATCGGGACGAAGGGGTACAACGACGAGCTCGTGAACTACGCTGCGGTGGCCGTGTCGGACCACGAGAAGAGCCACAAGACCTCCCAGCGCGCCCGCGTTGAGGTCCGCATCAACGGCATCCTCGCAGAGACCACCGTCCAGACGCCCTACGCGAAGCACCAGAAGCGCCACAGCCAGACCCTCTGCCTCAAGGTGTGTCTCCCGCCGGGAACCGTTTGCTGTGTTTGTTGTGTGTTGCCCCACCGTATTCCCCACCACCACCACCACCCCGCCACCCTTTTCCTTTTTTCCACGTCTGGCTGCCCCACCAAAAACAGATCGCACGCAGCATCGAAGTGCTCGTGCTGCTCATCCGTGCAGGCGTGGAGCCCCAGGCAGGGACGCTGTCCTTCACAGAGGACACCGTGTCGCATGACGACACAGAGCCTTCCCAGTTCATCGACGAGCCGGAGAAGAAGAAGAAGAAGAAGCGCTCCGACGAAGCAGACGGGTCCTCGAAAAAGGCCCGCACTGCGTGATACGCCCCGGTGTGCCTAGGCACTGTGGTGCAGCCCTGCCGGCACTCCCTCCTCCGCCTGTGAGTGCCTCATGCCTCTCTCTGCCTAGGCACTGTGCCCCCCACACAACGTCCACCACCTGCCCGCAGGAGGGCAGGGTGCTGGGCTGGGCGGGAGCCACAGGGAACCCGATTGGCAGGCCGCTACACTCTGCACGCAACACACTCATGCCATACCCTGCCCTCTGCCGTCGTTCGAGGCATGCACTGCTCGTCAGTGCAACCCGAGGCTGTGTGTGCCTCCTTTCTTCTGCGGTGGTCTGACGCTACAGCGCCAAGACCCCCCCCCCCTACCGCTGTGTTGTCGCCTCCACACCTCTCTCTTGCGAGTCTCCTCTGACCCGCAAACCCTAACCCACTCCTTTCCCCTTCTGCTGCCCGCCCTCCGCCCCCTTTTTTTCCGATCAGTGCAGCAAGAGGAAGGGGTGGGGTGGGGCGGGGCGTGTGCTGGAGGGGGTCGGTAGAAACCCGGGGGAGTGCAAAAAATCAGTCTCGACACAAGCAAAAAAAGGAGGGGGGGGCGGCCAACTCGCGTTGGGGGGGGGGTGTAGGCGAAGGGGGTGGGTGTGGGTGTGGAGAGGTGGAGGGGGTGTCATATGGTTTGGAAAAAGGTGGGAAGGGGGGGGGGGTGGGGGGGAATATCTGTATTCTTTTCCGAACCGGGGGGGCAGCCGGCAAAAAAGCTGGAGGGCGTGTCGGGGGGGGTGTAATGGGGGAAAAAGCCCTTTTGTTTCCCCCCCCCCCTTCCCCCCTCCCCCCCCCCCCCCCGGCCCCAACTCAAAGTCAAAAAAAGAAGCACAAAATGGTGCCCCTGATTTACCCCTTTTTCACTACGCACAAACTACGCAATCTGGGGGGGGGTCTCGCTTTTTGGTCCCCCCCCAGTTTTTTTTGGTCCCCCTTTCTGTGTGGCTACTGAGACAGGACTGGAGGCACTGCGCTGACCGAGCAAAAAATTATTGCCAGAACTCACTATACACCGTACGAAAGAACGCACGACATGTGGGGCGGGACTCCAGAAACACCTGGGCAAGGTTGCCCCATGCCCAGAAACACCTGAGAAGGAAGTGAGTTCCAGGAGCCGCGTAGAACACCCTCGAGATTGTGAATGATGATACGATCACAGCCTTCAGGGCGATGCGAGGTGCCACCCTGAAGGTGGCCCTTGACATCAAGGAGAGCGTCGGCCGAGGGGTCGACGAAAAGCTGAAGAAGGCGCTACTGGCACTGGATCCCGCGGGGTATACGGAGGTCACCGCCACACAGGCAACCTCCGCTGACAACGTCCAGGAGACGTTATCCGAGGGGATCACAACGGCACTAGAGATCTGTGTCACGGGATCCAGGCGCCCACTCTCCCTCGACGGTCTGGGGATTGTTGTTGGGTATGGTGTCGTTTCCTGCAGCTGCAAAAAAGCGTAGCAACTGTGCTTCCTTCTTCCTTAATGATGCGTTGACGCTTCCACCCGGAGGAGCTGAAGCAGGCACCGCTTAATGATGCGTTGATGCTTCCACCCGACGAGCTGAAGCAGGCACCGCGCCAAAGGGCACCCCCAAAGAGACCTGCAAAGACTGCGTCGAAACCCGCACCGAAGGCTGCCAGCGCTGCAGCACCTGAAGAACCTGCAGCACCTGCAGCACCTGAAGCGCCTGCACCCTCACTGACCCCGGAACAGCAAGAACTCCTTGAGTTTGGGGTCCCGGCATAGAGACAGAGAATGGCTGAGTAAATCAAAAAATGAGACCCCCCCCCCCCCTTTTCACTACGCACAAACTACGCAATATGGGGTCGTCAGGGGCACCACAAAAAGGAGGGTTTTTTTTTGAAAAATCCCTCTCTTCCCCCTCAGCAATTTTTTGGTGCTTTTTCGCCTGGTCAAGGCAACAATGAGACAACCCTTCATCCACCCCACCCCCCTTGTCCCCCCACCCCCCCTCCCCTCTCCCATCAGGACCAGCCGTGCTGATCCCTGGAGCGGGGTGTGGTGGTGTGTGTGGGGGAAGTCGAACGAACGAACAGATCATCCGATGATCAACAGAAAGCGCTCTGCAAAACCATCTGCACAGGGCTCAGGGAGGCAACCCCAGCCCCGCTCCTCCGGCGGAGCGGTGGACCTGCAGAGGCAGCAGTATTGCATTGGCGGGGCCGGGCAATATCACGACGAAGGGATCAGCCCCAGTGGGGGGGGGGTGTGGGGGGGGCGATGGGCGGATCGGCATGTGGGAAGGGAGTGGGGCAGGGGCAGAACGAACCGAAGCCCTTCCCCCCCCCCCTCTCCCCCGCCACCTCAGAAGCACGGAAGGGGGGGGGGCAAAGTTTTGGCGTGTTTTGTGTCAGGCATCAAGCAAAGGGCGCCCAATCGGTATCGGTCTCCTCCTTCTCCTCCTCCTCCCCCCCCCCCCCCCCCGTCACCTCAAGATTTGCGGAAAGTTATCCGCCTCAGCTTGCAACGCTTCGCGGTGTTGCTGTGTTGTTGCCGTGCGCTTGTCCCACTCTTCCTCGTCACGCCCACGCATCGTTTTTCGCTGTTGTGTTTCGGTGTTTCGGAGGGCGAAGCCTGGAGAGGGCTGCCCCCTCCCCCACCCAACCACACCAGGGCCTGCGACACGCCGGGGCGTGTGGGGCGGTGTGCGCGATGCTGGGCATCGCCACACAGGCGGTGTCGAAACTACGGGAGGTTTTGAACAGCAGGGAGGCACACAAGCGCCTGCAGGAGGAGGAGGAGCTGCAGGAGCGCGCTGAGAAGCATGTCCCACGTGTGGGCGTCGAGTTCCTCGACACGCCTGCCTATGACGTGCTGGCGCGCATGCGTGTCATCAGGCAGCGCGGGCGGGTCGATGGCGATCTCGTGGAGCACGCCTTTGCCAAGGGGCAGTGGTTGCACCAGAGGACCCAGGCTGTTGTGAAAGACGAACACATCACGCGGAAGGGGAAGACGGTTGTGGATGTGATGACCGACAAGCACGACGTGCAGCCCATGTCTGTCATCCGTGTGGTGGGGGACATCGACTTCGCCTCCTTCGTGACGAGCGCGGAGCACCGCCGCCAGCTGGAGAAGCGCCGGATCTTCAAGGAGCTGGAGAAGGTGGAGGGGGTGGGCAACCGCCTTGTGAACACCTTTGCGGAGACGAAGCCCGCGCAGCTGCAGCGCAACAACACGGAGTACTACGCGAAGGTGGCTTCTGGGTATGAGGAGCTGCTGGAGGGCAGCGACAACGACCAGGACGTCACGGCAGACGAACTCCCCCCCCCTGCGAGCGATGCAGAGGCGTATAAGGAGTGGTCAGCAGGGCTGAAGAAGCACCAGATAGCACGGTTCATCAAGCAGTACCTGCAGCGGTCCATCCCCAGGTCTGCGTGCACCATGTCCGCGGTGGTGATTGTCACCAGCACTGTGGTGACATCCCCACCCGACAGCGTCTCTGTGTCGGACATCGCCCTCATGCTCAACAAGGGGATGTTCTCGGAGCGCTGCAAGACAGACGTCGACAAATCAGTGCATGCCGACAACGACGTGTTCATCACAGACCCCATGCTTGTGGGTGTGCACGTGTGGGAGTCAAAGGTATGCAGCCAACAGGCCCGGGATCCTGCACCACCTGCACTGGCACCCACCGTTTGTACAAAATTACGCAAAAACTCAAAGTCTTGAACGGGTTGGGACGTCTTGGCAACTTCTGCGCGCTCTCCTGTTTGGGCTTTCTGCCTTCTGTGTGAGGTATTAGAAATAGGCCTGCCAGCCTGCCAGCCCCACCCCACAACACACACCACACATCTCCACACATCTCAGGCCGACGCTGACGGGTCTGAGTCCGCCCTCCTTGCGGACCACGCGATCACCACCATGAAGGACCGTCTCTCGCAGTTCGACTCCCACCTGTTCCTGACAGAGGAGACCCACGACGAGGACGTTGCCCTCGCCAACCGCCCCCGAATCATCGACAAGATTGGGGACATCGTGCGGACTCTGGGCAACGGGAACGACAGGGCAACCTGCCCCGACTACCCCTTCCGCATGAAGGCGATGGGCACGGTCTACGTGCTGATCGGGGGGAAGCTGAAGTCTGCCGTGCTGGAGATCCAGCAGGCTGTGGAGGCCGGCCGCCCCGTCCTGGTCGTCGAGGGCAGCGGCGGGTATGCCGACGTCCTCTGCGGGATGATCCGGCGCGTCGAGGAGGTGGTCGTCGACCCCTCCATAGACGACTACCGCAACTGCCTGGGGGCCATCTCCCCACGCACCTCTAGCATCATCAGCTCGGGGTGCATCAGGGTGGTGCAGAAGGGGACCAGCTCAGAGGTGTTCGCCAAGACCATCCAGAAGGCCCTCTCCTACGACGAGGCGCTGCACAACGCGTGGCAGAAGTATGCGCAGTGGGACTACAACTCGCAGTACTGCAGGGGGGTGTACCTCAACCTGCAGATGCTGGTGCTGGCGCTGGGGATCATGACCATCACGCTGTCCATCCTGCAGACATCGCTCCAGCTGCAGTACCCCGTGGAGACGGGGGTGACGGGGAACGGGGCGACCAACCAGGGGTCGAACAGCCTCGTGGGGCACATCTACACCTGGACAGGGCTGGTCGTCGTCATCCTCCCGGTGGGCCTCTCCCTGATCGAGGCGATTGAGAACAAGCTGAATGCGGGCGGGCGGTGGGTCGCGCTCCGCTCTGCGGCGGAGTCGATGCTGCGTGAGATCTACATGTACCGCACGGAGGTGCGGAACTATTCTCCCGATGCGATTCGCAAAGGCGATGCGTCGGGGAAGCAGCCGGCGAGGGGGGCTGACAGGCAGGCCGGTGAGGAGAAGGGCGGCAAGGCAAAGGGCGACAAGCAGGGCGCCAGTGGGGAGGCGGGCGCCGCCGAGGAGGAGGAGGAGGAGGGGAACCGGCTGGAGAAGAAGGTGACGGACCACATGGCGACGACGGATGACATTGCGTATAAGTCGCGGCAGGAGAAGCTGAGCCAGTGGATTGAGCACCTCATTGGGGAGCTCAAGGAGAGCGAGTGCGCCAACAACAGCCTCTTGGAGTACGAGGGGCCGCTGCCGCCCCCACACGTCCTGGGCTGTGGGGACGAGGGGTGGAAGGACCTCACCCCTGATGAGTACATCGCCTACCGTGTGGGCCCGCTGATCTGCCGCTACGAGCGTGCCGCGAAATACTACGAGAATTGGCTGTCCATCCTCACCCTGTCGAACTATGTGCTCGGTGCCTTGGGCACGCTGCTCGCTGCCCTGTCCTCCGTCCCCCCCCTTGATGGCTACAACCTGCAGTCGTGGGTCTCGCTGACGACAGGGTTTAGCAACGCCGTGACACGGTATATGGACTACGCCCGGATGGACTTTCTCCAGAAGAAGTCCAACAAAGTGAAGATGGACCTCACAGGCGTGCAGTCCTGGTGGGACAGCAGGGGAAACGAGGCAGGCTCATACCAAATCCGCCACGAGCTCGTCACGCAGGTGGAGGCTCTGGTGACGGGTGAGTTCATCGAGTGGGGCGGGCAGATGAAGAAGGCGATGGACAAGGCAAAGAAGGAGAAAGCAGCCAACAACAGCGACACCGACGCCGTGAAGCGGATGCGCGAGATGGAGTCGCTGGAGAAGGTGAAGCAGCTGAAGGAGATGGGGCTGGCTGGCATATCCGCAGACTCCCTCGCTGCGGCTCTGGAGGACCCCGAAGGCGCCGAGGCCTCGAAGATCAAGGACAGCCTCTCCCGCCTGCAAACACACATCGAGAAGAACACCGGCATCGACAGTGATGAGCTGCTGGAGTCGTTGCGTATGCAGGATCAGATGAAGATTGCTGAGGCCCTCAAGTCTGTGTCGGAGCAGTACCTCGACGACACGGGGAGCTTGCTCAACATCAACCTGGGCGGGATTGTGATGAGCGATTTCGTCCCGGCTGACGTCGCGGATAAGCTGAAGACCCCGAAGGTGCGCCGGAGGATGTTCCGCGACTGCATGAAGCTCAACCCTGCTGTCATATCGCGGTCCGACTGCCTCGGGTTTTTCGACACCTTCGGCGACAATTTGAAGTCGATGATCTCCGAGCTGTCGCAGCGGCAGATGTTGGAGACGGTGAAGTCGGCCATCGTGGGGCAGTTGCATGAGGAGCTCATCGCAGGGCTGAAGAACTTCGGGATATGCATCTACGACCTGATCCCGCGCGACGACATGGTTGAGGAGCTGCTGCTGGAGCTGCGCGATGTGGGCAAGGTGCAGTGGCGCGACATGGAGACACAGAGCATCCTGCAGCTCATCAAGAGCAAAGAGATCCGCAACGCCATGTCGCAGCTCAACGAGATTGCGCTGCGCGGCCTTCTGAAGCGTGCGGACAAGCTCTTCAAGAGCAAGACAGCGCATGTGTTCCAATCCGCCGTGGAGAAAATTGCCAAGCTGGACGTGGAGGAGCTGTTCGACAGCCCCACGCTCAAGGCAGAGATGTTCGACACACTGGACGATCTCAGCAAACAGGAGAAGGACATTGTCTTCATGCCAAAGTCCGCCCTGCTTTCGCACCTTCCGCAGTCGCTGCGCGACCTCCCACATGTGAAGAATAAGCCTCAGGCGCAGCTTGTCGAGTACATCCACACCGTGCGGAATGGGTTCTCCATTTCGAAGAAGTTCAGCGACTGCTTCACATACCCGGGTAAGACGGGTGCGGGTGACGCATCTGAGAGCATTATCAAGAACGTGCTGCGCAACAAGCGCCTGTGCGACAGGTTCTTCTTTGCGGTGTCGGGGGTGACGCAGTCAGACATCAACAGGTTCGACAAGAAGAGCATGATGCGCCAGCTCGCCATGAGCCCCGCCTTCTCCACAGAGATAGTAGAGGAGCTGAAGTACCTCAGCGAGCCTGCCCTGAAGTATCTCATGTCCGGCATGAAGTCCTCTGTAGCCAGCACCTACCAGGCGCGTGTGTTCGACCTACTGTGCGACACCGTCACGACGTTTGATCTGCGCAACCTCCTCCCGAGTGCGGAGGATCGCGAGAAGTTTGTCAACCAGGTTCGCGAGTTCAAAGGGGTGGATCTGGCGAGCGCGTCGAAAGAGGAGATGATCACGACCCTTGCATTCAAATCCCTCGTCGTGAAGTTCCTGAAGCTGTCGCGCGAGCAGATAGCGGAGCTGGTCGAGCGCTCGCTCATCCTGATGGGGAACGCCTTCCACAGCGGCATCTTCGTTTGCTCTGTGGCGGAGCACCACTCGCCAGCCGAGACGTTGCTGGACGAGCTGTCCAAGTGGGACGACGAGACAGCCGACAAGCTGTGCCTCTCGCTCATGCGGCACACATCGGACCTGCTGGGCGAGTTCACCCCCCATGTGCAGCCAGCTGCACGCAGGCTGTACAGCGGGCAGGGCTCGGAGCAGGACGAGGTGGATGTTGCGGCAGAGATGCTCACCATGTTCCCCGACCAGACGCTGCAGGCTCTCTTTACAGGCTGGGATATCGACGTGCAGCTGAAGACCGTGTGTGAGATGCGCGACATGCTGGATGAGCGTGTGCTCGCCTCGATCTTTGAAGGCGCTGCGAACGATCTCCCTCCCGACCTCGCCTCCAAGTTCCAAGGCATGTTCATCAGGAAGACTGTGCGCAACTACATGTTGGAGTGCCTGTCGGGGGTTGTGGATCACGACTTCGTCTATGTCACCACGATGTCGCCCGATGAGCTCGTCTCGCTGCTGACGGATGGCGACCCGACGAAGAAGGAGTTCTTCAGGATCATGCACAAGATCCTGGCACACGGCGGGTCGGAGAGTGCGGCGCGGAGGGAGATGCGGGACATCATGGTGCACATCCTGAATGAGATCCTGCTCAACGTGCCGTACAGCGTGTTCCTCAAGCTGTGCCTGCAGAACAACTTCTTTGACCTGCGGGAGCTCCTGGACGAGCCGCAGACGCGCCGCGTTGTAGCTGTGGTGCTGCTGCGCGCACACCAGTCGGACTTCTTCGGGTTGAACAACGAACTGCGCGCAGGTGACATCCTGGACGGGTGTGACAACCTGTTCGAATACGAGACAACCGTTAACGACATGCGGGTCCTCTCTGAAGAGCAGCTGCTGTGGCTCACACGAGAGGTGATCTCTTTCTTCAGCACGCGCGACGTCGGAGCCTTCTTCGCGAAGTACCTGGAGACCAACCAGGAGCACGGGCAGCCCCACGACCGTGTCGACTTCCCGCTGCTGATGGAGGCCGTCATCAGCGTCAAGAGCTTTCTGATGTTGTCCCCAATGCAGGTGCGGACAGACTTCCGGTTCTTCGACTCGGAGCAGTTCTTCACGCTGCTCACGGAAGACGAGAAGATGCGCATCTTGCAGAAGTACATCGCAGATGACAGCGTGGTC
This sequence comes from Rhynchopus euleeides, assembly GCA_963210315.1. NCBI lineage: Eukaryota > Euglenozoa > Diplonemea > Diplonemida > Diplonemidae > Rhynchopus > Rhynchopus euleeides. The sequence goes on from OY723280.1 coordinate 2,105,753, forward strand.
CGCCGCATTGCCTCCTTTAACCAGGTGCAGTTCGCAAGGCTCTTCGCCCACATGCAGGCCTTCCCTTCGTCGCGGGCGAAGGAGGGCCAGGCGGTGGCCAACAGGCAGAGCATCGACATGCGCACCTTCTTCGAGTGTGCCTTCAAAGACAGCACCCTCAGTGATCTGCAGAGTGACCTCTTGAAACTGCTGGAGGAATCACACCTCGGCGAAGCCAACATGTTTGCGGTATGCCGTAACCAGCTCTGCCACACACCTTTACTGTCCCATGTGATTGGGCAGTGCCGCCACCACCACCACCACCACAGACCGGGCAGGATGGCTTCGGCGCCTTTCAGACGTCCTAGCCTAATGTCTGACCACGCAACGCTAACCCCCCACCCCCGCTTCCCCCCCGGTGTGTTCAGCTGTCCTATCCTCAGCCAAAAAAAAGCGCCTCGAATCAGGCGCAGCTTTTCTAAGCTGGTGCCACCACCGAATCCTGCGATATGACGCGGCGCCCGAGAGGCCGTCGCCATGGTGGTGGCTCTCTGAGCCCCTACCTGGTGCTCCGTTTCAGTGTCCCCGCCTGTCCCCCTGCCCCCTCTGCCTCTGGCGTGCATCCTGGAGCCTCACCCTGGTAGCCACCTTCTTGGGCGGCACGATACACAGCACCACCCCGCGCACAGCAGCTCAGGGTGGTACACAACACATTACGGCCGAGGGCGGGGGTGGTGGGAAGAAGAGAGGTGGAAGGCATTTAAACAGCAACACCGCCAAACCAGCAAAGCCGAGCGGACCTGAGGGTTTTAGGAGGGACAACACTCCAACCACAGCACCGCCCCTCCTCCTCCATCCCACCCGTGCACTGCAAGGCGATGGCGCATGGCAATCCGCCCATGATGGCGCAGACCATGTCACAGGTGCCGATGCAGGCACAGGCGCCGCCCCCGCAGACGGTGACTTTTTTCCTCCACCTGCAGGACCAGGTGTCGATGTATCACTTGAGCGCACCTCTCAGCTCGACCATCCAGCAGCTGATGCGGGATCTGGCGGCGAAGCTGCACACCACAGCACCCTTCCTCCTGTACCTGGATGGTGTGGGCTATCTGAGCCCTGCCGAAACGGTTAAGGACAGCCCCATGGAGGACGGCTGCTCCGTCACTGTCATCTTCACCTACCGTATCCTGGAGAAGCTGGGGTTTGGCACGTTTGCCTCTGTGTACAAGGCGAGGAATGAGCACACCAACGAGGAGGTTGCGATGAAGCGCAGCCAGAGCGAGTATGTGGATGAGGGCATGCCTGCCAGCACGTTGCGTGAGATATCCGCACTGCGTGAGCTGGACCATCCCAATATCATCCCGTTGAAGGACGTGCTGGTGGACAGCAACCGGATAACGATGGTGCTGGAGCTGGCGCATCACGACCTGGCGGGGCACCTGACGTTGTATATCATGCAGCCGGCGGATATCTGCTCGTTCATGTATCAGATGCTGCAGGCGATCAAGTTCAGCCACGACCACCGTGTGGTGCACCGCGACCTGAAGCCGCAGAATATCCTCATTCAGCAGAATGGCGTCCTCAAGATTGCGGACTTCGGGCTGGCGCGTGCGTTTCAGTATCCCATGGAGTCCAATACTCCGGAGACGGTGACGCTGTGGTACCGTGCGCCGGAGCTGCTGCTGGGGCTGCGGAACTACACCCCCCTGGTGGACATGTGGAGCGTGGGGGCCATCATGGGGGAGATGAGCAAAGGGCAGCCCCTCTTCCCAGGCGAGTGCGAGGTGGATGCGATGTTCAAGATCTTCCGCCTGCTGGGCACCCCGACGGCGGACGAGTGGGCAGGCGTGGCGGCGCTGCCGCACTTCCGCCGGCAGTTCCCTAAGTGGACCCCTGCGAACCTGCGTACACACTTCCCTGCGATGGACGTGCTTGCGCTGGACCTGCTGAAGAAGATGCTGAAGCTCGACCCCGAGCAGCGCTACTCGCCAGACCAGGTATTCCTTTGCCCAATCCACACCACACGCTTGTGGCCCAGACTGCGCTACACGATGCAGACAGAGCGGGAGGGAACCCTCGAGTGTCACCACATTCTTCGACACTTTTATGCCTTCATCGCACCACACACCTGCCCCTCCCCACAGGCTCTGCGGCACCCTTACTTCAACTCCCACAAGGTGCACAAGCTGAGGCAGCAGGCTGCTGCGCCCCAGCAGCAGATGGTGCACGCGCCCTAAATCAACAAATAACCAACTGACTGAGCTTGCGTGGATATGGATCTATGGAGCTCGATTCCTCTCCTTGTGTGTAGATAAAGGGAGACGTATTGACATAATGTAAAAGCCTGAGCGTCGAAGACGCTCAGACGTAAACTGCGCGCCCGCATGTTGAAATGAATGCGGCAAACTCTATTCTGAGATGTTCTTTGTTTTTGGTTTCGAATCGCTTTTCTCCTCTCTCTCTCTCTCTCGTATGACTTTAATGCGGATGCTTCCTCGTAACGAGAATCCCCGCAACCCCCCCCCCCTCTCTCTCTCATTCCGGGTCTAATTCATCATTTTACCTGCTGATATTTTTCCTTCTTCGATATGTTCCTAGAGCCGAACCAAACGAAGCAGATGTGTGGGGGAGGATGCTATTTTTCTTTTGCTCATTGACGGGGCTGCAGCTCCCCGCTGCAGTTTCCCCCAAGCAGAGATCGCCTCCCCTCGATGAAAACGCTGTCTTGTTTTTTCTCTCTCTCTCCGACGATGCGGAACTTTATGACTCGGGGGGAGGGGGTGGTGTACATTATCACCCTGTGCCATGCTGTTGCGAAGAAGCCTGAAGAAGCCTGCCCACCCATTCGAGGGGCGAGCACCTTTCTTTCACCTTCTGAGCGGAGGGCAAATCTTGGATTAGCGCATCGGGCATCGAACAGTAGTCCACGAGAGACCGCTTGTGCGATACCCTCGGCACGCTATGTCTGAAGTCAAAGTGAAGGACATTTTGCCCCTTCCCCTGCCACCCCTGCTCCTTACTTTTGATTTTTTTTTGACAGCCCAACGATAGCCAACCGGAGAAAGCTGCGTGCGCCTTCAGCTGGATCTGTTTGCGACCTCACTCCCACGGCCTTCTCCCGCTTCGCGGCAGGGTGTGGGGTGTCCCACAAAGAGTGGGGGGGTCTGCGTGTTACAACAAGTGACAGCGTTTCGGAGGTCGGTTTCTTGTTGCTGTCACACAGCAACGGAACTACCTATCCACACACTTCACACGATCCAGCGGGGTGCACAGATAGCTTTAGACTCTGGGTAGAGAGGGCGCCTATTTTTTCTTCCCCTCCGACAGCCTCTGTGGCACTGTGTGTGAACCTGTGCTGTTCACTTTTGCAACACCTTATTCTTGTTGATGTGAAGGAACACATGGCACACACCTCGCCTTGTTCCGCCCCCTGCCCCCCCCCCCCCCCCGCCCCGTGCGTGAGTGCAGAACGGTGCGGTACCCCCCCTCCCTCCCCAGCAAACATACAGGTGTGCCACACATGCTGCCACAGTGCCTCGGCTCTTTTAACCCCTTCACCCCAGGGAGGGTGCCCTGTGTGAAGTCTCAGCCTCTCTTGGGTTGAGGTTGTGGGCCCGCTATTGTGCGCCGCTCCTCGGGGCATTGAGTGAGGGTGGGTGGCTGGGGGGGGTCGGAAACTTTCGCCCTCCTTCTTCCCCACCCCCCCACCCCCTCCCTCCCCGCATTCGAAACAACGCTGTATCGGGGGACCGCCCGATTGTCCTCGGCCCGGTTCATCTCTCGGTATATTCGCCCCGCCACCCCCACCCGTTAATTTTTGCTTCGATGCACTTATATCTCAAAGACTTAAAACGACTATTTGTTCTTCCACCAGACCTCCTTGCCCCGGAGTGGATGCAGATCACGAGATGCCATCAATCAGATGGCCGTATGTTTTGCCGGGTTGCAAATGACTTGCGAATGCCCCAACAAGGGATCCAACTCCTCCCTCTAGAGGGGGGCGGGCGGCAACGTCTCGAGGATAGAGGTGGGGCATATCCTGGTGACGTGAACGCGTTTTGTCATTTCGCATCGGCTACCAAAAAAATTGACAGAACGGGTCTGTGTAGTTGCCTAGCTCTCGCAGTGCCTGGGATTGTCGACACCAAATTGTCGCTGCCTGACCCGTCCATTCGGTCAGGCCTGTGGCCAGGCTGTCTCATCCACCGGGCTGGTTGAAACCGAACTACTTTTCTTCTAGAAACCAAAAAGGAAAACATCAACAACAGCAACAGCAGCAGCAGCAAGTCCGGGCCCGTTTTATCCAAAAAAAATCAGGGGCTGCGCTAAAAAATACCATCGTTCAAAAAAAAAGAACTCGAAATGGCCCCGAGCTTGAGGCACCCACCCCACCCGTTGTTTCAAATATGCCCCAACCAAACACACAACATAATGCCCCGCTTCCGAGAAAGGTGTTGTTGTCACACATCGACGTTGGTCCTCTGATTCATCCGCTGAAGGCCAGCCCCGGTGCCATCCTCTCTTCTGCATGCACGGTCCTCCGGTCCCATCTCTGGGGAGGACAAACGAGTTGGGAGAGGATGAAAGCGTTACCACTGAGGCTTCCAACCAACTGTCCAACACCAGTCGTTGCTTGAGAAATCGTTCTAAACGACGCCGCGTTGTCCCCCAGTTGCTCTGGCAGCCTCCTCACTGTGCTGTGTGGAGCCCCTGCATGGTAAGGCATGCGCATGCGTCTTTTTGCTGTGGGGTGCGTGTTTTATTTCCTTGCGTTCGGAACATGCTCATGTTGTTTTTCAAACCCGGGCGTTCGGCACAAATCACCCCACCCGTCGCCAACAAGGGGAAAAGAGTTTAAAAAAAAGAAGTGACAACAGACAATGCCACTGTGTGGCCAGAAGAACCCGTGACAGCCCAGCTGTGTTCATATCGTTCAGACGCAACAATGCCAGCAACGCAACTCCGTCAGAAAGCGGGCACACCCATGTGAAAATGTTGCGTACGAGGGGGGTCTTTGTGACAGTGCAAAACGGTGCGCTTTAGTGCATTTCCACCTACCAACTTTGGGTGAAAATTGCAGAAATTTCGCCGAAAATTTGCCTGTGAATATCCCCCGGAGAAATGCGTAAAAATTGGCCTCTTCAGAGCACCAACATTGAACAATTCGGTTCAGGCAACCTTGAAGATCTCATGACTAGACTGGGGGGGGGGGGGTGAAACGATGAAGATGTTTTCTGAATGAAGACGTGAAGGTGAAGCTGTCCGATCTCGAGAGGAGGGGCGGGGAGGATTTTTTATGGACTGACAGTCCCTCAAAAAAATATGAACAAGGAGGCAAAAGACGTGTGGAGAGAGATTATTTGTCACCGAACGAGTTCCCGAGTTCTTCCATGCCAAAAAACGGAGGGAAAACCTGTTGCGATACTTTTCGGTGCTTTTTGCACACCGCACCACCCCGCCTCCCTCCGAGCTGGGGTTGCCTCCCCCATCCCTTACCGTCCCCTCTTTTCTTTGTGATTTTTTTCCGTTCTTTTTCCTCTCTTCCCCATAAAATCGTCCCTATCGTCCCCATCGTCCCCAATTTGCCTTTTCTGGTCTTCTCTGTTCTTATTCGTAAATGTCTTTCCCTCCTCCCCCTTCCCCCTTGCCCCCCTGTTCTTATCTTTTTTTTGCATTTGACGATCGTTCTGAAGCACAGCCAACCCCTTTGCAACACGAGAGCGGGAATGTTGCGCTGCTGGGATTGCGAGACGGGCCACTGGGTTCAACTGGAGAAGGGCTGGAGAGTTCAAGATCTGCCTCTTTTCTGCTTGCATTCAGATCAGTGTGACCAGGCGATTCACCCAAGAATGTTCAGGTCTGTCGGTGATTTTGGCACTCCGCATGGATGTTCGACATGATTCCATTCCTGTGCCACCGGAGCCTGAAACAGCTCCCCTCTCACCACGGGGGAGGCTGCGACCGGAAAAGTCGTTCAAACAAAATAACCTACCTCTGCTACCAGGCCTGCAGCGCCACATCTACGAGACCGGGCGTGACCTCCTCCTCAGGGCGGGTGACATCGAGCAGAACCCTGGCCCGGCGCAGCACCTCAAGTGCCTGACCTGGAACTGCAACGGACTCACCGAGGCAAAAAGGGCGGAGCTCCAGCACCACCTCGCAACCCAGCGGTATGACGTAGTGCATCTGCAGGAACTCCGAGCAGCACAGGGGGGGGACCCCAAGTTCCCGGGCTACTCCGTCTTTCTCCGACGCCGCACCCAGAAGCGCTGTAAGGGGACGCTCACCTCCGGAGGCGGGATCGCAACCCTAGTGCGGGAGGACCTACACGCGACTCTTATTGCCACCGCACCAAACGCCAGTGTGACCGAGACCCTCACGGTGCGCGTCACGGGGCCAGAAAGCGCTATCACCTTCACCAATGTATACCGCCCCTCGGGAGTCGGCACTAGCAACGACCCACGCCGCGACGACTTCTCTACATCCCTGCTACCACACACGCCGGAGTCCATCATCGCCGGCGACTTCAACATCCACAACCGTGCCTGGGATAAACATGCGCGCTGCGACGACAAGGGAACAGACCTGTACCACTGGTCCCTCCTCAACGGCATGTCGCTGTGCAACGACCCTGACCACCCCACACGCATGCGCCGCGACTCCAAGTCCTCGCCGGACATTGTCTTCGCCCACTACGAGCTGGGGGAGGTCACCTGGAATACCCTAGACCAGTGGCAGTCCGATCACTTCGCCATACAATACACCGTCCCCTTTGCACGAACGCCAGCTGCAGCCACACACCCGGCAGCCAAAGCCCGCCAACTATGGAACTGGGCAGCGGCAGACTGGCCCGCATTCACTGAGGAGCTGGAACGGCTGTCACGCAAAGTGACGAAGTGGAATGACCCGAAGGAATCCTTCCACAAGTGGCTGGGACTGGTACGCACGGTCGCAGCCAAACACATCCCGACGAAGCGAAGCTCTCGCCCCCGCAAGCGGTGGTTCACAAGCAAGGTGAAACGTGCGATACGGGCGCGGAACGAGGAATCGCGCAGACACGCCCAGACCGCACACCTGTCCCAGGACGACTACGACAAGCTGGACAAGCTGACCACCGACGCCACCAACGCCGTCCTCGAAGCAAAGCGCACAACCTGGGAAACCAGGTGCCAGGCCGCGAGCACCAGCAGCGACCTCGGCGCCACCTTCCGGCTTGTGCGAGAACTCGACGGCCGCAAAATCCAACAGGCTGCCTTCCCACTTGTCGACGGAGGGGTCCCGGTGACCGACCCCAAAGCTAAGGCGGACCTCCTCTGCAGCCACTACGCCAAGATCAGCGAAGGAAGCGACCAACAGCCACAAGCAGCACACACCCCGCAGCATGCGAATGACCAGACACCCCCCGAGCTCTCAGCTGCCGAAGACGACTTCTCCAAAGAGGAGCTGAACGCGGCTCTATCCGAACTGCAGGAGCGGAAATCCCCAGGGCCTGACGACCTCAACAACGAGCTGCTGATGCATCTGGGCCCCCAGGCACGGCAGGGACTCCTGCATGTGCTCAACCTGTCGTGGAACAGCGGCATCCTCCCCGACGCGTGGACACGAGCAGTCATCATCCCGATCCTGAAACCGGGGAAGCCAGCAACGGCAGCGTCCTCGTACCGACCAATCGCGCTCACCAGCACAGCGTGCAAGGTGCTAGAAAAAATGGTGAAGAGGCGCATGGAGCAGCTCATGCTCGACGACGCCTACCCACAGGTGGAGGGGCACTGCGCGAACCAGGCAGGGTTCCAGCGGCTGAGATCGACAACCGACCAACTAGCCTACATCACCCAAACAGCGACGGACGCCCTCTCCTCCGGAAAGGCAGCTGTCACCCTGTACTTCGACCTCGAGAAAGCCTTCGACAAGGTCAGCAAGCACGCAGTCATCAACAGTGTCAGACGGAAGGGCTTCCCCCCGAAATTCACCAGATGGCTACACAACTACCTCAGCAACCGCCGAGCCGCCGCACAGGTGCACGGGGTAAGAAGCGACTACTACGACTTCAACAACGGGGTCCCGCAGGGAACAGTGCTCTCGCCCCTGCTCTTCAACTGCGTGATGGACGATGTATCTCGAGCCATCACCGCCTCCCCTAACATCCACCCAGCGGTGTTCGCAGATGACATCGCAGTACTCGTCGTCGGGGACAACTACACTGAAGCCCTAAGCACCGCACAGGGCGTCATATCCACACTCGCCGCCGAAATCCCACTCCACGGGCTGCAGCTCTCCCCCAGTAAATGCTGCTACACGCTGATGGGAACGACGCCCGCAGCGTTGGGCGAGCACAGACGCATGGAGCTCCCAGACGGCACCCCCCTCCAGCACGAATCGACAGCGAAGTACCTCGGGGTCTACATCGATGCCTGCCACACGATGACAGACCACGTCGACCACGTCGTGACCACCTGCATGCGACGCCTGAGCATTCTGCGTATGTTGGCAGGCACTGACTGGGGCTCAAGTGGAGACACGCTGCGCCAGGCCTACCTGACATATGTCTACCCCATCCTGATGTACGCCGCCAGCGTCTACACCCCTGGCCTGTCCACGAAGAACCTCAAACGCCTGCGAGATGTCCACCGCATGGCAGCCCTGATCATCACGGGCTGTATGAAGAACACCAGCACGGCAAAGCTCCTCTGGGAATCACACCTGCGAGACCTCGACCTCGACTTCAAGGTCGCGGTGTGCACAGACCACGAACGCTTCCGCCGCGTGCCCCACTCCCCAGGATACCGGGCGCAACTAAACACCGGGAACACGGGAGGCAGCTGGCTACATCAGGCACGGAGTCTGGTGAAATCCTCGAAGGTCGACGGGCGCACCCCCCTGCTGGCCCCCCTGCATGCAGCACACCCCATCCCCCCCTGGGAATGGAACCTGGTGCTGCCACGAGTACACATCCTGGCGACGCTGCCGGGGCTCACCGCCCCAAAGGCCGCCACCCCGAAAGACACCCTCCGGGACCTGGCAGAGCAGACCATCCAGGCCCTCCCGACATGCGCCTGGCATGTGTACACCGACGGGTCAGTCTCCAACTCCACATCGCGGCAACAGCAGGGCGGCGCAGGAGCAGCGGTGTACAGCATGCCGGAGGGCCGCCTCAGGAAAAAGCTCGCCTGGCCGGCAGGACTCCGCTGCATCAGCTACCAGGCGGAGCTGGTGGCCATCAGAGAATCCCTCGCTCACCTATGCACCCTGGTATCCCCAGGCGAAACGATCGCCATCCTCACAGACTCGCAGAGCGCACTGAACGCGCTGCTGAGCGGCCCGCAGCGAGCGAGAGGATCCACCGAATGGGACATCTGGAGGTGGTTGAACGAGCTCGCCCAAACCCACGATGTCACCACCCACCTCCGCTACATCCCGTCACACGTTGGGGTAGCAGGGAACGAACTCGCTGACAAACAGGCGCAAATCGGTGCCTTCCGGCCGCAGATGGAACCGGTTAGCCTCGCGTCGGCTCGTGTCGTCCTCCGCCGACACATCTACAACGACGCAACGGTGCCCCGCACGGACAGCGTGTACGCGTACCGTTCGGGAATCGGGGAGACGCGACTGCAACGCCCCGACCTCCGCATGGAGGGACTCACCCGCTTAGGGGAAACCACCATCCGCCGACTCCGGGCCGACCACCACCGCCTGGTCTACGACCATGACATCCCGGGCACGGCACAACCACCTTGCCAACCCTGCCTGAAGCATGCGCCGGGCCACCCCCCGCCTGGGGTCTCACTGAAGCACCTCTTCTTCGGCTGCCCCGCGACAGCGTCGGCCCGACACCACCTCACAGCCACAAACGTGCACAACCTGCTGTTGCACAACTGCAAGGAGGCGCTGCGCTACCTGGCCGAGGCAGGGGTAACGGAGCACGGCGAGAAGGACTACCTGAACGCGTGAACCAAATAACATCATCAGAGAACAAGGGCTTCGGCCCGACCTCCCAGCACCCCCCCCCCCCATCCCAGCCCCACGTCACTTTCCACAGGCCGCCAGGCGCGTCAGCGTCGGCGACCGCCCGCCCCCAGTCTGAGAGGCATCAGCCGAATCTCGGTGGAGGCGGGCACAAAACAAAAGGGAGAGTCGTCACTGTGCATATCAGCACGGTCCCGCCCTCTGTGCCAGACCAACACACCACCAAAGGAAAAGAGGAAGAGGCGACGTAAGGCAATGCCTCCGTGCGGCCAGGAGAACACGAAATAGCGACCCCCTCAACGGGGAATGCTACGAGCACGGCCAAAAATCGTTCAAAATCGTTCAAATATTGTTCGGACTGCCAAGAAAACGGGGGCCCTTTATTTTTGCCCCAAGGTGCAGAAAGGTGGGCGCCTTGGCATAGAGGCGGCACACTGGCTCGGTTTAGACACGCAGGGAGCGAAGGTCCCTTTGCTGCCTTTTCCTTTTCCCAAATCTGGGCGTGTTCGAGAGCGAAGGCATGCCCCCCGTCTCCCCCCCCCCCGCCCGGCGTGGCTTCTTCAGGCGCGTCCCTGTCACGCCGCGGTGACTTTCTTGTGCTGTGTTGTCGAGATAAAACCGAGCAGCACCCTCTCTAATCCGTTCTTTCTTCCGCCGTCCCATTCGACGGAGCAGAATTAAACCTATTTACCCGCCCATCCCGACCAAAAACAGCCTAAAAATAACGAATCCAAAAATACGGACAACCCCATTCGAATTTTTTCTTTTGCCACGATGATTCTGCAGATTCGAGGCCATGAACGATATTGTGGAGCCCCCCCCGACCCCGCGTTGCCTTCTGTGTCTGTCGTTTTTCAAACGTTTCGTGCAGAGGCCACCAAGAAAAATGGAAACCGCGCAACCAAAAAGTGGCTGTAGCTGCAAAGCAGGTATTGGTGGCAGAGGAGAGAAGGGACTGGGGAGGGGGGAGGGGGGAGGGGGGAGGGGGGAGGGCTTTGAAAAAAATGCAGAAGAGATCCTCCCTCGATAGGTGTCAACTTGGTGTAGTTTTGATTCCTAAGAGAGAGATGCTGACCGCTTCCGCACACGCTCTCCAGATCGTGTTGGTGTGTATATTCGAGGAGGGTCTGCCAGATTGTGCCCAAGCAAGCTGCTTGTGACAGTGACGGGCCCAGCGTGAGCGTACGGCGCGCAGTGCATTTTTATCCAGCAAGACAAAACCACTGATTCACTGCAACGCCCATTTCGCAGGGCGATACTGCCCGCTCGTGCGCACAAACAAACTCGCTCAACGTACCTGCTATTGAGTGAAAGGTGGTGGGGCGGGAGGGGGAGACTGTCCGTCTTGGCGGTTGCGTCTTCCCTGCAATTCGCAAACCACCCCTTCCTCCAGTTCCGGGCATGTCTTCCCTCACAGCGGCCCGTGTTCTCCACTTCCCTCCAACGAACGGTTTTTTTCATATTTTATTCTGTTGCAACGTTTCGGACAATTCTGTCTCGTCGTCACGAAAAAACAATTAAGGATGAGGGACAGCCGGTAGGCTAAATACTATTGACTATTGAGGGATCCAGGATCCCGAAAAAAATTACTCAAAATTTCTCAAGAGGGGGGAAAATAAATTTACCCACCTTTTTCCTTCAGTGGTCCAAGGAGTAATGGGTTTTTTTTCCACCATTTTTGGCGAGAGAAAAAGTATGAGGTACGGATGCACTCAAACAATGCGAGAATGCGGTTTTTGAAGGGAAAAACCCCAGAGGGAGAGAGGGGGGGCGACCCCTTCCCCACCACCCCAGAATGGGAATATTACAGGAATAGTTGCCTTTGCCTTCATATTGTCCCGAGACATAGCATCACCCACCAGGAGTCTCGGAGACGAGACAATGCCAAAAAGGAGTGCAAAGGTGGCGGGGGAGTACTGGGCACACCTGGAAGGTGCGTCACGTGCCCTCACCGGATGTCCGCCTGCTGTTGCTGCTGTGCTGCAGTGCCTCGCAACGACGGTCATTGCGTGTCACAGTCTACCACCACGCCCGACCGTGTCGTCTTCACCAGCTGCCCGAGGGTGGATGGGTAGCGACGAGCAAGCTGCTGGATACAGTCCAGAGGGCGAAGCACACGAGCCAGCCCTAGCCAGGAAGAGGCATCCATGGGAGTGCCTTCCTCCCTGAGCCCGCGCAGGAGCTGGCCCAACCTGCCAGAACTGTCGTCCCTGTCACGACCCACTTCAGCACGCGACTGCCATGGAACCGAGCGGCTTGCGTCTCGTACGTTGCGGACTGCTGATCGGGCCCCTTCGCAGCACTAGACGAGGCTGTCAGCCGGTACGTCACCGTGGTCGGCTCCGCGCTAGCGATCTCCCCGGGGACCACCTCCAACAGCTCAAGCTCGTTGGGGATGCTGCTTGCCGTCTTGAGCTTCTTGCCGGCACTATCGAAGCGATCGACAACCCCGAAGAGAACTTCTGCGAAGCGGCAAGCAGCGAGCTTTGAAGTGGCCTCCCCGCCGCAGGTGTTGCACTTCACCTTTTTGGTCGTGGTGAGATCCGCGAGGTCCTTCAGCCCATCCAGCGCAAATGTCTCGTCCTGTTTTGCTTCCCACGTCCTGCCGCAGCACCACCACCAACAACCCGTCTGCAAGACCCTCACAGAAGGTGCACTTTGCAATGTACGTTCGGGAAAATGACGAGAGGCCACTCGGTGTTGGCAACGACACCGACTACGACAGCGATTTTGATTGTGACGAGGAGAACACGCAGGCTGTGCAGACTCAGGCGCAGCCTGAGTCTGCACAGCCTGCGTGTTCTCCTGGTGATCGGTGCTGCACGACTAGAACTAGATTCGTAGTGCCGGGGAGGTGTTGGGTATGAAGACCGTTCAGGCTTTTTGATTTTTTGGTAAAACACACCCCGTGTGGTAGAGAAAATACGGCAAGAGTCTCGGTGGGTCGGAAGAGCAGATGGTTCCCGCAACAGCTCCCGGGGAGCGGCGGGTATTTCGCATAGGATGCCGGATGTGTGAACACGTTTGTGCGGTTTGCCCTGTGTTGTGTGAACATATGTGTATGTGTGTGTGTATGCTCCACCCAACCCGACACATTTTCTGTACTTCAGACAGGTAAGGTCACTCGACACGCGGGGGGGGGGTTTTTTGTGTGTGTTTTTTCTGCCAGCCGACATCACTAGCGCCAGCGAGAAAAAAAAATAAATAAAGCGATTTACTAATCGCCAACTCGCGATCAGGCGTTTCCAGGCAGAAAACAGTGCGTGCTAGATCACGGTTTGTTACGACAGAGCGACCAGAGCAGACTTCGACGCAGGTGCTAGATCACCGCCTTTTACCACAGAGCGACCAGAGCAGACTTCGACGCAGGTGCTAGATCACCGAATTTTTTACGACAGAGCGATCAGAGCAGACTCGACGTAGGTGCTAGATCACCGCCTTTTACCACAGAGCGACCAGAGCAGACTTCGACGCAGGTGCTAGATCACCGAATTTTTTACGACAGAGCGATCAGAGCAGACTCGACGTAGGTGCTAGATCACCGCCTTTTTACCACAGAGCGACCAGAGCAGACTTCGACGCAGGTGCTAGATCACCGAATTTTTTACGACAGAGCGATCAGAGCAGACTCGACGTAGGTGCTAGATCACCGCCTTTTTACCACAGAGCGACCAGAGCAGACTTCGACGCAGGTGCTAGATCACCGCCTTTTACCACAGAGCGACCAGAGCAGACTTCGACGCAGGTGCTAGATCACCGCCTTTTACCACAGAGCGACCAGAGCAGATTTCGACGCAGGTGCTAGATCACCGAATTTTTTACGACAGAGCGATCAGAGCAGACTCGACGTAGGTGCTAGATCACCCCTTTTACCACAGAGCGACCAGAGCAGACTTCGACGCAGGTGCTAAATCACCGAGTTTTTTACGACAGAGCGATCAGAGCAGACTCGACGTAGGTGCTAGATCACCGCTTTTTTACCACAGAGCGACCAGAGCAGACTTCGACGCAGGTGCTAGATCACCGAATTTTTCTACGACAGAGCGATCAGAGCAGACTCGACGCAGGTGCTAGATCACCCATGTCGGACATGCACCCCCACGACATGGACTGGTTGGGGGTGCCAGTCGTGACGGGGTACGGGGATCCGGAAGTGGCAGTGGACACCTGCGTGTTCACGCCACACTGCCAGGCGGAGCACACCTCGCGGGGAAGGGGCCATTGCAGCACTTGCGGGCGGGCGGCCTGTAAGACCTGCATCCGGGCTTTCCTCCCGAAAAACGTGTCTGGGGATTTTGTGCAGGGTTTGGGGGAACCGACGTGGGTGTGCCCGATGTGCGCGATGGAGCAACATCGCGACAATCCCCCGGGGGACACTCGGGATCCCGACTCCCTGTCCCTCTCGGAGGACCCCCACGACGCGTCGCTGGGGGCGTCGGACGACGAGTCGTCGCTGAGGCAGCCGGGTGTCGACACACAGGGGGAACTGCGCGCGACGATCGCCGCTTTGGCAAAACGGGTGGACACGCTAGAGCGCGAGAAGCCCCCCCTCCTTTTGCGGATCCAGCAACTGGATCCAGCAACTGGTTTGAGACTAAAAATCTCAAAAAGCAGCTGGGGGCCACCCTGGCACCGGAGTTCTCGCCTCACACAGTGGGGACATGGCGGGACCTGGAGGTGCCCGCGATCCGGGAGAAGATCCGGGACAGATGCAGGAAGGCCTTCAGGGAAGACGCCCTGCCCGTGAACATCGAGGACGCGAAGGCGTACGAGTACGACGTCGCACAGTATCTCAGCACACTGACGAACACACTGGACCTCATCACCGACGGCGAACCCCCGAAGGAGGGCATCATCCGCATGCTGCACTCCAACATCAACCAGCTGACAGGGATTACGCAGCTGGGGCTGTACGGCCCGAAGCACCGGAGGGAGTACGTGGCGAGGGCTGAAATCATCGCGCCAAAGGATTTCTCGGAGACGGCCCAGCGGCGCCTGCTGAAAGGAGTGGCTGAAGAGGCAAAGAAGGAGGGGGAGCACCGCGGACGGGACGGGGACAGGAGGGACCGTGACTACCGGAACTCACGCCAGCAGAGGTCCGTCCCGGCCCACAGCCGCGACAGGAAGCAGGCAGCACCACCTACGACTCGCGATCGTGACTGGGACAGAAAGGCGCCGGGCGGAAAGCCGGGAAAGGACCGGCAGTGACTGGCCTTGAGGCCGGTCCCTCCACCTCCCGCACCGATGCAGCGGGAAGCAACAGAACCCCCCCTGACAACAACTCAGCGAGAGAAGATTTTAAGATCGGCAAGGCAGACACTGGCGGACTGCCTCTCGGAGTCATATTGGCGCAGCATCAGGAGCTGTTACAGACGGTACCGAAGGTTCAAGGAAAACTGGGAAAAGGGGCGGGGGCGGATCTCCCACGACATGGCAATCATCCTCTGGACGGCAAAACTCCGATGCATCGACTCGAGGACACGGAGCACAGCGCTGCAGTACACGGTCAACATCGGAGCGGCACTGAAGCGGTACGAGGGGGTGCAGCTCGGGGAGAGCCAGGAACTCATGGATTACAGAAGGGGACTCAAGAAACAGGGTGCTCTGCGGGCCCAGCAGCAGAAGCCCCCTGCGACGGCACCGGAGGTGGAAGACATCATCGAAGCGGAGAGGCGGAGTTTAGTACAGCTGGCCATCTCAATCTGCTGGGCGGGGGCGGCGCGTCTGGCAGACGTGCGGGGTTTGTTGGCGAAGGAGGTGCGTATCCGGGCGGACGGGGTGGTGGCGGTGCAGTGGTGCAACACAAAGGGGGACCCATGGAAGCTCGGTCGTTTCACGGGTCTGGAGCTGCCACCAAAACAGCTCGGACGTCTCCGCCGCCTCCTGTCATCCACAACGAGCCCCCTGCAGTGCCTTTTCGAGGGGGTGTCTTACCACAAGGTGGCGAGGGCGGTGAAACGCATCAACCCTGCTCTGACCCCACATTCACTACGTCGGGGAGCGATACATCATTTGGCCCTGCAGGGGACGCCGTTGGACGACATCCAAACACTGAGCAGACACGCAACAAAGGAGGCCATGTTGAGGCACTGCCCGACAGCGGCGCTGGAGCAGGTGTCACGCACGGCAGCCACGTCCCGAAAAATGCGCGGAACGGGGACACAGTGACCAATCACCTTCTGCGGGCAAAGATCCCCTCGCTGTCCTGGCTACCTAGAACGCGAAAGTACGTGAGGGACGGCAGCATTCCACCAGAGGGGTCACAGGAGCAGGTCGATGCCTCGGGTCTGCATGACGACACGTTTGGGCCTGGCCTGGACACGCTGTACGACGACTGCTTCGCAGTGAGGGTATCATCTCGGAGGGCGCGGCCCCCCGCCACTAGATCCACACCGGCGCCGGGCACGGACTACATCGCGCCGATCTGCAGCAGTTTCTTGAACCTCGACAGGCTGCGGGAGCTGGACACCACAGGGGAGCTTGACGGCGTCCTCGACATGATCACGGACCCCGCGGCATTCTACTCGAAGTTCATCCCGGGTGCCATCAAGCGGATTAAATCACAGCCCGACGCGTGCGACAAAGTCTCAAGACATCTGCGGACACACCTCAGCGCTTTGATCGGTTTCGAAGTCCTCGAGACCGCCCCGCAGAGTTTGGTGCTGCACGCATTCACAGTGCCAAAGAAGTCGGGGGGTTTGCGTTTCGTGCTGGATGGAAGACCACTCAACGCCCTCATGACGCACCCATTCGACATGCGCCTCCCTCCGATCACCGACGTGATAGATCAAATTACATCGCACAGCTGGGCAGCACTGGCTGATGGGAAGAGCTGGTTCTACCAGTTTCCCGTGCACCCGGAAATCCGCGAATACTTCGGGGTGAACGTGGGTGACCGTCGAGGGGATTATGTCCGCACACGTCTGAAAGCGTTGTGCATGGGGTGGTCATTCGCACCCTGCATCGCGCACCGCTCCGCCCGGGTCCTCCTGCCACAGGAAGAGGGGGCCACGTGGGTGGATAACTTCATTGTGTTGGGGGGGTCGGAGGAAGGAGTACAGAGTTCGTTTGACGCTTTCCTCCACCGGTGCGCCGAGACCAACGCTGTGATGAACCTCGATGACCCAGACTACGGGCACCCGGTGCAGCGATTCACCTCGTTCGGGATCGCGTTCGATCTGAGAAACCACCGCTACAGATCAGACGAATCATGGCTGGAGAAGTTCCTGTCGGGGACAGAGTTGAGGGCAGTTGTCGGGGGGAAGCCCGCTACACCAAGAGAGATCTTCAAAGTCGTGGGGGGTTTGGTGTGGCATGCCTACACGACGAAGGCCCACCTGTGTTTCCTCCCGTCAACCCTGACTTTCATGAAGGACATTGCAGCTGCCTCAGTCGATGACCGGGGCGCGTGGGATCGCCAGGTGGCGGTCCGACCCTCAGTGCGAGCCGAGATCAAGATGCGTACTCACCGCATGCGGGCCAACTTTTGGGTACTTCGACCGCCGACGGACGCAGTAACAGTGTGGTCTGACGCGTCATCGACGCGCTGGGGGGTTCTCATCGACACAGCCGCCCCGCTCGTGGCATACGAAGATTTCCAGGGGCCGAGTTCCGGGCACCACATATACCTGAAGGAGGCACACGCGGCGCGCCAGGCAGTACGCCTTACCGCCCTACACTATACGAACAAGCGGGTACGTCTGATGGTCGACAACCTACCCCTCGTGCACTCAATACAGCGGGGGCATTCGTCATCGTTCGTGGCAAACGGAATACTTGCGGATCTCTTCACGGTTGCACAGGGCGCTGAGCTCTGCATCGAATGCATGTGGGTCCCAACTGATGAGCAGAAAGCAGATCAGTACACCCGGGGGTCGTCATCAGAGCACTACGTCCGCATTCCGCCCTAGACTCCACCGGCCATCTAACAAAACGCGTGGCGTCCCTTGGCCCAAGGGCCCTCAGGGTCCTAGGTGGAAGCGATCAATGCAAAAATCATCTGAAAGGAAGACTCGAGAGACTGCTGCTGTATTTTGGTAAAACACACCCCGTGTGGTAGAGAAAATACGGCAAGAGTCTCGGTGGGTCGGAAGAGCAGATGGTTCCCGCAACAGCTCCCGGGGAGCGGCGGGTATTTCGCATAGGATGCCGGATGTGTGAACACGTTTGTGCGGTTTGCCCTGTGTTGTGTGAACATATGTGTATGTGTGTGTGTATGCTCCACCCAACCCGACACATTTTCTGTACTTCAGACAGGTAAGGTCACTCGACACGCGGGGGGGGGGTTTTTTGTGTGTGTTTTTTCTGCCAGCCGACATCACTAGCGCCAGCGAGAAAAAAAAACGCGTGACGAGTGACGGGTTGAGGTGGAAGCGATCAATGCAAAAATCATCTGAAAGGAAGACTCGAGAGACTGCTGCTGTATTTTCTAGATTCATGGTGTGGGAGGAGGGCGGGAGGGTCGCAAACAACCGTCGGAAGCTGGGAAGACGGGAAACCGCGGCAAAAAAACGGTGTGAGTGAAGGAACTCCTGGACCAAAAAAGTGGGTAAATTTGTACTACCGTATACGTAAATATTTTGGAACGTAAATATTATGGAACGTAAATATTTTGGAACGCTGGTGGGTTGGCGTTCCAGATTTTTTTCGTTCCATAATATTTACAGGGCTTTCTGCGACTCGGGGACTTGGACCAGGTGATCGGACGGCATGCAGAGTCCCTGACGGGACCTACTCGTGCACTTTTCGCGCGATTCCTGACGCAAGCCGTCCTCACCACCGAGTCCCCAACTGGCCCTGTAAATATTTTGGAACGTAAATATTATGGAACGGACCGGCCAAAAATGGGCCCGTTCCATAATATTTACGTTCCATAATATTTACGTATACGGTATTTAGAATTGGCCAAAACCTGGAAATGGGCACTATTTAACCGGATGGCTGATGAGGGATGTCGTTTCTGATCTTCTCTTCACCCACCAAACCCCCCCCCCCCCCACCCACACTACCTCCGTCCCGAGCCCCCGCTGTTGCTTTGTTCGTTTACACAAGCGAACCGGCAACAATGAGGCTTTGCCGGACTCAACGGAATCAAGTCCGCTGGCGCAACACTTTTCCTTTTGCGGTCGTCCGATTTTCAGATGATTCAGTGCCGCCCTGTTGGGAAAACAGGTTCTCCAAATGACGTCTCCGTGGCTTTGCCAGCCATCTTCTGGTTGGAGTACTGCCCATCGCCCGCACCGCCGCCACCCCGACCCTCACCTTGAGGCGTAAGGTTGACTCGGCACCTTGTCTCTGCATTAGTGCGCATGCCTCCCATATTCTAAACAGTGTTGCCGGGACAGGTTCACCCATCGCATGACCCACCCCCACCTGTCTCGCGTATTCGTTCTCCTTTTCGGTGGATCGGGGTGTTTTTTCGCTTTTTCTCCCCCCCACCCCCGATCATTGTTCTGCGCCATTTGATGCCACGTAACTATACAAGCGCCAAGCTTTACTGTGCGGCGAATTTTCGTTCGAAAAGGGTTTCGTGCATGCTGGCCAGCGAAGAAGCAAACTCCCCGTCCATCCCAGACTTTGAAACGCGTGCTGTTCTGCGTCATGTTGTTCAACAAGACCCACCGGCTCCCTTCTTGAGCCTCGTGTGCACAATGTCCACACACCCCCACCCGCCCTTGCTGCCCTTGATTCGCACCGCTTCTATAGTTCTTCGCTTATCGGCAACAGTGGGGTTTTTGGCACCCACAGCGCACTCACCCCCAACCCCCTCGCTGTTCTGCCGCGTTATAACTCGCTGTGTGCTGCCCAGTCAAACATCTGGACAGTCCACACACACTCATGCCACATCGTTTATTTTCGTCTGTGTGGTGCTCGGTTCGTTGTTCGTATGCGTCTGCCCCCTCCCCGTTCCCCCTTTATCGTTTCTGTTTTTTTTGTGTGATGCCCCCCCTTTCTTTTGTGATTTCTTTTTGGATGCTGCGCAAGCCTCTTGTTGTGTAGAGTCTGCGCTTCAGCCTCCGCCGGCATTTTCTCTTTCTCACACCCTTCCCTTTCCAACACACCCACCACCCTCCCTCCCTCGGTATGCAGATGAATAGCCGAAGTCTCCTCATACAAACTCTCCTTCACTTCAAGAAAGGGCTTCTCTCTCGTGCAACGTTCTTCTGGCCGATGATGTTTGTGTCGCTCGGGATCATCCAGAGTGCGCACATATCACACCCCCTTGGCTCAAGTCTCGACACAAATAATCCAAGGTGCGACAGCCTGCCCTTTTTCTTGTTTTAAACCAACCCCGACCTCCTGGGGTCACGATATCTACACCCGACTTCCGTGTCCAGAGCAGCTTGCTTGAGACAGCGGCAGAGTCAGTCGGGGGGTGCCTACGTCACGCGCAGCGCGTTTCTGGGACAACAACCATCACCTTTTGTTGTCAGCAATCCCCAAGCGCACTGTGCACTACTGCCGTGGTCAGAATTGGAGCGTACGATTATCGGACTTACCTGGTGCACGACGTATGATTGTGCCGTGCAGTCACACAGTACAGCTGTGGTCACGATTGGTACGACACAAATGGTGTGATGTCGACGTCGCGAGTGCATCCCTGGCACAGATTGCGCGCCTGGGTGTTTCATGTGACCCCACCGCGACGTCAACTGCAGATGATTGTTCAACGGAACAGTCATCCTGAACACCTGCACTCCCCCCAAATGGACCTCCCCCATCCCACGCTGCAGGTACTGCCAGCCAGCCCTGGTTGTCTCGGGCGAAGCATCGAGAGACGTATCTACATTCTCTTCTTTCTCGGATTTTGGTTGAGCCTCCCCCCCAGGCCCGATCGAAACACAATAAACACAAATCGAGCCTCCGGCTGACACGGGAACCACACGCGCCAGGGGGGGGGTGGTGGGTGGATAGTGTTCGAACCGCCCGTTGTTTCTTCCCTCACCCCCCCCCCCTCTTCCCACGACCCCCTTTCCTTTCCTTCGCCACACAAGGGCGCCCTGTATTTTGGTGTATGTCACTGGATGCTTACGCCTGGGACCCCTGTTGCTTGGCGACTTTTCCCTCACCCCCCCACCCCCACACCTATCGCCATCTCGATACCGCGAACAGGCCCATAACGGCCCCCCTCACTGGGGGCTGTTGCGAACACGGCAAAAAAAATTGTTCAGATCGTTGAAGGCAAAACCGGACATAACGGTGGTGCCGCGGCAGACCTGCATTATGAGTGAAGTGGGAGGAGGGTGAGCGCGCGAGAGTGCCGGAGTGCGGGTATCTTCGGTTCGGGGATATTCACACTTGAAGCACCCGAGGGGGAGAGAGAACGCGAGAGGTTCACTGTTCTGTGCCTTCGCTCCAGCCCCTGCATCTCTATAGGGCAGCGTGTGCAGCGCGGCCGCCCCTCCTGCCCCCCTCCCCCCTGGCCCGTGTATCTCCATTCCTCTGCTCTCCTCGCGCAGTGTTGTGCCCTCCCGGTGAGTTTCTCAGCAACAAGCCGAGTGGGGGGGGGTGCATTGTAGAAAGTGTCTCCGTGGGGGGGTGGTGTGGGGGGTGGGGCGGGGTGGGGGCACACGCGCCGCATGTCCTTCCCCATGTGTGTCGTATCGGGTTTGCAGTTGAGGCTGCCGCCACATGCATACGGCCGCCAGAAATCTCCTCGCATCTTTCTTCCTCCAAAGAAGACAGAGCAAATCTCCTTGCTGTGCGACTACGTTGAAAATACAAAAATAACTATTCCATCGGACAGGGGCTCTTCGCTACCGGCATGTTTTCGGAAAAGTTCAGCCTCTCCTACAATTGGGTTAGGAGGAAATGCACCAAAGCGCACCGTTTTCGGCAGCGAGCGGAGACCCCTGAGCCGAGAGAATCTCCAGAGAGAACGGGATAAACGAAAGTGGGTGGTCTTCCAACGCAGAACACCCCACAGCCGAAAGGGGCGTGTGAAGTGTTCGCAACAGGATCCGCGCACGGTGAAAAATAATATCACAGTTTTGTCCCCTGGGTTTTTCCGGCGGTGCCGGAAAATAACTGCCAAAAAAAAGAAAAACGAAAATTCTAGAAGAAGAAGAAGAAGAAAAACACATACGGGCGCACGCAAGCAATAATTTATAATAAACCGGGGGCAGGGCGTTCGCTCGGGGAGAAATAGGGGCCTATTTCGTTAAAAAAATGATTCTGGGAAAACCCTTCTCCCACCTCTCTCCCAGGCATCTCTCCCAAGGGGCAGAGGCTGAGCTTGGGGGGGTAAACTCGGTCAGCTGACCGAGTTTCAGCCAAACCCGGAAAAAAACTCGGTCAGCCCAAAAAACAAAAAAAAGTATAAATTTCTGGGAAAAAAGTGGATTTTTCTTGGGGTGCAGCAGCACAGGAGGTGAAGCACGCGTGCGAGCGAACGCGAACACCCCATTCTCCTTCTGTCCCGTATTCGTCGCTAGCGTAAGAATAACGTCAGCAGTCTCGAATTCCGTCTCCCGGCAACATGGTGGGCACGCAGGTGCAGGAGGCTCTGCGCTACATCGCCGACCATTACCTGGCACCTCTCCCGGGGATTACTGGTGCGTACCCTTGCCCGGACTTCAATGCCCCAGCACACCCACCGAAGTGGGCACAGGCGCACAAGACTGCCCTTCTGCGTGCCCGGGTGTCTGTTCCGATTCGGAGGTTGGGCCTGCGTGACCTGCAGGAGGTTGTTCAGCGGTTTACCTCGGGAAACCTCGCTCTCACGTACCCAGCAATATGCAAGCTACTCCAGCTTGCATCTATCCTTCCGCTGGGCACTGCTTCTGTTGAACGCTTGTTTTCCAAGCTCCGCCAGGCTTCGCCAACTGAGCAACGAAAGCCTTGCAAATGTACTCTTTGTGGGAGTGGAATGTCGCGAAGATTCACAGGGTATCCCCGAAGCCACTCTTGCGAGGTCCTAGGGTACCCCGAGAGAATTTCACCCCCCTCGAGGGCCCAGGGCCGAGGGGGGTGACATTCTTCCCAGCCGCTACACAGGGCAACCGTTGAAGAATGTCACCCCCTCTGTACAGGGTGGCGGTTGGAGCCCAAGCGGAGGCCGAGGGGGGGTGACATTCTCTCGGGTACCCGAGTAGGGCAAATCAACTGTGTGTGTACTGTGACCGAGTCTGACCGAGTTTCGGCCCCAACCCCAAAATCCAAGCTAAGCCCCTGGCAAGGGGGAGAAATTAAATAAAAAAAGTTTCTCGGAAGTTTTTGCCTCAGGTGGGAAGGGGTTCTGAAGGAGAAGGGCAGCACCCTCTCGTACAAATTGATACCACCACGCTTCGCACGGAGCGGAAATAACCCAAAGAAGCGAGCTCTGAACCTGCTGGGGACCGTCGGAGCTATTGCCGGCATCAGCATGGTCAAAGCCAGAGGAGGCCGAAGCCAAGAGCATAGTGGCCTGCCACAGGCACCAGGCCGATGCACCTCTTGAGCATGCTGTCTCAAGGTGCACGTTGTCTGTATGTGGTGTTCGACTATGAAGCGGACTCGGGGACGAGGCTGACAAATGTTCACTACCGTGGCCTCCGGCGGCTGGGGGGCTCCGCCCCCCAGACCCCCCTGTGACCTGTGAAGTCTGTCCAACAGGAACTAACGAGCGCATGTGACCGTGCCCTTCCTTCTCGAGAACGGGTATCGGCGACGGTCCGTGATCCTGTTTTCTGGGTTCGTCACCAACTCCCGAAGTACTCACTGATTGCCACAAAAACCTCCATTTTGCAGCCGCGAACCGCGAAATGGGCCCCTTGCGCCAAACATATATAGTACCCTGGTCTGGACCTTGAGGCAATTTGTCTGAGGGGCCGATGTTGCATGATTTCGCGCGCGCGAAGCGCGCGCGAAAAAAATTTTGAGGCGGCAATTTTACCCCTTTCTCCCACAGTCTCTGAGGAAGGTGGGAGATAGCGAACACCCTGACCGGGGGGGAAAAAAATACGCGTACTAGACGTCCTTCTGTCGATATCTTACTTGGCGCTATGGAAACACAAAAATGGAACGAAGAAAAATGTTTTGTTGACCGCTTCCACCACTCCTCTGCACAAATCTCACGACCGGCTATTGTGTGTTTGTGTTGTCTGAAGTACAGAAGGTGTGGTGGAGCACGAAGAAAGGGAAACATGACAGAGGTGATGACGCCAGTCCTTTCTAGTATCGTATTTCCTCCTATACACAATGCTGCGCTGTGTTTTGGATGGTATTAATAAAAATTGAAAGCGTTTCCTTTCCAGACATGATATCTCAAAGCTTTGTACTCTCCTCTTCTGTTACCGCCCCACCCCAACCCAACCCCCCCACCCCCCACCCCCGGCAAAGGAAATATCGAAACACCTTTTTCAGTGTTTGCTCGGGCTTGAGCGGCTTCAAACCCTGCGCGAGCATGACCGGTTGCACAGACACATGACGTACGCCAGCACCCCTTGTTTCCCCACTCGGCGTGAGACAAAATCTCTGGGGCTATTATTTAGAGAAGGGGCCCGGCGCCTGCGCGCATCCTGTCGAACTGTGGCTGCTTGCCGGTGGGGCTTGCGCAGCATATTTTCTGGTGTTTTTGCCTCTGGGTAAGAGCCCCTGGTTACCCCTATTCTACTGTCGTGTGTGTGTGTGGCGTCAACTCTGTTCAGAACGCCGTTCTGACAAAGGGTATGAACGGTGCTCTCCATCGTTTTCAGTGCCGAACTCATCCCCCACACCACCTACACCACCTGGACTTGCGGGTGGTCAGCTGGATTGCGGGGGGAATTTCGGTATGGGACTGCACCTCTAACGTCTGGCCTGCTCCGCGACGTCGTCGAGGCGCCTCTTCTCCCCACCCCACTACTGAGCAGACCACCCCCTCAGGGGTGGCTATCTGAACAGCTGCAGGAAGAGGGCAACATCTATAACTCCCCCCCCCCTCTCCGCCTGCGCCCCCCCCAACACCCCAACACCCCGACCCCTTTCATCACCCCCGTTTCATTTGTTTCTTGCTTCTGTGTGCTGCGCATTACAGAAGTCCAACAAAGGTTGGTGGGGTACAAAGTTTGGTGGATTTGGGGGTCCCGGAAAAATTTGGTGGGTTTCTACCCCACCAACCTATATAACGGTTGACCCGTGAGACTTGTCGATTTTTGGAGGGTGGCCCAGTCAGGGGGCGCGGACGCACCACAGCCCAATCCTGTCACACTGTTGCACACACCATGGTGTTCATTTTTCACCTATGCACATCTGCCCTCCTCTAGGTTGGTACACCGTTGGGAGGGTGACGGTGGGGCGAGAGTCGGTTGGGGTGCGACATGGACGGCATCGTGAGGGCGCAGCTCGCCAGTCCGCCGACACGCAAGAGGAAGCAGTAGCATTGCGAGTAATGTTGGTGGGGTACAAAGGTTGGTGGGGTAAATTGTTTGGTGGGGTATAAAATTTGGTGGATTTGGGGGTCCCAGAAAAATTTGGTGGGTTATTACCCCACCAACCTTAGTTGGACTTCTGTAGTATCTATACGCCGAACCTTGTCACTGGGGGAGGGCCCTGCAGACATGGGTGCGGGGGGAGGGGGGGTGCTGGGCAATATCACGCAAGAGGGAGGCCCCTGGCTGAAACTTTCTGGCCTCGCCGCCCTTCCCGGGACACACCTGTATATGATCTAATGTGTTCCCAATGCAAGGCACATCGTCTGTTCTCCGTCAGCCCTGCAGAGGGGGCACTGTGAGATACTGTTGGTGCTGGGATGCTCATTGTTGTTCGGGCTTCCTTTTTGTCTTCCCATTTCCCATTCTGAAATCTAAGGGGTCTTCTTACCGTTCTGTGTGAGCGATACACGTTGTTGGATTCTCGATTGTTCGGGGGGGGGGGGGTCTTTATGGAGCCTGTTGCAACCCAGATCAAGACGATCCATCTTGATAGGTGCAAGTGAGCTCGCTCATCGTTTCCCCATATGTGCCTGTGCCGTTTTGCTAAAGGCGAGAACAAAAAGGGCGTGAATTTCTGTCCTGCCCAGTGCATGATTCGCCCCTTCCCCCACCCCAGATCGCGGGGGGATCCCGACAGCACGCTTTATCCCTTCGCGATCGCATTTTTTCCAACCCGCATTTGGTTCCGTTCCCTCTGCTCAGTTGAGTGCTTGTTGCGCTTCCCCAGCTTCAGTACCATCTGTATTCTCTTCTCAGCGTATGTGCTGCGTGCTATTGCCAGACGCGTGTTCCCATCAACACGGGGTGCCTTAGTGCGGCGGTGAGATGTGAAATATTTCTGTTCCACGATGGGGGGGCTTCTGAGAGCCGGGGGGGGGGGGGTGACAGGCGGAAGGCCTTACCAACCCCCAACCACTACCACTGCCAGGGTAAAAATCCAACAAGTCTCTGCTTCGAGTTGGCATTCGCCACCTCGAGCGTGTTGGTGACTGCCCCATACCGCTGTGCCTTGTGTGCTTTGCGTGTCTGCGACGCCGACCCACAGCCGCCTGTGCCCTCCTAGTGCGACAACACAGAGTATCCTATTAGATGGGTGTCTTCGGTAGACAAAGGCACGGACGTTCAGTGGACCCGCCTCCTGCGTGGCAGTCGCACTGACATTGTTGTACCAGAGTGTGTGAAGACTCAGTGGTGGTTATTCTGAGGGAGCTGTCTCAGTCGAAGTCTCAATCGGCTGCAGTGGTCTCGGTGGTAGGGGTTTGGAGTTTCGGGCTGTCGTCTTGATGGCCAAACGGTTGTACCCTGTGGGGGTCTGGTGGTGGCACAAACTTGTGTGCGGTGATATCATCACTCCGTTCACAATCTGCTCGCGAACTGTGCACACTGCGCAATTTGATCCGCCAACCACCACGGCACCACGCCGACTAGCTGTCCTCTCTGTAAAATCAAAATCCGAATGCCACTCAACATGCCCTAGCCCTGTCCCGTGGGTTTGCGCTGCCCCCGGAATGTTTTGCGGAGGTTTATGCGCCATCGCCCGAAAAGCAAAGATCAGCTCATCCATTTGGCATCTGACGCTTCCTGGTAGAACCGGCAACCCCCCATGTCACTGGGAGTGGTCAGAACCAAACGGGGTGGTTTCGTGCCTCCGAGCCTTGGGCTTCGTCTTCGTTGGAAGACGAGCGTACCCTCAAGTCGGAGTGGAAAGGCGCCAACGGGCGGAAGACCCACCCCCGTTGCCTGACACCACAATCAAAAGAATCATGCAAACCGTTCGCCAAAAGACTTGGAGTTGCGTTCTTTGTCTGTACGAACAGGGCCTGCTTGTGCATGTATACCGAACGCTGCCATGAGTCTTTTTGGTGCGAAAGGCTAGCAGTTCTTGACTTGCTGTGCTCGTTCTTGGCTTGCGAAAAATAAGGGATAACCGGCACCCCCTCCCCTGTTGTTTTCTTTACGCCAAGTCTGATCGCCCTCCGTCACGTCAGACTCTGGTCCCCTCCTCCATGCTGCCCTCTCTCTACCAAAAGATCCCCCAGCCCCCCCTCTTGACAATATTCCCCGTTCAAAACCCCACACCCCCCACCCCATCTCCTGCCACTCTCACGCAGCACCCCCGCCTTGAAGGCTGAAGGCATATCAAATCGAATCTACTTCTTTCCTTGGTGTGGGTGTGTGGGTATGTTGCAACATCCCATCTGCCAGCCTGTCACACCTTCCGCCTCGTCCTGTCTGGCGGGTGTGCTGGAGTGGAGTGTAGGGTGGAGGGTGGAGGGTCTGCCGCCTTCTTGCTCGTCGACTCGGAGAGGGAGGAGGGGCACCTGCACCGTTTTTATCCACCGTTTTCGAGGAGACAGATGCATGTATGTGATGAATGTATGTTCACTCGCAGAGGGGGGCGACTGAATGGGTGGGGGGAGGAAGGAGGGTGGGGGGCTGCAACTTCTGCTAAGTGTTGTCTGACCTGACGCCCATAACCCCTCATCCCGCACGCACACACGCGCGAATCTTTTTTTAAGCACACTCGTGTGAGCGGAAAGCACCCCACCACAGCTGCAACCAAACGTGCTCTATACACTAACCCCACCCTTCATCAGGCTCAGGGTGTGATCAGTTCAGGGTTTTGTGTGTAGAAGCGTCAACGCAACAAACAAAAGGAAATTCATCAGAGCGGTTGTAGCTGTGAAGTGATAGGGCGCTTTCTACTAGTGTAGACACACACCGAGCGCTTGCTCTCGGTGTGATCACCGCTGACAGACACACCTCCTCCGCCCTGCTGACCTTCGGCTCCTCAGATTTAGAACAAAACTAGAGGCAGGAATGATGGAATAGGTGCCCCTTCCCATGATTGGAGAACAGGATGAGTTTTTTTAGCTTATTTTGGGGGTCTTCGCTACGGGGTGACCGTCAGTGCGTTTTGGTGCATTTGCTGTTGAATTAGCTGAAAACTGACGGAGATTGACGGAGGATAACGGCCAGCGAAGACCCCCCTTTATCCCTGTTGCTTTTTTGATGTTGTTGTTGTGGGGGAGGGGGTTGGGGGCGGGGGGGCGTGCAAGGCAGACGGCACGGCAAGATACTTTTGGTCGTTTTCAGCTGGTTATTTTAATCTTTCCACACCCACCTCCCGACCCCCTTCCTCTAGCGACTCTCCCCCCCCCCCCCTGCCCCCCCCAACTCGCACTCCCAAAGCAACGAAAGGCACACAATCCCCGCCCCTCCTTGTTGTGCCGCCATATTTTTTTTTACAGTTCCACACAGCACGCCATGCCAGGGCCCATCTGTCCCCTCAGGCGCCGAGATGCGCTTGCAGGTTGTGCATCGTTTCTTTCATTCCCGTTGACAATGATTTGATGATACTCTTTGTTTTTGGGGTTTTCAGCCATTTTTTGGCTTGTTTGCCGTTATATTTGTTGCCAAAGCCTCGGCAAGTTCAGTTCAAAAATCTGGCTTGTTTCAGGTTGCGCTGGGATGTCCTATTCCGTTTGACATATTTTTAAAATCTTTATCTGGTAACCTCTCTCTACGATTGTGCTCGGAACGTGATATCCTTACATACATTGGGCGTTGTTACCCGGCATATACCGGGTACGCCCAGTGTATGCCCTCATGTTGTTTGTTGGGAGATTACGGGATCAGCTCTGCTGGCTGCTTTCTCTCGGAGCTGCGTTGCTCTTTTGGGGGAAAAAAGAATGCCGTTTATTTTTTATGTTGTGACCAGCCTTTGCATTTCCTCGTGTGTCCACCGTGTTGCTGGCAACGTGCTGCAATTTTCTGAACGAATCTCAGGCCCGCCTTTTGCTATGGGTAGACTGGCGTACCGCCCCAAGAGGGGGTGTGACAAAAAATATATTTTTTTCCCTTTGTGTTTTCTAGGTCCGCAAGGTCCCAAAAATCACTTTTTGGGCACATTTTTCAGAGGTCGCCAGAGGTCGCCACCCGGGAAATGCCATTTTTGGGGTTAAAAAACGGTTTTTCACCTTGCCCTCGTGAACTAGGTGGGGAAGGCGACGGTCAGACGCAAAATAAATGGAGGACCCCAAAGGAGGGTCCGCATCAGGCGGAAATCAGCAGAACCTCGCTCCAGACCACATTGTGGGCCAGGACAGGGTCGGGAAGAGCATAAAACACCAGAAAACCGGTCCAGGAGGTCTCTCTGGGGCTCAAATCCCCTGAAGAGGGGTCTGAACAGGTGGCGACCGAAGGGCGACCAATGGTGCCCACGGAGTTCCTCATCCCAAACTTGGGACCCACCGAAAAATGGACCAGATGGTGGTCCCAAATTAGGGACCGACCAACAAAGCGACCAGATGGCGGTCCCAAATTTGGGACCGACCCATAAAGCGACCAGATGGCGGTCCCAAATTTGGGACCGACCAACAAAGCGACCAGATGGCGGTCCCAAATTTGGGACCGACCGAGAAAGCGACCAGATGGTGGTCCCAAATTTGGGACCGACCGAAAAATTGACCAGATGGCGGTCCCAAATTTGGGACCGACCGAGAAAGCGACCAGATGGTGGTCCCAAATTTGGGACCGACCGAGAAAGCGACCAGATGGCGGTCCCAAATTTGGGACCGACCGATAAAGCGACCAGATGGTGGTCCCAAATTTGGGACCGACCGAGAAAGCGACCAGATGGTGGTCCCAAATTTGGGACCGACCGAGAAAGCGACCAGATGGCGGTCCCAAATTTGGGACCGACCGATAAAGCGACCAGATGGTGGTCCCAAATTTGGGACCGACCGAAAAATTGGCCAGATGGCGGTCCCAAATTTGGGACCGACCAATAAAGCGACCAGATGGTGGTCCCAAATTTGGGACCGACCAACAAAGCGACCAGATGGCGGTCCCAAATTTGGGACCGACCCATAAAGCGACCAGATGGTGGTCCCAAATTTGGGACCGACCGAAAAATTGACCAGATGGCGGTCCCAAATTTGGGACCGACCGAGAAAGCGACCAGATGGTGGTCCCAAATTTGGGACCGCCATCTGGTCGCTTTCTCGGTCGGTCCCAATTTTGGGACCGCCATCTGGTCGCTTTTTTGGTCGGTCCCAATTGTGGGACCACCATCTGGTCGCTTTATGGGTCGGTCCCAAATTTGGGACCGCCATCTGGTCGCTTTCTCGGTCGGTCCCAAATTTGGGACCGCCATCTGGTCGCTTTATGGGTCGGTCCCAAATTTGGGACCGCCATCTGGTCAATTTTTCGGTCGGTCCCAAATTTGGGACCACCATCTGGTCGCTTTCTCGGTCGGTCCCAAATTTGGGACCGCCATCTGGCCAATTTTTCGGTCGGTCCCAAATTTGGGACCGCCATCTGGTCAATTTTTCGGTCGGTCCCAAATTTGGGACCACCATCTGGTCGCTTTCTCGGTCGGTCCCAATTTTGGGACCGCCATCTGGTCGCTTTCTCGGTCGGTCCCAAATTTGGGACCGCCATCTGGTCGCTTTATGGGTCGGTCCCAAATTTGGGACCACCATCTGGTCGCTTTCTCGGTCGGTCCCAAATTTGGGACCGCCATCTGGTCGCTTTATGGGTCGGTCCCAAATTTGGGACCGCCCTCTGGTCAATTTTTCGGTCGGTCCCAAATTTGGGACCACCATCTGGTCGCTTTATCGGTCGGTCCCAAATTTGGGACCGCCATCTGGTCGCTTTATTGGTCGGTGAACATCCTTCAGGATTTTGAAGGCACGTCTCACACCGGTTGGTGCTGTGTCGCATTCCAGGGGATAGTCCTTCACTTGGGTACGATTCGGCGCGACTGAGTCATCAAGCTTCATCCACCTGCCTCTCATGGTGGCGTTGGGTTTTCGCACGCTGCGCCGCATTTTCACCCGGCCGAACTCAAAAACCCAAAGTCTACTGAAGATAGTCTGGCCTCTCCACAACATGTGATGGGAAAATGTTGAGGTCGGGCCATGCCAGCCCTGGCACGAGATCACTGCTCGTACCTGGGACCACCCGTGTAAAAGTCCCCCCAGGGGGGACTTAAGCACAGGTGGACCTAAACACGGGAGTGGGCTGGTCTGGAGGGTCACCAGGTGGCCGCTAGGCCACCTGGTGCCCTTCAGGTGCTGTCAGAGTCGAAAAGTGGGGTGCCAAAAGTCCATCCGGACCGGAATCACCCCCATACGACGGAAGCGGAAGAGGTCTTCTTGGTCTCCACCGTGCCACCCCCGTGTTTAAGCCCCCCCCCTGGCCGAAAGTCGCCTCCAGGGGGGGGACTTAAACACGGGGGGTCCCAGGTACCCCCGAAAATTCACATTGTGTCTACAGTGTGGGGCCCGAAAATCGAGTTTTCGGTGTTGCTTTTCCACATTTGGGGTTCCCAACTTCAGGACTGTCGCGCAATTACCTCAAAAGTGGCCGAGAAACCCAGGAATTTCTTTTTTTGAAGCCAATATTTTTTGTCACAGTAGCTTAGCTGAAAAGTTGGGCGAGTCGTCCACCCTACTATGGGATCGCCTCTTGAATATGTGACACACTGTGAGACTCTCTCTGTGACACGCACCACATAGACGGGTTGTCCTCCACTCGGGCAGCGGCTACGGAAGCAGGCCAGACAGCCGCCCGTTCTTCCCCCTGCCTGCCAGGAGCACTCCTGGCGCGCAACAGGCACCGCCAGGAAACCGATTGTTATCTTTTTGAACAGAAATTTCCTCTGACTCTCGTTTGCACCCCCCAACGGCACAAATAAGCACCGTTGTTCCCCCCCCGCCTCCTGTAAATATTCACGAAAATAGAAGGCCAAAAAATAACCTGTGCGGGGTGGCGGTTCAGCCCCCTGCCGGAATGTCAACATCAGGGTGTATGGGTCTGTCTTCAGTGTGCTCCATCTGAATGCAAAAAAAGCAAAGGGAACAACTGTTGCTGTGTTTTGTGCAGATCTGCACGAAAATGAAACACGGCAGGTAAAGATGGGAAGGGGGTGGGGGAGATTCCTGACGATCGTGAGGGAGCACACCGCAATCACCCCACCCCCCCCCCCGGCTCCTTGCAGCGTCTTGGGGGGTTTTGGGGGCTGTTGCCTTGGGGGTACATCATAAAAAGCCAATTCTTTTTTCCTTTGCGTGTTGTATGCGCAATCAAATAAGACTCTCAAAGAAACCATTGAAATCATTCCGTGCGACCAGAATCTGTGCATGGCAGGCCGCCACGCCACAGAGACTCTGCTCTGCAGGCCCTTTTCACACGCCAACCTGCCCTTTGCTTGGGCATGGGTTCAGGCTCCGCCCTTTCCTGCGTGGCCCCCACAACATCGCAAACCAAACAAACGCATCTGTTGAAGACCCGCCGTTCATTCAGAGAAATGAAAATATTGGGAAAAGGGGGGTGGTGGGCTGCCCACCCAGCGAGCGCCCCCCTCTCTTCTATTTGGTGCCTCAGCACTGCAGGGAATGTTCCGGCGGGTATCCCCACAGTGTTGTTGTCCAGGATAACCCGAAACACAGCGGCTCCTCTGTCACCGGTGGGGCTGTTGGAGACACGCTCAAAATTCGTTCTAAAAATATGCCGTTCAAATAAGCATCGGTCATTTTACAAATGAGCCGTTCTTTCACGAGCGCCACGCCCTTCATTTCACCGCGTTTTTTTTGGGCTTGTCTCCGGCTTTCTGGTAATCCCTGGAATAACACACGAGACACACAATACATACTATGGCACACCTCCCCTTTGGGTCCTGTGCCGGCTCACCTGGGGTTGCCTCCACCACACCCCGCGCCGTGGGTCAGATACAAGGGAGGAGGAAGGGAGGGAGGAGGAAGGGTGCAGCAAGGGTGGGGGTGTGTGGTGCAGCACCGCAACGAGCACCTCCCACCCCCACCCCCCTTCCCGTGCTCGGCTTGACGCGATCTCCGCTGGTGTTGCACCACCTCCACACCTGCCTGTTAACCCCCCCCCTGGGGGTTCAGGCTGGTGGCATGCTCTTCTGCAGCAGCCGCTGGCTCTCCCATAACCCCTCCCTCTTCCCGTGATGCGCCCACATGGCATGAAGGGGCGGTGTGACGAAAGAAATGGCGATCCTGGATGGTGGGTGCTGCAGCGCTCGCCACAGGGGGGGGGTGGTGAGGGGGGAAGGTCCGCTTTTCGGTTCGACGAATGGGACACGTGATAGATGCGCGGGGTTGGGGGGGGGGGTGGATCGCTTTCCCGACACACAGCAGCAGCCTGCTCATGCGGGTTGTTTTCAGTTCAGGGGGGGGGGGAAGTGGAAGCGAAACTTGCTGTGCACCCCAAGGTGGGTGGCCTGGTCCCCCTCTTTCTGATCCCCCTGCCCCCCCCACCCCCCCCCAGTGGCTGGCTTAACGCCGGGGTACTGTAAGCAGCACGGTGGGATCTTGTAAATTTTACATGTATAACTACAAGTATATACATGTATTATACATGTATAATACTTGCATGTCAACTATTATACATGTATAATACATGTATATGCCTGAAATATACATGTAAAATACATGTATATCAAGTAAAAATACAAGTATAATACTTGCATGTCAACTATTATACTTGTATTTTTACTTGATATACATGTATTTTACATGTATATTTCAGGCATTTACATGTATTTTACATGTATAATACTTGTCATGCAAGTATTATACATGTAAAATACTTGCATGACAAGTAAAATACTTGCATGCAAGTATTTTACTTGTCATGCAAGTATTATACATGTATTTTACTTGTCATGCAAGTATTTTACATGTATAATACTTGCATGACAAGTATTATACATGTAAAATACATGTAAATGCCTGAAATATACATGTAAAATACATGTATATCAAGTAAAAATACATGTATAATAGTTGACATGCAAGTATTATACTTGTATTTTTACTTGATATACATGGGGTAATCAGGCTGGGGAAAAAAACAACAAATCACAACAAATCACACCCGATCACAACAGATCACAACAAATCACAAGGCAAATGTTGTGATTTGTTGTGATTTTTTGCGATTTGTTGCGGCCAGTTGTGATTTGTTGTGACTAGGTGTGACGTGGTGTGATTTG